>OZ018335.1:69607610-70207610 GCA_963969495.1 Ceratothoa steindachneri | reverse complement strand
TAGGGAGACTATTTTAACTGCTATATGAAAATGAATAAAGGGGTTGGATTTTAGCGAAGAGCGCTTGATGACACAAGTTCAAACCCAACTCCTTTATTCATTTTCATATAACGGTTAAAATAGTTTCCCTATTGTCCGTTTCTATAATTCCCCCATATTCTTGCTTAAGCTTTAATAGACCACGTAATAAATTTCCTTAGCGCTTTTCCGGGTTGTGTTATCAGTTTTCACTTCTTTGGGCCTTTAAATACATCTATTACACTGGACTGCATCAAAAATGCAACATAAATGATAATATCATTTTCCAGACCAATTTTGCGTGCTGACTACTGTGGTAGTATTCGTTTTGCTCCCGAGGTTCTAGTTTTTGTGCTGCACAGCATGTGTTATAGAGCAAGGTGCATAGGCAGCTATGTATGAATTATTACTGTGTAATATCCGCGTGTGATCATTGACTGTGTCTTATGTTTATTTATTTTGTTGCAGATTAACTGAAGGATGCCGCAGACTTGCAAGAACCATCCTAACTCGTTCCGCTACGTATGCGGAAAGTACACACCCTCAAAACAGAAGCACATTATCACATCTTCAGTAAAACGTCTGTATCGTGCCTACTCTGCCATTGAACTAGGAGATCAGGACAAGCCATGGGCTCCTCACTTTGCCTGTGTGAACTGTATTTCTGGGTTCAGACATTGGATTAAAGGGAAACGTAAGTCAATGCCATTTGGTATACCAATGGTTTGGCGGGAACCGAAAAATCACCATGACGACTGACTGTTATTTTTATATGGTGAAACCGCTGGGGAGGAATGCTAAAAGCATGAAACACATTAAATGTCCAAACATTCCATCAGCTATGCGATCTGTACCACACAGTGATGACTTCCCAGTACCATTGTGTCCTGAGAAAATGCCCCGTAGCAGTTCTAGTAACTCTTCAAGTAGTGACCGTGAAGATGCAATATAGATGAAGAGTTTAACCCTACCGAGATCCGTGGGAAAAGCCCTCAGTTGTTTGAACAAAGTCAGCTAGATGACCTTGTTCGAGATCTTGGGCTGTCAAAAGAATCTGCACAATTGCTAGGCCCGAGGTTAGAAGAGAAAAATCTTTTGGGAAGAAGCACCACACTTTGCATGGTATACCCATCGATAGCAGGAATTTGTGCGGTACTTTACTAAGACAGATGATATGGTGTATTGCCATGATGTTTCAGGTCTTGTGGGACACATGGGCAAGGAATACCATCCTGAAGAATGGAAGCTCTTTATCGACTTCTCTACAAGGAGTCTGAAAGCCGTGCTACCTTTTAATGGCAAAAAAAGTAGCATCATTGCCCATTCCGTCACCCTGAAAGAAACCTACGCTACCATGTCACTTCCAAAAAAGAAATTATGAGAAGAAAGCAGGAAGCCAAGAAGAATGAGGAGACGCGTAGAGCGAACACGTCCTACGCCCAGGCTGCTAAGGCGGCCATCTCCGAGGTGGACGCCAAAAAGACGTATCTGAAAATAGAAAACGAGGGCTCCACCAAAATCATGACATGCATCCTCCATGCACACGTTATGAACTTGGCCCGCCCGGGTACATTTGCAACAGTCCTAAACCAAATGTTGGCAAAGAACGGTATGGAACAAATGTGGTTCCCGGACAACCCACCCTCGGGGGACGTGCTGCATCTGCAGATGGCCCCGAAGGAACAGAATACTGCAACCACGACTCTTACGGACACAACCAAGAAATCTAATAATAAAGCACGGAAAGTAGCAGTCGAGGCGACAACTCCTGCTCCCACCCATGGTAAACAAAAATCGGCAAAAAATATCAACTCAGATAATAGCAGTTCTTCGGAATCCTCAGATTCCTCAGACACTGATACACCCAAACCCCAGGATAAGAAAGAACAGAAGAAGAGAGTGAAGAAGATAAGGGCAAACTACATCAACCTTAGGATATACGCCTGTGAGCAATTCCCCTTCCCGGAGGAGATGGAAACCAGGAGCATATTCTAGGGCATAAGGTCTAAGATCTACAAATGGGAATATGACTCAGAAGTAGATCCCGAGACTGTGGAGGAGGCCCTGCTCGCGCAAAATGTGATTCTACATCACAGCACATGCGAGCAGATCTCAAACGCTGAGTTTCGGAAGAAGAGAAACGGGAGGAAAAAGAACATCACCCAGAAGCACTAAGTGACAAATAGATGGAGAGAGTAAGCAACAGAATGAGGATTCTGACACTCAACGTGAATGGATGGGAGGAGAAAGCCACGGCATATGGTAACATATTCCGTGTGCACAACCCTGACATCATTCTCATCACGGAGCACGGTATCGACACTACAGCTGGTCGCATTAAAATACCGGGCTACAGAGTGATCATGAAGAACCATTCCCAGGAAAGGTTTGATGGTGCTGCAATAGCTGTCAAGAGGAACATCTCCTTCAAACAACTACCAGAACTCGATGAGTCCTTTGTGGCAATCGAGGTACACACCCTGGTCGGAGACCTCGTGATAGCTGCAGCATATCAACCCCCTCGACGAGCATATCTCCCGTTATGCAACTTCTACACACTGTTCGGGCACCGCAGAATGGCATTCTTAGGGGGAGACCTCAATGCCAGATGCCGTGCGGCAGGCTATGGTAACACCAACGATAGAGGCCGAAACTTGGAATTGATTATGGGAAGAAAGAACATTCAAAGGATAGGGCCGGATTTTCCGACCTATATCACTTCCCGGTCAGCAACTAAGCCTGACATAATCTTAACAAGTGAAGGCTTTCCTTTCAACTACCATAGTGAGCCAGGCCCGGCAGTCCCTAGTGATCACATAGCGATTCTCACCACAATATCTCTCGCACCAATCCAGCTCCCAGCCCCTCTCCGGAAAAATTACGCCATGGCCAACTGGGATCGTTACAAGCAACGACTCAGTGACTATGCGCCAGCTGACCTCAGCACGGCGTCGTTAGAGGAGATCGACAGGGAGTTGGAGAGGATAACAACGTCCATACTAAACGCGGACCGCGAGAGCATACCCGTAACAGGGTATAAAACACCTCCTCAGCCCAGATGGACAGAGGAGATGAGAGATATCGCTCGCGTTCACAGGGAAGTGTTCGAAGAAGTACGACGGGAGGGTCCCAGCCGGGAAAGGAGCTTGCTGCTCCGACGCCTAAGCTCAGAGCTTAGAGAGGCTATCAACCTCCAACAGGGGGAAATATGGAACAACTTGATAGCCAAAGTCGACAGCGAACTTAGCCCGGCCAAGTTCTGGCGCCAAGTCAGGAACTTAAAGGGACTTACACCAAGACTCAAGACTCGGATAATGGAGAACGGAGACTACATTGAGAACCCGGTGGTTCTCGAGGATATGTTCAGGAACTTCTGGAAAAACGTTTTCAGGATTACACCCGAGGAAAACGTTGAGTTCGACCAGGAATTCGAAGGCCAACTGATTGAACAACTTAATCAGGAAACGCATCGCACACACCCACTACAGCAAGTCAACGAAGGCAGGGAGATGGCGGGTCACGGACGTCCCATAACATCAGAGGACGTCAAGGCCACTGTAAAAGCCTTTCGACAAAAGGCACCAGGCTGGACGGGTATTACCAGAAACAACTTGGTTAACGCCCCACAGCAGATCATTCAGGGAATCGTTAATATCTTCAACGCTTCCCTGAACACGGGCTACTTCCCGGAAGGTCTCAAGATTGCGAAGATGATCTTCATACCCAAGGGAGGTAAACCCCCTGATCAACTGGTAAACTACAGGCCAATCGCCCTGCTGGAGTTCATTGCAAAAGTCTACGAGAGACTCCTAGCTGACAGGTTTCAACAACAACTAGCCGAGCTGGGAGCCCACAACCCTCAGCAGCACGGGTTCCGCAAGGGTCGAGGAACGGAAACAGCCCTCGCCCTTCTTGCGGAGAAACTCGCTTGCAGTAAAGCTGAGAGGCGGTACGTAGACGTGGTGCTGCGTGATGTTAAGAAGGCCTTCGATAAGGTTTGGCTGAGAGGATTACAGTACAAGATCCTCAACCTCCAGCTTAACCCACTCCTGGAAAGGATCCTTTGCAATTACATCTCCGATAGGAGAGCCCAAATTTCAATCGAGGGCTGCAAAGGACTCGAATTCGAACTCGAAGCGGGAGTTCCACAAGGCAGCTGTCTCAGCCCTCTGCTGTACCTCGTGTACACAATAGACCTGCCTGCTCCAGTGAGGTACGATTCGATGTATCTGCAATATGCAGACGACATCACCCAAATCGTCCTGAGTCCATTCAGGAACGCTGGAAGCCAGGCGAGGGCGACAGCTGTCGAAATAGAAAATATCAATAGATATGAAAGAAAGTGGAAAATAAAGACCAACCGCCAGAAGTTCACGATCGTTCCAATGAACCGCCGAAAAACTGATGACGTTGTCGTCAATAATGAACACTATCCGTACTCCAATGAGGGTAATGTCCTGGGCTTACGACTCTTTAAATCTGGATATAAGACCCACATAAATACCAGAGTCTCCCTAGCCAAACGAGAGCTGAAGAAACTTTACCGCTTCAGAGGCCTCAGCGTGCCTAACAGCAAGAAGCTGTATATGGCCCTGGTACGCCCAGTCCTGGTGTACCCGGCCGTGATCACGCAGATGGCAAGCTGTACCTCTCTCAGAATGATGCAGAGAGTGCAGAATAAAGCCACGCTGCTGATTACAGGCACGCGAAGGATCGACCGTATTCGGCAATCGACTCTTCACCAGAGAATCGGTCTAAAGCCGATCAATACAGAGATCCAAAGGCTAGGGAGAAAGACATGGGACAAGATAGATCTAACTATACTCCCGAATTTGAACCTAAACTTAACCATTCGTGCAAACCGGAGACGCGCTATAGGTAGAACTGCTTTGTTCCCAAGCAGTAGAACCTGCGCGAGAGAAGTGGTACTACCTATATTTACGTAGTACTAGTCCACTTCTCTTAAATTATGTGACCCTAAGATACCAAGACTAAAAAGTTTGATGATTGGACAACCAAGTTGACAAATTTTAAGAAACATATTGAAAAAAGAGGCGTAGTGCCCACGTTAAAAGTCCCCCCCCCTCAAATATAAATAAATATAGTAAAAAATTAATAAAATAAAACTAAATTTAAATATAAAAGAGGCGAAGTGCCCAAAACTAATAATAATCAAAAGTCAAGAATAAAGTGCCCAACTCCCAATACCCAACTGTTAATAAATTAACTAAAAGTCAACAAAATTCAAACTAAGAAAAGAGGCTAAATGCCCATATTAAGAGACTACAAAGCAATCAACACTGAGAATCATTCAGCAAGAAAGTCAACCTTGAAAGGCTTGAATGCTTCGAAGGCGGAAATACCTAAAAAGAAATACAAATATTATGACGGAGGAAACTGGCTGTCAATGACAGCCAGCTACTTTTTGACGGAGGAAATAAAAATTTTTTAAATACACAACATGAAGAATGCTAGTGATGCCCTAACACCAGGGCAAACTAGAAAACTTATTCACACCTTTATATACCTACCACACAATTTCACCACTTTAACCTAATTTGTAATTTTGTAATATATATATATATATATATATATATATATATATATATATATATATATATATATCGTAACAAGTTTTGTTAAAAGCGACAGCTAATTTTGCGTTTGTGATTCTTTTTTCACATCTTTCAATTTGTCCTATATTTTGCCTTTATGTCTGGATTGAGTCCATGTATAAGTTCTCCAAAGTTCATTATAGCACGATTTCGAAATTATAGCGAGGGAATAGAAGATTCCTTAGGTCAAAAACACTTTATTTATCTGACGCGTTTCGTTACAACTCGTAACATCTTCAGAGATACAAGAAAATACAAGAGAAAATTATAAGACTAATTTTATATATCATGGATAGACGGTAAACGTACAGACGAACATAGAAGTCACTCAGGTAGAAGATTAAATTTGCGGTCGTATCAAGATAGATAAATGACCTGGATACCTGAGATTAGCTCTCCCGTGCGTTTCTATTCCGATTCTTGTTGCTAGGTAGTATTCCACCTGACGAATGGCGCCCCCAAAAACCATACCAGCCAAAACCATGCAATAATTCTCAGCAGAAAAATGTTAGAAGGGAACACTAAAATTATCGACTCCGCACCTGATCGGTGACAATTACTATTTCTAGAAGCCATTCACATACAAGAAAAACAACCAAAAATTAATATTCAATTCAATTCAAATGTAGCCGCTATGTATCAGACCTCATTTTAAAAAATAGGTCTGAGGTGCGCTTTGCCGCCACCAGATTAGGCCATTCACGCCCCACTTTGCTCTTTCTACTTGTGTCTATTCGCCGCCTTCAAGTAAAGTGTCCCTCATTGTGAATGCTATTCTGGCCTATCACGCATCTCACATGCTGCGAGCTTGGGCTTTATTTTAGCGGACCCCTTTTAACTGTATAAGCAGTTATAGGCTCCAAGTTAATTTCTTTAACTTGGTCTGATCTATGTTGTTGAGTCTGGCTTTAGTCGTTTCATTTCTGTCCCCGCATCTTAACTCTCTCGGCTTACCCCTTCAGCCTTTCCCGTCGGGGTGCTAATAAAGTCAGTTTGGATTTTTGCGGCAGTTTCGTCTGACACCATAATAATGATAAAAGGGAGGTAATAAGGGATAAAAAAAGTACTTTTGGTCACGAGCAAGGTCTAACCACTCACCTCCAGAAGGTGCGAGCCCGAGAAAGAGTACGTACAACGGGAATCGAACATATGTACTCCAGTGTTTATCCACATCACCCTAAATTACGCATTCCTAGTCTGGAAACTAACCATATATAATACCTACACAAGATATAAACCGTGCCCAATAAGTCACAAATGGCTGCATATAAAGAATCGCCTTCACACTGAAACCAAAATTCTCCCCTAAACATGACCCAAGGTTTATCAGAAAGCTGTTCTGTCCCCCACATCCATTACACACTCTCTATTCCTGATCCCCGCCATGCCAATTATACCCATCATTTCCAGAACCAGAGCACAATAAAACAGTGATTACACCCCTAAACCAACAATCATCCAACCGAATCCACTTTAGATTGCCGAACTTTAACTTCTTTGGTTTGTATATGGTAAAGCCCCAAATAAATAAAAAAGTAAACCGACTCTTTCCTTCTACTACCCACCTCCTATCCTGCCCTTCACCCGTTACTACGACCATCTTGCAATATAACTTCTCCTTTAGGAGTCCTCGGGGAAAGAAAGACTCCTCGCCGTGCCACCATTGGTGAGAGCTGACGGGTTTAACTGGAGAATACCCGAGGCCCCGTGTTAGCTTTTGTATGTGTTATGGTTACTTTCTTTATCAGACTTCAAGTTTGACAGTGGGGTTGGCAGACATCAACGCCACTAAAGACTACCCACCCCACCCATCCCATGATTAAACATAGGGCCAAACCACGTTTTCCACGCAAATTGGCCCTTCATGGCGATGGGAGCGCTGTGTGCTGTAGCATCTGATCCAGTCAAATTCATCCCTCGGCATTCCTCCACACAAGCCCCCCCCCCCCCATGTACACCTATCATCCACCTCTTCGATCAGCCTTTTCTCGTCTCTCTCATTCATTCAGTTAATCAACCCACCGTTTACGCGTTTTTCCAACCTTTCCCACACTTATATTCTCTTTACGTCTATTTCTATCCATCATTCTTATATCCCCATTCCACTTCAGAACACTTTATCAACCTCATAAACATGTTTTAGCTCGTCATTCCTTGCTCCTTTCGCACAACGAAGTAGCCCACTCAAGTTATCCATTTGCACTGCTCACACGCGAAATCTTTCCAGTCTCACTCCAACGTTGGCACCAACATAATCTTATGCAGCTAGCTAATTGGCACATTCAGCCTTCAGAGGTTCTAATTCCCCCCCCCCCCCCTCCCGGCTTTCCTACCATTTGCACTCATTGTGGTTACAATCCGTTTCATCCGCACCAATCAATATCGTATACAATATATTCTAGGTATTTAAAATTTCGCACTCGTTCAAGGTTGAAACCACACTGATCTCTTTGCATTTACCTTTAAACCACTCCTCTAACAGTGTAAAAATCTACAACCAACATTTCAAAGTCCCTCTCAGCCACCAACACACTACTAGGTCATCAGTATATATCGACATAGAGAACTCATTCCTCATCAAGCTCACACCACTTTCCCTCATTACAATGAGCACTTCTCAGTATTCCATCCATACATTAAGCAGCCATGGAGAGATCACAGCACATGGCCTTACCCCCAACCCTATATCAAACCACTAACTGTGTAGGGAAAGAAAAAGAAGTGTGTAGAGTGGCACCCCACTCGGGTGTAATCTACGAGGTTAAGCTGCAATTGAACCGCTAGCACAGAAGGGGAGGACGGGGGGCTATACAATTCCTTCAGCATGCAACAGCCCACTTCCATTCTAACCCCCTCCCTCAGGAGACACTCAAAATGCACAGCCCCACTAAATTGTGGCTAGGTTGACGGGGCCTACAGCACGTGCTGGAGGCTTTCTCCCTTAATCTCCCAAGCGGTCATAGGGAGCAATTCAACAACGCTCCAAAACCGGCTGTCTTTCAACCTAACGAACGCCTTACTTTCTTCCCCCCCCCAACTTTTTACACCATCCAATACTTTACCACTTCATACATTCTTAGCACCTGCTAAAATGCTTTTCTATCTACAAGCTCCTATGTTATCTCTAGATCCATGAGGGGGCGATGGGGAATATCGCGCAACTCATAGCCTATGTTCCCTAAATGTTGGCACACCACCTTCACGTGGTGCCCCTGTTTTTTAACTAAGCGTGTGCCCAACGTCCGAACACCAGGCGGGATATCCTGGTTTGGGTATCTAAGGGTACCCACCAACCTTCTGGGGCAGTTGTGTGTATGGACACCAGCACACTTCTGGCCCATATGGTTGTCTTTGCTGTGGCCCTGCAGTTAGTGAATGGCATCACAAGGGCTAGGTGACCTCACACCAACATAAAAGGTGGGTGAGGGGAACCCCATGAGGCGGTTTGATGACCAAACACTGGCATCACTCCGGCATCCCCAAATTACCTTGTGGGGCGACTGTGTGTCTGAACCCCAGCGCACTTTCGGCCCACTTGGTCCTAGTCAGTATGTGTACTCTGTACGAGTCGACGGATGTACCCACTGGGGGGTATCGTCCGCAGGACCGTGCCACGGAGGTAGGTTTGGTTGCCTGGGTCGTTGTTTTGCTTTCGGGAGGTCTTTGCACCGCAGTCCAGTAAAACTCCGTTATGCGGCTCCGCTGTTTTTGAAACAACAGTGGGAGTCGGGGGGCGGGCTACCCTGTCTGGACTGTATGGGCGCTCTCCGGACTCACGATGGCGATTTGGTACATGCCCTCGGCTCCAGAGACACCACTTATAAAAATAAAAATCATATGGGTAAATTTTCCAAAAACTCATCCCAGAGACCGCCGGCCTCTGGTCACCGTGAAAACAGCAGAGATCTTCGTCGCCTGGATCCTTTTGGATCAGAAGTAGACGAAGAACTGGATTATGACCGCTTTATTGTACTCAAATCCAGCAACGAACGTTGTCCTCTTAGCAAAGCTGACATCTTTGATGTCTTTGACGACTTCGTAAACAAGTGTGGCGAACCTGCTCAAATGTGACCGCGCAATGATGGCGCATTGATTGTCGAGGCCAAGTCTAATGAGCAGCAAAAGAGAATTCAATCTCTCGAAAAGTTAGCCTCAGTGAATGTATCATCCGCGTCTCACCCGACATTTAATACCTCCAAAGGTGTTATTCGATCGGGTGAACTCATTGAGTATGATATCGACAGGTTGGTGACAAAACTTGCCAATCAGAAAGTAACGAGTGCACATCGCATTTCTAGGTTTGTGAATGGCGCTAGGGTCCCTACCGCCACCATAATCCTAACTTTCAACAGATTGGAACCGCCCAAGTACGTCAAGGCTGGCTACCTTAACATCCCAGTCAAGCCTTACGTCGAAAACCCCCGGCGGTGCTTCCATTGCCAACGCTTTGGCCATGTAAGCAAGTTTTGTAAAAGTGAAAGGATTTGTTTAAACTGCTCAGCAGAATTTCACGGAACACCCTGTTCCAAACAGCCGTGCTGCCCCAATTGTGGCGGAGACCACTCTGCCACATCACAGCAATGCACCTTCTTCCTCTACGAGAGAGAGGTCATTGCTGTTCGAAATAAAAACAGGGTGAGCTATAAAGAGGCTAGACGAAGAGTTAGGGAGACTTACGTTCAGCCTGGCGTGAGCTTCGCGGATGCTCTGCGCACCGCCACGCCAAAGAAGGGGAGAAGCCAGAGACCATCTACAGGCTCTCCTGAACAAACAAGAAGTCCTCCACAACCAAAACCCAGGTCTCCGCGCAGAGATGTGCCTCAACAGGTAAGGGGTTCTCCTAACCCTAAACCCGCATCTCCACGCACACCTGAAAAGGTTAAGAGCCCCCCTCGACCGAAACCACGATCAATCGGTAGAGAAAACTCTTCACCAAAATCTAGCCTAGCTTCTGATGGCACAAAGAAGAGGAACCTTCCATCCTCTTTCGATTCACCAAGAGTGGCAAAACACTTTGCCACCGCTCCACAAGACGTGGATGTGAATCGGATTGGGCCGCAGGTGGTGTCTATTCCAGCTCTGGACATCCATCCTGCCCCCAAAGAACAGAGAACTACAGCCCCAAAGCGAGTAGTCAGCAACCCACCCCTTGCTGATACTGCTTTGGAACTCCTTCGAGCCCTAAGTGAGAAGGAATCAACCTGTACCCCATCACAGGAAACAGCTGTAGTAGAGGCTGCCCCCTTATCCAAGGAGGAGCCGAACCAACCATCAGATTCCAAGAATCCTTCGCCAGCCGAACAATCGCTGCCACCATCACCAGCCAAGTCGATGTCATCGGCTCACGAAATGACTGATGGAGATGCTCCCACATCTGCTTCTCCAGTCAAGACAGTCATTTCGTATAGCCAGCTAACAAAATTGCCACGTTTAAAAGAAAAGCCGAGAGCTAAATTAACGCTCCCGATGCCTCCAGAGTCATACCCAAAACCGGTAATTGGTATGACCAAAACTACCCCTACGGGTAGTATAAAACCAAAACCTCCTACCCCTAAGGGTAGGATGATTGTCTTAAAGAGGTAAGGATGTATCCAATAATTCATTGGAACATCCAAGGTCTCTTCCCCAAGTGGGAAGAACTCAAGCTCCTGTTTAAAGACCACAATCCTGATTGTATAGCTTTACAGGAAACTTGCTTGGGTACTCGTAGTGTACCCAATATTCCTGGTTTTGTGGGATACTATAAGAACCCTATAGAACCAATCCATGGTTCTGCTGTGCTCATCAACAGCAGGGTTCCCCACAACCAGATCGACCTTGCGACAGACCTGCAGGCGGTCGCTGTCCGCCTGTTCTCCCATCGCCACTATACGGTCTGCTCGCTTTACCTCCCTCCAAGTGAGGAAAAAGACACAGCCTCTCTAGCTAGAAAACTAGTAGAGGTAATTAAACAGCTCCCTCCCCCCTTTCTATTGATTGGGGATTTTAATGCTCGACACCCCCTTTGGGGGGACCATGATAAGAACCCTAGGGGAAACATGATTGAGAAATTTCTGGGCGAAAATGATGTCTGCCTTCTAAACGATGGCAGTCATACATCATTTCACATCCAGACGAGCAGCTCTACATGCGTGGACTTGTCCCTCTGTTCACCAAGCTGTAGAGCTGATTTTGACTGGGCAGTGGATCCTGACTTGCGAGGCAGCGATCACTTCCCCATTATTATAGCGCCATGTACAGGTGGCCTCCCTCCACCACCTAGTAAAAAATGGAATGCAAAAAAAGCAAACTGGCCTAAATTCAGGCACCTCTCGAGCCATGACGGGTCCTTCCCTCATGAAGATATTGACGTGGCTATCGATGACCTCCTAGTCCACGTCAATAAAGCGGCTAACTCCTCCATCCCGCTCTCCGGCTCAACCGCTCGCGGACCACAAGTTCCCTGGTGGTCGGCTGAATGCTCGAGAGCCGTGACTGAATGTAAAATGGCTTGCCGACGTTACCATCGCTCCCCTACGATGGTAAATAAAATTGCTCGTAACAGAGCAAGGGCAGCACGGCGACGCATCCTTCGACAGGCTCGAAAGACCTCGTTGGAAGGTTACATCGCGTCCATAAGTTGGCAAACGCCTATAGACAAAGTGTGGAAAAGGGTCAAAAAGCTATTGGGCAAATCCAATGGCTTTACAGCTCCCAACATTGTCCAAGCTGGAGAATTGTTGGGGGACTTGTCCCATATTTCCAATGTCTTGGCCAGATCATTTGCTAGCATCTCAAGCCCAGATAATTATGAGATGCAATTCCAGTGCTTTAGGCTCCAACAGGAGCAGCAACCGCTCAACTTTATGGCGCCTAACATGGATAACGAGTCTTACAACCGACTGTTCTCTATCTATGAGCTCCATAATGCACTGAAGCACTGTAGATCCACTGCCCCCGGATCGGATGGCATTTCCTATGATATGATTAGGAATATGCATCCATCCCTTTTCTCTCATTTACTGGACATTTACAACTGGATTTGGATCAAGGGCCGCTTACCTTCCATGTGGAGAGAGGCCATAGTCCTTCCATTCCGCAAACCAGGAAAGGACGGGACGGAGCCCACCCATTACCGTCCCATTGCTCTTACCAGTTGTCCATGTAAAGTGTTTGAGAGAATGGTCAATTTCAGACTCGTCTGGTTTTTGGAGACTCAAAATCTCATATCTCCTTCTCAATCAGGGTTCAGGAAAAAGCAGAGTACGACAGACCTGCTTGTCCGAATGGAGTCACTCGTAAGAGATGCTTTTTCAAAGAAGCAGCACGCCATCGCTGTCTTCTTTGATATTGAGAAAGCATACGATACCACCTGGAGGCGTGGTATCCTTAAACAACTCCATGATTGGGGCCTGCGGGGTTACCTCCCCAGGTTTGTCGAGCAATTTCTGATGCGACGCACACGACGCGTAAGGGTTGGAGGCACCTTATCGGAGCCCGTGGACCAAGTTGAGGGTGTGCCACAGGGAAGTGTCCTCAGTGTCACCTGCTTCTCTGTGGCCATTAATAGCATTGTTAGAAATCTCCCTCCCGAGATTTCGTCGACGTTATATGTGGATGATCTGGCGCTCATTTGTTCTTCGCCAAGACTCCCATTTATCGTCCGTAAGCTACAGCGAGCTATAAGCACTGTAGCTGAAAATGCTTCCTCCAAGGGTTTCCGCAGTAAAGACCAAGGCTGTTCACTTTTAAGGGCATAAGTTAGTGACATGGGACCCCCCCCCTTTTGTCACTATATGATGTGCCTATAGATTTTGAGCCCCATTTCAAATATCTGGGGGTCATATTTGATTCAAGGCTTTCCTTCCGGCACCATGTGGACGCCTTCAAAAGGTCTTGTTTAAAGAGAATGGACATAATGAAACTGTTGTCTCACACTTCTTGGGGAAGTGATCGACGTACCCTGTGGCTCCTGTATCTAGCATTGGTCCAATCAAAGCTAGACTATGGATCACAGGTGTACTCCTCTGCCTCGCCATCCATTCTCGAAAAACTAAACACTGTGCGTAACCAGGGTGTGCGCCTGGCTTCTGGAGCCTTTAAGTCCTCCCCAGTGTGGAGCCTTTACGCAGAGAACGGGGTTCTCCCCCTTCCCTATCACAGGCTCAAGTCTAATTTAAACTACCTCCTTAGACTTGAGCAACTACCGCAGACGCCAGTGTATGAGTGCATGTTCAATACACGGACAGTGGCCTCATACGATCGATCTCCATCTCTGGCTCGCCCCTTTGCTCTGCGTATGGCCGAGCACACTGCGCAACTAAGGGAGTTCTCAGTGATTCCCTTTACCATGCCAAAGACCCCCCCGTGGCTCATACCACCTGTAATGGTATGTAGGGAACTAGCTGATAGGCCCAAGGATCACCACCTGCCTGTAGTATTGAGAGCCATGTATGGCGACCACTCCTCTCAACATCGGCATAGCACTTTTGTGTTCACCGATGGGTCCAAGTCACCGGACAGAGTTGGAGCAGCTGCTGTCTTTCCATCTGAGACAGCATTGGTCCGCCTGCCAAACGCAGCCTCCGCATTCACAGCGGAACTCGTTGCTATGATGGCGGCACTGACTATCATAGCTGGCAGGCCATCTGGTTCTCATACTATCTTTACAGACTCCCTTAGTTCGCTTCAAATGTTGGGTGATGTTGGTTCGAGCCATCCGTTGGTTTCCAAGATCCAGCGGTGGCTCCTACGACTATCGCCCATCCACGAGATATCCTTTTGCTGGGTGCCTAGTCACGTGGGCATCCCAGGCAATGAGAGGGCAGATGCTGCAACCAAAGAAGCAGCATCACTGGGGACAGCTCCAGTGGCCCCAGTCCCACTCTGCGATGCCTATCCTCTGATCAATGAATACGTGGTCGGCCTATGGCAGAAGAGGTGGAGTGAGCTCCCTCCCACCAAGCTCCACTCCATAAAACCCTCCGTTCACCCATGGCCACGTACAACTAGACATCGTAAAATGGAGGTTGCGCTTGTCCGTCTGAGGATAGGCCATTGCCGGCTCACCCATGAGCATTTAATGAGTGGGCTGCCCCCACCTATGTGCATTCTGTGTGGGGTACAAATATCTGTCCTCCATATATTTGTAGAATGCCCATTGCTAAGGAATCTCAGAAGGACGACTTTTCCCTTCATTACCAGAGAGATGGCCCCCCAGCAGGCTCTGCGGGGCATCTTTTCTGAGACCCATTGCTTCTTTAACGTGACTAGGATACTAACCTTCCTAAAAGAAAGCAATCTTTTAAACAAAATTTAAAATAGTTTTATTTATTTATTGTTGATCTATTTATAGTTTATGTTTTTACATTTTGTTGAATTTTTTAATAGTCTATTTTTTGTTAAAAGTTTTTAACTCAACTGACTCAATATTGCCGATTAAACTAATTTTGGTCCCAAGGACATTTCTGCTTTTTTATGTATTTTAATATGCCAATATTTTAAAAATAATAATTTTAAATTCACTGCCCATAAGTGAATTTGGCTGCGAGATAGTCCATCTGGGCTACGCAGCTTTTAAATTCTCAATGCACTATTCATTCATTCTAGATCCATGAACTCTGCTTACACCATCTTTTACCCATTGTATTTTCAGCTAGCTGCCTCACTGTAAATACTTAATGCCCTATCAAACCCTCAGATATGTATTCTTATTTCACTCATACTCAGCTCTATTCGGGCTGGGGAGAGGAAGACCATAAGAGAAAAAAAAAAAAAAGAAGTGAAAACTACTATACTAGTCCTGAACTGACTCAGGTTTTATCAGATATTTTCTCCAGCAGACAGATATCGCGAGGTTGTGTTCAACTACACATACCATTTCCTTTTTTTTGTAACTTCATAGAGTAAACAATGAAACGAACCTAATCACCTACAGATATAATAAAACCAAAATCATCATTAATATCTTTAATTAAACTTTATTTGTCAACATAAAACGAATTAATCCCTTAACTTTTCAATTTTAGCAAATGCAGTGATTAATCACCTTATAAATTCTTTATATATATATATATATATATATATATATCACTTAAGGAAACTTTCAATTCAAAGAATGTAGAACTAAACAACCTGATTATATTAGTTATTAAATTGAAACCATGAATTGAGCGAGAAGGTAGGTTGAACACGCTCAAAGCCATTCAATATGTAATTTTATTGCAATTGAAATAATACCTTTCGAATACAAAAAATATATTTTCGGTAATTACATGCAAAAGAAACCACTAAATACAACAATAAACAACTTTTCTGATAAATATGAATAATGAAATAGAAAACATATACAGAGGAACTAAAGAAATAAATAGGAAAATTGAACAAGTTGTTCCGAAGTGAAAGCTCAAAGGCATCCAGTAGTCTAATATGAATATATTGGCCTCAGCATTTACGCTATAGCCTTGGCCTCGGGAAGGAAAGATTCCCACACTTTGACCACCTGAAATGAATTTTTTTTTATTATTAATTACAAAAAAGAATGAATGGATGAGTAAGGAGAGTATATGACGTGAGGAAAGGTACACAAGAAAGAAGGAATGGATAGGTAAGGAGAGTATACGAGGTGAGGAAAGGTACAAATGTGGTTATAACCGAGAATGTTCCAAGTAAGAACAAGAATTAGGTAGTGGTTTTAACAGCGCGGTATCTGCACTCATTTAAGGTCTTTTATTTTTCAGTGAAGACCAACAGTTTAAAGGAGGATCAGAACCACAGGTATCTACAGCATACCCTTAGTGCCCTGGGGCTTACCAGCGACTGTCATACTGACCTTTATGCATATTTCATTATCCGGTCAAGGATACGCCTGGATAAAGGCAGGTTGGCGAACTACTATAGCGTATGGCAGCCGCCGTGAGGGCGACTCGAATCGGTACTCCATTTAGCAACTTGTTATACCCGATGTGGATCAACTTCACTCTAACCAGAAACGGTGTGCAAAGGGTTGAAAGACGTAAAGCCCGATTATGCGAGTGTTTGAGAAAAAGGGGTGAAAGAGAGAAGTGGGTGATACTGCGCGTATGAGTCTGCATGGGGGGGGGTCTGCCAGGGATGAATCCCCCGAGTGGAGGAGATGATAGGACACATAGCAACCTATCGCTATGAAGGGCCAATTGGTGCAAACCAAAGAGGACAGCGACTTTTGTGCTTTATTTGGGTTAAAAAGTTGTTGCGTTGATGTGCACCGACCCAACTAATGTGAAAGCGGTTAGCTAAAAAAAACGAGATTAAAATAAGGGAGGGGGGGATAGGCCATATATCTCCCATCCAAAGGTGTACAAGTCGAATAGTCAAAGGGGAAGAGGGGTGTGCAACTCTCCTAAGCTTACCTCGGTTCAGCAGAGGGAGGGAAAGTCCCTGCCCAGGGCATGAATATCACATGACCCCCCCCCCCCATATGAAAAAAATACAGAGATGCTCAGGATTTAGAAAATACGAATTTCATCATAAACCATTTTCCCACAAAATAGAATCTGCGTGCATCATCGCCACTCATCAGGGCGTACGAATTCGGGTGCGCAATTTCCAAGGCAAGCGGCCCATATCCACATTTAGTCCTCATACCGACAAGCGCGGGAAGACGGTATGGGTGTTCTTCCTGCCCCATATCACAAATTCAGTCAATTCTATACAACTTCTTCGGAAAGAAAGAAACAAAGGCCCAACATGGATCGAAACCCTTTACAACACCGAGACAAACTCAAGTCTGGAAGGGACTGACCTGCACCTGAGAAGTGATTAGCGCTTCTAAGTATTTAATGAGCATATCCTTAAAGTCGATCACTCTTATCACATCAAACTGCTCCATTTCTGCCTTAATTGCCTTTGATATCCTCTCAAATTCTTCTTGGCTTCTCTCCACTTTGGATTCCCACTAAAAAAAAGGAGACGAGTAAACAAGTGGCAACCACACATCAACTTAGAGGTGCTGTAATGAGTAAAGTATTGGGATTATTAGACTTCTAAAGCCTGAAAAGCTCTGTGTCTCTATTTAACAACACTACGGGTCAAGAGAATCAAATTCAATTTCTAAGCAGCAAAACTTAATTTTAAAGGCACAACTAAATTAAAAGGGGAGAGCAGCACGGGCTACTGCTGCTCGGCAATTTCGCTTTAGGAGCACCGCCCCTAAGGATAACAAAAATTTCCCAACAGGGTAACACAATCGTCGATGTCAGCTGCAGCATGCTTTCTAAGGTAGACCGACACACCCTTGAAAGGGGAGGGTCGGAGACGAGGAAAAGGGGGTGGGGGAGAAAGCAACCGCGTTAAATACCTCCCCACAAGTAGGTGGGCTGCCTTGGAGTAGTATGTATCCCTGTAACTTCTTGCTAATTTTACCTCTTTTACTTCTTCGTTGGCTTGCTCGACCTTATCGATGCGGCCGCTGAGTTCCATCTTGGCTTTGTTCTCTCTCTTCTTGCCCAGCGTGGCTTGGGAGTGCTGCCACGTCTGGAAGCTCTTCACCCTCTCGTGGAATACCTCCTGAGAAGAAGAAAAGAGCCGCCATTAAATTAAGCGCCCTTTCGAAAAGGGCACTCCGCTACTCTGACGGATATAGAAGGCGTTGAATTTCCATGCCTAGCTAACCGGTTCGATTCACGGAGGGAGCAGACGAAAAGTTTCGGCGTTCGTAGGGAGTGTGCCGCGTATAGGTAGCGCATAATTCTGACGCGTAGCAACAGGCACCTCCATACACACACAGCCAATCACAACAGCGATGTCTGTTTATTTGTATACACAAGACAATTATCTCATCCAGGAACCTATCGAGGGAGTTTATATAACCACTCCCCTGCCTGACGCGGGACGGGTGTCCCTCCCTTGGGCCACTAATACCGATCTTCCATATTCCACCCGCAAAGGGTTGTTAGGCGACATCTGGAGGCTTGTGTGCCCTCACGCCCACAACACCAGCAGTTTAACCTTCCGACCCAAATATACCCACAGGATGACTTACGGCTATACATCTTCCACACATTTTCACTTCCTATATCTTCAGCACTTTTCCCAAAGATCTCTCCTACCAAACTGGGGGAAATTCCTTAGTTGGCATTACGCTTTAAATTCGAGGGTGAAAATCATCAAACGTTTCCAGATGGCGAGAACTGCCACTGATTTCCTACCAGTAATTGTCAGATTGATCTTTGTGAATTTAATTATGCGATCGGGGAACCTCATCCACGAAAGAGAAAGGAGGCGCAATTAACTGACGTACTGCATTGATCAATAATTCAAGTCTGTACCTTTACTGCCCCGATGATGTTCACATAATCTTTTGTGGTTTCACTCAAATGAAAGAAATCGGCATCAGCCTGAAAAGGGAGAGGTGGTTAGACGGTTTCCAATCTCACCTAATTCAATCATTTATTAATGGACCCAATGGGAAAATAATAACATTGAAATCCTCTTTTCAAATTCCTTCTAATATTTTAGAGGGTAAGGAAGGAGCTAGAGTAATTTTTACTTTTTGACTTCAAAACTCAGACAACTACAGCAATGTTAAACCACCTGAAAAACAAACACACTGAAGAATACAATATGAATCAATCAAAGAAATCTACAGCAGTAAAAAGAGCTGCATCACCCAGCAATGTTGCTCCAACTGAGTCTTCTAAAGTTTCTAAACAACAATTAACATTATTTGATACTATAGAGAGAAAGAAAATATGGGACATAAATGACCATAGAGCTGTTGAACTTCACAAATTAATTGGAGAGATGATTGCTGTAGACACACAGCCATTTTCATTTGTTGAAAAGGAGAGTTTCAAAGGCGTTATGAAAAAACTTGCCCAAATTATAGTATTCTAAGCAGGAGACATTTTTCTTATACGATTGTCCCAAATATATATGAACACATATGTATGAAAGTTAAAGCTGAGTTATCGGTAGCAAACTTTATTTCTCTAACAACAGATATATGGACTGCCACTACATCAACACTCCATTCCTAAGTTTAACAGCACAATGGTTGTCTGACAACTTTGAATTTCAAAGGGCAATCTTAAGGGTTAAACATTTTCCAGGAATTTTTCTTCTTTTTTTAAATTTTAGGAGCCTATCTGGCGACTCATTTTCCAGGAACACATTCTGGCTTAAACATTAGTGAACAATTAGTTAGTAGTCTTGAATGTTTCAACATTCCTCTCAATAAAATCCATATAGTTTGAGAGACAAAACTTCCAATATGGTTGCGGGACTCACAGAAAGTGTGTTATCTTCTTTATCTTGTTTTATCCACACATTACAACTTGTCATTTCTGATGCAATATTATGCCGAAACATAGCTACACATCTCAATCATTCACCATCAGCAATGACCAAATTTGAATTAATACAAACACAGCTGTGAATAATAGGGCATAAGCTCAAACAAGATGTAAAGAACAGATGGAATAGTACATACTAAATGTTGGAAAGGATGTTAGAACAAAATAAAGTTATTGCTGCTTACAGTACAGACCACAGTGTCACTGATATACTCGTAAGTCCCATTCGAAGAGCTAACAGTGGAACACAGTTCAAGAAAAGCAACTGCTTCATTGATCATACCTTCAATTTTAGCATTGCAACTATTTTTGTACAAGACTGTTAGCATAGACCAAAATGAGTTAAGCAACTTTAGTGGCATTTTAACAATGATTGATGAATTACTTAAATCCTCAAAGAAAAGATTTGAAAGCTATCTTACTAACAAGATGTTGTGCATAACTACATTTTTAGATCCAAGATTTAAAATAAAATTTCAGAAGAGCAACATTGAAGAAATGAAAGAGTGGCTCATTGAAAGTGGAGAGGAACAATCGATGGGAAACTAGTCCTGAGTCAACTCCCTTTTCTGACAATGATTTACCTTCAAAGACAAGCAAGGCATTTCCTGGGTTTTCCAAATATTTCGGTTTAAATGATTGATTCTTAGAATTAGAAAAATCTAGCCAATCTAGTGAATTGATAGGTGAAGACAGTCAAGACACAACACCCTCAACATCAAAAATTATGAGTCCTAACACAATTTCCAAAAGAAAGGCTATTGCCAAAGAAGCTGAAATCTATGTGTCTTTACCTCTTTTGGAAAAATCTAAAGATCCTTTAGGATGGTGGAGAGAATAAAACGGGTTTTAAGAATTTGCAGAAGCTTTCTCTCAAATATCTTTCAGCTCCCTCTTCATCAGTGGAAAGCAAGACTTTTTAGTTCTGGTGGAAATACGTATGAAGTTAAGCGAAACAGATTGCTTCTGGAAAATGGGGAAAGGCTTATGTTTCTGCACTAAAACCATCCCAACTATCAATATAAGTACAGTGCCGAGTCTACTGACTAAGTATTGAGTAGTAACTTAGTCAGCACTACATTAACACATGTCTGTTCATATTCTTGTATTTCATTAATAAATTTGTTTAAAAAAAGCCATAAAGGCATAGCTATAGCCATCGAAGTAGCCTGATGAGCCACGTAGTAGTGATGAAATGTGATAAAACCATATTCGACACCGAATACTCCACAAAAAGGCCGAATACTGAATATTGAGAAACTGACTGAATATTGAGAAACTGGCCGAATACTGAATAGTTACCGAATATTCGGGGCACTCCTAGTAAAAATCGATAGTATTCATATTATGCTACGATGCAAAGAAGAAATTTTGCCCCCAAAACTTTTATGACAACAACACATCAGAGAATTGCAAATAAAAATTCGAACTCAATTACAGAGAATAGCTTAAGAGAGGATGCATCCAATATAAGGATTGCAATCTCACTTCTCAAAGTCTTAATTTAACCAATACAGACATTTTCCTGAACAACTCGAAAATAGCAGCTCTTTCGGGAACTTCACCGAGTATTTTTTTTTAATTATGCTCTCGTCTGGCAGGTGTCCTCGAGGGCACAGCCGCAAAAATTACAAATAAGACTACCTTTATACCATGTTATTTTTTTTAACAGCGCCATCTGGGGACTGCTTACAGATGCATAAGTCGCCAGATTTAAAAATTTTGTCTAGTACTGGGCGACTTTAAAAATCGGAAAAACAAAACAGAGAGAAAACAAAAACGTAAATAGTTAAAAACCAAAAATTAAGAAATAGAAGGGGTAAGAAAATGAAGGAGGAAGCACGCTCGGGGGTCCCCACACCCCCCCGCCCAGGCGCAGGAACACGTTCGCGCCAGTAGCGGGGCAGGTGACGTGCGCGACGATCGGACAGACTGAGACATTTAACAAAAATGTGCCGAAAAATCGGGGAGACAACGCAGTTTCAGAAGGCACAGCAATGAAACAAAATGTATTAATCCACCGGCAAAAATCAATAAAGAAATAAATCTCAAAGGTATTGCTCAGGAGCTGGAGGTAGGCCTGCCTCACTAGCTGGCTGAGCATACAACCAACAATTTAAATACCTATGTATTACGATTAAAAAACCATCACAAGACAGTCCGGTGTGCATGATCCCTCCCCAAGGAGAGAACAGGCGGTAGAGATCGTACCTGCCATGATAATAAGAGAGGTACCACACATATGACATTCAACCCAAAGGTGTCTTACAGTCTGGGGTACCAAGCAATCTAGAAAGAAAGGTTCAGAGGAGCGCTCCACCAAATGACGGTACACGTTCAATGCATCAATCAATTAGATATTGCATAAAGGAGAATATGTTTACCACCATCCACTTTGAATATGCTTCTACCTTTGCTCTATCCTCCAATAACTAAAATTTCCTCTCAGGCAATAGTAAAACCGAGCAGATACCTGAGCATGATGAATAAAGTGAACCCTGTCCATTGCTTCCGAGAGTTGATGCAAAGCTCTGCTTAATGCGGTGTGTTCCTCTACACTACTCAGAACAGCGGCTGATTTGGAAAAGTTCCCAGTTGAGTTAGCCAATTCTCTTCTGTAACTAACGAGTCCCTCGAGAGATGCATGCAACTTTCTCAGTTGATTGTCGAGATTTTCAATCTGCTGCGTCTTTTCTTCAAACCACTAAAACAAAAAGTAAATTACAGATGAGTAAGTGCCTGGTACCAGTGTAAACCATCAGCCTAAAACACACAAATACTCGGAAACAAATATTTAAGTGAATTACAAGGATTTAAAACATTAAGAACGAAATGGATGTGAATAATGAAAATAATTTAAACTTTAACACTACAAATACCACTAACCAAATAAGAATCAAATTTGATATAGCTCAATACGGTATAAAGAAAAATAAAAACTAACTAAAAAAAAAAGACCCCAAACAATGGCGTTTCATGAGTAATCAACTTAATTATCGCTAAAAACTCGGTTCAATTAAGTTTTTGCAAGGCAGTGTGTTGTAAGGGTAGAATAGAGGGTAGGTAGGCGACACCAGCCAGCTCTTGGCTGAGCGTACCTGAGGGCACCAGGTGCCAGGTCCAGATACAACCAAAGCCGACATCATAGACTGTCCAAACCTTGTACAATATCTCCTCTCTTAGGTATCTGCGGAACTACAGAGGGAGTGTGGTGGCTTTCCAAAGGGCCAACCAGCTTGAAGAAAAGAGGTAGGAGGGAGGGGGGGGGGCAAGCAAGTAAAAGTTGGCTGAAGGTACCCAAGGGCATCAGAAGCTGGTCCTCATTAGGGAGGAGGGGAATATCTGGAAAGTGAGAGTGATTTGGGCACCATGCACTGATCAGGTACCTTCATTGACCCTGGGGGTAGGGGAACCCATTCCCCATTGAGGATAATTCCTTGTAACAGGGAAGGTGTAAGCAGTGCTGTGAAGGGAGAGGAAAGACAGCAGCGGTGTTATGATTGGCTGTTGTGTGATGAGTGTAAGAACTACCTACCTGGTGGGGGAAAACAAACTTTTACATGCGCTGACGTTTGTGTCTGCCCTTGCTTGGGAATGAACCTGGTACATTGATGGTTGAAAACCAATGCAGCAACCACTAGGCTAGGGAGCGCTCCACAGTGTGGAACAGAAATAGTATTGGGTGGTCTCAGTAACATACCTAACTTGCGAAATTTTAATTATATGTAATTGACATTCACTATAATCTATGAGATGATTACTTCAGAGAATTCTATAATTTGTTTACAGCCAAAAAGTCTAAGTTATGAAATTAAGTTCGGGGAAATAAATCTAATTCTTAAATTGATGAGACCATTTACTGTTGGGCAGCAGCTCTCGACGACTTAAAAGACGATAAATGCACCCTCCTCTAGTTCAGATCATCCTATGCTCCTAATTTTGTTTGCATTTCTGGATAGTGCCTTCTTCAGGGAATATTTTGTATTAGTCGGAAAAACAAATACATTGAAAATGAACTAAAAGAAATAAGATAAGTATAAAACAAAATTCTGACAAAGAAAAGGTTTAAATCCCCCCCCCCCCCTTGATTTTAACATATTTTTTCTCTTTCCATCTATTTATTTGTTGGCAGGATACAGTGGGATTTTGGGGAAAGATAAAACTTGGGGGGGGGGGGGGCATATATCGAGACAAACATGAGACCCCAAGGTTATATTGCACTGTTCCAGGGTATCACACCACTCTCAAAATAGTCCATCTAATCTCTGGGACCACAGGCCACACGAGTCACCCTAACTGGGCTCTGATGCAGCAATTACCCCTAATTTAACACATTCCAGCACAACATCAGCTTGACATGCATCCACTGTCAGTGGGAACAAGACATAACAATCACAGCATGCATTACATAACCTAGACAAAATCTGTATCTACAGAGAGTGACGATATCTGGGGAATCTGATCCAGGAGGCGGAGCTTATCAATGAGGCTGGCCTAGGGTAGGGGCAGGACCCTAAATTGGGGGCAACGGCATGGTTTTCTTTCTTAGCTTAACTATATTGCCCAATAACTAATCAGTGGGTTCCCACTGAGAAATAAAGGCATCATAAAAGAGTGGAGACCAACCATTACGCCCCACCCCCCCAAACTAAGTAATAACGTGTCAATGCAACAGGAGAGAAAAACAAGGTAGAAATTGGGCAAAAAGTGTGAAGGATAGGTAGCAATGGATGCCTAAATTTAAGTTGGAACTAGCCCCTTCCCCCAACATCACCAATTAAAGGCGATTTAACAAATTCAAGTATTATATTAAATCATTCTCTCAACTTGTTATCTCCACTTATGTAATGCTTGGATGCAAGCAACATTTGTATACATGTCAATTCAACCAAAAAAGGGTAGATTTTCCAGAACCATCTCAGATTCGGCTCACTGAGGCGAGTAAAAACATATGTCAATGTTTTAGGTTGCATCGTTCGTGAGCTAGGACACCGTAAAGTTTGACCCTGGAGGTCATTTTCACGGGGTAATGCATTTTGTCAACAGTGAATATCTCGGCTGCTTGGCCACCTAGAGACACCCTTCTAACACCATTTTAATGCTCTACACCTTTGCTTAAATAACCTTTTCTGTACAAGGTCAAGTGAAAAAGGTATGTTGACCTATAACACAGTTAACAAAAAATAGTATACTCTGATTTTTTTTTTTTAAGATTGTATTTTGAAGGAATATATATAAGCTTTAATGTGCAACAAGTTTTATATTGTGATTTAATATGGTTTGAAGACCACTGCTTTTTGTAACACCAAAAAATGAAATAAATTTCAAACACTCAACTTATGCCAGATTCAGGTTAAATTCATGGATTACGAGGAACATCTTTTTCAACAACTCCATAGCTATTGCCATATCTCGACTTTTCAACATATAAGTACGACCTGTATGTTGTCAGGCTCATAACACACAAAATGTCTGTTACATCATCAACAAGTTCATCCAGATTTGATGGAAACATAAATGATTGTGCTGGTCCTTGTGGCTCCAGGAAGTTGAGATATACAGGGTGACCACAAAACACCCCCTTAGTTTCAAATATATATTATAGCAAAAGTTAAATGAATATTCTTACAATTTTGGTGCCTACAGTTGCATAAACTAATAAAGTTTCATGTGGTATTGGTTGATATAGAGAAACTCGATGTATGCCCCTCTTGTTGTTGAGCAAACATCAAGGCGAAAATCAAGCTCGGTCCAGTCTTTGCAGCATATCCAGCGTAATCGCATGTAGAGCTTCGGTAAAGCGTTCCTGCAGTTCATCTATGGTCGCGGGTAATGGAGGCACATAAACTTTGTCCTTGACATGTCCTCAAAGGAAAAAGTCACAAACAGGTCTGGTGATCTCGGGAGGTCATTTGCAAAACACCTGGTCATGTTGTCCAGCACAGCCAACCTATCTTCTTGGTAGGTTCGCGTTGAGAAATGTGTGGGCAGCGAGAGACAAGTGCGGCGATGCGCCATTCTGCTGAAAAACGTAGCCACCACCTTCAGCAGCTAGTCTTGGAATGTTAACATTTCAGGTAGGTTTGCCCAATAATGGGCCAACAGTCCGTACACAGACCACTCTGTTACTGCACAAAACAGTAACTTTTGGGGAGTTACGTTCAACCTCCAGGGTGGCATGCAGAATCTGAGTTCCCCATATCCTCACATTGTGTCTATTGACCTTTCCACTTAAGTGGAAAGTTGCTTCCTCACTGAAAATGATCTTTGACAGCAGATCAGGAACATTTTCCAGTAACGCCTGGAGATTGCTGCAAAATTCAAAGCACATTTCATTATCTTGCGGGTATATCTTTTGGACCAGTTGCAGCTTTTAAGGGGTAAACCTCAAGCATTTGCTCAAGATCTTGCTTACTGTGCTTTGTGTGAGTCTTAACTCTCGGCTACATCGGCGCGTCGACTTCTTGGGGCTGTGAAGAAAAGTTTCTCTGACCCAATCGACAACTCCCTCCGATACCAATCGACAGCCTGAATGTCCCTTTCTCTGGTCACAGATGCATCCTTTCTCACTGAAATCACTGTAAAACTTCAAAATGGACTTGTTAGTGGGTGGAATCCCATGATGAATGCGTCTGAAAGCACGCTGCACATTTGTAATACCGTTTTAGGGGGCAAATTCCAACACACACCAGCTACGTTGTTGTGGAGTGAACGCCATCTTGGATTACACTGCCATCTAGCGGATCAAGTAGAATCTGCAAATGAGAAAGGAAACTTTATTAGTTTATGCAACTGTAGGCACCAAAATTGTAAGAATATTCATTTAACTTTCGCTATAATATATATTTGAAATTAAGGAGTGTTTTTGTGGTCACCCTGTACTTCATTAGTGTCTGTATCAATTCTAGTAATACAGGCCAGATACCAGTTGTTGTTATATACTGCAATACAGTACCCTTTCATTTTGAGAAATAGTGGAGCATGAGTATTCCTTCACTTCCATGATTCCATCATTCATGGGATGAATGACATGGAGTTTCTGAGTACCTGGGAAAGAACAACAGGTTGTTTTAGTCTTTCATGATTGGTAAATAACACAACTCACCTGGGGTTTTACTCATATACATGAAGAAATACTAAGTGATACTTTTTTCTTTATAGTATTCCACACAGTATAACGAATGGACCTAATTTCAGTACAAAGTATAGATTAGTTTTAGGGGAAAAAAATTTGAACACTTTAAATGGAAAAATTTTGTTCACAGTAGTAATTGAAGAAAAAACATGATAAAATTGTAAGGAATAGCCCAAATTATTGGAGTTTATGGTGCCATCCCTGCTCTTAAGATGGTGAGCAGTTCAGTTCCAAAGCCACCCTGCTCTTCCTCTATGCATATTATCATCAGTTCTTTACTTACCAGGCTCTCCTTCTTAATTCACCAAAGTAAGTTTCCTATACTTTCGCCATTTCTTCATCTTCAATTACCTCACCATCAGTAATTCTATGCTATGGAAATAAATGAGTTTAAATAAATTGATGACTCGCCTAGAATAGTTCTTGCATTTTAAAAGTATGCAGTTTTCCAATCCTCTCTTATGCGCTTCATGCTGTTCTGTCATTGTGAAGGTAAGTGTGACAAAGGGAATATACTTAACAGCAAAATTATATAATGCCCATGGAATGAGGATTGGGTCTTGGTTACCAGTAATTTGAAGGCTCTTCCTTGCTGCAAGCTGCTTTATGGAACCTCCAACACCGTCACACGGACCTTTCCCATGACTGGTAGCAAACAAGTGCCACTCTTCTTCCATACAAAAGTCTTGTATGTGGTGTCCAAGGTTGAGAAAATATGTTTTTTTATACTGTGCAGCACAACAATCACTGAAAAAGAAGATCTTACTCACAGTACCATGCAACATCTTCATGAATTCAATGTTTGTTTTGAAACAGGTGTACAGCGTGAGTGTTGCAATCGGAAATTACCGCAAGACTTTGGTGATGGACAACTTCAGGCTTACAGAAATATATCACGAATGGATGGAGGGTTGCTTGCGCATTGTTCCAGTGAAAGGACTGTGATGCAGCTTGCACTATGAACAAATAGTTTCTGCAAAATCCATCACTACCAAGAACTCTCCTACTCCAAGCTTTTCTTTCAGCTGCTGATAGTACTTTATTTGGGTCTTTGCAAGGAAGTCATGTTTGAGAAGGAATTGTTGGGGTTTGTCACAGAAACTTGCAATGAAGTTATCGGCAGCACCAAGACAATTTGGGCAGCATCCAAAAAAGCATTTTTCTTGAGGTAGATTACATTGCGGAAGTGCCAAAAAGTAGCGAGAGTAGTAGATGTAATCAGTGTTTGATTCAACTTCATCAACAGATAGGCCTACTTCATTGGGATCTCTCGTACCTATTGGCATAGTCTTCATTGATGGAGTGATTGCTGTCATCCTTAATTTAATGTTTTGATGAGCAATGCACACACAGATGGAATGTGTACCACTGGCACCTGGTAATTCACACACTTTGGGATGTAAGTCTGCAAACTTGGAAAATCTAATCTACAAGGTGGGATATGCTTCTTTCAAGATGCACAAAATTAAATGTTTCTGCTTCTTTCTCTTTTTCCATCATGTCCTTTCACTGAAACAAAATTCTTTAGCCCAGACCCTGATAATCTCTATTTTCTTAAAGGGGTTGCATCAAAACTTGCCAGTGACTCATTTACCAAAGTGAGTTTATCTCCATTCTGGCATCATCCTCACTACTCTCTTCTCCAGAGGATTTTATGGGAGTACCATTGTTTGAGAGATCTTAGAGTTTTGGAGGTTCAGCTTTTTAAAGTTCTTTTAAACATCCAGTACATGCCTTTTGGTTCTCACTCAGATTCAACTCTGTATTCTTTCTTGTTGATCAAATATTTTGGTATGTCTCCTGTACCCCTCCACACTCTCTTCTTATACTTTTCGAAAGGGTCACAGCAAAACTTTGCAACATTTAGGTTCCTCGTAGGGTCCATAATCTGAAAATATAAAAAGAAAATTAAGTCAATATATTTTAAGTTAGAATTTTTCAACCAGACCAAGTTTTTTAGAAAAGTTGCATTGGTCTATCGGGAGTTAGATGGTGATTTTCTACTTTGCGTGTAATCAGATACGGCTGGTTCATCTGGAATCTTTTTGTCATTTGTCTAAAGCAACTTTAAAAATTTTTAAAATTCATTTTGGTTATGTTTTAAATTTTTAGCGATAATATTGAATTGCTTTTGACCTTGAATGGAGAGGGAAATTTCTTTTAAATTAATTATTTTGAAGTCAGATTTGATACTAATTTAAGGAATTCCCAAGTGTGACCTCTTCATGACTTAGTTATTATAATTTCAAAACTAAGTAATTAATATATTTTCACATAACTTACTTTATGATTGTGTATGTATTTTTTTCTGGGATTTTGATCCTTTTCTTTAATTTGTTCTTGAAGTAGAGATCTTACTGTTAGCAAATATGATTATATTTGTACAAAAGTTGATATAATTTAAAATTAAAATTGACTTTTTATCTTGTTTATAATCAAAAAATTAATCACAAGTATTTTTTTATTTATGTTATAAATAGATTTTAGGTATAAAGGTTGAAAAAAAAGATGAAAAAACGTTCCATTTAGTCCACTTAGTTTCAAATAAATTTCTGTTTCATCATAAATCAATCTCAAAAACAGTTGACCTATTATTCAGAAAACAGTATTTTGCTTTTTGACAAATATAAAATAATTTCATAAAATTGAGTGGAGGGGGTGATCCACTCAATAACAAAACAAGCAATTTCAACAACAAATTGAAGAGAATATTGAAAAGCGCAGATTTAATTAAACAATTCAGGAGTACGAACCCTTCACTTCCCTATATGTATGGGCTCCCAAAGACCCACAAAGAGGAAAGTCCCTTACACCCAATCATTTCCAATATTAATTCTCCCACTTATAAGCTCTCCAAATGGCTCGCCAAGCATTTATCTCCAGCAGTTGGAAGAATCTCATCTGCACACATTATGAACACTCAAGATTTTGTTGACCGCCTCAACCACTTGCAATTACCGGATGGAAAACTTGTGAGCTTTGATGTAAACTCTTTGTTTACCAAAGTTCCGGTTGACCAAACCGGAAATCATGCCTAGACTTAATTTGGATCTTCCCATTTCTACGAGTAAATTTATCAATTTAGTTGAATTATGTCTCTCTGACAATGTGTTTCAAGTAAATAATGAGTTTTATAGACAAATATTTGGCCTTAGCATGGAAAATAGTTTATCTCCGATATTGGCATGTCTCTTCATGGAATATTTTGAGACTGAACTCCTTCCCACAATTTCTTCCCCTAACTTTATATGGTTAAGGTACATTGACAATGTATTTTCTGTATGGCCTAATGGCCATGATTTTGATACCTTTTTTAATAATTTGAATAATTTGCATGTCTCCATCAAATTTAAATATGAATGGGAATATGATAATAGATTACCCTTTTTAGATGTCCTCATTAATAAAGATCACCATGAATTAAAACTTGACGTGTATAGGAAACCAACCCACTCGAATGCCTATATACATTATTTTTTGTTTCACAATAATACTGTTAAAAAATCGGTAATTTCTAACCTTTTCCTTAGAGCATACAAAATATGTCATCCTTCCTATTTAGATGAAGAAATTGTCATTATCAGGACCATTTTTTCTAATTTGTATTACCCTGATTGGTTCATATCGTTTGCCCATTTTGCAGCTAGGAAAACATTCTATGGTAATAAGCCTTCCTGCACTAATGACTTCAACAAATGTATAACATTGCCATTTAATAATAAATTAAATAGTTTAAAGGACATATTTGGAAAAGCGGGTATTAATCTAGCCTTTAAATATAATAATTCCTTAAACCAATTGATGATTGCCAGGAAACCTAAAGAACATATTAACATAGGAGTATATGCAATACCATGCAACGATTGCCATAAAGTTTATATAGGGAAGACGGGGAGAAATCTAGATAAGAGATTGTATGAACACAAAAGAGATATTAGAGTGGGCAGCGAAAGCAGTGGAATATTTTGCCATGTTAGAGACAAGAATCATACGATCGATTTCAATGGAAGTAAAATGGTATTTAAATCGGCTAACTATGTTAAGAGAAGAATCGTAGAATCGAGCTTGATATCATCAGTTCCTAATTTAAATCTATCTGAGGGTCAATTTTCTTTTAATCCTGTAATAAGAAAGCAAATAAACAAAATAGTAAAATGTCAGCCCTTCAATATGTTTAGGCCTAACCCCCCCCCCCGAGATTAGCCACAAGTAGGGGATTGGGGGAAAAAAGAGGGGATCTTTCACGACCAGACCTTGTGTTATGCTTATATGCACTTTTCTTATATTTTCTATCCAGTGTCAGTTGAAAAAGGGTGTGAGATACACCAAAACTGTTCTGAATTAAATTGTCTTCAGAGAATGTGGTTTAATTCTTCATCTTTTCTTGCGATATTGCATTAATTTTCATCATATATATATATATATATATATATATATATATATATATATATATATATATATATATATATATATATACCTACAAACTACAATTTAAAAAATAATAATATTAATAATAATAATATTGGGGGTATACTATTTTTTATTACCCGAGGTGAAAGGTTAATACTTTTTCTACTCTACCTCAGACAGAAAAAGTTATAAAAATAATGTTGTAGAGCTCCCCAACAGCTTTAAAATGGTGTCTCTAGGTTGTCAAGGAGCCGAGATATTGACTGCTGACCAAAGGCAGTTTGAACCCCTGAAAATGACCTTCAGGGTCAAACTTCCTGGTGCGACCTAGAATATTAAGACCTATATGTCTTTACTTGCCTCAGTGAGATCTTTAAGCCTACCAAATATGAGCCAAATTGGAGTTGGGCTGGGAAAATCGTTGGTTGAACTGACATGGTTGACCAACATATATCCACCTATGCTACACAGCTGGCACCATAGAAGTGGTGTTCTCACTCTATGAAGAAAAAAAAATGATCCATTTTGAGCAAAGACTCATTGGGGGAGAAGATGCAAATAAAATTATTAAAATTTGAAATAAGAAAGGTTCGGCCCTGGTAAGATTGGTGGGTACATTTAAGGAAGCAAAGGAAGAGCCTTTGTCCAGTTAATTTCCACCCTTTGGTGGATAAGACTCGCCTCTTAGCGCAAACTGCTTCGCTGTACTTGGTGGAAGGACCAGCAGGGGACTGCCAGGAGATACACTGAGTCAAAAGAGGAAGTTGAAAGAATGCGAAGGCTTCAGCAACCACAGGAGGAAAGAATTTGGTAGTTTTACCCACAGAACTGTGCACTCCTTTTGAGGTCTTTTATTTTAGAGGGCTGACCTGGTTTAACATGGGATCCGAATCATGGGTATTTAAAACAATGGCAGCTGCCATGAAATTGACTTAATTAGACTCCAACTGGAGACTAACCACACCCAATGTGGCTTAACCTAGCTGAATTCTTTTTTTAATTTTAGGCGGCTTATCTGACAGAGTGAAGATTATCCATGGTGCAACTACAAAACACCCTAAGGCTGCAATGTGCACCCCCATGTAAGAACACAGCTGGGTTGGGGTAAAGCTATGGATACCTTAGTCTTGGACAGAGAAAGCCAAACCCTGCCTGTCCAGTCCTAGGACAGGTATCGTGTGTGAAGATCCACCAGACTGAGACACTCAGAAGAATGGGCCAAACTGGGGGGAAGGGGATGAAGTCGTTGCAGTAAGGTGCAAGGAAGCACTCCATTAAATGGTGGTGCATCCCTGAAGCCATTGAGGCATGGGGAAGGGGGGGGCCACAGGAACAGTCATGGTGTGATGACACACAACTTTAGGTTCCCAATGACTTTCTCCCATCTTCTTTGCCAGCTGACTTGAATCCTGCCATGTAGTCTGTGTGAGGAAGAGCGCAATGCTGGTCTGGTTGCCCAATCCTCACAGGCTCTTTGGCACCCTCATTCCCACATGTCCAGGAATCCAGCAGATAATCTCAACATTCCAATGTCCCACCAAGAGAACTCGGGGCACTTTGTGAGTTGCTAAAGATCGCCATCTGGCCTCCGAACTGGGCATGGTAAGTTATCTCCTGTATTAAGCAGTGTATTGCAACCAGCTGAAGAGAGAGAGTGCCTGGTAGAGTCTCACTGATTCCAAACAGAGGGGATATGGCATTAGAGCCATCCATGTACAGTGTACACTCGCAGAGATCCAGCATAACATACAGTGATACTCCTCGCACTGTGGAAGCTTTGGGCTATTAGAAGGTACAATTTCACATAAGAGAATTTTTATACAAACTGTAATGTACAAATGTGATTGCAGTATGTGAGAAGAAAGATCGTGGTTTAAATTGGTAGGGGTTTTATACCACCAATCTGCAGTCAATTAAAATTACTTTATTTCTCAGTAGGGATCAACTGATTAATGTGGGATCTGAACCATGGGTATCAAGTGTATAGCTACGACCGTGAGGTCAACCCAACTGGAAACTCTATCCAGCAAGGAAACACACTCAATGTGGCTCAACTTCACTAAAATTGGAAGCAGCATTTCCACTCAGCTAAGCAGTAGCCTAACATGAGAAAAAATGATAAAAAGTAATGAATGTGAGAAAAATACATGAGGCAATTAAAGGATATGTATGATGTGATTGGTAGAAATATTTGGGGGTGAGTGGTACAGTTTTGTCCAGGTCAAAATTTCTGTTTGAATAAAATTGAATTTATAAAAACCTTTAAACAGAATGAATACAGAAAACTAAAGTTAGGAGTGCATAGAACAATAGTACTAGAGCAAGACTGAAAACAAACGATATATATATATATATATATATATATATATATATATATATATATATATATATATATATATATATATATATATATTATTTTAGACGGATCATGCACTAAAAGCAAAATCATACAACTGCAATTTTGCATCCATATTTTAGAAAAGTACAAAGATCAACTTCAAATAAAGAAAAAAATGTAAACATATAAATGATTATGCACCAGTTTAAAAACCCAAATTGAATAAAAATAATACTATAAAAGATGCTTTACTATGACCATATCACTCTTGGAAAGAACCACTATATACACAACCTACTACCAAGACTGGAGAACATTTACTTATTCATAACAATACCTGCCCATCAGCCTAACATGAACCATGGAAGGGAAGAAATTCAATCATTATATAAGGAAAAACAATACCACAGCAAAAGATCCTAACATATAGACAAATATTAAAGGCTAATTAAATTAAATGGGACTCTCTCTTTAATTTTGAACATGAAATAAAAAATAACTACATAAAATGAAGTGAGTGTACACTTTAACTTATTAAACAGACTTCCGCACAAGGAGGAGTCATGGAAGGAAACTTCCAATAGTATAAATATACAATATTGGGGTAAAGTAGTTCTTTAGCCCATAGATTTCACAAGAACAAACCATGAGAACTTTTAGAATGACTTGGCACTCAATAATATCTAGTGGTCAGTCCTCGTAAACAAAAGAGCTTCAATTAGCATTAAAAAATAGGATCGTGCATTTCCAATTTTCCAGTAAATGATGGGGGGAAAATGAAAATGGGGCAACCTCTGATATGACAGGCAGAGTAATGGAACAATATCAAGAATTAAACAGTATATCATTCAAACCTATTGAATAAGCTGGTTTAAACTTCAACAATGAAGTAGATACGCTTCAATGCCTTGAAAACTACCTGCCCTTCAAACCCCCTATTGACTTATTAAGAAAAAGGCCACCCATAAGTGCCAGGAGAGTGAGGGGGTACTATCTACTCGGGGATCTTACATGTACACCTATCATCTGTCAAACACTCATACAGATAATCAACCCACTTTTAATGAGGGATCTTCCAATTCTTCTCACACCCTAACACATACTCGTATATTTCCATACATTCTTCTTATGTGTCCATAGCACTTAGGAACATTTTCAGTCACAACTTCATTCCCACTATAAACACTTACCTACTCATCCCTCACTATATCCAACTTTCATACATCAAGAATCCTTACTAAGTTGTCCTTTTGCAATGCTCTCTGTTGAGATCTTTCCTTCACCTTCCATAGTCTCAGTCCCATACAGCAACAGTGGCACCAACATACTCTCATGGAGCTTCCTGGCACATTCCATACTCAAGTCTTTAGAATTCACTAATGCTGAAATCATGTCAAGAGACTGTCCTACCATTTAAAACAATGTGCTATCTGCTTCATCTATACCACTAGCATTTTTAATGAATCCTAGATACACAAAACTTCGCATGTGTTTAAGGGTGATACCACAGAGAAAAATCACACTCCATCCCACTGTCACCCCAAATACAATTAAGATTAATCTTTTATGCATTTACTTTTAGCCCAAACCTCAAACACCTTTTTAAAAGTTTCAATCAATATTTACATGCCCTCTCACTCTCAGCCACCAACACCAGGTCTTTTTTTTTTAACTAGCATCCATCTGGCAACTGCCACCAAAGGCATAAGTCTCCAGAATTCCCTCCCAGCAACCACAAAAACGACCAACAAAAAACAAAACAAAAGAAAATATCCAAACAAGCAACTAAAAACAAAAAGGAAAAGTATGCTCAAGCATCAGAGTGAAGACACCTTCCCACAGCCTAGTTTTTTTTTTTAAATCACTCATTTGGCAACTACCTTTAAGGGTATAAGTCACCATAACTACAATTCTAGCCTAGTACTAGGCAATTCTAAAATTAATAAACCAAACAAAAAAAACAAAGACAAACAAAAACAAGGAAGCCTGTTCCAGCTTCAGATAAAGCAACCTGAAGCCATTGCAGCATTGGGTGGTAGGTCCATGGGAACAGTCACTGGACAGATGGAGGGCAACTTTAAGTTCCTCTCAGCTGTCTCTCATCTTCTTTGCCAAACAGCCAGGGGGGGAGGTGGGTCACCCTGATTCATGCCATGTAATCAGTGTGAGGAAACGCGAAACACTGGTCTGATTACCCAGTCATCACAGACTATTTGGTGCTCTTATTCCCCGCAATTCACACATGTCCAAGAACCCAGCAGAAGATAATCTCTACATCTGCCCAGCTTACCCGCAACCATGGCATCACTGATCCTGCAAACCAGGGTGTGTGGAAATTCTAATGCCCTGAGAGAACTTAGGTCGCTTGGTGAGTCACTAAAGATGCAGAAGCAGCACACTGCAGCAGAAAGATGGTCCCCCATTGCTCAGGAAAAAAGTTAATTTAAGGATAACCAAATTCATCAGCTTACACAGGAAGTTATAAATTGGGCCGAAATTGGCAGGAATCTGTGATGATATCGTCCGTCCAGATCGCGTTGAACGAATCTAAAGGCAAAGCCATACCTTGCTCACCTTGAAGTTGAAGCATGGTCGACAGGTTACTGTCTGGACCAGGGGCTCTAGAGTTGGCATCATGCATGAAGTGAGTCCGGAAGACAACACAATATAAACATGTTGTTGAAGGGTTACCCGCTTCTGGAAGTAAATCCCAGTTGGCTGCCTTCAGTAAGCACATGACGTGCAATAAATGCTGCCAGAGAAGCATACAAGCTAGGGAATGTAGAGAAACCAATTGCAAAGGACTCTGGCAAGCAGGAGGGGTTCAAAATTGATGTCCCATTGTCTGAAGGATTCAAGCGGAGGGGGGGACAGTTCCTGTGAAAACTTGTCCTGAATCCTTTAGACTCACTGCAAAACCTCTCTACAAGAGAGGTCTTGCCATTAAATGAAGACATGTATGCCAACCAAGAAAAAGCGGCTGGTATGCTTCAAAACATACTGGCAACTATCCATCATTTGATGAAATTCAGAGGGTGGAATCATTTACGAGGTGCTTAAAGTGCATTCCTTGAAATAGCAGTGGCCCAGTTAATGATAGTTGAATGGGAAAGTGATGACTACCATGTAGGTCCTCCACTACCTCTCTTTCTGAGCTTCTATTATTACAGGGTTCTACATTACAACTTCACACTCATAATTCTTGAGCTCACACAACATGCCACTCCTAACTCAAAAACATGGTCACACTACTCCTTCTCCCTGATAAAAAAAAGTTAACGTTTTAAGTACAATTTTTTGTTAGGGGATTTACTCCCTAGGGTGGTGGAAAAATTCCATCGCATAAGGTAACAAAATGTGAATGCTCCTATATGAGTGTGTACATTAAAGTGGGAACAGGAACTCTTGAACTAAGACATATTTAATGACCTTGGACTTTGTCAAGGCTTCAATTGCCTTACCCTAAAGCGAGCTATTCTGTATATCATTTATTTCAAATCCATCTTATTTCTAATTCTCTGACTTTGATGAATACCCATACAGTTTTGGGGTGTGGCAGAGATGATACTTCTGTTGAGAGCTCATTATCATAATCTTTTAACCCTTTCAAGTTTGGTGGTGCAAAATTAGTACCACCTAATACTATTATGCAAGTAGTAATCTTTTTAGTATGCAAAATAGTTACTAAACCTACAGTTTATCATATACAAAGTGCAACAATTTAGAACATGCAAGGCCCTAGGCCTACCAAAATTTGAAAATTGAATATTATAGTTTATCATTAAATTTAGTTTTCTTTATTCATACACAGAAAGCTAAACTTAAATCGTTAACAGCTTAATATTTAGATCACAATTGAATTTTCTAATTTATAACCCCAACCTCCTCTCCCATTTCAGGATAGACAGCAAAAGGCGACAAATGCTAACTCCAGAATAAATTAAGAAGTTGAATGATGAAGATATTCCTTCAGATTTGGAGTCCATAGTAAATAAGGATCTATTGGAGGATGAAGAAAATTGTGATGTCAGGGATCTTGACTATTTTAGTCAAAAATGTCAAGATGAGAACACATTTAGTGTATGTCACATCAAGTTACCATGATCCTACTAATGTAGTTCAAATATCTCAGCAGGAAAAGGATGGAAGTAGACTTCAAATTAACTGTCCAGAAGCAATTAAGTATTATAATTTAAACATGAATTGTGTCAAATTTGATCAAATGAAGGCTGTGTATGATGCTGCTATTGTAAATGCCTTCATTATTTACAAGAAACTGATGTCTCAACAAAAGGAAAGTAAATAGTCCACCAATTCAAGTCAAAAGGCATAAACCACAAGTTCCCATTGAAGTGCAAAAGCAAAAATCAGCTCACCAACCATTGAGAGGGACACGTAGAAGATGCGCTTTATGTAGTTCTAAAGCAAACCAAATAAGAACATAAATATACCTTTATGTCTAGGGAAGAAAAAAAAAATGTTTTCAAGAATATCATAAGTAGGCTTTAATAGCTGTGGTACATAATATGGTCTACCTCAATAAAAACAAAGTTTAAAATTTGTAAAAAATATTATTGTATAGAATTTATTTTAGAATCATTATCAATTATAAAAGATACTATTTTTTGTTTTGGGTGAAAAATATATTTTTTAACCCTTAAAATTTCTCGCCTCTCAAAGGATTAAGGTCAACTGGATTTCATTATATGTAATATAAATCTCAATTCCCTGGAAATACTCTGGCCCATAAATAACTGATGCTTTTGGATGTTTCTATTGCAAAGAACAGAAATAATCACATACCTGATCTGATTCATCCATTTTAAATGTCATTTTATTGACAGTTTCTCCAACTTTGTTGAAAAGCCGGAGAACACCTGCACTGCTGATAGCAGAAGTTGAAGTGGCTTTGGGCAAATCTGTGTCTGTACAGATAAGGGACATGTTATTCTGGGGAAATAATCACAACAAAACTTTATTCTTAAAGAGGACATAGTACCCATATTTCCAAATTTACTAGTTGTGAGATCTATGTGAGCATATATATATATATAATATAGTTATTGTGTAGTGAAAAATTATCTTTCCAACTTATTTTAGCACTTATTTTTTCTGGAACATGTTGAACTAAGTTATATTTAAAACAATTTCTATTCTTTTCAAAAGAACTTTAACACTTTACTCACTTTGTTGCCCCTGGGTACTCTTCAGTCAAACTTTGCAGCAGTTAGGAATGAGGCCACAGTTAGTGGTATCTGTTAGGTGTCTGAGAGAGAGGTTGTATTGAAAGATGTACTGCAAGAGTTGAGGAAAGGGCAGGATAGGATGAGACGAATATTATTTTCAGGTTCCTGGGGATTTCAACTGAGGCTAATTTTCTTTTTGTATTGATCTAGCGAGGAGCTAGAAAAACTTGAGTGACCAAAGGTGGATTCTGATAGGTAAATGTCAGCTGGGGTGCTTTGGAGTAGTTTTTCATGATTTTTAAGGATTTAATAAAAATAGGCAATTTTGCATTTTCACTGGGGTCACAAGTATTCCTAGCCCCAGCTAGCCCCCCAAAATGGAATTTACAAAAAGGAAATGAGTTTGCAACCAGAAAGGATAAAAACAATCAATAAAAATATACATTAATAGCTGTCATACATCTTGATTATTCATCCTCTTGGTCCCACTTCTGCAGGGTTGGATGGTCGTATGACTCTTCTCCACTGACTTCAGTCCTGAGCATCTTCCTCCATAAGTCCCAGTCCCCCAATATCTTCCACAACACAGTCCCTCCAAGTTTTCCTGGTGGCCTTCTGCCTCCTACTTGCATATGCATAGCTTCCCTCAGGTAGCCATCCTCCTCTAATCTCTCTGTGTGACCAAACCATCTGAGCCTCCTCAGTCGCAGTTCAGACTCCAGCTCCACTAATCCACATCTGTCCACCGCCTGAGAGCTTCTGATGCGATCCTGCTACTTCACACTGGCCATATATCTCAGCATATGTTGATTACAAACTCATCAGTCTTTCTGTTAAGGGCCAATTCTCAGCACCATGCAATAGTCATACATACTAGCAAATTACATTCACTCCAAATCAACCATTGGGGAGTAATGAGCAAATGACACTCCAACTGCACAAGTAGTGAAACCAAAATAAAAGGGCAAGCTGACCAGATAGTGTTAAAAAATCCCAAGTGTGAATGCACAGGAATCTTCTGCAAGGATAAAATGAAGATGAAGAAGGTTTGGCACAGAAGAAATTCCAGGGAAGCAAGAAATGCAAAGGTAGGATAATCAAAAGGTGCCTTGGCAAGGTCCATGGAAGCAATGCCTCTTACCTCTCTAAGGGGGTTGTGCTGGTTCATCTGCACCCATCCAGGCGGCCTGGAACAAAGGAGGTGCTTCCTCTGCCTTGCCTCATTCTTGGCAAGCCAATGAGAAAGCAAAGGGGAGACTCACTGCAAGTGGAGAGTTGCATGGAGGCAACTCTACAAAAGGGCGAAACCCTCAAACTCATAGGTAAAGGAGAAGGGAGAAATGCCCTCACCACAATAAGATTCTTAGAGGGGCAACTGAGAAAGCATAGGGAAGGGGGGCATAACTCCGTCACAGAGGTGTAGCTGCCTGATGGTGGCCCCGAAGATGGCTAAGGGAAAACTGCTTTGCTGAATAATGATGGTTGTAGGGAAGGTCCTCCACCGGTCAGAGTGGTGCAGTTGTGAAAAGGCTGGGTGAGGATTTACTAATACGGATCTAGTCCAAAATTAGTCAGATTTGGAAGGTTGCCAACACAGTAATTTTAGATGTTTTGTGACCATAACGAAGGCAGAGTGGTTGGCTATTTCTGGTATTCAGTCACTCCCACCTATCCCATCTCAGGGTTTCAGAATCTTCATTCCTCCACCCTTGATGTGTTAAAGGTTGGTGTTTGCATCTATGCAGTGTTGCACACTGACTAGAAATTAGCCAGTGGATCGTTCGTTTCCCAATGGCCACAGCTCCCAACTGAGCAGCCAGAGAGAGAGGGTGGCATGGTGGATTTCCTAAGCATCAACATGACTAGGATCTGAATCTGTTGTGACAGATCCAGAGATGCGAGCACGAGACTTTTAGTTGGCCTGACAGCCAACAATGCAGTAAAGACTACCCACCAAAGATTATGGGAAAAACCCATAATCCCATTAATTGTGCCCCCTCAAGTCCTTGCCTCTTGTGACCTTTAGGTGTTGTTTATAAAGATTCCACCCTCCACAGCCTTAAGTAGCTGGTCAGGTTCTTAAGCCTTTGCAAATGGTTGAGGGGATAGTCTAAAAAAAAGAAGAAAGCACACCAATGTCCCAGTGTCCTGTCAGAGTTCAGTTCAATCTATTGACAGGGCTTCCCTAATTTGCACTCTGTGTGGGAGAGAACAGCTCCTCCAGGCATCAAGTGTGGGTAGACAAAAAAGTTGAGGGGATATTTGTAGAGAAAAAAAGAAAGTGATACTGAGAGAGTGAGGACCGTCCTTATTTACAATTGAACCAGGAAGATGTATAACTAAAGGTACCAAGTGTGCCAGGCTGCACAAGGTACCGCCCTGCTGGGTGGCCACCAAGGAAAGTTCCATGGCATTTGCCAGAAGGCTACCCCATCCAAGAAATGGGTGTGCTATGGCTCTCTACCAATCAGTCAAGTTAGTATTACCCTTTGATGGAACATATGGCTTTGGCCAACATGCCATCAGTCTAGTGAATAACTAAGAAGTGTTTGAAGCCAGCAGGCTCAAAAATGGAGGGTAGTTTCTCAATGAGTGCCCCAAAGTAGAAATTGCACCGACTGCACTGGCAACTTCAGGTTTCATCTCCCCCTCCCGCTCCAAGGGCATTTTAAGGCTGAACTTGTCGGCCTTGGGATGGTGAGCTTCCAAAAGGCAGCAGAGCCAATCCATCTTTTGAGCCGCCGTGGAGAGCAAGAGACCTTTAGACCTCTTCTTTCCTTGTTAGGAGAGGATGGTGGAATCAACCCGCTTCTCACCACCCTCGGAAAGGGTCCCAAGAAAGGACAAAGCAACTTCAGTCATGTTTTTCTCTGAAATGGCGAAATCCAACATTGAGAAGCGAACACCAACTGAAGGAGGTGGTCCCTCGTCTTCACAAGAGTCTTCAGGGGCTAGTGGTGTTGAGTAGGATCTTTCAAAGGCTCTAGGGTGTCTATCAAAAGTCTTTGTTGCCCCCCTTTAAAGACCCTGGCATCCAGGGTGGGGCACCACCGGGATCATTTACACCACAAGAAGGAGCCTCCAAGCCCCCAACTACCACCCAAGGTGACAGGGATCCCAACCATAATTGTCATTGGGGCAAGCATGCCAACCCATATTGGGAAAAGAGGGAAGAGTGTGAATGTAGGCTCCCATCAAAGTCATGAACCTTGGGTTGAAGAGGTGTTTCAGTAAGGCCTAGGGAATGACAACACTCCTTACTCCTCTGAGGGTGTTAAAGTGGCTCACCTGTACTCAGTAGAAGAGGGAGGGGCATACACTAAGGCGATGCATCCTTTATCTCACTGTTTTTGGTTGGCCACTAAGAAAATAAAGGGGGCTCTGCCATTAGAGAAGACTTACCCAGAACATATTGTACAAAAAAGGAGTGAAGGAAACACCAAATCTGTATGTAGCAAGAAGAGAGGGAAAAATGAATCTCTGCTAGGGGATATTTTAACGGGCCTCTGCCTGAAAAGCACAGGGGGTAACCACAGCAAAAAATGTGTAGCTGTGGGGAGGGGGAGGGGGTAAAGAGGAAACCCCTTCACCAATGGAGGGTTTGTGCTGCTAAAAAAATAAAAACAAAATATGTACAACAATTTAATCAATTGTATAGTTACAATTTTGTTCTACATCTTTTTTTATTTTATTGGTTCGGAAAAAATAAACAAAATTCTGAGAAAAAATAAGAATTGCTGGCGATAAATGACAATTAAGCTATTGACTAGGCTAACCTATTACTGGAAATAAATCTTGACAGGAACAAATGTTAGAACTTGTTCAGAATAGTGATTGCCTAACTAGGCTAACCTATTCCCAATTAGGGAGATGTGCATTGTTATCAATTTTGGGGGGCCCAGCAATTCTTTTTTTTTTCAAACCAATAAAAGGGGAAGAAACGATTGTAAAACAAAATGGTAACTATATAATAGATTAAAGAGACTTAAAAATATATTTATATATTTTTTTAAGATGACAAACTTTCCAGACAACCCAATATATAGCAGCAGACCCTCTTGCAAGTATTGGGGCTAGGAGGGCAATCTGTGGGTATTGGGGCAGGGAGAGCAATCATACGAGCCTCCAGAGGTCACTTGACATACCAATGCAGGTACATAAATAAATAAAAGATTTTAGAGTAGTATAATGAGAAAAGGGTGGGAAAATGCAGACATTTTCAAACCCACCACCCTGTTTTGGGTGGATTTTTTTTAATATAGCCTTAGAGCAGTTTACACAGATTTGGGGGCAAGTGATTTTTGAAGATCAACAAGAGTATCTATGTAAAATAAATAAATGAGTGTTGGGAGGGTCTAAAGACCCATCTTCACCTTCCTCAAAACTTGCAAAACCCTGCTATCAGTGGCAGCTTGAGGGACCCTGTTGTGAAATTTTTTTTTTTATTAGGCACTGTGTTGGAGGACTTAGATGTCAATTGGAGAGGAAGTTTGCCTTCAATTTGCCATTAGTGTTAAAAGGAAGGGGGAGGGAGCCTTATTGCCGTGCCTCAAGGCAATGATACCAATATTGAAACCAAGTTTCTGAAAAGCCCACTAAACAAACAACCCTCCTCACTGACCTTGCACACATTTGATAGCTTCAACAAGCACCCACTCCCTTCATGCACAATCCTTGCTGTCTTAGGCATAAACAAAGGCTTTGATTTAGTACCAAAACAAACAAAAAATCCTAAACACAAACTACACCAACAACCAAAAATGGCTAACAAACTTCATCTTCAGCAGACAGGCTAAGGGACACACAAATGCAGTTGGCTGCTTTACAATGGTATCACCAAAGGAGCCATACTCTCACCTGTACTTTTCAACTTATTCACACATGACATCCCATAACCACAATCACTGCACAACACCATCAGTATGTACAGCAAGCAGAGCACTCCAACAATATAAAATGGAACATTGGCTCACATAAAACTGCATGACAGCCTCAGCGTCTAAATCAACTATCACACTTCACACCAGACTAACATGAATAAAAAATAAACACTTCAAATCAGACTAAATGGACAATACATTTCCCTAAAGGAACTCCCAATCTCCTAGGAATTGCACTAGCCACCCACCTGACATTTAAAATTCACATCAACATCACAAACAAGCCATATGGAAAACCAACACCTTTAAAGCACTATCAAACATAATATTAGGAAAACAGAAGTAGACAAACCACACTACAATTCATCTTCACTGCCCTCAACTAGGCAGCCAACCCTTGCCGAATCCCACACAAGCAAGCTTCAAACTACACCGGGCATTGAACTCATGCTTCACCAACCACCACCTTGACACAAAATGCCCTGGAATACTACTCCAAGCACCTATTCTTCAACCTACCTCAGCACCGCCCCCAAACCACAATGCAATAAAACACTCAACGTCCCTCACTCAAATCATCATCTTAAGGACGTGTCCTGGGAATGTGGTGCTGTTCCTAGGGACTGTCCATCTTGCAGAAGAGGGGGGGGGGGCTGGAAAGTCAAAGGAAAATGACGTAAGATCTTTCCAAGAGTTATGCCATGGTTGTTTATTGCCAAAGTGCTGTAACAGTCATTACAGCACATTTTTATTGTTTTAACATATGTGTTTAAATTGTAATATTAATCAATGTGGCTGCACTTGCTCGAGGCGAGAGTTGAAGGCTACACACACGTTCCTCCATCAAACGTGGTTAATGGAGGACTTCAGCTCATTGCTGTTGCTGTGGTGGACCTTGTAGGCCTTGCCCTCGACATGTGGCCACACATTGTAGTCAATGGGATTGAGGTCGGGCAACTACAGCAGCCAAAAGTGCTTTGACCCTTTGGAGCACTTTTGAAGGCCTTTCTCACAGCCAAGCAAGTGATTGACAACTTGAGGTCTGACTGAATGATGTCTATCTTTGAGATCTTCCCCATTCTTAAGCCTCTCCACGACTCTGGATGGTCATCCAGCTGACAAACCTCTCGAAAGATTAAAAAAAACAAAAACAAACGAGTGGAACAGAACTTTTGCAGCCTGGTAGGGTTGAAGATCATGATCTTTGCTGGTTTATGCTGTAAAAATCTTGCAATAATTTGTTATTAATAAACCTAACTATTTTTAAATTTAATAAATTTTTTTTATATAATTTTCATTACTCCAGTTGGAGGTGTAAGTTAGTGAAATTATTGGGTCATTAATATTAAACATGTCAAGTAGAGGTCAATATTGGGATAAACAATAAAAGAGAGTAGAAGTACCTTTTAGTTTTAAAGTTTAGTATTGTTTTGAGGGTGTGGTAGAGGACAGTGTTAAGGATTGCTGATGTCTATTGTGACCATGACTTTGTAGTGGGAAATTGTTTTGGTTAAAGCTTTAGAAGATGTGTTTTGATAGGGTGTTCAGTGATGCGTTTCTTGATCATTTTTCTCTGAAATCATGTTGGGTCAGGGTGTCTACTTGTTTGGTGATTTTGAATTCAAGGACTTTTCAAGGTTTTCAAAGGCTTTTAAAAATAATCAGACAGGTTTTAGCCATTGTTTTGTTTTTCTTTAAATTAAAAAAGTGCAATAAACATTATGGGACATTGAAGGTGAGGTATTTAAGGGAAAAATGGGTTATAAGCAAAGCATAACCAAAATCAACTCACCAGTGTAAAAAAACAAGAACAAGGTATCCAAGCAACAGTCACAGAAGTATAGTGAGCATCCATCATAAAATACAATGCATCCAAAGCATACATATGTTCACTCACATTAGTGAGTAGATTAACTTAAATATTACTATTTTCCTAATAGACATTAAAAAGTATATAAATAGTGAATTTGAAAAATTATTTGAACAATCACTCAGTGATTTATTTTTTAAATTTAAGGACCATCTACCTTTTCATCAAATTCAAGGACTTTTCTAGATTTCAAGGGCAATAAATAAATTCAAGGGCTTTTCAAGAACTTCAAGGAGAGTAGACACCCTGTGGGTGTGAGAGGTGTGTGATGGGTTTGATTCTATTAGTTTTTCTAATGTTATTGAGCTAATGTTTATAGCTCCCAGGAAGCAGATGGCATATATGTTCCCTCTAACCACTTGGGAGATTAAGGAGAACAGCTTTGATCCTACAGCCTGTGCTGTAGACCTCTGTCAATGCTATGACAATTAAGTGGGGCCGCGCTTTCTGTGAGGGACCAGGTTTGAGTGGAGGGAGGGTGTTGCATGCTGTAGGAAATTTAGAGCACACCCTGCGGTAGTGGTCTATGCAACAGCTACGAACAAGCTGGATGTGTAGTAGGTGGGGGAATTTGAGGATATGAACAATGTAAGCATGTTTACCATTGTAGTTTAAGATAGCGGGAATGGAAATAGTCCTGTGGAATCAAGACCTTTTCAGATAAACCGATTTCAATTCCTATTTAAATTGCCCCTAAGTTCCAACCCCTTAGGCCAGCAGCCTCTGTCGAGTGGATGGGATTCTTCCCCCCTAGATCCAGCATAATACTAAAACTTACCAAGTTCAATGAATTCTCTGAAATCTGGATCAGATCTGAGCTTTGGGTGAGCAGCTGTCCTGTTCATATAACGCTCAAGAGCAGCTCTGCGACGTTCAATAAATTCGACAGATGAAGAATCAGAGTTTTTATCACTTCCCAACTGCAAGAATTGAGTCAAGACTCATTTTCACTTCTATTCAAAAGCATCCCAAAGAACCATTTTCCAAGTTAGATCTTGTCAGAACAGGCAATGGGAGTATCTCAACTTAAGGTGTTTTATATAAAATAATGAGCTAACCACTTTCAGTATTTCTACATTTTAATAAACCCTAATAATTTCACTTTGAATTGCTATATGTGCATCAGCTAAATTTTTTGGAGTGTAACCATTAATTTGGTGAGAAAAAAGAAGTCCCAAGTCATAAACCATTTACATTAAATGCACCATGGCAGAAGCTACAAAGATGTTAATTCAGGAATATAAAAGGTGGGTAAAAAAAAAGGATACAAGGAAATAAGTGAATTGAGAATGTAAAACAGCAAGAATGGCTAGGATCACAGTAAGAAGTCAGTATACACTTGGGGCTGAAAAGTAGCCATAAGAGAAGTTTATGAAATAAAAAATGACAACTGGAAGAGTAAATAAGCTTACTTTTATTTTAGTTGTAGCAATAGCTGCTTTTTCAGGAGCAGGTGGAATGATAACACCAGAATGCAGATGCTTCTCTACTAACTTGCTATGTAGTCCCAAGAAATCACTAAAACGCCTGGTTACACTCCAGTGTTTTTTCCTGCAATTATAACATTCCACCAATCAGCATGAATGCTTCTCATTGAAAATCACGATTTATATCTCTGCAGTCAACTTTTTTTTCTACTTTGAAAGTATTAAATTTACATACCGGAAATACTGAACATTTGTTTTTGTTGTAACTTTATAAGCCATGTAAGAACCCATTCCATCCCCTATCTTTTGTGGATCTGACACAATAATCTCTATAAAGGTGTCTCCATCATTCATCTGAAAGAAGAAAATGAATGACCAATTAACAATCAACAATACAAACTATGAATAGTAGAAGTGTTATAATAGCTCAATACTTTCACATATTATACTAAGCCTGCCTTATACAACAATTTGTTTTATCCTACTCTTTTTCCAGTGGATTAAGCAGGTGAATTTGACAACCCCCACCTGCTTAATCTATTAGCTCTTCCCTAATTCTTTTTCCCACTCATTTATATTTACAATCTCATGGCAATGATGTATGCCCAGTAATTGAAGTGTGTAAAAGAAAGTTACAATAATCATCAACTGCTTTCCCACAGTGGGGTTGGTAAAAATCATTGCTACTCTCCATCATGCTTACAAGAACAAAACATTTGGATTAGTCTCTTCCCAGGCTAATGGGTTTAGTCACAAATTATGATGAGCCATAGAAGTGGGTATGGGCAAGCCTTCTGCTCCACATGAAAACAGATACAAAATAAATCTTAATTCAAACTAAATATTAAATGTAAAAGCCTTGAATAAACTTTTATACAAAATTACCTGTTCAAATGAAGTGGGCCTTGTTGCAGATTGGGTGGGTGGTGTGGTAACAGGAGAGATAGGAGTTGGTGAAATTGAAGTAGCAGTGGAATAGGAAGTAGAAAAGGATGAAATATGAGGTTGGGTCATGCTTTGTTCAATGGGTGATGCTATTCCTGTTGTCTTTAATGAGTTATCCTAGAAAGTTAGAGATTTAAGGGATTAGCTTTTCTATCTGTCAGATGAATACAACTCTAGAATTAATAGCCATTGTATATACAGTGGGTCAATTATCTGTAACATTCTAGAAAATTCAAATTATATCAAGCAATACATTTTGTTTCATTATTACACTTTGGTAGTTTAACCAAAATAAGGTTATACAATTATCAAACAAAAAGTAATGCTAACATATATTTAGTGGAATTTAGAATCTATATTAATATAAGAAATTCCCAATTTTAACTTGTCAGATGATCAATTGAAATGCAGCCCCCATTCTCGTAACCTCATCGTAAACAGCTTAGTCAACGATCTTAGACTTACACCCCCTGATTAATGACCTTTTTCCCTAATTTTGTGTTTCTTTGTGTTTTTTTCTGATCTGTACGCTATTTATAGACTTTTGTAACAATTGCATTCTCAGTATACGACTGAAGAGGGCATGATAAACTACATACTGAAACTAGTCTCGTAAATTAAACTTTTGGCTCCTATACAGTGGTTTCACTATCATATATATATATATATATATATATATATATATATATATAATTGGAAATCACATGACACGTGATATATAATAGATGTATTTTAAAGGCCCAAAGAAATGAAAACTGGCAATACAACCCAGAAAAATGCTAAGGAAATTATTATTACGTGTACCATTAAAGCTTAAGAGAAAATGGGAGATATAGTAACAGAAAATAGGGGCAAACTATTTTAACTATTATAAGAAAATGAATAAAGGAGTTAATGACAGGTTCAAATCCAACTCCTTTATTCATTTTCTTATAACGGTTAAAATAGTGTGCCCCTATTTTCTGTTACTATATCTCCCATTTTCTCTTAAGCTTTAATCATACACGTAATAATAATTTCCTTAGCATTTTTCCGGGTTGTGTTACCAGTTTTCATTTCTTTGGGCCTTTAAAATATATATATATATATATATATATATATATATATATATATATATATATATATATATCAATAGCACAAGAATAAAAAAGGAAAGGCAGATTCTCATTCTGAAGTTATTTGTGACAGTTTGAGCAAACACTTTAGCTAGCTAATCCATAAATAAAATCCTAATTACCCATGTCTTCACATTGTTGTGCTTAAAGCAGCATGTATTTTCAGAGTGGTACACAAGAAGTGGTTTTATTTTACAGTCACCCCTTGCATTAGTGCATAAAAAAAGCATAAGCCTATCCTTCTATAGCTTGTGTCCAGGCAGTGCTGTCTCCTCTTGGGTGATGTAGGTCCTTTTTGGTATTATTTTTTCCAGAATATTCAAGTCTCATCACAATTGAACACTTGTTGTGAGATGTACTCTTCACTTTGAACCTTGCAAATTTGTCCACAAATTCATTGGCAGCTTTTTCATTTCAACTAGCAGCCTCTCCATGGCTTACAACACTATGAGTTCCAGGTTGTCAGCAAAGTTTTTGAACCACCATCTACTTGCTTTAAAATCTTCATTTCAGGACATATATAGATATACAGTAAACCCTCGATATAACGAACCTCAATATAACAAATTTCAGATATAATGAACCAAATTTCCTGACCAAACTCTATTGGGTTTAACAGGAAAGCGTGACGACCAGCCTGAGTGAGTGTTGGTGTGTCACATGCCTCCTACAGTGCAAGGTTCGTATCAATACTATGTTGTGTAGTCCACTTAACTTTATTAGTAATTACATACGTATTAAATATCCATAAACTTGGTTCATTATTTCCATTGCTTTAATGCCCATTAGGTTTAATGAACTTTCGGCTTTAATGAACAACAACCCCGCCCCATATAGTTCATTATATTGAGGGTTTACTGTATGTAGATATATATACATATTAAAAATGTAATTTAAATTTTAGAAAATATCCCTATAAAAAAAGATCTAACTCAATTAGTGTCAATATAAAATGAGCCAAAGTAAAGCATCAATCTGGCTTGGTATAATGAAACATCAGAAGTAAAATGCACTTCAAGATAACTTAATAAATAAATAAATTAACTTTCCAAGTATTACCAAATATCAGTGAATAAATTAACACAAAATTAAAAAGTGAATTGTTTAAAAGTTGAAAGAGTAGTTACCTACCACGTAGACCATAGATAATACAAGCACTTAGTTTTTAAAACTTACTTGAGATGCATGAAGTGTGGGGCCAACTGACTTAAATAAATCTTCATCATCATCACTGAGGGAGATTTCCTGCAACATTGGCAACAAATTAATGGGCCAATCCATTAAAAATGGAAGTTCAAACATTTTTCAGTTGAGAAGCAGAAAAAAATGAACAGGATAATGCTAAAAAAAAAGAAGAGTACAATGCATTAATTGTCAAGCATCAAAAGCAACTCCAACTAATAGTTAGGGTATGAATAAGAAATTTATCTATTTGTACCACATGTCTAACCACATTACTATTATGTGAAGGGCATTATCCTGGTTAAATGATTATTTTTGAAAAAATCCTTAGACACTTATGCAAGTATTGAAAATAAATTGAAAAGCTTAAAAGAATGAGTAGTTTGAGGTACAGCAAAAAGAATGAGTAATTTGAGATACAGCACAACCTTCAACTGTTGTGTTGCTCTGTCAGCTTGTAGCATGGAATTCTATTTAGCCCAGAAATACATATATTTTGTTTGGTAAGGCCTGAGGACTAAAACCACACCCATATCTTTCTCTTGCTCAACCCCATCTGTTGTTCCAGGGAATTACATGCTTCTCCATACACAACCACATTTTGCAAGGGGGGCAAGGTGTTTCTCCATAATGCTAACAGGTTCAGCATTGATTCCAATGACTATTAGCAGGATTCTAATTCATTTACTGAAAAAGCAAACACTATTGGGGGTATTTCCAGAACAATTTGGGAAAGAGGTTCATAAACTGGCAGTTAAGTGAGAATGTGTAGAAACTACATAATTTAATTAGCCAAGAGGGTACAACTTGAGATGATAGGAGCTGGGAAAAGTGTGCTATTCTCCAAACCTGATATGAGTCTGCAATAAAAAGAATTCTCATTGCATTGACCCTTTCCCATAATGATCACCCAATTAACACTGAAATGAAAGTAGATATTTTGAGAACAATTCATTAATACAAAGGCAAAGAATATGATTTTTAAATAAAAGATTACAGAATATAGTTATAAGATTGGAGGATAAAGCCGTTTACAAATGACATGGATATCACATGCTATATACCACTATATAACAGTTAAAAGTTCAAGGTATGTAACTCTCTAAGACTACAATACTAAGCAACAAGAATTTTCCATGGAATAAAATAAAAATTCCCCAAATTAAGGCTGCAATTTATCCAATCCTTTTGGCATAAAGAGGGTCATGACCAGGGATCCAGAAATTAATTGGTCAATAATTGGTAATTGGCAATTTTACCAATTAATATTTTCATCATCTGCCATGTGTTTGTTGTCCCAATCATTTCATGCAGTAGTAATCTTCCATTCATTCCCATCCATTTTTTTTTCTTTTTTCATCACTTTCAGGTCTCACATCAGAATAGGGGCAAATTTGTGCAGTATGAGAATTTTATAATTATTCCTCATTTATTTTTTTTTATATTAGGAGTTTTGTCACTATTTTAGGCTTTCATTACATACACTATTAGTTTGTTCTGTTACCCTTGAACAGTGCAATATCTAAAGGATCTAGAATGTAGTGAATGATAGTGGTAGAGATGAAGCAGATTTAACCACAATGGTTTAAATGATAGAAAAGTCTCAGGGGTGTTAAGGAATAATGCTAAGGGTTTGAATGAGGAAAAAGCTCAGAAACTGCACGAGAGTAAGCTGGTGCCAACATTAATATATGGGAGTGTAGAGTATAGGAGAAGGAAAGAACTATCTATGGTATAAAAAATAGTGGCAGGAGGTTGCAACAATGTTCAAAAGTAGTATGGGCATACAAAAAGAATGGCTCAAAATAGATTTGCAAGGAGCATATGAGTGAAGCGAGTGTCAGGGTATGTGAAGAGTTGGAAGTATGTAAAAGTAGGATTAATAGTTTAAGAGAGAGAGAGAGAGAGAGAGAGAGAGAGAGAGAGAGAGAGAGAGAGAGAGAGAGAGAGAGAGAGAGAGAGAGAGAGAGAGAGAGAGAGAGAGAGAGAGAGAGCTCTGGCGTTGGGGGGGGGGCGCCTCTCCCCAGCGCAAGAACGTGCGACCTACTAAAATAACAAAAACCGAAATAGTTAAATAAAGGGGAGAAGGCCGGCATCCTCCAAAAAGTCTAAAAGTCCACAGGTCAGTATACACGAATCCGTCCCGAGTACAAAGGACAGACGGTAGCGACCCCGCTCATTCCGGTACCGAGACAGGTAACATGCGCCAAGATCACCCAGACTGGGACATTCGACAAGAATGTGCCGAACAGTCTGGGAGACGAGGCAGTCGTCACAATAGAGCGCTCCATCAAATGGCGATGCATCACACGAGTGTGCCCGATTCGGAGACGACAGAAAGCGACCTGAAGCCGTCGCGGCATTGGGGGATAAGTGCATGGGAACAGTCAAGGCGCAATGGCATGCAACTTTAAGTTCCCCTGGACCGTCTCCCATCTTCTTTGCCAAGCAGTCCGAAGAGCTGCCCGTATTCCTGTCATGTAGTCTGGGTGTGGAAGAACGAAATGCTGGTCCAGTCGCCCGGTCCTCGCGGACTTTTTGTCGCCCTCGTCGGCGCGCTCATTCCCCGCAATTCCTACATGTCCAGGAACCCAGCAGACGATAATCTCGACATCCACCCGGCTCACAAAAACCGTGGCATCATGGATATCGCGAACCAGAGGGTACGGAGATTCCAATGCCCCGAGAGCACTCAGGGCGCTTTGTGAGTGGCTATAAATCACGATCCGGTCTCCGAACCATGCCCGTCGCGTAATCTCCCGTACCGAGTGGTGTATTGCAACCAACTCAGCCGTGAAGACAGACACAGCATACCGCTGACTTCAAACAGAGGGGATACGGCATGGAAACTGACCCTCTCTTGGGACTTGGAGCCATCCATATACACTGGCACGGTTCCAGCGTGACACGAGATGTGATCCAAAAAGGCCGAACGCAATACTCCCGGCGCTGTACAAGCTTTGGGAGCAGAGGCATGGCGACAAATAGCCAATGGTGGTACCCTCCAGGGTGACGTTCTGGGCAGAACCATGGGCGCCAGCGGCCCGAGAGCTATACCTAGCTCTCGAAGGAGTTTCCTGGCCCTAAACTCAAAGTGCTTAGGGTATGATTTGCAGCTCTCGGCGGCATAGGCACCGTCGAGATCAGCTGCGGATGCTTTGAGAGCCGTTGGCGACAAAGGGAGAAGCTGCGATCGTGCGTACAGGTGAGTAATGCAATGTGCACGGTGCATAGATAATGGCATCTCTCCAGCATTGACAAGGAGGCTTCTCAATAGAGAAAATGCGGAAGGCACCAGTCGCCAAGCGAAAGCCAGTGTGGTGGATCGAGTCCAAATTTCACAATAGACGTTCAGCTGCGGATGCATAAAACTCACATCCATAGAGTAGCTTCGAACAGAAAAAGTGGTGATAAAAAAAGTAAGGCAGTAGCTCTATTAGCACCCCAAGCGCTGAACGTCACGGAACGAAGAATATCCATGGCGCGGGTACAAGAGACCCTAAGGCTGCGAATATGAGCCTCCCAGGTGAGGCATTAGTTAAATACAAGATAAAGGAAACGGTGCGATTCAACCACTTCCAGGCGCACCCCATTAAGAAACAAGTCTCTATCGGGCTGGAGCCGTGGATGGCGGCAGAAGTGCACCACCTGTCTTGGTCAAAGAAATCCGAAACCTGTGAGCTTCGGCATAGCGAGAGACGCGGTTCAATGCCTGTTGGAGTCGACGCTCCAGAGTTGGCATAGAGGCCGCGCCAAAAGAGATTGAAAGGTCGTCCACGTAGAGCGTAGTAAGAACATCTTCTGGCAGCACCGAGGTAATGCCGTTGATGCTCTAGGCAAAGAATGTAACGCTGAGGACACTTAACCGGAAAGGACACCCTCTTCCTGCTCAATTAGGCCTGAGAGGGTTCCCCCCACCCATACGCGGAATCGGCGATCTCGCAAAAATTCAGATATAAACATTGGGAGGCGTCCCCTCACCCACATCGTGTGGAGGGTCTCCATGATACCACATCGCCATGCGGTATCATAACCCTTCTGCAGATCGAAAAACACTGTGGCGAAGTGCTGTCTACGAAGGAAGGCTTGGCAGACAGCCTTTTTCAGTTGAAGCAGAGCATACGGCGTGGAATGGAACTTGCGGAAGCCGCACTGTGCAGAACACAAATGGCCTCCGCTGTACAGAAAAAATGCTAATCTAACATTTACCAATTTCTCCATCAACTTGCACATACAGGAGGTTAGAGAGATTGGGCAGAAATCGGCCAGGGTAGAATGATCTCGCTCTGGTTTGCCAAAAGCTAGCACAGTAGCGATTCGCCATGAGTCTGGGAGGTTACCCTCTACCCAAATCCTGTTGAATAAATCTAACACAAAGGCAATGCCTCGCTCACCCAGGTGTCGAAGCATGGTGTACGGGACATCGTCCGGACCATGGGCGGTGTCCGCGCACGAAGCAAGAGCTGAACGCAACTCACTAACAGTAAACCTGTCATTGAAGGTTCTCCGCCTCTGGAGGTAAAGTCCAGCCGGCGGCCTTCCGCGACATCACGACGTGCATTGAATGCTGGCGGAGTAGCATCACGGCTAGAGAATGCGGAAAAAGCGGTCGTGAAGGATTCGCCACGGACACGGGGTCCGAGATTGTGGTACCATTCTCCTGGAGAATGGGAGAGTGGTCCTTCGAGGCCTTGCTCCGAATCTTTTTGATTCGCTTCCACACCTCTGCTAGAGGGGTCTTCACGTTAAGTGAAGACACGTATGCCCGCCAAGAAGAGCGGCGTGTGTGCTTCGAAGTATACCGGAACCTAGCCCTAGCCCGACGAAATTCACCGACAGTGAAATCTTTCAGGCGGCGCTTATAGCGCATGTAAGCATAGCGCTTCTGCTTGAGGGCCATCTCACACTCGGCCGACCACCATGGGAGTGGTCGGCGTGCAAAACGGCCAGACGTTCTAGGAATAGTAGTCAGGCCCGCAGCGATGAGGTTGCCGGAGAAGAACTCAACGGCCTCATCTACCGACCTAAACTCCTCGACTGAGATAGCGAATTCAGTAATTTCCGGAAATGCAGGCCCCTGCGCTAAGCACAACCGAGGTGGGCTCTCAGGCGGCAGTTGCCCTGAAAATGATAATTGAATGCGAAAGTGATCACTACCATGGAGGTCATCGACCACCCTCCTAATCAAAATGAGGCTGTGCATCCGAAGAGCACAAAGATAGGTCAAGGAAAGAAAATGAAGCGGTTCTCGGACAGTGATGCGTAAACTCATCCACGTTTAGGACACCCATCTCAAGCTCTTCAATAAGATTGGCAAGGACTTGTCCCCTGGGATTTATTGAGTAGTCTCACCAGAGAGGATGTCTGCCATTCAGATCTCCAAGCAAGAGAAAGGGTCTAGGCAACTGTGCCACAATGCGGCGGAAGTCCCCTGCGTTGAAGTCAGCTGATGGTGGAATGTATGCAGAAATAACAGTATCCTCCTATACAGGTGAAGGTGCACAATCACTGCCTGAAAGGAGGTATCTAAAGTGAAAAGAAGAATGAAGACATCATGCCGGGTGTAAACCGTGCATCCCCGAGCCCAGCCCCAATCTTGTGGTGGTGGGGTTGCAAAACCCTTATACCCAGTGAGGGTGGGTAGGAGGCACGCGCCTAGCATCGTCTACTGTAAGAAGATAGCTAACGGGACGAGACGAGCCTCCGCAGCTCCTCCCAATTGGCCCATAGTCCACGGCAATTCCATTGAAGGAATATGCACTCCAGGCTTGCTCGGAGGAGATGCGGGCACCCTCTTCGAACAGAAGACCCTCGCAGGAATGGCCGTACGCTTTTTGGAGGCAGAATCCAAAGCACTGTTAGCCAGACAATGCGCTGTTGCCTTTGAGGACTTATTGGGGAAGGTTGGGCTCACCATGCGAGTCTTTTCCTCCCTCCGCCTTTAAACCTTAGGCGGGCGTAGCGGCTTCATAGGTGGGGGGCCATCTTTTCGACGATCCACCTTCTCCGAGACACTCAATCCACCACTAGATGTGGGCGAAGGAGCCGAAGCTCCTTTGCTGATGTCCTCCTTTCGGGAGACCGCTTGAACAACTTCAGGGGTGTGGCCTCCTCTGCTACGAACACGATGGAGGGGCGTGGCCGTTTCGCCTTACTGAAAACGGTCGCGCTGGGGAAAGGGGAGGGAGCCCTGGTTTAGCCTGGAGCTGGGTGTGAACCCTTTGTGCTGCCAGCTTTACCAGGGGAGCGCCCGGGTGAATAGAACCCGCAGAAGGGCTCCGAATGAGCGCAGAAACAACCATGCTCATTGGCCTGGATGGGCCAGGAGCAGAGGATGTCTTTCTAACCAATGAGGGATAAGACGTCCCAGGCAGAGCCAGGACCAAGTCCTTAGCCTCACAGAATGAGAGTCGATCTTGGGTCTGAATGGCCAGGATTTCTTTCTCAAGGAGATATGCACCACATTGCTTCGAAGAAGCGGGATGCCGCTCTCTGCAATTGACACACTTGGCCACACACGATTTGGACTTATCGTGTGTAGCCTTAGAGCAATTTACACATACTTCGGGTGACCCCAACTTTGCACATCTACATGAGCGATTCTTATGGCCGAAGTGGTGACAGTAATAGCACCTCTGCGGCAGTGGCAAGAATGCTTTCACGCAGTAGCGGTACCAACCTGCACGCACCGACTCACGGAGCTTGTCACAGTCGAACGTGACGAACAGTGTAGGGGTGGGTCTCGAGGGCCCTCCCTGTTTTCTCATCACACGTTCGACATTGACCGCCCCATAGTCAGCCAGCTCTAAGGTGATGTCCTCTATGGAGTAGTCAATGAGTTCCCTCACGTAAACTACTCCTTTCACAAAGTTCATGGTAGAATGCAGCGTCACACTCACCGGGGTGCCATGAAGAGTCCGAAGAGCACCTATCTTGGCCGCCTCGGAGGGATTCACTGCATTCGCCAGAAGGCTCCCATCCGAGAAACGGGTCACCTTCGGCTCTCTACCAATTACACTAGCTAAAGCTCTCCTCTGCTGGATCATATTGCCCTTGGTCAACATGTTGCCATCAGTGGAGCGAATAATGAGGAAGCGTTTGAAGCCAGCAGGCTCGAAAACGCCAGGTAACCTCTGAATGAGGGGCCTCCGATGTTATGGAGGGTCCACCCTGCGCACTTTTGGTCTTAGTCGGGGGCTCAGCACCCAGAGAGAGGGGCGGATGTGCCAATCTTGGCTTGGTCGCTTACCGAAGCAGCAGACCCATCCATCTCGGAAGCACTCGCGGATGGAGAGGAGCCCCAGGCCAGATGGACCGGCCTCAGCCAGGTCCTTCTCAGAAAGATATATTTTTTTTTTTTTAGGAGCCCATCTGGCGACTGTCCACATGGAAAAAGTCGCCGGAATCACGACAGCCTAGCACTAGGCCCCTTTAAAATAAGAATAACAATGATAAAAATGGGAAAAACGCAACAATTAGAAAGCAATCTCCGGCGTTGGGGGAGGTCCCCCTCACCCCGGCACAGGGGTGAGAAAACAATAAAAAAAAAATAAATAAAATAAAACCTACTTAAATAAAAGGGAGAAGCCCAGCCTCCCCCCAAAAGTCAATGTGCACGAACTCGTCCCGGGTACAAAGGACAGGCGGTAGCGACCCCGCCCATCCCAGTACCGGGACAGGTAACGTGCGCGAAGATCGCTCAGACTGGGATATTCAACAAGAATGTGACGAACAGTCTGGGGGATAACGCAGTCGTCACAATAGGGCGCTGGCGAGCGCTCCAGCAAATGGCCATGCGTCATACGAGTGTGCCCAATTCGGAGAGGACAGAAAAAACACTTGAAGCCGTCGCGGCATTGTGAGATAGGTCCATGGGAACAGTCGCGGCGCAATGGCACGCAACTTTGAGTTCCCTTCGACCGTCTCTCATCTTCTTTGCCAAGCAGCCTGAAGAGCTGCCCATATTCCTGCCATGTAGTCAGTGTGGGTTAGAGCGAAACGCTGGTCCAGTCGCAGAGTCCTCGCGGACTCTTTGGCGCCCTCATCGGCGCGCTCATTCCCCGCAATTCCTACATGTCCAGGAACCCAGCAGAAGATAATCTCGACATCTGCCGGGCTCGCCAAAACCGTGGCGTCACGGATTTCGCGAACCAGGGGATGCAGAGATTCCAATGCCCCGAGAGCACTCAGGGCGCTTTGTGAGTCGCTATAGATCACAATCCGGTCTCCGAACCGGGCACGTCGCGTAATCTCCCGTACCGAGTGGTGTATTGCCACCAGCTCGGCCGTGAAGACAGACGCAGCGCCTGGTAGAGCCCCGCTGACTTCAAACAGATGGGATACGGCGTGGAAGCCGACCCCCTCTTGGGACTTGGAGCCATCCGTATACACTGGCACGGTACCAGCGTGACACGATGTGTGCTCCAAAAAGGTCGAACGCAATACTCCCGGCGCAGTACAAGCTTTGGGAGCAGAGGCGTGGCGACAAATAGCCAAATGTGGTACCCTCCAGGGTGGCCTCCTGGGCAGAACCAGGGGCGCCACCGGCCCGAGAGCTATATCTACCTCTCGAAGGAGTTTCCTGGCCCTAAACCCAAAGGGCTTAGGGTATGACTGGCGTCTCTCGGCGGCATAGGCACCATCGAGATCAGCTGCGGATGCAGTGAGAGCTGTTGGCGACTGAGGGAGGCGCCGGGCTCGCGCGTACAGGCGAGTGATGCACTGCACGCGGCGCCGAGCGAGTGGCATCTCCCCAGCATCGACCAACAGGCTCTCAATGGGGGAAGTGCGGAAGGCACCGGTCGCAAGGCGAAGGCCGGTGTGGTGGATCGAATCCACCTTCCGCAATAAACGCTCGGCTGCGGATGCATAAAACTCGCATCCGTAGTCGAGCTTCGAGCGAACAAAGGATCGATAAAAAAGTAAGGCAGTAGCCCTATCAGCGCCCCAAGCGCTGAACGTCACGGAACGGAGAATGTACATGGCGCGGGTACAACAGACCCTAAGGCTGCGAATATGAGCCTCCCAGGTGAGGCGTCGGTCGAATACAAGACCAAGGAAACGGTGCGACTCAACCACATCCAGGCGCACCCCATTAAGAAACAAATCTGGGTCGGGGTGAAGCCGTGGATGGAGGCAGAAGTGCACCACCTTAGTCTTGGCCAAAGAAAACCGAAACCTGTGCGCTTCGGCATAGCGAGAGACGCGGTTCAATGCCTGTTGGAGTCGACGCTCCAGAGTTGGCATCTGGGCCGCGCCAAAAGAGATCGAAAGGTCGTCCACGTAGAGCGTAGCGAGAACATCTTCCGGCAGCACCGAGGTGATGCCGTTGATGCTCAGGGCAAAGAGTGTGACACTGAGGACACTTCCCTGCGGGACACCCTCTTCCTGCTCCTTTGGGCCGGAGAGGGCTCCCCCCACCCGTACGCGCATTCGACGATCTCGCAAAAATTCAGATATAAACATTGGGAGGCGTCCCCTCGCCCCCATCGTGTGGAGAGTCTCCATGATACCGTATCGCCATGCGGTATCATAGGCCTTCTCCAGATCGAATAAGACCGTGGCGTAGTGCTGTCTACGAAGGAAAGCCTCGCAGTCGGCATTTTCCAGTCGGAGCAGAGCATCTGACGTGGAGTGGAACTTGCGGAAGCCGCACTGTGCAGAAGACAGATGGCCTCCGCTGTCCAGGAAAAAGGCTAATCTAACATTTACCAATTTCTCCATTAACTTGCACATGCAAGAGGTTAGAGAGATTGGGTGGAAACTGGCCCGAGTAGAGTGATCTCTCCCCGGTTTGCGAAAGGCGAGCACAGTAGTGATTTGCTAGGAATCTGGGAAGAGACCCTCCACCCAAATCCTGTTGAACAAATCTAACAGAAAGGCCATGCCTCGCTCAACCAGTTGTCGAAGCATGGCGTACGGGACATCGTCTGGACCATAGGCGGAGTCCGTGCAGGAAGCAAGAGCGGAACGCAACTCACTCACAGTAAACCTGTCGTTGAAGAGTTCTCTGCCTCTGGAGGTAAAGTCCAGCTGGCGGCCTTCCGTGTCCGTGACATCACGACGTGCATTAAATGCTGGGGGAGCAGCATCCCGGCTAGAGAATGCGAAGAAAGCGGTCGCGAAGGATTCCGCCACGGATGCAGAGTCCGAGATTGCGGTCCCATTCTCCTGGAGAACGGGAGTAGTGTGCTGCGACAACTTGCCCCAAATCCTTTTGACTTGCCTTCACACCTCTGCCAGAGGGGTCTTCCCGTTGAGTGAAGACACGTATGCCCACCAAGAAGAGCGGCAGGCGTGCTTCGAAATATACCGGAACCTAGCTCTAGCCCGATGAAATTTACCGACAATGAAATCGTTAGGGCGGCGCTTATGTAGGCATAACCCTTCAGTTTGAGGGCCGTCTCACACTCGGCCGACCACCATGGGCCACGTTTAGGACACCCATCTCAAGCTCTTCAATCAGATCGGCAAGGACTTGTCCCCGGGGATTTATTGAGTAATCTCCCCAGAGAGGATGCCTGCTGTTCAGATCTCCAAGCAAGAGAAGGGGCCTCAGCAACCGCGCCACAACGCGACGGAAGTTCCCTGCCTTGAAGTCAGCTGATGGTGTAATGTACGAAGAAATGATAGCATACCTCCTATCCAGGTGAAGCTGCACAGCCACTGCTTGAAAGGAGGTATTTAAAGTGAAAGGAAGAACGTAGACATCATGCCGGGTGTAAACCGCGCATCCCCCAGCCCAGCCATCTCGTGGTGGTGGGGTCGCAAACCCTTATACCCCAGGAGGGTGGGCAGGGGAAACACGCCTAGCATGGTCTCCTGCCAAAAAATAGCTAACGGGGAACTGGACGAGACGAGCCTCTGCAGCTCCTCCCAATTGGCCCGGAGTCCAAATGAAAGAATATGCCCTCCAGGCCTAGCTTGAAGGATACACGGGGGCCCTCTTCCAACAGAAGACCCTTACGGGGATGGTGTACGCTTCCTTGAGGCAGAACCCCGGGTGCTGTTGGCCAGACAAAGCGCTGAAGGCACTGTCGCCTTTGAGGCCTTATTGGGGGAGGTTGGGCTCGCCACGCGTCTTTTTCCTCCCTCCACCTCAAAACCTTAAGCAGGCGTTTCGGCTTCGGACCCTCTTTTCGAGGAACCACCGTCCCTGAGCCACTCAGCCCACCACTAGGCATGGGCGAAGGAGCCGAAGCTCCTTTCTTGTTGTCCTCCTTTCGGGGGACAGCTTTAGGAACCCCAGAAGATGGCCTGGTGACCAAGTTCAGGCATGTTGCCTCCTAAGAGTCTAACGACTCGGTGGAGGCGCGTGGCCGTTCCGCCTTACGGGAAACGGTCACGCTGGGGGAAGGGGGGGAGCCCTGGTTTTAGCCGGGGCTGGGTGTGAACCCTTTGTGCCGCCAGCTTTACCAGGGGAGCGCCAGGGTTGAGTAGAACCCGCAGAAGGGCTCCAAATGGGCGCGGAAACAATGGTGCTCATTGGCCTGATGGGCAGGAGCAGAGGGTGCCTTTCTAACTATTGAGGCATAAGACGTCCCAGGCAGAGCCGGGCGTGCCAGGACCAAGTCCTTAGCCCCGCAGAATGAGAGTCAATCCTGGGCCTGAATGGACAGGATTTCTTTCTCAAGGAGATATGCACCACATTGCATTGAAGAAGCGGGGTGCAGCTCTCCACAATTGACACATGTGGCCACACACGATTTTGACTTATCATGTGCAGCCTTGGAGCAATTTACAGACTTCGGGTGACCCCGACTTTGCACGTCTACATGAATGATTTGTATGGCTGAAGCAGTGACAGTAATAGCCCCACTGTGGCAGTGGCACAAATGCCTTTACGCAGTAGCGTTACCAACCGGCACGCACCGACTCAGGGAGCTTGTCACAGTCGAACGTGTCAAAGAGTGTAGGAGTGGGTCTCAAGGGCCCTCCATTTTCTCATCACACGTTCAACCTTGATCGCCCCATGGTCGGCCAGCTCTAAGGTGATGTCCTCTATGGAGTAGTCAACGAGTTTCCTCGCATAAACTACTCCTTTCACAAAGTTCATGGTAGATTTTTTTTTTTTTTTTTTTTTTTAAGAGCTCATCTGGCGACTGCCTACTTGGGCATTAGTCGCCGTATTAAAACTGGCCTAGTTCTAGGCTACTTTAAAATGAAAATAAAGAGAAAAAAAAAAACAACACCCCAAAAGGGGGAAAGGAAGCAAGCTGGTGCGTCGGGGAGAGGTCCCCCCGGCGCAGGAGCGTGCAACTAAAGAAAAAAAAAACAAACAAAAAACAAAACAAATGCAAAAAAACAACAAAAAAAAACAAACAAACCTTGCTTAAATAATAGGGAGAAGGCCGGCCTCCCCCAAGAAGTCAACAAGTCCACAAGTCAGTGTGCACGAATCTGTCCCAAGCACAAGGGACAGGCGGTAGCGACCCCGCCCATCCCGGTACTGGGACAGGTATCGTGCGCGAAGATCACCCAGACTGGGACATTCGACAAGAATGTGCCGAACAGTCTGGGGGACGACGCAGTCGTTGCAATAGGGCGCAGGCGAGCGCTCCATCAGATAGCGATGCGTCACACGAGTGTGTCCGATTCGGAGACGACAGAAAGCAACCTGAAGCCGCCGCGGCATTGGGGGATAGGTCCATGGGAACAGTCGCGGCGCAATGGCACGCAACTTTAAGTTCCCTTCGACCGTCTCCCATCTTCTTTGCCAAGCAGTCCGAAGAGCTGCCCGTATTCCTGCCATGTAGTCGGTGTGAGGAAGAGCGAAACGCTGGTCCGGTCGCAGAGTCCTCGCGGACTCTTTGGCGCCCTCATCGGCGCGCTCATTCCCCGCAATTCCTACATGTCCAGGAACCCAGCAGAAGATAATCTCGACATCTGCCCGGCTCGCCAAAACCGTGGCGTCACGGATATCGCGAACCAGGGGATGCGGAGATTCCAATGCCCCGAGAGCACTCAGGGCGCTTTGTGAGTCGCTATAGATCACAATCCGGTCTCCGAACCGGGCACGTCGCGTAATCTCCCGTACCGAGTGGTGTATTGCCACCAGCTCGGCCGTGAAGACAGACGCAGCGCCTGGTAGAGCCCCGCTGACTTCAAACAGAGGGGATACGGCGTGGAAGCCGACCCCCTCTTGGGACTTGGAGCCATCCGTATACACTGGCACGGTACCAGCGTGACACGATGTGTGCTCCAAAAAGGTCGAACGCAATACTCCCGGCGCAGTACAAGCTTTGGGAGCAGAGGCGTGGCGACAAATAGCCAAATGTGGTACCCTCCAGGGTGGCCTCCTGGGCAGAACCAGGGGCGCCACCGGCCCGAGAGCTATATCTACCTCTCGAAGGAGTTTCCTGGCCCTAAACCCAAAGGGCTTAGGGTATGACTGGCGTCTCTCAGTTCATGGTAGAGTGCGCCGTCACACTCACCGGGGTGCCATCAAGTGTCCGAAGAGCAATTATCTTGGCCGCCTCAGAGGGATTCGCTGCATTCGCCAGAAGGCTCCCATCCGAGAAACGGGTCACCTTCGGCTCTCTACCAATTACACTAGCTAATCCTCTCCTCTGGTGGATCATGTTGCCCTTGGCCAACATGCTGACATCAGCGGAGCGAATAACGAGGAAGCATTTAAAGCCAGTGGGCTAAAAAATGCCAGGTAGCCTCTGAATCAGGGGCCCCGATCTTTTCGTCTTAGTCAGGGGATCTGCACCCGGTGGGGCAGAGGGGCCAGATGTGCCAATCTTGGCTTGGTCGCTTACCAAAGTCGCAGCAGACCCATCCATCCCTGCAGCCCCCATGGATGGAGATCAACCCCAAGTCTTTTTAGTCTATTTCCTGTTCATTTTCTTTTTAGGAGAGGGCAGGGAAAGAACCCGCTTCTCTCCTCCAATGGCAGGAGCCCCCACGCCAGATGATCTTGCCAGTTGTAGGGGCACCGGTCGGAAGAGATCCCTCTCCTCCTTGTACTGACCTGGAAACCATAGCCGTTTGAGGAGGACCTTGCATAGGGGCTGATTCGGGTTTGGTGCTTGGCGCCGAGCCCAGATTCCCTTCCATGGAAGGCCCTACCGTCTGAGGCTGGGTTCCCTCAAGGACCATGTCTATCTCAGGAGGGGCCTCTAGTTGGCCATCCTGTCCCAGGACATCACAGGTCGTGTTGGCATCATTGTCACTAGTCAGGTGGTGTGGGGAGGCACAGGCTTTGACCCTGGCAAGGTTCAATATTCTTGCCAGCAGGTCTTTTGAGGAAAGTGACTGGAGGGGCCTGGCTTCCCCCTCCCCCCCTAAGGGGGTTTGCCCTACCAAGCCGCTTCAATGCGGAGTGGTCAGCTATGGGCTGCCTGCTGGCTTTCTTGGCAGTCCCCTTGGAAAGAAGAGGGACTGCTGCAGGGAACAGGGAGGTGCCTGGAAGCACCTCCAGAGAAGGGGGTGAGGGAGGGTCCCCTACACCCGTAGGCGTAGGCGAGGAGTAAGCCTCCTCTCCGGTTAGAGAAATATGGAGGGTCCCCTGCGCAAGCAATGGGGGGGGAGGATCTCCATTTTTTCTGTGGAGCTGCCCGAGGGCGGCTCGGTTGATGGAACAGGGGGAATTAAAGGGGTGGGTTTTTTTTACTCATCATTGGGCATGGTGACCCTCTTTTTATTATGGGATGCAATAGCTCATCCCCCCTCGCAGTAGCCCACTCTGCACGGGGTGTGTACAGGTTTGGCAGAGCCAGGTGCTGCCATTTATGGCCACCTCTCCTGCCTGGAGACCTGGCAGCCCTTCAGCATGGCAGCTCCACCTTGGGCACGGCGTAAAATTGATAGAGTGTGAAGAGAGAATGAAAAGGGATGTGAGGAAGGTATGGGTGGGATGAAGCAGGTTGTTAAAAAAACGCCATCCCGAACTGGAGCTCGGGTTAGGGAACATTGTCCCCTCTCCTCTCAGCCCCAATCTGGGATAGTTGGCTGTGAAGAAGGTCGGCATCTACCCTGTGAAAATAGAGGCTGAGTACAGTTTGCCTGCAGAACAATGAACTTTGCTTGGAGAATTTGTGACCAGAGGCAGTTAATGAAAGGGACTTTGAGGTTGTGCCTATAGTGGAGGATATTCTCTCTCTCTCAGGGCAGGTCCATGGGTCTGGATGCGAGTGATGGTGATGTGGAGGAGTTAGTGGAGGGGGACAGGGAAGAGCTGACTACTGAGGTGCTGCGGGAACTTGATAGATGCACTCTCTTCAGGCTTGGAGGAGGAGATAGAGGAAGCCCCAACTTCATTAATCAAGGAAATCTTTGCCAAATAGATGGATGTCAAAAACTTTTCAGAGAAGTACCACCCCAACAAAGCACAAACAAGGCATAATAGCATTGTCTGGAATGACCAGACAATGTCACATTTCCAAAATATCCTGCGGAGAAGGCAGAAGCAAAATACTTAGGACAGATTTTTAGTAAAAGTCAAACCTGGTGTCTCAACCAGGTCCAACTAGGAAAAAGAGAGAGAAAAGAGAAAGAAAAAACACCAGAATTTTAGATTCCTTAACTTGTATTGGAAGGGGGACTCTCCTTCCAAACAATAACATCTCCTCCCTTCTCAGCATCATCCTCAGCAAGGTAAAGCGAGGTTAAATTTTCATTTATTTCATCTAATTCCTTTTGTATTCATGTATTAAGTAAGGTTTAAATTATTTTATACAACCCCATCAATGCCAATAACAAAGGGCATTTTTTTCATGGAAATGGATTAATCTTTTTCCCTTTCTTATGGGAAAGATTTAAGTATATGTCCTATTTGGAATAAGTTCAAGGATCGGAAGTGGATTAAGGACAATACCAAGGTAGTACTGTATAGAAGAGGTAACTGGTTCAATGCAATGAGAACATTAATACAGTATAAGAGATGGAAATAGTAAAAAAAAGTATGAAAAACTAATTCCAAACTTTGACCAGTAATGACTGAGCTGGAGGGTACATTATAAGCCTCAAGGAACAAATTCATACAAATAATGTTAATATTCAAAGGCATCATTTTGACCTTTGTCAAGTTACTTGCAGTATACTGTACTTCTACTATTCATACACTATAAATGCCTCTGAGAAAGAGAAACATTCCATAACCCCCCCAGCAAGATCTCTTAGAATTGACAACTTAAAACAAACAAGGGCTACAGCACCTCATGGGGGTTTCTTGGCCCTCTGCGCATACTTATAGGTCACAAAGGAATATCAATACAGAAGTAGACTGATCAAATATTAGTAACCATTTTGAAACAAACAAGAAATATTTGCTAAAAAAAACAAAAACAAAAAAACATCTTACATCTAGTAAACATAGCAACTAGTCACAGCCCTTCAATATCTACTATAATAAAAGTAAGGGAAGCATGCAGTGAAGTAAAGCAAAAGCCAACCTGCACACAACTGTCAAGGATGACTTCAGTAGTATCAGTATCAGTAAGAAAATGGGGCTTGGGAACATTGTTATGGATAGGAGAGTTGTGCTCTTCGTTAAAATCAGAATTAGGGTCGCAATCAAAAAAGGGTTCACTTGCAGGGGATAAAGAAGTGATGTCTAAATTTAAGGATGTTAATCCACCACCATGATTACCATCTGTTGCACATTCAGTTTCCAAACTATCCCTGACCTGATCAGTATTATTGGCAACATTAATTAATGCGGCATTATCATTATTCAAATTCAGTGAATCTAATGCATGGGGTTCAAAGTCTGGTGGGACTGAGCTTGATGATTGGTCCCCTGACTCCATTTGGGGTTTACAGCTGGATTCATTTTCTTTCTGAGCCTTTTCATAATCTTCCTCATCTTCATGAATAAGAGGATGTAAACTTGCTGACTTAGAAGGATCTGCTTCGACATCGCCACTTATGGGAGACTGAAAATACAGCAAAAAAAGAAGAGACGCACTTTTTAAACATGCAATTCACAAAAGCCAATTGATCATGCAGACTACATAAAAAAATTAACCACAATTTATATATGATGGCAAACTAATATTTGTTCATGCTGCTTCTAACCCTTTAATGCTCATTTTGTAACAGTTTTACATCTAACAGTAAGGTTAGTAATGACCTGAGAAGCATCAAATATCAAAGGGGTTATAGAAAATTCACTACCACAATTAAATCGCCTGGATATAAACTGGGAATGTATGCCAGCATTAAAGGGTTACCTGAAAAGAAGATATATATAGTCTTCCTTTTCAACTTAAATAATAAATAATACAGTGCAATTTATCAATACATATTTGGAAAATTGGGGTAAAACCACCAAAGCATCAGGCTTAGTGATTAGAAATAAAATTTTTAGCAATGTGATTCAATCTATGGTGTATTAAAGCAATTGTGTTTAGTGCTGCTTATGAAAATAGGTTGCATGGTATTATTTTTCAAACATTGAAATAAGGCAGCAACTTATTCAAAGGAGACATCAAATATTTTGCTCAAATTTGATTTATAGGATTTTCTGGGCCCTGAATCCATTTCTGAACAATTTAAGCTCAATCTGACCAACAATTCAAGAGATATAAACACTGGCATTTTGAAGTCACTAACATTTGGCAACCCATAACTTGGGTAATAATGGTCATATTTCTATAAAAGTATATATATTTAGAATAAAAAAAATCAAAGAATCCAAATACGCATGTTTTGAACTGTGAGTTAAAAAACAATTTATCCCAACCAAATTTTGAGATCACAATTTGACCTTGGGGGTATCAAATGATTTTTTTTTTCTTTATTGGTAGTTTTCATGTAACTACCATAAGTCAACACTATATTCATAAGTTGTGCATCAATTATATCCTTTAAGATTATATTTGACCTATAAAAAATAAAATTACATTTTTTTTTTACAAATTTCAGCTAAATCCTAGAGATGAGGGTGTTAGGCACTGAATATAAGTTTGAGTTTCATACAGTCAGGAACTCCAGCCTCCACCCTTAAGAGCAGGAGGGAAGGAGGGTGTCCTGACCTCAGATGGAAAAATTTCTGTAAGAAATTTTTCCATCTTCATATAAAGGCCTCAAAAGGCTTACTTCTGTTACAAGAGTAAAAAGATTGCAATTTCATTAAAAAAAGTCACCTGCAATTAATATAGAAGTAATCTATTAATTAGCAATATTTATAATGAATAGAAATGTGATTAGTTAGAGCGCAATGGTTATTGAAATATTGAAACTATATAATTAAAAAAAAAATTAAGATGAAAGAGAGGGTAAAAGATACATGCACATCAAGGGAAAGATATTCAAAAGATAATGTAAATAAGATTAACAAATGAAATAGCATTTGTTTATATATAGGACCTAGGCTTGATGGTGTGGATTCAAGTTTAATTTGGGTACAATCTTATAGAGTGAGGTAGCACTGAGAATCATATTGGGCTGAATAAGAACATCTGAATTTAAATTTAGACTAAATAAGCATTTAATTTTTCATTTGCCAGTTCTTTTTTTACTGAACTATATGTGAAGCAAGGCTAGAAAATCTAACAAATACTATAGAATAAAACAATCTTCTTTTTATAATAAAAAGAGTACATGACAAACATCTACCTAGCCCATATGGAGAATGCTACAAATTCTACATCAGCGAGAGACAGGACTAACTCATAACAAAAACAGAAAACTCATTCAAGGAAAATTATAGTCTTTCCCTTTAAATCAGCAATATCCAGGACTGTTGTGAGCTGGACTATTCAAGGAAGGTAAGCTATAGAAAAAATGGTACAGTAAACCCTTGATATAACGAACCTCAATATAACGACTTTCGGAAATAACAAACCAGATTTCCTGGCCAAACTCCATCAGGTTTAACACGCAAGCGTTACGACCAGCCTGAGTGAGTGTTGGTGTGTCACATGTCTCCTACAGTGCAAGGTTCATATCAATACTATGTTGTGTAGTCCACTTAACTTTATTGGTAATTACATACGTATTACATATCCATAACGGCCATCAGGTTTAATTAATGCCCCCCCCCCCCCCGCCCCATATAGTTCGTTATATCAAGGGTTTACTGCAATTGGTTCCGATAAATTTTTTACTTTTTCAATTATTGATGTATTAATGATGATTTTCATGTTTTAAATGAATAATAATGAAATAAATTTGAGGCAGTTCATCTCTCTTCTTCAAAGACTTATTTTATTGGTCATCTTTATTAATAAGTTTCATTATCCAGTTCTTTTGTATTTGATTCAATTCACTCAATCACATTGGAGAAATCAAATTCTTTGAAACAAAGTTCTTTTCCAAATTTCTACTGCTATTTGTAACTTCAGCAATATGAGCTTCAGAACCAATGAAACCATTTGCACAATGTGGTATGATGTGTTTCCATATTGCTTGTTCTAACTTTAAACCATGTTTCTCCTATGTTTTCAATAACATTTCTGATGTTGTAGCTCTTCCAAAATTCAGTTAAAGTTTGTGCATTTTCTCACATTGTAGCTTTTATGGCTTATGCAAAAGTTTTGTGCAAATATGCACCTTAAAAGTTGCAATGACACCTTGAACTATTCACTAAATTAATGATGTGGTATTTGGAAGAAAACTTATTTTTACATGTTTATTTAAATCACAAGATAAGAGTTGGAAACAATTAACAGTTGAATATTTAAATTTTCACTATTATTCAATATCCATTTATTCAATGCAGTTAGATTTTTGTTGTGTTATTACCTTTCATTACCAAGTCCTTCTTGGTATTAAATAAAGGTATTTTTCTCCTGGACTCAATTCTACTCCTTATATAGCTGTTCCATTTGTCTTCTCCACAAACTGCTAGTGACACTTTTGTGACCAGTTTGATGCATCTCTCAACCACTTATGTGTGACAAGGAAACCACAATATCCAATTTAGGTTGACGGATAAATTCTTCAAGTTAATCATTAGAGAGTGTCCTCATCAGCAGAGGTTCAGTCACAACAGTCTGCTGCCAATTAATTAGGTGGATGTAGTCGTCAGCTTCAAAGTTTATGTCTAGGATCTTGAAAGTGTGTATTGATTTCCCTTATATCTTTTCATGCTTTCGTAATTCTTCTCCATGCAAGTTCCCAGATATAATTTCTTTTATCTTGCAGCATGCAGAGAAGAATGTTTTCCACATGTATAAAATAAGCATTCCTTTGAATCATTGGGACAACTATTTCTTTAATCTGTTTGTTCATCTCTTGGACTGATTGCACTGTCTTGAAGAGGTTGGGTGCTCCATCTTGCAAAGAAGAGTTAGCTTTAATTTCAAACCAGCATGGTGCATGCATCTTCATGATGAACAAGACAATGGATTTCAGCGTATCAGAAGGGTCGGAAGTCAAAACATATAATCAAAGTATCTGATTTGCCATTGTAAGCCATCATGTATGCAACATTTTTCCAGGACTCTTACGAGCCATTTCAGCAGAACATTTACCTTGTGAGATAGATAGAAGGATATCAAACAGATACTTTTGATCGATGCTCAGATTTCCTCTGTCAGCAGGCCTCAAGTTAGTTGGAATTGGCTTGAATTCAACAACACTTAAGTTTCACATTTATCCAGTTGTTTCCCTATAGGTCCAACAAATCCACGAGGCCCCATTGTTTTCCCATCCAAATTGTTGATGAGATGGCGCAATGGGAGCTCATTTGCATGGAGCTGGCAAATAAACCAATGCAGTGGCCTATTACATTTTTCTTCTAACATTATGATCACACCTTTTGTTCCTGTATTCACTGCCATTCCATTGCATCCCTAATACCATTTAACTAGTTGTTTGTTGGTCTTCCAGAAACATTTGCTCCAATAGTAGCACATTCTTTTCTTTGCTACAAGAACAGTTTTCAAAACCATCACATTTTCAACACAAAATATCAAACAATTGTTCTGTATTCTTTGTAAAATTGTCACATTTCTGTTTGAATGTCACATTTTTCCTGCTAATATTTCTCATTAAAGCCTGATATTTTGAATACAGTGGAACCTCGGTTGTCGAACGGATCCCTTTTTGAACAAAATTTTGAACTAAATATTGCCCCAGTTGTCATACCATAACTCCGTTGCTGAACAAGCCAACAAGACCATGCGGGCAACACATAACCACTAAGTGACTAGGCGTGTAGCAACAAGCCTGCCTCAGCCCGTGCTCGGAGTATACACACTAAGACCTGATGTCTGATTTTGCCAGTACAGGTTGGGATTTTTCTGGATTTTGGATCACTAAATCCAAGGCCTATTTAAATTTCAAAAATTAATTTAACCCTCAAGATACCCCTATACAATATCCGTTTACGTAACTTGGTGCATTTCCATCGATAATTTTAGCAAATATCTCGGGAACTAACCTGCTGATTTGAACAAAACCAAGGTCATTTGAAAAGGGAAGAAATTTCACATCCATTTATATACAGCTTATCAAGGTTGTCCCATAATCATGGTTTTATGTTTTTTTTCTGGGTTTTTGGTGATATCTCGCAAAAAAAAAAGCCGAGAGAAGAAATTGGAAATTTTATATTTTCGCATATAACACTTATTTTCGACCTGAGTGCCCATGCGATGGATAATATGTTATACACCATTAGATGAAACTTTCTGGAAAATTAGGTTTAACTCAGACTGGATGCTAAAATGTTTGACCCGATTTTTGAGCTTCGAGTCAAGGTTCGTCTTGTAAAATAAAACTAAATTTTAGAGTATTAGATATCATTAGACATGGGGCGGGTACTTACGTTCTTCAGGCCAGTGTATGAAAATTCACCCTTTCCCGAAGATTACGAAAGTTATTGATGCTGAACCTTCACTCGAGGGCCAAAAATCGAGAAAATGACCCTTACCCGGTAGACATAATTTAATATAAAGTCGCTACTACTTATCATACGGAAAAGATTTAGATATCAATTTGAAGGTAATATGATCTCCCATATGCACAAACCGGAACTTTCAGCCAAACGTACTGTTGTAAAAGTTTGAATAAGCAATCATTTGGTGTCCGGGAACAGATTGATCCGTTTTACATTGATTCCTATGGGGAAAATTGTTTCAGTTTTTTAACTTTTCAGTTCTCAAATGGCCTTCAGGAACAAATTAAATTTGAAAACTGAGGTTCCACTGTAATAATTTAAAATTCCCTTTTTAACTGCCTCTATTGACACACAAGGGGTCGATGCCATTTTCCAGATAGAAATTAACTTCTCTGCTACTAATGTGATAATTTGTTTAATTGGCGGGTCTTTTCTATTGCGGTTCTTTTCCTTTTCTCACTCAAACAAAACATATTTTATAACATCTTTAAGTTAGCAACACTCTTTCACTAATGGCGGAGGGTGCGTGAAACAAAGGAGCTTTCAATTTCATGATGTGTTGTTCTAGGTTTAAATGCCATAATTAAATATTGTTTTAATTTTTTTCTTACATATTATTTAGCTGTGAAATAATAAAATGTGTATAAATATTTATCATACACTATAAATAACTGTTCTTAAATACAAATAGAATTATTATTTTTTTTAAGAGCTCATCTGGTGACTGCCTACTTGGGCATTAGTCGCCCTATTAAAAACTGCCTAGTAATAGGCTACTTTAAAATGGAATTCAATAACACACACAAAAAACAAAAAACAACCCAAACACCCAAAATTTAAAAAAGGGAGAAGAAAACATGTAGTAAGCAAGCTCCTGCGTCGGGGGTAGGTCACCCGGCACAGGAGCGTGCAAATAAAATACAAATAGAAGAATGTGATCAAAACTATAGACACTAGACAGAGCCACACATACACACATCCACTCTTAACAAGATTACCCATGCTACTGAAACATAATTGTCAGGTACGCTGCTATATGTCATTGAGGAACCTCTAAATATCAATCAACTACTTTCAAATTTCATTTACTTGTTCTTTAAAACACAATAATTATTTGTTTGGAGGTATCACTTCAAAATTTGAATTTAATTTTCAGATATAATCCACGAAAACCAAAATTTAGTTGAAAATCGTAAATTTTTTAATTTTCAATGGCATTGAGGAACCTTTAAAAGTTATTATATCAAAAAATATTTTTAATTTAATTTGAAAGATAGCCTCATAGAATATCATGGTAGGAAAATAAATTTTAGAAAAAATATTTTTCGCTCCACCCTAGTCAGACAGTCTTTAGAAATTTTATATCTAGGGTATGCCTTTTTAATGTGGCTATAAAAGTCTGGGTAAGTAATTTCTTCCCAAACAATCCTGTTTCTATGATTTCATTTAATACCTGAAGATACTTTAAAGCAGCCTTTTTATCTGCACTTGCACAGACATTACTCGGATGAATGCCAGTTTGTTTTCTAAAACTAAAAAAATGCCGCAATCTGCTGTAAAAATTTCGCTAGTTTCCCTTGCTGTTTCATTGTGTTTCCTTGTTTTCTCTCAAGTCATTGTTGAAACTTAGTGCTTTGGCTGGAATTTCCATTTGACAGTGGCATTCTATTTTTTATTTAAATCTTCAATCCATATGGATAACAGCCGCTCCATATCTATCATTTGAGAGCTTATGTTTTTAGTTATTGATTGATAAATAAGATGGTGTAGCCATAACAATAATTTTTCTAACTGATGATTTGTCCATTCCCTTGCCATGGCCTATTTTAGCAAAGGAAGCACCTTCTTCAAGAAGCTTAATTATATTAAGTTTATTCTAATATTACCCACTAACTGTGTTAGTCCTAGAAGCACTTTCTTTTCACACAAATGGGCATTTATAAAAGGGGTGATTATAATTTTTCAAAAGATGAAAATGATAAAGAATACAACTTCAACGTAGCATGGCTAGTTGAATATGGAAAAGTAAATGTGTCTAGTTTGGTTATTGTAGAGTAGTGTATCGTACTGAACCATCTGCCAAATACAGGGTCTGAGCAAGAAGTCTTTGTCAGATCAACCAGTGCCTAACACCCTCATCTCTCAGATTTTGCTTAAATTTGGTTTATAGGAAATTTTAAGGTCAACCCGACCAACGGTTTAGGAGATATAATCTCAGACATTTTGAAGTCACGTGCGAGGTCACTAACATTTGGCGACCCATAACTAGGGTAATTAATAATGGTCATAATTATATAAAAGTATGTAAATTTAAAATCAGAAAAAGAAAAGGAATCCAAATAGGAGAATTTTAGAACTCTAGATTGAGAAATAAAAAAATCATACATTTGCAAAAATTTGGGAGGTCAAAATTTTACCTCTGGCGTATCAAAATTGAAAAAATTTTATAGATGTGAAAAATGAAGGCCTATGCTTTGGCTATTTGAATCAGTAAAAAAAAAGTTTACTTATCCTAGCACTTTTCATGTAACTAACACATAAGTGAATGCCATATTTATAAGTTTTCCATCCATTCTACATATTTTTCACACTTAAGCATCTAATTTGACCTATAGAAATTAAAATTAACTTTTTTTTAATATAAAAACAAAGGTACAGCTCTTGGCTATTAGAAACAGCCATAAAAATGTTGTTTATCTTGGTATTTTCCATGTAATTAACTTATAAGGGAATACCATATTTATAAATTGTTTGTCAATTCCTTGAAATTATAGAGCTTTGATATCAATTTGATCTTGAACTATAAGAGTTCAATAAAAATTGTAATTCACTGCCAATAATATATAGTTAAAGTAGTGAAAGAGGAAGACAAAGCTCACATGTAGCTTAAACAATCCTGCTGTAACATGTTGCTAATTGTACAGAATCAACACAAATAGTTGGTATTTCCTAGTCTACAAATTAGTAGTTTTAGCCAGAGGTGTGTCTGGTGGGTTGTTATTGTTTTTCAATGAGCCTCAAAGAATATCTAGAATTAAAATATTGTATATAACTATATTCTAAAAAGTGTCATCTAATTGTATATCTTAAAATTACAGATTTATAGAAATTACTTAGTGAAATCTACATCTCAGCTATTAGCTAAGCCTATTCACCAAAATACAATGGTTCGGCACTTGAAATACTGCCAAGACCCTACTAAAATCAAAAGAAGCACATAACAATCAATCTTAGAAAAGTGACATGTGCTTATTGAAAAAAAAACTCATTGTTGTGTGAACTGTTGGACACTAATAATGAAAACCCCCACAATACTTAGAACCACTGAAAACAATGAGACTGAGCAAGATTCAATTGAATCATCTTCAATCGGTGATTTGAGTAACATATCTTCAGTTTGAGATCTGGACAGTGATTGCTTAGTTGAAGAAAATCCTTCAAATTCAATGAACCCATTCTAGCACTTTTGGACCAAACACCAGTCAAAAAAGTAAGTACTAAGATAATATATTTTATATTTTACCAGAAAGGTGTGTTTGATCTATATGGCCCATTGAATAGAATTTAAGGTACTGTATAAAACAGTACCTTTATTCCTTAATGATGCTTTTTAATCTACACAAAATGCAAATTTTGCTCTTTTCAGAAGGGTTGTCATTGAGCAGGAAAAAGCGCAAAGCTCGTGATAAGCTATCAGATGCCCAGAAACACTTGAAGAAGATGCTAGAAGTCAGTTATGGTGTTCATATTAGCAAGGGGGTAAGTGATGCTTCAAAACCTGAAACAGAATCTGAAAAACATCTAGAAACATTAATGAATGAATTGAAACAGTCTTTCCTGGAGAGCAAATATCATAATAACAAACTACAAATATTGACTCTCTCCCCATACACAATTGAAAAAACTGCTAAGTTTCTTTCAAACTACAACATATATGGTGAATGTAGAGGAATTATAACATAACACCTCCCAGAGGGCCAAGCAGACATATATGTTAAAGTCCCTCTTTGGAGAGAGTGAGAGAAACATACCAGAAGATATGGGGCATGAGAACATTAGTCGTCTGACTAACAGTAAAACTGCCGAAGGGCTCAGATCTCCCCGCCGAGTGGGTAGTCAAGTCAGGCTGCAGGACCAAGGTTGCCACAAAAGGCCATTAAGCAGCTCTCAAAAGATCTGATTACCTACGAGGTCAGGAGGCCCATGGTCAGAGAGCCAAAAAGCAGTGTCAGATAAAAAACACTGAGGAGAAATAATGTGCCGGTTGTCGGTGCCTCTCATTAAGAAGCAAATCTAGGCTCCGCTGGCCACCCCCCTCACCCATCTCACTCCCCTCAGTGGCATTACCCCATCTCCCTAAGGTGGGGCAGTCTCCGGTCTATAAATAAGCCCTGTGAGGAAAGAAAGATTATTCAGTTAGAGACGATAGAGGACTAGATCATTGTGATCGTCCCTCGCCCAGTTCCAAAATTGACTTCTAAGACTTAGAAGTTTGTCACTTTTTCTTACGGTACCATACCGAGTTATCCTTCACAGACTTAGCAAGAGATCTGGCTGGATCACAATTCCTAAGTCCCAAACAGGAATTTCAGGAGCAAGACAAAAGAAAATCCGCTCACCCCCGAGGGACTCTCAAATTGCAATCACAGTAATTGTGAGAAGAAGAATTAATCCCCAAGGAAGTTCTATTTAAGTACTTTCAGAATCACCTTGTAAACCAAAACCCAGTTGGGCAACCCTGCGAAGATGAGGATACTAGAAGAACTCAAGAGCTACCAAGTAGAGTACTCCTTGAGCCAGAGAGCACAACTACGCTCTCCGTCTTTTGGATGCATAACCGGATAGATAAAGTTATAAGAAGAATTAGACATCATTTTCCACGATCTCGGGGACACCACCATCGGCCCGCTGCAATGCGAAGGAACGTGAAAAATCCAATATAGCGACATCCGTCAACCCCTGTTCCTTTCAAGGTCATGTAAGTCTGAATGAGTATATATATTTGTTTGGATTAAGTAGAATTTTAATGCTGTACCCAAGCTAACTAAAGGAGAGATAATATTTAGTGACTCCTATCATAATTTTAGTTAGATTAGTGGAACGTAAATTGTGGCTAAATGCTGTACTAAAAGGTCTCCATAAATTAACTAACTGGCAATTGGATTATTTACATGGAGCCTACTTTGCTTTGATCAGGACTCGCATCAGGAATAGGCCCTTATTTAATTCTTGCAAACCATGTTAAACTTTTAGAATTTAGTGTAAATATTTGAGTTAATTGTTAAATTAAAAAGATATATATTTTTGGTTAATTCTTGGTGTTTCACTGGATCCTTACGTGTTGACAGGCTCTTTCTTATAAATACAGTAATTAAAGAGTCTACTCAGCCAATAGAGGAATTGTTTCCCTTCCTAATTAGTAGCGTCAGACTGGCGGGCTAGTCATTAAATATATAATTCTCTGACAAAAAAGTAGAAACCCTAATCCTTCAACAGTGAATAAAAACCATTCACTGATATCAGAGTTTGGAATCCTTCCAAAGATTCCAATAATGAGCAAAGGAAAAGTGATACCTGAAGAACACAAAGTTAGAAGATTCTATGAGTCATATGGGGCTAGTAGTATGTGTCCTGGCAAAAAGGATCGTGTGAAAGTCATTAGTGCAGAAGGTGCAAAAATGACTGGTCCTTGGAATTTAAGTTATTTGAACTATATAAAAATGATAAAAAGAATCTCAAAATAGGATTTTCCACATTTTCTAAATTACAGCTGTCCTATTGTGTGCTTGCCTGTAGTGGTGGGACTCATTCTGTGTGTCTGCATATATCATCAAAACCCCAAATTACAGCTGGCTGCATTGGAAGAAAAAGGTCTCTCATACAAAGATCTTATGGATTACAGTGTCTGCAGTACAAAGAGAGAGGCTTGCATGATGCAACTTTGCAAAGATTGCCCAAGAGAAGAGGGTATTCTGAACTTTGAGTTGCTTGACAGTGTAAAATCAGAAAATATCCTGCATGGTTCATCATCATTTTGTTGCACAGCAGCAATCACAGTACTTAAAACAGTTGAAAGAAACACTACCACCTCAGAGCAAGACAGTTATATTCGGTGATTTCTCTGAAAATTATTCTTTCATTGTCCAAGATGCTGCCCAAAGATCACACTGGGACAATTCACAATGTACAGTTTACCCTTTTGTCTTCTATTATAGATCATCTGCAGACAAGGAACTTAAACATTTTAGTATCTTTCTTATCTCCATCACTAAAACACACTATAATGGTTTACTCATTTATAATAAAGCTTATGAACTTTGTTAAATTTAGATACCCACAACTGAAGAAGGTGTACTATTTTTCGGATGGATGTGCTAGCCAATATAAGAACAGATAACACTTCACAAATCTCTGTTACCATGAAGAGGATTTGGGTTTGTTGTGTAAATGGCACTTCTTTGTTACATCCCATGACAAAAAGGCATGTGATGGGATTGGGGGAACAGTGAAGATAGCTACTGCTCATGCCAGTTTGCAGAGAAATACAGAGAGGCAAATTCTTACACCAGAAGACACGTTTCAGTTTTGTTAAGAAAACTTGAAGACAATAAAATTTTTCTCTCTAACTAGATCTGATTTGAAAGATGCAGAACAATGGTTAGAACATCAATTCAAGGACAGTAGGGCTATTCTGGGAACTCAGAAATATCATAGATTTGTTCCCATAAACAAGGAAGAAGTGTATCTCATTTCAAGTGGCATTAGAGAAAAGAAAAGAATAAGGAAAAGTCATTTTACTAATGAACCTGCAATGGTTGACAATGGTTGACAACTTAATGTGTGTCAAACCAGGAGAGTATGTTAGCTGCATTTATGACAGGCAAGTTTGGTATGGAATTGTGGAGGAATATTGTGAGGAGATTGATGATTGCACAGTGAACTTTTTACATACATCTGGGTCATCTGGAGCAAGTGCATATCATCATCCATCAAATAAGGATTCATGTGCAGTGCCAGGACATCATATATTAACTGTCATGAGTTGTTATAAACTAAGAGGCAGCAGCAGAATTAAATATATTTTTCCTCAGAAAGAAATTGATGAAAATATCGAATATGCCAAAATTGTATTAGGTTAACAGGTCTTCCCTATCATTATTGTAATTATTTTGTCAGTGAAGATTATCAGTGAAATATTTTTTTATTCTTGAAGATTTAGGTCAAGTCAAACTGATAGCTAAAATAAATTCCTAAATTGACCTGTAATTTATAAATATGGTGTCAACATAAGTTAGTTACATGAAAAGTAATAGCATAAACAACCTTTTTATAATTGTTTTTAATAACCAAGACCTTTGACTGTTTTTTATATGCAAAAAAATTATAATTTCAATAGGTCGCTTTAAGAGCTTAAGTGTGAAAAATATATAGAATTGATGGACAACTTAAAAATATAGTGCTCACCTATATGTTAATTATTTGAAAAATACTAGCATCAACAAACTTTTTTTACTGATTCTAATAGCCGAAGCATATGCTTTCATTTTTCTCATTTATAAAAATTTTCAACTTTACCTTAAATTTTAGCAAATGTATGATTTTTTTATTTTTTCAACCTAGAGTTCTAAAATTATCATATTTGGATTCCTTGTCTTTTTCGGATTCTAAATATATATACTTTAATATAATTATGACTATTATTAACCTAGTTATGGGTCACCAAATGTTAGTGACCTCAAAATGCCTGGTCATATCTCCTGAACCGTTGGTTGGAGTGACCTTAAAATTTCAGAAATGAGTTTAGGGCCCCAAAACTTCATATAAACCAAATTTCAGCAAAGTCTGAGAGATGAGGGTGTTAATTTACAATTTTTTTGGTTGATCTCACAGAGAATGAATGACCCAAGTATGCTTGTTTTTCACTCATAATTATAAAATTACTAATTTTAAATTTTATATTATAATTAACAGGATGGATTACAGTCAAACCAGACAGATTAAAGCCAGACTAAGCATGGCATTACTTTTTTTTCTCACCCTTATGACTTTCATTACATGACAAAGAGGGCAGGGATTATAGAGAGAGTGAAAGAATGGGGATAAAAACCATGTACAGAGGTTGTGTCCATTTGGCACTAGCAAATATTTCTGAATTTATTTATATATTTATTTATATAAAATACTTTTTTTAAATGCACCCATCTAGTGATGATTGCCTCCAAGGACATAAATCACTGTAATTTAAAATTTCAGCCTAGTGCTATGCTACTTTTAAATTACCAAAACCAAACTAAAATAAAAAACAAAAAACAAAAACAAACAAGGAGGAGGAAGCCTGCCTACCACCTGTGCAGGAACATGCAACTTACAACAGTGAAATAAAATGGAGGGACCAGCATCCTCCAAAAAGTCAGTCCATAAGTCTGTGTACACGAAGCTGCTGTCCCAAGTACAAGGAACAAGTGATGGTGACACAGCGAAGCCCAGTACAGAGACAGGTAAGCATGCATGAAGATCACCCAGACTGGGACATTGAATAAGGATGTGCCGAAGAGTGGGCAGGACAATGGAGGTGTCGCAACAAATTGCAGGAGAGTGCTCCATCAAAAAGTGGTGTGTCTCACGAGTGTGTCCAATTCAAAGATGACAGAAAGCAACCTGAAGCCATCATGGCATTGAGGGGTAGGTCCATGCGAACAGTAGTGTTGCAATGGCAAGCAAATTTAAGTTCCCCTCAGCTGTCTCCTATCTTCTTTGCCAAGAACCAGCCATGTAGTCTGTGTGAGGAAGAGCAAAACCCTGGTCTGGTTGCCCAGACTCTTTGCCACAATCATCAGCAACTGTGGCATCAGATACCATGAACCAGGGGGTATGGAGATTTCAATGCCCTGAGAGCACTCAGCATGCTTTCATAGTCACTAAAGATCACAATCCGGTCTCCAAACTGGGCAAAATGAGTAATCTCCCATACTGAGCCGTATATTTCAACCAGCTCAGCCAGGAAGACAGAGGCAGCATCTGGCAGAGCCCCATTGACATCAAATAGAGGGGATACAGCATGGAATCTGACCCCCTATTAGGGCTTGGAGCCATCAGTTTACACTGGTATTGATCCAATGTGGTATGAAGTGTGCTCCAAAAAGGCCATATGGAATATTTCAAGCACTCTAGAAGCTTTAGGAGCAGAGGTATGGCGACAAATAGTCAAAAGTGGTGCCCTCCAGGGTGTCATCCTGGGGAGAACCAGAGCCATAAATGGCCTCAGAGGTACAGTGAGGTCTCGGAGGAGTTTCCTAGCCCTAAACCCAAAGGGCTTAGGGTATGACTGGCATCACTCTGTATCATTGGCAGTCAAGATTTTGTTTTTTTTTAATTTTATAGAGCCCATCTGGCAACTACCCACTTGGGCATAAGTGGCCGAAAAACACGACAGCCTAGAACTAGGCTACTTTAAAGTAAAAATATGAAAACTTAACAATGATATAAATTGGAAAAACTTAACAATCAGGAAGCAATCTCCGGCAGCGGGGGGGAGGTCCCCCTCACCCCGGTGCAAGAGAGTGCAACTTACAAACAAAACAATAACAAAAAAAAGAACCTTAAATAAAGGGGAGAAGCCCAGCCACCCCCCAAAAGTCAACAAGTCCACAAGTCAATGTGCACGAATCTGTCCCGAGTACAAGGGACAGGCGGTAGCGACCCCGCCCATCCCGGTACAGGGACAGGTATCGTGCGCGAAGATCACCCAGACTGGGACATTCGACAAGAATGTGCCGAACAGTCTGGGGAAAGACGCAGTCGTTGCAATAGGGCGCAGGCGAGCGCTCCATCAAATAGCGATGCGTCACACGAGTGTGTCCGATTCGGAGACGACAGAAAGCAACCTGAAGCCGCCGCGGCATTGGGGGATAGGTTCATGGGAACAGTCGCGGCGGAATGGCACGCAACTTTAAGTTCCCTTCGATCGTCTCCCATCTTCTTTGCCAAGCAGTCCAAAGAGCTGCCCATATTCCTGCCATTTAGTCGGTGTGAGGAAGGGCGAAACGCTGGTCCGGTCGCAGAGTCCTCGCAGACTCTTTGGCGCCCTCATCGGCGCGCTCATTCCCTGCAATTCCTACATGTCCAGGAACCCAGCAGAAGATAATCTCGACATCCGCCCGGCTCGCCAAAACCGTGGCGTCACGGATATCGCGAACTAGGGGATGCGGAGATTCCAATGCACCGAGAGCACTCAGGGTGCTTTGTGAGTCGCTATAGATCACAATCCGGTCTCCGAACCGGGCACGTCGCGTAATCTCCCGTACCGAGTGGTGTATTGCCACCAGCTCGGCCGTGAAGACAGACGCAGCGCCTGGTAGAGCCCCGCTGACTTCAAACAGAGGGGATACTATGTGGAAGCCGACCCCCTCTTCGGACTTGGAGCCATCCATATACACTGGCACAGTTCCAGTGTGACACGATGTGTGCTCCAAAAAGGTCGAACGCAATACTCCCGGCGCAGTATAAGCTTTGGGAGCAGAGGCGTGGCGACAAATAGCCAAATGTGGTACCCTCCAGGGTGGCGTCCTGGGCAGAACCAGGGGCGCCACCGGCCCGAGAGCTATATCTGCCTCTCGAAGGAGTTTCCTGGCCCTAAAACAAAAGGGTTTAGGGTATGACTGGCGTCTCTCGGCGGCATAGGCACCATCGAGATCAGCTGCGGATGCAGTGAGAGCTGTTGGCGACTGAGGGAGGCGCCGGGTTCGCGCGTACAGGCGGGTGATGAACTGCACGCAGTGCAGAGCGAGTGGCATCTCCCCAGCATCGACCAACAGGCTCTCAATGGGGGAAGTGCGGAAGGCACCGGTCGCAAGGCGAAGGCCGGTGTGGTGGATCGAATCGACCTTCCGCAATAAACGCTCGGCTGCGGATGCATAAAACTCGCATCCGTAGTCGAGCTTCGAGCGAACAAAGGATCGATAAAAAAGTAAGGCAGTAGCCCTATCAGCGCCCCAAGCGCTGAACGTCACGGAACGGAGAATGTACATGGCGCGGGTACAACAGACCCTAAGGCTGCGAATATGAGCCTCCCAGGTGAGGCGTCGGTCGAATACAAGACCAAGGAAACGGTGCGACTCAACCACATCCAGGCGCACCCCATTAAGAAACAAATCTGGGTCGGGGTGAAGCCGTGGATGGAGGCAGAAGTGCACCACCTTAGTCTTGGCCAAAGAAAACCGAAACCTGTGCGCTTCGGCATAGCGAGAGACGCGGGTCAATGCCTGTTCGAGTCGACGCTCCAGAGTTGGCATCTGGGCCGCACCAAAAGAGATCGAAAGGTCGTTCACGTAGAACGTAGCGAGAACATCTTCCGGCAGCACCGAGGTGATGCCGTTGATGCTCAGGGCAAAGAGTGTGACACTGAGGACACTTCCCTGCGGGACACCCTCTTCCTGCTCCTTTGGGCCGGAGAGGGCTCCCTCCACCCGTACGCGGAATCGACGATCTCGCAAAAATTCAGATATAAACATTGGGAGGCGTCCCCTCGCCCCCATCGTGTGGAGAGTCTCCCTGATACCGTATCGCCATGCGGTATCATAGGCCTTCTCCAGATCGAAAAACACCGTGGCGTAGTGCTGTCTACGAAGGAAAGCCTCGCAGACGGCCTTTTCCAGTCCGAGCAGAGCATCCGACGTGGAGTTGAACTTGCGGAAGCCGCACTGTGCGGAAGACAGATGGCCTCCGCTGTCCAGAAAAAAGGCTAATCTAACATTTACCAATTTCTCCATCAACTTGCACACGCAAGAGGTTAGAGAGATTGGGCGGAAACCGGTCGGAGTAGCGTGATCTCTCCCTGGTTTGCGAAAGGCGAGCACAGTAGCGATTCGCCAGGAGTCTGGGAGAAGACCTTCCACCCAGATCCTGTTGAACAGATCTAACAGAAAGGCCATGCATCGCTCACCCAGGTGTCGAAGCATGGCGTACGGGACATCGTCCGGACCATGGGCGGTGTCCGCGCACGAAGCGAGAGCGGAACGCAACTCACTCACAGTAAACTTGGCGTTGAAGGGTTCTCCGCCTCTGGAGGTAAAGTCCAGCCGGCGGCATTCCGCGACATCATGACGTGCATTGAATGCTGGCGGAGCAGCATCCCGGCTAGAGAATGCGGAAAAAGCGGTTGCTAAGGATTCCGCCACGGACGCGGGGTCCGAGATTGCGGTCCCATTCTCCTGGAGAACGGGAGGGGGGTCCTGCGAGAACTTGCCCCGAATCCTTTTGACTCGCTTCCACACCTCAGCTAAAGGGGTCTTCCCGTTAAGTGAAGACACGTATGCCCGCCAAGAAGAGCAGCGGGCGTGCTTCGAAATATACCGGAACCTAGCCTTAGCCCGACGAAATTCAGCGACAGTGAAATCGTTCGGGCGGCGCTTATAGCGCATGTAGGCATAACGCTTCTGTTTGAGGGCCGTATCACACTCGGCTGACCACCATGGGAGTGGTTGCCGGAGAAGAACTCAACGGCCTCATCTACCGACCTAAACTCCTCGACTGAGATAGAGAATTCAGTCATTTCCTGAAATGCAGGCCACCGCGCCCGCGCCAAGCACCACCGAGGTGGTCTCTCAGGCGGCAGTTGCCCTGAAAAGGATATTTGAATGGGAAAATGATCACTACCATGGAGGTCATCGACCACCCCCCAATCAAAATCAGGCTGTGCATCCGAAGAGCACAAAGATAGGTCAAGGCACATCCACATTTAGGACACCCATCTCAAGCTCTTCGATCAGATCGGCAAGGACTTATCCCCTCGGGCATATGGAGTAATCTCCCCAGAGAGGATGCCTGCCGTTCAGATCTCCAAGCAAGAGATAGGGCCTCGGCAACCGTGCCACGGCGCAGCGGAAGTCCCCCGCGTCGAAGTCAGCTGACGGTGGAATGTACGCAGAAATGATAGTATACCTCCTATCCAGGTGCAGCTGCACAGCCACTGCCTGGAAGGAGGTATCTAAAGAGAAAGGAAGAACGGAGACATCATGCCGGGTGTAAACCGTGCATTACCCCAGCCCCGGAAACCATCCCGCGGTGGTGGGGTCGCAAGACCCTTATACCCCGGGAGGGCGGGCAGGGGCCACGCGCCTAGCATGGTCTCCTGCAAAAAGATAGCTAACGGGGAACGGGACGAGATGAGCCTCCGCAGCTCCTCCCAGTTGGCCCAGAGTCCACGGCAATTCCATTGAAGGAATATGTCCTCCAGGCCTAGCTCGGAGGAGACGCGGGGGCCCTCCTCGAACTGAAGACCCTCACGGGAATGTCCGTACGTTTCCCGGGGGAAGAACATGCGCTGTTGGCCGGACAAAGCACTGTCGCCTTCGAGGACTTATTGGGGGAAGTTGGGCTCGCCATGCGAGTCTTTTCCTCCCTCCGCCTCGAAACCTTAGGCGGGCGTTGCGACTTCAGGGGCGGGGGCCGTCTTTTCGAGGAACCACCGTCTCCGAGCCACCCACCACACCTCGGGGAGTGGGCGAAGGAGCCGAAGCTCCTTTGTTGCTGTCCTCCTTTCGGGGGACAGCTTTAGGAACCCCGGAAGATGGCCTAGCGACCATCTTCACGGGTGTTGCCTCCTGTGAGTCTAACGACTCGGTGGAGGCACGTGGCCGTTTCGTCTTACGGGAAACGTGCATGCTGGAGGAAGAGGGGGGAGCCCTAGTTTTAGCCGGGGCTGGGTATGAACCCTTTTTGCCACCAGCTTTATCAAGGGAGCGCCCGGGTTGGGTAGAGCCCGCAGAAGGGCACCGAATGGGCGCAGAAACAACTGTGCTCGTTGGCCTGGATGGGCCAGGAGCAGAGGGTGTCTTTCTAACTATTGAGGCATATGACGTCCCAGGCAGAGCCGGGCGCGCCAGGACCAAGTCCTTAGCCTCTGGAATGAGAGTTGATCCTGGGCCTGAACGGCCAGGATTTCTTTCTCAAGGAGATATGCACCACATTGCTTCGAAGAAGCAGGGTGAAGCTCTCCACAATTAACACACTTGGCCACACACGATTTGGACTTATCGTGTGCAACCTTGGAGCAATTTACACAGACTTCGGGTGACCTCAACTTTGCACGTCTACATGAGCGATTCGTATGGCCGAAGCTGTGACAGTAATAGCACCGCCGCGGCAGTGGCATGAATGCCTTCACGCGGTAGCGGTACCAACCGCCACACACCGACTCAGGGAGCTTGTCACAGTCGAAAGTGACAAATAGTGTAGGGGTGGGTCTCGAGGCCCCTCCCTGTTTTCTCATCACACGTTCGACCTTGACCGCCCCATGGTCGGCCAGCTATAGGGTGATGTCCTCAATGGAGTAGTCAACGAGTTCCCTCGCATAAACTACTCCTTTCACAAAGTTCATGGTAGAGTGCGGCATCACACTCACCGGGGTGCCATGAAGTGTCCGAAAAGCACTTATCTTGGCCGCCTCGGCGGGATTCGCCGCATTCGCCAGAAGGCTCCCGTCCGAGAAACGGGTCACCTTCGGCTCTCTACCAATTGCACTAGCTAATCCTCTCCTATGATGGATCATGTTGCCCTTAGACAACATGCTGCCATCAGTGGAGCAAATAACGAGGAAGCATTTGAAGCCAGCGGGCTCAAAAACGCCAGGTAACCTCTGAATGAGGGGCCCCGATGTCATTGAGGCTCCGCTCTGTGCACTTTTGGTCTTTGTCATGGTCAGGAGCTCCGTACCCGGGGAGGCAGATGGGCCGGATGTGCCGATCTTGGCTTGGTCGCTTGCCAAAGTGGCAGCAGACCCATCCGTCCCCGTAGCCCCCGCGGATGGAGAGGAGCCCCGAGTCTTTTTTTTCTTTTTTGGAGAGAAGGGCGGGGAATGAACCCGCTTCTCACCTCCGCTGGAAGGAGCCCCCAGGCCAGTTGGACCGGCCTCAGCCAGGTCATTCTCCAAAATGGAGAAGGTCCTGGTAGTCGTGGGGGCACTAGGTGGAGGAGATCCCTCTCTTCATTGTACTGCTTCAGAAACCACAGCCGTTTGAGGAGGACCCTGCATAGGGGCGGATTCAGGTTCGGTGCTTGGCGCCGAGCCCGGATTCACCCCCATGGAAGGCCCTACCGTCTGAGCCTGAGTTTCCTCAACAACCATGTCTATCTCAGGGGGGGCCTCCAGCTGGCCATCCCCCCCCAAGACTTCGCAGGTCCTGTTGGCAGTATCATCACGAGTCTTCTGTGGGGAGGCATGGGCCTTGACCCCGGCAAGGTTCAATATTCTTGCCAGCAGGTCTTTTGAGGGAAGCGACCGAAGGGGCCTGGCTTCCCTCTCTCCCCTAAGGAGGTTTGCCCTACTGAGCCGCTTGAATGTGGAGCGGCTGGCTAAGGGTTGCCTGCTGGCTTTCTTGGCAGTCCCCTTGGAAAGAACAGAGGGGACTGCCGCTGGTAAGAGGGAGGTGCCCGAAAGCACCTCCAGAGAAGGGGGTGCGGATACAAGAGAATATGAGCCTCCCAGGTGAGGCATTGGTTGAAATCAAGACCAAGGAAACAATGTGAATTAACCACCCTGTTTGGGAACAAGTCTGGGCCAGAATAGAGCTGTGGATGGTGGTAGAAGTACACCATCTTAGTCTTAGCCAATGAAAACCAAAAGGTGCATGCTTCAGCTTAGCGAGAGATGCAGTTCAATGTCTGTTGGAGTCAACACTCCAAAGTTGGCATCTGGGCAGCACCAAAAGAGATTGAAAGGTTGCACACATAGAGCATAGCGAGAACTTCCAACAGAACCTAGGAGCTTTCCCTGTGGGACACGCACTTCCTGCTTCATGGGCCAGAGATAGTTCCCTTCACCTGTATGCGGAATCGACAATCTCGCTATGCTGTATCATAGGCCTTCTCCAGATTGAAAAACACTGGCATAATACTATCAACAAAGGAAGGTATCGCAGACAGCATTTTTCATGAGTGCACTTTATGGAAGCTGAACTCTGCACAAGACAGTTGGCCTCCATTGTCCAGAAAAAAGGCTAATCTAACATTTACCAATATTTCCATCAACTTGCACACGCAGGAGTTAGGAGAGATTGGGTGGAAACCAGCTGCGGTAAAGTGATCTCTCACCAGGTTGTGAAAAGTGAGCACAGTAGCCATTTGCCAAATCCTGTTGAACAAATCTAACAGAAAGGCCATGCCTCATTCACCCATGTGTCGAAGCATTGCATATAGGGGCGGTGTCCACATATGAAGCGAGAGCAGAATGCAACTCACTTAATGTAAACCTGTTGTTGAAGGGTTCTCCACCTATAGAGATAAAAAGTACAGTCAGTGAAATTACAACATGAGGTGAATCCTGGCAGAGAAACATCCAAACTAGAGAATGCAGAGAAAGCAGTCCAAAGGACTCTGCCACAGACTCTGAATGGGACAGAGAAATCAGGGATTTTCTGAGATGTGGACCACCACAGTGGTGCATAAAATTATATTTGAATGGGAAAGTGATCACTACCATAGAGCTCAGTGACCACCTCTTACCTCAGGCTGAACTCATCTAAGTTGGCCCAGAGTCCACTGCAATTCCATTAAAGTAATATGCATTCCAGGCCTAGCTCAAAGATGCAGGCTCCTTCTTTGAAGATAAACTCTCACAGGAAAAGTAGCATGCTTCCCAGAGGGGGCTGTTGCCTTCAAAGAGTTATCAGAGGAGGTTGCAATCCTTTTCTTTCGCCAGCATCAAAACCTTTGGTAAGTGGAGCAGCTTTGGAGGATCCACCATCTCTGAGCCAACATGCCCAGCCTTTAGTGGGGCATGGTGTAGCGGGCCGAAAGCAACACTAAACCCTCGTTCCAACCTTATCCTAGAATTTACCGACCTTAAGAACCCCGAGGAAGAATTGATACGATTTGATATACAGTCCTTTACTTTACAAAAAATAATGTACAATAATATTTACAATAGAGAGGGGTGATTATATTAGAGATCTCGTTACTATTTACAAAAACAATAAATATATACCCGTGAATATCCAAAATAAATACTGTTTACAAATTAAATTTCTCCAACCGAAAACAAAAATAAAATGTGACAGGCTACACAACAAAACAAAACACCCGAATGAGAAGGGGCACGGACTGTGACTTGGTGTTGGGGTGGTGGTGGTAGTAGTAGGTAATGCCCTCCGTTTCAGGGCTGGGCTGGGTGGAGCACTCGCCTTGAGGGATTCTTCTCACAGTGCGTAAAAGCTTCCACTCTCTAAGTGAACATCCAAGTGCACATGACAAATTCCCATTTATAACTTTTATAATTCCTAAACTTTTATTCTTCCCTTTATAAAGGATTTCAACAAAATATATCTTTCGTTAAATTTACTTATGGCAAAGTAATATATCTGAAAAGAGAATACAATTGGTTAACATTATTCATAATAAAAAGTCGGAAGGCAAATTATACTCACACACTCACACAGGGGTAGGAAAAGATTCTTCTCACAGTGCGTAAAAGCTTCCACTCTCTAAGTGAACATCCAAGTGCACACGACAAATTCCCATTTATAACTTTTATAATTCCTAAACTTTTATTCTTCCCTTTATAAAGGATTTCAACAAAATATATCTTTCGTTAAATTTACTTATGGCAAAGTAATATATCTGAAAAGAGAATACAATTGGTTAACATTATTCATAATAAAAAGTCGGAAGGCAAATTATACTCACACACTCACACAGGGGTAGGAAAAGATATATGTAAAGGGGGGTGGGAGAATGGCCCTACAGACACACACACACACACCGCCCCCCACACCCCTCCTTCCTTAAGCCATTCGACCACAGTCACACGCAATACCTTTTCAATCACTCTTCACGGTACCACTTGTGCTCAATCGCACCCTTCTGCACCCATTCACACTCTTCTACTGGTCCCTGACTACGTGTAGCAATCGGTCGGGGTTGGTTGTCAGTCGTCCTGTCAGTCTCATCGTCACTATTGATCATCTCGTCAACCATACTCTTAGCCCTCATTACCAGTTCTCCCATCTCACGACAGAATTCTTTCATACCCCCATTCATCATCTCCTCACTCTCAGCTCTCATCCAACTCAAGGTACACTCTTGCGAAAGACAAGTCACTCACATCCCCTGTATTCTCAACAGGCATACCAGAAACCCCTTTGACTGGTTCCCACCAGAAACCTGAAAAATCAGCCACTTCATCATTCACTACATCAAACTCACCCCTACTATTACCATTTGTAAAACCCCCAAAATAAGCCACACTAGGTTCATTCTGCCCAAACACACTATCATTCATATTGTTCCCAAAACCAGAAAAATCAGGTACCGGCAGCTGCCTCACTCGTCTACTTATACCAGCCAAATCACACCTGTTTACGCAAAAACTCAGTCTCCCTTTCAAGATCCCCCATACCAGAAAGACTGTTCAGACTTACTTTCATTCTTCCTTACACTCTTCTTTGTACACTTTCTAATCAAGACTAAGACTAGCTCTTTCCCAGACAGATCCATACTATCACATTCAATCTCATCATCATGCACTTTACCCTTCTCTCTGCACAGTTCATACACTGGATGACTCACCAGGTAGTCAGGAGGCTTCCTCCACCTCCTTAACTGACTCTGATGAGCCTGCAATCTCTCAGTCATACCGTCATTCAAACTTTCAAAAACATACGTCACTCCATTTTCCCAAACTCTCACAACTCTATAAGGTCCATCAAACTTCTCACTCATCTTTGACACATTCAACCTACCCTTCACTTCTTTCACCTTCAATACTTTTGCACCAAATTCAAATGAACGGAACTTTTCATGTGCCTCACGCTATACACTTTGCTCACTTTCACTCAAACAAAACCTATCTTTCACTCGCTTTTCAAAATTCATCACAAACTGACACAGGGACATTCCAGTTGCACTATGCACAGTCGAATTATATGCCCACAACACACTTCCCAACAATACATCCCAGTCATTCACTGTCATACTCATCATTCTCAACATCTCACACAAGGTTCTTATCATATGTTCAGCCAATCCATTTGAAGACGGTACATATGGAGTCATTCTCATATGCTCGAAACCATTCTCCCTCAACATTTGCTCAAACACTTCTCCTACAAATTCAGGCATCTTCTAGGCTTCCATACACACATAGGAAGAAACAACTGCTCAACCATACGCGCAACAGTCACACTCCTTTTATCTCTCACAGGCGCTGCATACACAAACTTACTTGTATGATCAACCATAACAACAATACCAACATTCCAAGCACTCGTACGCGGCAAAGACACATAATCAATCACTACTAATTCAAACGGTTCTTTTGCATCAACTTTCAACATCGGTGGTTTCACTTTCACACCTTGCACCTTTCGCTTCTGACACCTTTCACATGTAGTTGCAACATCATTCACAACAGTTCTCAGAAACGGATGACACACACACTCATTCATACACTCCCACAGCTTAAACTTACCCATATGCCCATAATTATCATGCACAACCTTCACCAGACCAATCATACCAACCAAGGACATCACATGTACATACATATCATCACTACCCTTCGCATGCCTCACAAAATATACAAAATCCTTAGCATATCTTTTAAAATCACTTAAACACTCAGGCAATTCATTCAAATCAACACACGTCATTACACACCTCTTCAACTCACTAACAAAAGGACACATCTCTTGCATCTCTAGAATATCATCATCACTTAAAATCTCATTCTCATCATCCATGACCAATTCAATCATACCGCAAAACTTGACAACATTCTTTGCACACTCATTCAGCCTTTCATAAGACAATCCTTATCAGCATCCAAAGACAAATCATTCAATCTCATAAAGTCTACACCAAGCAAGAAACAACACGGCATTTGCTCATCTTTCAGAATCACAGTCATGCTTCACATTCACACCATTACCCAAACTCACTTTCAGACTAACCTGTTCCCATGCCACTATCATGCCATTCCCTAATCCACTTATCTGTAATTTCACAGGTTTATGCTCACAACATCTAAACTCATCATACTTACTCAGAATCCTCTCATTCACTAAAGACACCTGCGCTCCAGTATCAATCAAACTACAGAACAACCTTCACCAACTTTCACTCTCGCTTCCATCATATCAGGTCCACCATGTTCGCAATACACAGAAGGAACAAGCACACCAACATCAGCACTGATATCTACATTGTCATCAACTCGCATATCATCACTCATCTTCATCCAGACAATCATTCTGCTCTCTCATATATGAGCACTTTTCAATCACCCAATTGTAGTGCACACCGCTCAAACATTGCACATGTACCAAATTAGGATTCAAACCCTTCATCTTCTCATCTTTATACATAATCGGCCTCTCACCACCAATGTGCACATAAGCAATCACTCCATACAAATGACTCACTACAATCAACACTTCCTGAAACGGCGGGACCCCTTGCATGCACATCGCTCTCAATTCTTTCATGAAGTTCCGCACCCTTGCCATACCAATGCTTTCAGGCTTCCTACATACTTCACTTATTACCTCCTTCCTTAAGTCATCTAAACTATCGGGCACTCTCAAATCTACTCCATCACTCTTCAAATCTTGCAAACCATTCCATACACTCTCAAACAAGGAATCACCACCACCCTTACTCTCCTTTCCATTCATAATTCCTTTCGGCAAATACTCAGGATCACTCACTCCACACACATTTTCATCATTCATACCAGGATACGTTGACATCAAATCAGCCACTCCATTCCTTTTACCAGGCACGTACTCAATCACATAGTCAAAATCACTCAAATCTTCCAAAGTCCTCGCAATCCTACTATCAGCCCATTTCATACGTTGCAGATACACAAGAGGTTGATGATCGGTTTTGATCACAAACCTCAAACCATACATAAACGGATGCAACACTTTCAAACAATACCTTATTGCAGCCAACTCTCGCTCCACAGTCGAATACTTTCGTTCTGCAACATTCATAGCCTTGGATACATACCCAATTATTCGCCTGACATTCTCTCCATTCAAACACTGCTCTTGCATCAGAAAACCTCCCATACAATACCCTCTCACATCTGTATACAATTCAATCATTTTAGCATTTACACTATAATCTGGATACGTCAATTCAACATCTTCAGCCGCTGCCTCATTCATCTTATCATTCCACCTGACAACCGTACTACCTTTCTTGCCCATCCACTCAGTCAGAGGCTTACTCACACCAGAACAATCACGTATAAACTTTCGATGAAACTCAATCAAACCCAGAAATGACTTCAGTTGCTTCACAGTCACCAGTTTCGGAAACATGCACACTTTCTCAACATACTTCGGCGACTTTCATAACCCATTCTCACTCACCATATGCCAAAGGAATTCCACTTCTTTCGCAAACCATTCACACTTCGCCACTTTCACCTTCACACCAACACTCTCCAACGTTCTCAACACACCATTCACCAATCTCATATGCTCCTCAAAAGTCTCAATCATAATCAAAATATCATCTATAAACGCAATCACATTCTTACTCGCAAACTTACTCAATACAACATTCATTGCCCGCTGGAAGGCTCCGGGAGCATTAGCCAACCCAAAACTGAGGTTGCAGAACTGATAATGCCTCTTTGTGGAAGAGAAAGCAGTTACCGGCCGGCTCTCCTCAGCAATGGGCATCTGGTAATAGCCCCATAAAAGATCCAGCTTCGTAAACCACTCCATCCCATGCATACTATACACACAGTCAGTTACCACACACATCGGAAACCTTTCATTCACCTTTTGATAATCCACACACAGATGCAATTTTCCATCCGGCTTACGTACAGGCACAATTGGAATATTCCACGCACTCTCGCTCTCTTCAATCACCCCCAATTGCTCCAATTCCAAACACTGCTCCTCAATCTCATTGGCAACCGGACGTGGAAAATGCCTCGGCCGCTGATAAATTGGGGAGTCTTCCTTCAGGACAATCTTGAATTCTGGGAGCTTTGCAACCCCAAAATCCAGATCACCCTTACTGAGGGCTCCCTTTCGTTCAAATATCATTTGATACACATCCTCCCTTTCATACTCAGTCAAACATCCATCCAATTCCACCATGCTCTTCACTTCATTATACGTCCATTCACACGTCTTTTCACCTGCAACATTTACCTTGACATCTGTGCTATCATCCATACCTAGCTCATTGACAGTGGAGAGGTGACCTAGTACATCTCCGACTTGGATCCCTCTCACCTGTCCTTTCACCCTGGGGTCCGCCTGCACACATACAAACGGATCATTCATTCTCATCAAGCCATCAAACACACAAGCAACACGCCTTACCTTATAACACGCATCCTTTCCATCCAATATCACAGTGTTCTCACTCACATTCAAACTAACATCCTTACACCAACTCACTCTAACAGACACCCTTTCACCCTTCACAAGCCTTACATTCTCCATAGCAGTCACCTCAATACCAGTAAACACACTCCTCAAAACACTACCATCTTTCCCTACATACAACTTATACACCCCATTTTTACCAATCTTTCTCTCAATCTGATCACTCGCAGGATGCACAACCATATGATTCATTTTCATAAAATCATACCCCAAAATCACACCATACTCACTACTCACCTTATCAATCACAGAAAATTCACATTCATTCATCATCATACCATGCATTCGAACAGCTGACCTTATCATTCCAATCACAGGCACTCTCCTATTACCAATACCTACTAAACTACCCTTGCACTCAGACAGGAGGGCTTTCTCGCTAACCTTGTCATACACATCTTTATACACCAAGCTCGCCTTGCATCCAGAATCTATTAAAGCCAAACACTCAATTCCATTCAATTCCACCTTCACACTCAGACACAGCACTTTCACACTAGACAGACTTACCAACACATTACTCACACTCATGCACCTAGAGGATACTTCAGCAGGTACCCTCTTACCATTCAGTTTCCCGCTTCAGACTTTCCATTCACACCTTGCGCTCTGTCTAATCCAACACTTTTCACTTGAATGTCCTTCCATTGCACAATAACTACATACATTCCTCTGGTCACGACACATCCTTGCATAATGACCAGCCTTTCCACAATTACCACATGCATATTTCATACTTTCCCCACCAGTTGCTCCACCATTCAACCTCAGACAATCTTTCTTCAAATGGCCTCTTTCTTTACACTTGAAGCATTCTTCCACAATTTCCTGGCAATCCTTTATCATATGCCCCTTCTTACCACACCCAAAACATGCACCAGACATCCACCTACATTCTGCCAACATATGACCCTTCCTTCCACACCGACGATTTCCACAATCTTTCTCACACCATTCAGTCTCTCATTTGCTGGGACATACCTCGGTTTTTCTCTCATATATCCGTTCCCATGCTTGACATTCATCTGTCCCCTTCCATTCGACCACCCTCCATTTATCCATCCATTCTGCCGGCCCAGGAAGCTCGACATCACTCCAGCTGGTGCAGCCTTCAGGGCATCCCTGTAGCTGACAAACTGCTGGGTGGAGGAAAACTCCTGGGCTTCTTACCCCAAATATTAACACTGTACCATCCATCCTCTTCTAGATCGCTTTCATCATCAAATCGTCCATCTTCCAACAGCTCCAACACATCCTCCCACATCAACTGTTCACCTGTCAGTCTCACTCTCTCCTTTCTCTTTCCACTCAGCCATTCACTCACCTTTCACGGGTTTGTGTCCAGAAACTTCCTCATCAGTGGTTTACATTCACTTACATCATCATCACCATACCTCGTTCTTGCCATACTCTCAAGCCTATGTACATACATATTCACCCCTTTGTTCTTACCCATAGGCGCCTTCTCAAATTCATTCACCCTTTTATACTTCACACTCTCTTTCATTCGTTTCACCTGCCCAATCAATCTCTTCTTCACTACATCGTACTTTGGCTCTCCCACACTCATTATCACTCGAGAGAACTCTAACACTTTCCCATCCAAACAATCTCCCTGAACATTCACCCAGTGACCCTTGTTCTGCGGGTACTTGAACTTGCAGTACCGCTCAAAATCCCTGAAGAACTCATCCATACTCTTTCCCCCATGCAATCTAAACTTATCAATCCTAAGCACTTGCCTAATCAAAATTCCTTTCCACACATTCACTTCACTTTCCGAAGAGGTACTCTCGATCTCACTCATTCCAATCATATTGTCACTCTCTCCCTCATCTGAGTATGGCGAATCCACACTCTTCCCTCTCGCCTTCCTATCATTAACCTTAGAACCATGAAACCCTTCCTCTCTTACTTTCCACTCTCTTCCATTCACCCCCTTTCCTACCACTCACAGTATCTTCTTTAAACTCAATCACACTGCCATCCATTCCATTAGCGGAGTCCCTTCAGTAGGAGCAGGGGTCAGGGTCGTAGGTCCTGGGGCTGGTCCAGCCCCTGTCATCATATTATATAGATGCTGCATCCATCGGTCAGTCTGATCCTGTCAGTCTCCCATTTCCTTCTTCATCCTATCAGTCTTTTCATTCATCCCTTTCATCTCATTCTTCATTCCCTCAATCATTCCCTGCAACATTTCGCACTCCTCTTCTTTCTTCCTCAACTCCAGTCTCAATCGCACTACTTCTTCACTCAAAGTTTCAGCCAAAGCCATTGTTCCCAAGTTAGTTACAAAGGATAGGAGGAGGGAAAAATCAATCAAACTACTTTACCAATTTACAGATGAACTGCAATCAAATCAAATTCCTCCGGTTTTGAGATGTCAAGGTCCCTATTCGGGTGCAAAATGTAGCGGGCCGAAAGCAACACTAACCCTGCGTTCCAACCTTATCCTAGAATTTACTGACCTTAAGAACACCGAGGAAGAATTGATACGATTTGATATACTTTACAAAAAATAATGTACAATAATATTTACAATAGAGAGGGGTGATTATATTAGAAATCTCGTTACTATTTACAAAAAAAAAATAAATATACACCACTGAACATCCAAAATAAATACTGTTTACAAATTAAATTTCTCCAACCGAAAACAAAAATAAAATGTGACAGGCTACACAACAAAACAAAACACCCGAATGAGAAGGGGCACGGACTGTGACTTGGTGTTGGGGTGGTGGTGGTAGTAGTAGGTAATGCCCTCCGTTTCAGGGCTGGGCTGGGTGGAGCACTCGCCTTGAGGGATTCTTCTCACAGTGCGTAAAAGCTTCCACTCTCTAAGTGAACATCCAAGTGCACATGACAAATTCCCATTTATAACTTTTATAATTCCTAAACTTTTATTCTTCCCTTTATAAAGGATTTCAACAAAATATATCTTTCGTTAAATTTACTTATGGCAAAGTAATATATCTGAAAAGAGAATACAATTGGTTAACATTATTCATAATAAAAAGTCGGAAGGCAAATTATACCCACACACTCATACAGGGGTAGGGAAAGAAATATGTAAGGGGGGGAGGGGGGGATGGCCCTACAGACACACACACACACCGCTCCTCCACAATGGAAGCCAAAGCTCCTTTGATCCTGTCCTCCTTTTGGGCAACAGCTTTAGGAACCCCCCGACCACCTTCATGGGTGTTGCCTCCTGTGAGTCTAATGACTTGGTCAAAGTGGCCATTTTGTATTACAGGAAACAGTCACACTTGGCCTTACACTATACAGCTCATGTAGGACTCAAAGTTGGATGGGTCAGGCTCCAATCAGTCCCTCAGAATTAAAGAAGGACCCAGCAGCCTGCCTGTGGAGTCCTCTTCCCTTGAGGAAGGAGTCTTTCTCACCTATGTGGACTTTGCCTGGGGGTGAGATGACAATTCCGTGCAGGACAATTCAGAGACAACTCAGTGTAAAGATATAAAATTACTAGTTTTTGCGACAATTTATTGAAATATAAAAATTAATAAAGCAAAAAAAGGTATAAAATAATTAGAAAAAAACTGAAAAAACAAAATCAACTAACTAAAAAACAAAGCTCAAAGAAAACCCAATACCAGCACCTAGTAGCATAAATGAAATTCAAATTCCAGATTGGTTAGCAAAAAAACACAGTGGAAAAATTTTTCTAATGTTTGATTCCGGCTCAGCCGATCCAAATAGAATTTTCAATTTTTTCACACCAAAGAATATAGAACACCTTGTAGAGAACAAGCATTGGCTGGCAGGTGGTACTTTTAAAATTGCTCCTCAATTATTTTATCAGCTTCATGTTATTCACATAGCTTGTAATGGTAGTGTCTTCCCAATGGTTTGTGTGTTATTGCAAAATAAAACTCAAGAATCTTATGAGTACTGCGAGAACTAAAGATATTTAATCCTAATATAATGCCAGAAAGCATTTTATGTGATTTTGAAAAGGCATTTCATAATGGCGTAGCAGCTGTTTTCCCAATGACTCGAATAGCTGGTCGCCTTTTCCATCTCAGCCAAACTGTATGGCGAAAAGTGCAAAATTTGAAGCCGGTTCAACTTTACCTAGAAGATGAAATCATTTCTATGTTTTGCACAACTCTAGTAGCTTAAGCTTTTGTCCCAGGTGATCAAATTGTGACTACATTTGAAACCTTGCAAGATGAAATACCACTTTAATTGGAAGAATTGGTAAATTATTGAGTGGAAGAAGATATCCTGTATTCAAGCCATTTATATGGAGCATTTATGATAGAGTTCTAACAGACTTATCAAAAAACTAACACCCTAGAAGGATGGCATAGAGCTATCCAAATGTCTTTAGGCCATTGTCATCCTACCATTTATAAATTAATTGATTTTTTATGGTTAGAGGAGGATCACAGAGAAAAATTTGTAGCATTTAGTGGTTGGTCAAACGGATATGAAGAAAAAACTCTAAATACTGCAGGGCTTAAAAGGCTGTAAAGACTGGTTTCATGGTTCAATGAAATGGAAAATAAAATGGACTACCTTAGGGAAATCAGTTACCAGATTGAACTGCAGAAATATATATTTTTTTAAAAATTATTTTATACCTGTTTTACATTATTAATTTTTGTATTTCAATAAGTTGTCGCAAAAACTAGTAATTTTATATCTTTACACTGAGTTGCCGTTGCGCTGAATTGTCCTGCGCAGAACTGTCAGCTCTGGGGAGTATTTCCTGCCAAGCCACTATCCTCTCATGGAGAAGACCCTGCTATATTGGGGCAGAGCATGTTAGGGACCCAACTCACCTATGAAGGTGCCTCCTTTCAGTCATTATTGCTCCCCTGGTTTACAAGTCTGGGAGAGGGTAGGGGGCACTAATGGGAAGATCACAGAAACTGCACTGCCCACCAAGAAAGCCCTAATTCTGGGCTTAAACAGTGGGGGCAGAACCCAATGCAGTTTGTCAAGTATGGTCTCCCTCAGAGGATCTACGGAAGACCCTGCCACTGAGAGACTGACTTACCTGGTTGTCCCATCTTTTTTTGTGGCCCCCTGAGAAAACAAAGGGATACTAAAATCTTGGAGTCAGCAAGGGAAAGGTGGGACTCATTTGAAAGGGGTCAAGTGGAATTCTGTTTACTTGGCTCTTTAGAAGAGGGGATGGTTCCTTCAAAGTTAGTAATTTAGAAGGGATATTTGTTCCAGGTTGATATCTGGCAGAATGGGATTGAGGTGATTTAGAACTAGATATTGGTTGATATGCAGTGTTGTGCATATGAAATGCTTTGAGGGTAATGGTTGCCTAGATATGCATAGTTGTTAACCCAGGAAAAATCATCCCCCATTGCTGGATTTGACAACACATTGGTCCAAGAGGCAACAATCTCTCACACAAATCTTTAACCACTATCTCCCATAACTTTATTCAAAATACCTGAAAATCTTCTTACATCATAACTATCCTCAAACCAAACAAACCACCTACTGATCCTACATCATACTGCCCAGTCTCCCTATTCCCTCCAAATTCATGGAATGAATAGTACTAAAATAAACCTTCACATTCCACTACATCCTTCCCAACCAGTGTACATAGCTACATCACCCAACTCATACAAGAAGGCTTCAACCAACTCATACCCTCACTAGGGACAATAATGTCAACAAATGACATAAGCCAGGTATTTGACGTAGTATCCAGACATCATAAAATACTAAACACCACACTTAACTCCACCATTAAAAATAGCTTGCTAATTTTCTCACAGGAAGATAAGTTATACTACAAGCTACCACATACACAATAAGAGTCCCAAAGGGATCTGTACCTTTCTCCACCCACTTCAACCTTTTCTTCCACAATATTCCCATCTGCAACCCAAACATCACACACTACAGCTATGCAGGTAACATCATCCTTGCACAACACCAGAGCAGTTCACAATCTAGAATGTTACATCACAAGACTAAAATGCTAGCTAGCTCAAATAATCGTTTCCCCTTCACAACCTACAAACAATTGTCCCTCACTTTAGCAAATATGCCACTTGTGGCATACAAATAAAATGGTTACCGTGTCACACTAGATATAAGACTATTTCCAACAACACACATGAAACAACCAAATTTGGGGAGTCACCTACACATACAAGCAATACATCTGTCCTTCACTTGCTTAGGCCTCCGCAGCATAGGCATCATATTTCCAACACTACAAAAGAGAAAACAAATTATCCCACCCACCCTTGCAATCTACACCATAAAGGTTGTGCCTATAAAACAAACTTGACCCACAGAGAATGTAATTTCTCCATAGTACAAGAAATCTGACCCAACCCTACCACTACAAAATCCAATCTGTGGGCCAAACCCCCACCTCAATACCATGCCACCAGACATTGACACAGAGAAAAGATGTCTTCTAACACAAATGGGCTGCCCTGGAATTGCAAGGAGACACTGCCACCCAAAACTAAAACAAAAATACTACACTGGCCGGACTGACATCTGCTCTCACTCCCACCAGGAATCAGAGAGGGTTCAACACAAGCACCACTGAGGTAAAACCTTCAAATACATATTGTTGGATATCTAGGTGAACCCCATCTGGTCAGTCGAATTCATTGCAGCTGCCACCCTAAGGCAACAGCCGGAGGCAAGATCAGTATGCTCAAACTTTTGCAAACCACCACATTCCCCCAGGTCTGGGCACAAACCATCCTCAGGGTCTCAGGGACAGAAGAAGGATCAGCAACAAGGGAATAAATCTTCATATCTAAAGACAAACTGCTCCAAACAAAGCCAGAATGATTTCACAGCTTTTTGTAGAGGCAAAGGTCACCAAGGCTTAAAGTTGAGGAAGAGAACTAAAAAAAAGGAGATGAACAAAAATATTTGCCTTTTGAGCCACTTCATTGACTTGCCTCAATTAAAAATAGTCAGTACAACATTCATAATGCTGGGTCAAACTAAGCCTGAGGCCTTTTATTAAATGCTATAAGTTATTTATCTAAGGAATATGATCCAAGAACCAAAATATCAACATCTAAAAGAGTTCTTTAATGAAGAAAGGTTTAGTCACCTCTAGAACATGTAAATGATCTTAAGAAATTATAAATCTGATTGATGGTCAATATTTACTAACTTCTCACCCCCCAAAATCTCTTTGATTTCTAGCTATTTAAAATGTTGGAAATCATCTTGCAAACTTAAGGCTTGTAGATCATTTTAAATATATTCAGAATAGAGATATTTCAAAAGTTATTCAAAGTAACCTAAAATAAACTCTAATTCACTCAAAACACACAATGACAATGTATCACTCACTTGAACTGCAGATGCGAATATATCTTCTTCATCCTTCCTGGAATCTTCCTCATCAAACAAGGGTGGTGGTTCAATCAAATCAGACATTTTGACTAGTATTCTTTGATAAAGTCAAACAAATCAGTTAATCCTAGTGATAAAATCTTTAATTATTAAAAGAATATTCTAAAAAATATTTAAGAAACTTTTTAATGAACCATAAGAAAAATTTGCAGATTATTTTTGTTTATACAACCAGACTATATAAGGTTTATTTCTTAGTAAACTATTGGCTTACCATAAAAAATTTGGCAGTCAATATTTGAGAACCTTCAGGATAAAATCACTCAAAACAGAATTCAAACTTTCCCAGTTGGCACACAAGTTTTGGGGGGGTCAATGCTGTTTTGATGCACTTATGCCAATCAGCTTTTGGCACAAACTAGTAAAAACACAAAGCATTCTTATTCAATTTTATGGATTTATTTTTATCTTTAGTATGTGTATAGTTTCAGCCATATATAGAATAAAAAAAAAATTATTTAAAATAAACATTCTCCATAAAAAAATAAACAGCTAAAACATCATTTGCTTCTCATGCAGTTTTATTATATTTACAGTACTGTATTTATTTATTGATTTATAATATAATATAAAGGGTTGGGAAGGCAAACCTTGTTATACAGAAATATCATAATCTGGCATTGATCCAGACTCCAATTGGAGAAATAGGTGACCTTCAGCTCTCTATGAGAGAACCTAGCCAGTGTTATCCTCTGATGGTTCATGTGGCCTTTGGCCAACATGCTGCCATCAGTGTAACAAATTACTAGGAACTATTTGAAGCGAGTGGGCTAAAAAATGACGGGTAGTCTCTCAATGAGGGGCACATATCATATCAAAGCTCCATTCATCATCCTAGCAACTTATTCTGGGCCTTCCTGCCCAAGGGCAAGGATGTGGCGGTCTTGGCCTGGTCACTTGCAGAAACGGCAGTGGACCTGTCCATCCTAGAATGGCCACAGAGGGAGAGGAACGCCTAGCCCTCTGATTTCTTTCTTCCTTCCTTGTCTCTATGCTTTTTAAAAGGATGGTGGAGTGAACCCGCTTCTCGCCACCCCCTGAAAGGGCTCCAAAGCTGAACAAACAAGACTCAGACATGTTTTTCTCTGCATAAAAATGATGGGAGGGGATCCCATCCACTGGTGAGAGTTCTTTAGTTATAAGATAAATAAATCTAGCAAAGATAAAATAGGACCTATTAAATATGAAGGGGTTGTGCAAAAAAACTGATGAAATAGTTGAGACACTTATAACAATTTTGGTTCAGTATTTACTAGAGATGTGCCAAGTACTCGGCATCGGCTAGAATCAGCCAAATTTGTGAGAATTGGCATCGGCAAAATTTTGCCGATTCTTCGTCAAAATTTTAGCTTTTTATGCAGCTTTGGGGCTGAATTGGGCCAGACAACATACTTTGTGTTACTAGTTACTACAGCTTTATTAAGTAACACCTTTATTGTTTAATTCTGGTCAGATTATATTATATGCTTTCAGGGATGCTTGAATGAAAGTAGCAAGCTACAGTAATATAATTACTAAAAAGTTAAAAAAATACTCAACCATATGATTTTTCTAATAAATGTGGTTTCAATGATTAGTATTTTGTCTTTGGAATTTTAAGTCCTATATAGTGGTTCACCTACTCAGGGACGTTTTATGGGGTTCCTTATCCATGGACATTGTCCATTTATCATGATATACTGGCCCCGTGTCAAAATGTATAAAGAAACTAAAAGAGATGAAAACAGTGGATCCAAATGGCTTCAATCCGAAATGAGATAAAGCATTAACTAATAAAAGAAAAGTGTAAATATACTGACAAAATGTTTAAAAAAATGATGTAAAAAGTAAAAGGAAAGCAGTGAGTTGAGAAAAAATAAAAACAAAAATGCTAAAGAAAGTTAAAAAAAAAACAAATAAAATAACTTTGGCCAATAGCCATATCAAATATCTAGTATATAAGAAATGTGAAAAAAGAAATAATAATAGGGGTCAAAAATTAAAATTAAAACAAATGGCGTTCAGGAGGTGCCGTTGGAAAGGTTATACTTCAACACTCAACTAAACTATAAAAAGTAAACTAACACACCTAACATGCTGACACAAACGTCTCTTCAAGTGATTTTCAATCAGAATTCTTGTCAGTGAATATAAAAACCTTAGGTTTAGTAATGAAATAAGGATGTAAAAAGCAATATAGGTGGCCATAGCCCTAAATACATCAGCGAAGAGACGCCCGTTTTAACCAATAACAAAGTTAATCCCACTGCATAAGCAGTATTGACAACCCGAGACGCACAATTCGCTAATTAAAATGGGTACAGATGCTATTTTTAATTTACGTAGTTTACGTTAGGGATTTGAAGAGGCCTAAATTTCACCTCTAAAGTTGTTAGTACGAAAAACCAAGTCAGCAAAAAAGTTCCCCCTCAAAGTAAAAATAAAAAGCCAGGCAAGTCATTTGTCATCAAATAAGGTTGACCTCCATACGCACACCGTGCAGCAGCAATCCCTCAACCTCCTTCCACGTTAATGGCTATATATATAGAAAGGCTAAGTGAAAAGTAGTAACTCAGACAAAGTTAGCACCAGAGAAACGTTCTGTGTTCCCACGTTTGTTATAACCCAGTTACGAACCCGAAAAGATAGCCATTTTCGAAGCCGATTGTTCCCAAGAGTACCCAGAAGAGACTAGTAAAACCATAAATTCTACAAAGTTCTACCGAGCAAGGAAGGCAATTTCTAGTTCTCAATGAGAGTATTATTCAACCAGAAGAAAGATTCTTTAATCTAAAGGAATACCTATCGGGAGCTGTAGATAATTGAATCGACCGGAAACCTCAGAATTTCCACCTACGAACATGCAACTAACCAACACCTACCTTTTTGGCTGGAGAGAATCTACGCCAGTCAGCAGGGATCTGCCTACCATAGGCCCAAAACTGCACCGAGACGGTGAGATCACGCACAACTAGCCAACCCTTGAAAAAAATAGCGGTAACCCAAACATTTTTTTAGTATTTTGTTGAATCTATCCACAGTTCACATTGTTGGGCAATTACTGAATTTGTTGTGGTGGAGCAAATGTGAGTGTGTGTAAAAGGGCCATTCTCCCACCCCTTTTCTCAGTACCCTATCCCTTCCTCTGTAAAAATGTGTGTGTGTCTGAATGGGAATGGGTTTGTTGTTTTTTGTTTATTTTATGTATAAAAATGATTACCATGTTTTTTTTCTTTCTTTCCAGGTGCCATATTCTGGAAAGATAGGACTTAGTTTCGTATATCCTTATATTACAAACAAAGCGTTATATCCTGGAAAGCTATATATTATTGTTAATAAATAAAGGCCAATAGTATAGCTTAATGAAGGAGGGCTTATAATAGCCACGCAAGCTTTTTAAGGTCATTATCTTCCATCAAGCGCAGAGGCGCCACACTTGTTGTAAGTCCTAGGCATTTTGCTCGCTCGAGTGGCAGGTGGCTGGACATCTCCCCATCCTCTTTGTATAAAGTGAGGCCTTGTTTGTTGTTTATATATTGACTGTTGTAGTCAGGATTTTTTTGGTTGTTTGATTTTTTATGTTTCTTAGGATCGATTAATAGTATTCATATATATAGGATTTTCTTTTTGTATTTTTTTGGGGTGAAAAGTAAGATCTCCAATATAATCGCCCCTCTCTATTGTAGATATTTTGTGCATATTTACCCATATTTTTTTGGGTAAATATTGTATTTTTTTGTTAGTAAAGGACTGTACATACAATCCGTTTCATTCTCCTTCGATTTCTCACGTCCGGATTAGTGTAGGGAGTCTAAATTTTTTCGGCCCGCTACATTTGGCGCCTGAATAGGGACGTGAGACTTCGAAACCGGGAGCGTAATGGGATTGTATTGCAGTCCATACCCAATTAGCGTGACAAGTAGTTTGATTGATTTTTCCCTCCTCCTATCTTTTTACTAACTTGGGAACAATGGCTGTAGCGGAAACATTGAATGAAGAAGTAGTGCGATTGAGACTGGAGTTGAGAAAGAAAGAAGAGGAGTGTGAAATGTTGCAGGGAATGATGGAGGGAATGGAGAATAAAATAAAAGGGATGAATGAAAAGACTGATAGGATGAAGAAGGAAATGGGAGACCGACAGGATCAGACGGACCGACGGATGCAGGACCTGTATAACATGATGACAGGGGCTGGATCAGCCCCAGGACCTACAACCTTGACCCCTGCTCTTACTGAAGGGACTCCGCTAAAAGGAATGGATGGCAGTAGGATTGAGTCTAAAGAAGATACGGTGAGTGGTAGGAAGGACGGAGAATGGAAGAGAGTTGAACGCAAGAGAAGGAAGAGTGGTGCAAAGGGGAAGGATAGGAAGGTAAGAGGCAAGAGTGTGGACTCATTGTACTCGGATGAAGGAGAGAGTGATGGTATGATTGGAATGAGTGAGACCGAGAGTAGCTCTTCGGAGAGTGAAGTGAATGTGGGGAAAGGTATTTTGATAAGGGAAGTGCCAAAGATAGATCGATTTAGGTTACATGGTGGGAAAAGTATAGAAGAATTCTTCAGGGAATTTGAGCGTTATTGTAAGCTCAAGTACCCGGAGAATAAGGGATACTGGATGAATGTTTTGGGGGAATGTTTGGAGGGAAAAGTATTGGAGTTTTTCTGTGTGATCACAAGTGTGGGGGAGCCAAAGTACGATGTAGTGAAGAAGAGATTGATTGGGCAGGTGAAACGAATGAAAGAGAGTGTGAAGTATAAAAGGGTGAATGAATTTGAGAAGGCTTGAATGGGGAAGAGTGAAAGTGTGAATATGTATGCACATAGGCTTGAGAGTATGGCAAGAACGAGGTATGGTGATGATGATGTAAATGAATGTAAACCACTGATGAGGAAGTTTTTGGACACGATCCCGCGAAAGGTAAGTGAATGGCTGAATGGAAAGAGAAAGGAGAGAGTGAGACTGACAGGTGAACGGTTGATGTGGGAGGATGTGTTGGAACTGTTAGAAGATGGACGATTTGATGATGAAAGCGATCTAGAAGAGGATGGATGGTACAGTGTGAATGTTGGAGGTAAGAAGCCCAGGAGCTTTCATCCACCCCAGCAGTTTGTCAGCTACAGGGATGCCCTGAAGGCTGCACCAGCTGGAGTGATGTCAAACTTCCTGGGCCGGCAGAATGGATGGGCAAATGGAGGGTGGTCGAATGGAAGGGGGCAGATGAATTTCAAGCGTGGGAACGGATATATGAGAGAGAAGCCGAGGTATGTCCCAGCAAACGAGAGACCGAATGGTGTGAGAAAGATTGTGGAAATCGTCGGTGTGGAAGGAAGGGTCATATGTTGGCAGAATGTAGGTGGATGTCTGGTGCATGTTTTGGGTGTGGTAAGAAGGGGCATATGATAAAGGATTGCCAGGAAAGTGTGGAAGAATGCTTCAAGTGTAAAGAAAGAGGCCATTTGAAGAAAGATTGTCTGAGGTTGAATGGTGGAGCAACTGGTGGGGAAAGTATGAAATATGCATGTGGTAATTGTGGAAAGGCTGGTCATTATGCAAGGATGTGTCGTGACCAGAGGAATGTATGTAGTTATTGTGCAATGGAAGGACATTCAAGTGAAAAGTGTTGGATTAGACAGAGCGCAAGGTGTGAATGGAAAGTCTGAAGCGGGAAACTGAATGGTAAGAGGGTACCTGCTGAAGTATCCTCTGGGTGCATGAGTGTGAGTAATGTGTTGGTAAGTCTGTCTAGTGTGAAAGTGCTGTGTCTGAGTGTGAAGGTGGAATTGAATGGAATTGAGTGTTTGGCTTTAATAGATTCTGGATGCAAGGCGAGCTTGGTGTATAAAGATGTGTATGACAAGGTTAGCGAGAAAGCCCTCCTGTCTGAGTGCAAGGGTAGTTTAGTAGGTATTGGTAATAGGAGAGTGCCTGTAATTGGAATGATAAGGTCAGCTGTTCGAATGCATGGTATGATGATGAATGAATGTGAATTTTCTGTGATTGATAAGGTGAGTAGTGAGTATGGTGTGATTTTGGGGTATGATTTTATGAAAATGAATCGTATGGTTGTGCATCCTGCGAGTGATCAGATTGAGAGAAAGATTGGTAAAAATGGGGTGTATAAGTTGTATGTAGGGAAAGATGGTAGCGTTTTGAGGAGTGTGTTTACTGGTATTGAGGTGACTGCTATGGAGAATGTAAGGCTTGTGAAGGGTGAAAGGGTGTCTGTTAGAGTGAGTTGGAGTAAGGATGTTAGTCTGAATGTGAGTGAGAACACTGTGATATTGGATGGAAAGGATGCGTGTTATAAGGTAAGGCGTGTTGCTTGTGTGTTTGATGGCTTGATGAGAATGAATGATCCTTTTGTATGTGTGCAGGCGGACCCCAGTGTGAAAGGGCAGGTGAGGGGAATCCAAGTCGGAGATGTACTGGGCCACCTCTCCACTGTCAATGAGGTAGGTATGGATGATAGTACGGATGTCAGGGTGAATGTTGCAGGTGAAGAGACGTGTGAATGGACGTATAATGATGTGAAGAGCATGGTGGAATTGGATGGATGTTTAACTGAGTATGAAAGGGAGGATGTGTATCGAATGATATTTGAACGAAAGGGAGCCCTCAGTAAGGGTGATCTGGATTTTGGGGTTGCAAAGCTCCCGGAATTCAAGATTGTCCTGAAGGAGGACTCCCCAATCTATCAGCGGCCAAGGCATTTCCCACATCCGGTTGCTGATGAGATTGAGGAGCAGTGCTTGAAATTGGAGCAATTGGGGGTGATTGAAGAGAGCCAGAGTGCATGGAATAGTCCAATTGTACCTGTACGTAAGCCGGATGGAAGATTGCATCTGTGTGTGGATTATAGAAAGGTGAATGAAAAGACTGTGAAAGAAAGGTTTCCGATGTATGTGGTATCTGAGTGTGTGTATAGTATGCATGGAATGGAGTGGTTTACGAAGTTGGATCTGGTACGGGGGTATTACCAGATGCCCATTGCTGAGGAGAGCCGGCCGGTAACTGCCTTCTCTTCCTCAAAGAGGCATTACCAGTTCCGGAACCTCAGCTTTGGGTTGGCTAATGCTCCCGGAGCCTTCCAGCGGGCAATGAATGTTGTGTTGAGTAAGTTTGCGAGTAAGAATGTGATTGCGTTTATAGATGATATTTTGATTATGACTGAGACTTTTGAGGAGCATATGAGATTGGTGAATGATGTGTTGAGAACGTTGGAGAGTGTTGGTGTGAAGGTGAAAGTGGCGAAGTGTGAATGGTTTGCGAAAGAAGTGGAATTCCTTGGGCATATGGTGAGTGAGAATGGGTTGCGAAAATCACCAAAGTATGTTGAGAAGGTGCAAATGTTTCCTAAACCGGTGACTGTGAAGCAACTGAAGTCGTTTTGGGGTTTGATTGAGTTTCAGCGAAAGTTTATACGTGATTGTTCTGGTGTGAGTAAGCCTCTGACTGAGTGGATGGGCAAGAAAGGTAGTACAGTTGTCAAGTGGAATGATAAGATGAATGAGGCGTATGAGAGACTGAAAGAGGCAGCGGCTGAAGATGTTGAATTGGCTTACCCAGATTATAGTGTAAATGCTAAAATGCTTGAACTGTATACAGATGCGAGTGGGTATTGTATGGGAGGTTTTCTGATGCAAGAGCAGCGTTTGAATGGAGAGAATGTCAGGCGAATAATTGGGTATGTATCCAAGGCTATGAATGTTGCAGAACGAAAGTATTCGACTGTGGAACGAGAGCTGGCTGCGATAAGATATTGTTTGAAAGTGTTGCGTCCATTTTTGTATGGTGTGAGGTTTGTGATAAAAACCGATCATCAACCTCTTGTGTATCTGCAGCGTATGAAGTGGGCTGATAGTAGGATTGCAAGGACTTTGGAAGATTTGAGTGACTTTGACTATGTGATTGAATATGTGCCTGGTGAACGGAATGGAGTGGCTGATTTGATGTCAAGGTATCCTGGTACGAATGATGAAAATGTGTGTGGAGTGAGTGATCCTGAGTATTTGCCGAAAGGAATTATGAATGGAAAGGAGATTAAGGGTGGTGGTGATTCCTTGTTCGATAGTGTATGGAATAGTTTGCAAGATTTGAAGAGTGATGGAGTAGATGTGAGAGTGCCCGATAGTGTGGATGAATTAAGGAAGGAGGTAATGAGTGAAGTATGTAGGAAACCTCACAGTATTGGTATGGCGAGAGTGTGGAACTTTATGAAAGAATTGAGAGTGATGTGTATGCAAGGGGTCCCGCCGTTTCAGGAAGTGTTGATTGTAGTGAGTCTTTGTACGGGGTGATTGTTTATGTGCACTTTGGTGGTGAGAGGCTGATTGTGTACAAAGATGAGAAGGTGAAGGGTTTGAATCCTAATGTGGTACATCTGCAATGTTTGAGTGGTGTGCACTACAATTGGGTGATTGAAAAGTGTTCATATATAAGAGAGAAGAATGATTGTCTGGATGAAGATGAGTGTGTGGTGAGGGATGATATGGGAGTTAATGACAGTGTGGATATCAGTGCTGATGTTGGTGTGCTTGTTCCTTCGGTTTATTGCAAACATGGTGGACCTGATATGATGGAAGCGAGTGAAAGTTGGTGAAGGTTGTTCTGTGGTTTGATTGATACTGGAGCGCAGGTGTCTTTAGTGAATGAGAGGATTCTGAGTAAGTATGATGAGTTTAAATGTTGCGAGCATAAACCTGTGAAGTTACGGATAAGTGGATTAGGGAATGGCATGATAGTGGCATGGGAACAGGTTAGTCTGAAAGTGAGTTTGGGTAATGGTGTGAATGTGAAGCATGACTTTGTGATTCTGAAGGATGAGCAAATGCCGTGTTGTTTCTTGCTCGGTGTAGACTTTATGAGATTGAATGATTTGTCTTTGGATGCTGATAAGGATTGTCTTATGAAAGGTGAATGTGAGGTGATGAGGTTGAATGAGTGTGCAAAGAATGTTGTCAAATTTTGTGGCATGATTGAGTTGGTCATGGATGATGAGAATGAGATTTTAAGTGATGATGATATTCTAGAGATGCAAGAGATGTGTCCTTTTGTTAGTGAGTTGAAGAGGTGTGTAATGATGCGTGTTGATTTGAATGAATGGCCAGAGTGTTTAAGGGATTTTAAAAGGTATGCTAAGGATTTTGTTGTTTGTATGGATGTTGTATATTTTGTGAGGCATGTGAAGGGTGGTGATGATATGTATGTACCTGTGATGTCCTTAGTTGGTATGATTGGTCTGGTGAAGGTTGTGCATGATAATTATGGGCATATGGGTAAGTTTAAGCTGTGGGAGTGTATGAAGGAGCGTGTGTTCCACCCGTTTCTGAGAACTGTTGTGAATGATGTTGCAACTACGTGTGAAAGGTGTCAGAAGCGAAAGGTGCAAGGTGTGAGGGTGAAACCACCGATGTTGAAAGTTGATGCGAAAAAAACGTTTGAATTGGTAGTGATTGATTGTGTGTCTTTGCCACGTACGAGTGCTGGGAATGTTGGTATGGTTGTGATGGTTGATCATAAAAGTAAGTTTGTGTATGCAGCACCTGTGAGAGATAAAAGGAGTGTGACTGTTGCGCGTGTGGTTGAGCAGTTGTTTTTTCCTGTGTGTGTATGGAAGCCTAGAAGATGTCTGAGTGATAATGGGCCTGAATTTGTAGGGAAAGTGTTCGAGCAAATGTTGAGAGAGAATGGTGTGGAGCATGTGAGAACAACTCCAAATGTACCGTCTTCAAATGGATTGGCTGAACGGACTATAAGAACCTTGTGTGAGATGTTGAGAATGATGAGTACGACAGTGAATGACTGGGATGTGTGTCTGGGGAGAGTGTTGTGAGCGTATAATTCAACTGTGCATAGGGCAACTGGAATGTCCCCATGTCAGTTTGTGATGAATTTTGAAAGGCGAGTGAAAGATAGGTTTCGTTTGAGTGAAAGTCAGCAGAGTGTATGGCGTGAGGCGCATGAAAGGTTCCGTTCATTTGAATTAGGTACAAAAGTATTGAAGGTGAAAGAAGTGAAGGGTAGGTTGAATGTATCAAAGATGAGTGAGAAGTTTGATGGACCTTATAGAGTTTTGGAGAGTTTGAATGACGGTATGACTGAGAGAGTGCGGGCTCATCAGAGTCAGTTAAGGAGATGGAGAGAACCTCCTGACTACCTGGTGAGCCATCCGGTGTATGGACTGTGTAGAGAGAGAGGTAAAGTGCATGATGATGAGATTGAATGTGAGAGTATGGATCTGTCTGGGAAAGAGCTAGTCTTAGTCTCAAGGAGTAGAAAGCGTACAAAGAAGAGTGAAAGGAAGAATGCAAGTACGAATGAAAGTAAGTCTGAGCAGAGTGTTTCTGGTATGGGAGATCTTGAAAGGGAGATTGAGTTTTTGCGTAAACAGGTGTGTGATTTGGCTGGTATAAGTAGACGAGTGAGTGAGCTGCCTGTGCCTAATTTTTCTGGTTTTGGGAACAGTATGAATGATAGTGTGTTTGGGCAGAATGAACCTAGTGTGGCTGATTTTTCGGGTTTTACGAATGGTAATAGTAGGGATGAGTTTGATGTAGTGAATGATGAAGTGGCTGATTTTTCAGGTTTCTGGTGGGAACCAGTCGAAGGGGTTTCTGGTATGCCTGTTGAGAATACAGGGGATGTGAGTGACCTGTCTGTTTCGCAAGAATGTACCTTGAGTTGGATGAGAGCTGTGAATGAGGAGCTGATGAATGGGGGTATGAAGAGTGAAGGTTCTGAACGGAAGAGTATGAAAGAATTCTGTCGTGAGATGGGACAACTGGTAATGAGGGCTAAGAGTATGGTTGATGAGATGATCAATAGTGACGATGAGACTGACAGGACGACTGACGAACAACCCCGACTAATTGCTACGCGTAGCCAAGGACCAGTAGAAGAGTGTGAATGGGTGCAGAAGGGTGCGATTGAGCACAAGTGGTACCGTGAAGTGATTGAAGGGGTTTTGTGAGTGACTGGTCGAATGGCTTAAGGAAGGAGGGGTGTGGTGGAGCGAATGTGAGTGTGTGTAAAAGGGCCATTCTCCCACCCCTTTTCTCAGTACCCTATCCCTTCCTCTGTAAAAATGTGTGTGTGTCTGAATGGGAATGGGTTTGTTGTTTTTTGTTTATTTTATGTATAAAAATGATTACCATGTTTTTTTTCTTTCTTTCCAGGCGCCATATTCTGGAAAGATAGGACTTAGTTTCAAATATCCTTATATTACAAACAAAGCGCCATATTCTGGAAAGATAGGACTTAGTTTCGTATATCCTTATATTACAAACAAAGCGTTATATCCTGGAAAGCTATATATAATTGTTAATAAATATAGGCCAATAGTATAGCTTAATGAAGGAGGGCTTATAATAGCCATGCAAGCTTTTTAAGGTCATTATCTTCCATCAAGCGCAGAGGCGCCACACTTGTTGTAAGTCCTAGGCATTTTGCTCGCTCGAGTGGCAGGTGGCTGGACATCTCCCCATCCTCTTTGTATAAAGTGAGGCCTTGTTTGTTGTTTATATATTGACTGTTGTAGTCAGGATTTTTTTGGTTGTTTGATTTTTTATATTTATTAGGATAGATTAAATAGTATTCATATATATAGGATTTTCTTTTTGTATTTTTGGTGAAAAGTAAGATCTCCAATATAATCGCCCCTCTCTATTGTAGATATTTTGTGCATATTTATCCATATTTTTTGTAAATATTGTATTTTTTTGTTAGTAAAGGACTGTACATACAATCCGTTTCATTCTCCCTCGATTTCTCACATCCGGACAGTGTAGGAAGCGGGTTGGATCGATTGGGATTAGAGATATATTTTCGGCCCGCTACATTGTTAAAATGAACAGTGGCCCAAATTTATCTGGGTAGCCCGTTGTAATATTCCTTTAGTAAGCCAGTGAAGAGAACATTTTTTCGAAGATTAACATTTGCGTATTTAAGGTATTGTAAATTAATTATTTTATGAGTCAAGCCTTATATTAATTAGCGAGTTAATTTTTTAAAAATATTTTTTTGTTTTGATTGATTAGTTTGTTGTAAAATAAACTACTATTTTTGGTTAATGTTTTCATATAATGCTTAAACGAAAGTTTTGGCAATATTAGTAGTCATAATTCGAGATTCTACCTTAGTTTGTTATATTAATCCCTTGAATCGGTAATAACTGCCTTAATTGAGTACATACGAGGTGCAAGGCACCATCTTTTAACCTCGGCATCAGTCAAAAATATATATAAAACTACTACATAATAAATTGGTGTCAGGTTTAGAGGTTTATAAACGACCCTCTCCCCCCCCCAAAAAAAATATATTAGTTAGTCGTTTTGACCCTTGTTGATTGAATAAGAACAAATTATCACCAAATCGTCCAAGTATAGATAAACACAATAGCAAGATAAATTTTGGTTATAATTTTTATGTGTGGCTAATTGAAGGTATTCAACCCGTCAGTGGGTGAAAAAGGAAGTTTTGTTTTGGTGCCGATTGTTACCTAGTTAATTTAAAGAGAGAGGTTAGGGTAGGTTAGGTTAAGCAGAGCACTAAGTGTTTAGTGGTGGTATAAGTTCCGTTTGCTTTAAGTATGCCCCTTATGTGTGTTGACTGGAACAGGAGCTGCCAAGTGTAGGCCATGAATGGTCTTTTGCAGTCTCCTCCTTTTCTTATGTTCTTATCAATTAGTTGAAAATGTTACCGCGCCCCTCCCGTAAGAAACCTTCTTTGTAAATACTGATGCAAAATGACCATTTAGTACCTCAACTATTTCCTCATCAGTTTCTCTCACAACCCCTTCATATTTGATAGGTTCTATTTTGACTCTGCCAGACTTATTATTAATTTTATAGTAACTAAAGAACTTTCTAGGATCTTTGTTGCTATCCTGAGCTAATTTAATTTCTGACACCCTTTTGTTCTTCTTTATAATCTTATTTAACTCATTCCTAGCCATTCTATAATCACTTAAATTTTGAATATTATTTTGTACCTGTAATTTTTTATATGCCCTTTTCTTCTCTGAAATTTTTCTAGCTATCTCCTGATTCCACCATAATGGTTTCCTACTTTTGTTCCTAACATAACATAACATAATTTCACGGATGACAAAAGCCACAAGGGCCTATCAAAGGTCATCCGTATCCATCAAATCCACCCACATAAAGCATCCATAGGATTTTGTCAGATCATGCAGCTACAATATACAATTTAACAATCCATAGGAATGTCCAACCATGCATCTACAATATATAATTTAAAGCCTCCATAGGAGTCTGTCAAAAACAAAATCAAAGTCCCCCAAAATATACAATAAAAAGAAACTGCATCCACAGGAATGAGTCAAGAAACATATCCACATACCGAAAGTAAGAAATTAACCCTCCATCCCCATATAATCATCCAATCTGCGCTTGAAAACATTCAAGTTTGGGCTGTCTACAGTCTCAGGTGGCAAACTATTCCAATAATCCACCACTCTGTTAGTGTTAAAAATATTTCCTAACATCCAGTCTGCACCTCTGTTTTTTAATCTTTAAGTGGTGGCCTCTAGTTCTATTACTACCTTCTAACTCAAATAACTTGCTGAAATCCAGTTTATCCATCCCAGAAAAGATTTTAAAAAGCTCATATCTCCCCTCACACACCTTCTTTCAAATGAAAACATATTTAATACCCTTAGTCTATCTTCATATTCAAGGTGCTTCAGGGATGGTATTATTTTTGTTGCCCTCCTTTGTACCGACTCTAATAAGTTTATATCATGTCTAAAATGTGGTGACCATGCCTGTATACAGTACTCTAAATGTGGCCTGACATAAGAGTTGTATAGTTTAAGGATGACCTCCTTACTCTTAAGAACATAAGAAAAGAAGGAGACTGCAAAAGACCATTCATGGCCTACACTTGGCAGCTCCTGTTCCAGTCAACACAAAAAAGATTTCTTACCAGAGAAAAGTCATCAACATTGTCACCCTTTACAGGAGTTCGTCAGATCTAATCTACAATATACATAAAATGCATCCAGAGGATTATGTCCATTCATGCAACTGCAAAATATAATCTCCCCACTCCTTAGAAAATATATACATATGTACATAAAAAAGGTCAGTCCCATCTAGCAGCTTCATCCATATATTTATCTAATCTCTTCTTAAAACTACCCAGAGAGGAGGCTTCTATCACATGTCTAGTGAGCCTATTCCATTCATCTACCACACGATTTGTAAACCAATTCCTCCCAATCTCCTTCCTAAACCTATACTTATCAAGCTTAAACCCATTGATACGTGTCCTGTCATATTCACTAAGTATAAGAACCTTACCCAGATCCCCTTTATTATATCCTTTTACCCATTTGAAGACTTCAATCAATTCCCCTCTGACTCTTCTCCTTTCCAATGTATGTAGATTTAGTTTTCTGAGCCTTTCACCATAAGGTAAGTTCCTTAGCCCACCAATCATCTTTGTCATCCTTCTCTGCACAGACTCAAGCAAATCAATATCCTTCCTATTTCCTATAATATGGTGAACAAAATTGTACTGCATAGTCTAGATGAGGCCTAACTAGCGCCAGATACAGTTTTAGAATGACTTCAGCACTCTTATTGCTTACACTCCTCCTAATGAATCCCAATATCCTATTAGCTTTATTCTTAGCATTTAGGCATTGCTTTCTAGGATGAAGGTCTGAACTTACCAAAATACCCAAGTCCCTCTCATAACATAATTACATATAACATAATTACACGGATGACAAAAGCCACAAGGGCCTATCAAAGGTCATCCGCCTCCGTCAAAACCCACCCACAAAAAGCACCATCACCAGGGGAAGACAAAATCAAAGTCCCCCACAATATAATATAACGGATGACAAAAGCCACAAGGGCTCATCATAGGTCATCCGAGTCAAGCGGCCTCTTTTTCAAGGCACCCAAACTCCCAGGAAAACTACATCCAGAGGATTGCATCCAGAAACAAGGGTATCACCAATCAAGGCTTGTCAAGAACTAAATCATGCAGCTATAGATATATACAAACAATATTAATATATACAAAACTTAGGAACCATCACAACCTTCCCTTCCCATAAACTCATCCAACCTACTCTTAAATACATTTAGATTTGGACTACCTACTACCCTCTGCGGCAATTTGTTCCAGAAGTCTACCACTCTATTGGTGAAAAAATACTTTCTTAAATCCAACCTACACCCTTGCTTTTTAATTTTCAAGTGGTCACCTCTAGTCCGATTTCCATCATCTAACTCAAAAAACTTGCTAACATCCAATTTATCTATCCCGGAAAAAATTTTAAAGAGCTCAATCATATCCCCTCTCACACACCTCCTTTCGAATGAGAACATATTTAATACCCTCAGTCTATCTTCATATTCAAGGTGCCTCAGGGAAGGAATAATCTTTGTTGCCCTCCGTTGCACTGACTCAAGAAGGTTAATATCGTGTCTAAAATGTGGGGACCATGCCTGTATACAGTACTCTAGATGTGGCCTAACATAAGAGTTATAGAGTTTAAGAATAACCTCCTTACTTTTGTAACTGACATTTCTCTTAATAAAACCCAGCACTCTATTTGCCCTATTTCTTGCTTCAATACACTGCTTAGAAAACCTTAATGACTTATCTATTACTACTCCTGGATCTTTCTCATCCTCTACTGAGCTCAGCCAATGCCCATCCATTTCATAGTTAAATTCTCTATTATCTTTTCCCATGTTAATAACTTTGCACTTATCAAGGTTGAAAGTCATTTGCCACTTATGTGCCCAGGATAACAATTTATTTAAGTCCTCCTGCACTTTAAAATTATCATCAATATCTTTAACTACAGCTGCTAATTTGGCATCATCCGCAAAAATTGACACTTTATTATTAACTGCCTCCCCAAGATCGTTTATATAGATGACAAATAATAATGGACCGAGAACTGATCCCTGAGGAACCCCACTGATAACATCCCTCCACTCTGACTTTACACCATTTAGCACTACCCTTTGCTTCCTGTCTTTCAGCCACTCAGCTATCCAATTTGAAACACCCCCACATATCCCAATCATTTTTAATTTATGAACTAGTCTCCTGTGTGGTACCTTATCAAATGCTTTACTAAAATCTAAGTAAATTATATCTACATTCTCTCCTTTATCTACTTGATCTGTTACAAACTCCAGAAAGTCTAGTAAGTTAGTCAAACATGATCTACCTGATCTAAACCCATGCTGAGCATCGCTGATTAACCCCTCCCTCTCTAGATGTTGGCAAATCCCTTTTTTAACTATTTTCTCAAGAATTTTACAGACTACAGGAGTTAGGCTAACCGGTCTAAAGTTATTTGGATCCTCTTTACTACCCTTCTTGAAAATGGGGACTACATTCGCTCTCTTCCAATCATCGGGTATTTCTCCATATTCCAATGACCTAGTATATAACTTGTCCAGAGCTATTGAGATACTTTCTACCCCTTCCTTAAGTATCCTAGAATGAATATTATCAGGGCCGGAGGCCTTGGTAGTATCTAAATCACCTATTAGTCCTTTTATCATCCTCCGATCCACACAAATGTTAGTAAACACCTCTTTTCCTGACCTATGAGTACTATACATAGGACTATTTAGTTTCTCTTTTGTAAATACTGATGCAAAATGACCATTTAGTACCTCAACTATTTCCTCATCAGTTTCTCTCACAAACCCTTCATATTTGATAGGTCCTATTTTAACTCTGCCAGACTTGTTATTAGTTTTATAGTAACTAAAGAACTTTCTAGGATCTTTGTTGCTATCCTGAGCTAATTTAATTTCTGACACCCTTTTGTTCTTCTTTATAATCTTATTTAACTCATTCCTAGCCATTCTATAATCACTTAAATTTTGAATATTATTTTGTACCTGTAATTTTTTATATGCCCTTTTCTTCTCTGAAATTTTTCTAGCTATCTCCTGATTCCACCATAATGGTTTCCTACTTTTGTTCCTAATGGCCTTCATTGGGATACATTGTTCTTGGACTACATTTATTATATGCTTGAAAGTATCCCACATCCCATAAGCATTTTTACCTCTGAATTCTATATCCCAGTCTACCAAATTTAGCAAGCTTCGAAGTTTTACATAATCTCCCTTATGAAAATTTGGAACTTTTTCAGCATTCTCAGTTATTTTACCCTTCTCAATTCCCAAGTTAAAACGAACTATCTGATGGTCACTATTTCCCAATGCTTCCCCAACAGTCAATTCTTGAACTAAATGATCACTGTTAGAAAGTACTAAATCTAATATATTGTCCCCCCTCGTTGGCTCATTAACAAATTGATTCAAAAAATTATCCTCAAAGCATTCTATGAACCTGCCACTTGTTCTATCCCTACCTATCATATTTTCCCAGTCCACAGAGTTTAAGTTGAAGTCCCCAATAATAACTGCATCTGTTTCACATCCCTTACTTATTTCCCTTATCATTAGTTCATCTATATCATCAGTCTGCCCAGGTGGCCTGTAAAAAGCTCCCAAATGCACCATTCTATTTTTACTGAACCTAATATCTATCCAAAGTGACTCAACTCCATCCTGCTTTATTGAAGTATTTAAACTTGAAACAATGTTGTTTTTTATATAGATAATTATTCCTCCACCAATCCTACCTGTCCTTTGACTAATGTACATATTATAGCCCTGAAAATCAAATTCACTTATAGTGTCACTAAATTCTATTTCATTAACCCATGATTCAGTAACGCATAATATATCTATATCCTCATTGCTAATATAACTAAATAGCTCATCCTTCTTGTTTCTAAGACTACGAGCATTTGTATAGAAACAATTTAACCCCCCTATCCCTGAAGCACCTCTTGAAACTTGAATGACCTCACCTCTATCGCCTTGGAACCTATTTCTGTTATCTGCCAAGTCCATTCTACTTTCAGTACTATAATGTCCTCTCATAATTCCCTGACCACTATTAGTATCTAGTTTCCCGCCCGCAAAGACCTAATAACACGATCATACTCCTCCCACAACACATCTACCCCCCTCCTACTCAAATGCAGTCCATCCATCGCATACATTTCTTTCATTCCAACAAACCTATCCCACAAATCCACAAACATGACACCTTCCATCTCACACATCCGCCTCACATAATCATTCAGCCCAATCGCACGAGACATCCATTCTACCCCAACATCCATTCTTGGAAGCACACCTGTCACAACACCTTTCATTCTACTTTCTTTCACCTTTTCAATCAACCTCTTGTACCTCTCACGTAACTCACATGCACCCACTTTCTTCACATCATTCACTCCTACATGTGTAATCACAACCGCATCCCTTGCACAGCCAGACACCAGTTCCTCATACCTATCAGACAGATCTCTCACTCCTAAAATTCTCCCATTTAATTTATAACTATTCAATGGATTATTTCTACCTATACTAAGTACACTACATTTGTCTATGTTAAACTTCATTTGCCATTTCTCGGCCCAATTGGACAGAATGGTCAATTCCTCCTGCATTACAACAGCATCAGAATCAGCCCTAATGGCCCTACCTAGCTTAGTATCATCAGCAAATTTACTCAGGTCACTACTTATACCTATGTCAAGATCATTAATATAAATTAAGAATAGCAAGGGACCCAAAACAGATCCTTGCGGAACTCCACTGCTAACATACACCCACTCAGATTTAACTCCATCTATACTAACTCTTTGCTGTCTGTCACCAAGCCACGACTGAATCCACCTAAATATACTGCCATCGATCCTGTGTGCTTTAACTTTGCTCAGAAGCTGTAAGTGTGGCACTCGATCAAAAGCCTTACTAAAGTCCAAGTATAAAATATTTTTCATCATTATCTGCTGCTTCATACACCTTACTATAAAAAGACAGCAAATTAGTCAGACAGGATTTACCCTTACTAAAGCCATGCTGTGATTCTTTTATCAACTTATGCTTATCCAAGTGATCTCTAATATTCCTTGCTATAATAGATTCCATCATTTTCCCTACCACTGATGTCAAACTTACTGGTCTGTAATTAGACATATTTGTTTTATCCCCTTTCTTAAATATAGGTATCACATTGGCTTTCTTCCATGCCACTGGCACAATGTCACTCTCCAATGATTTTCTAAAGATGCATGCTAGGGGCTCACTTAACACATCCTTACATTCTTTCAAAATTCTAGGAAAGACCTCATCAGGACCGGATGCTTTACTACTTTTGATTTTATCAATTTCCTTTGTCACTATCTCCTTTGTGATCAAGATATCCTTTAATTTCTCTTCATCATTACCCTGAAAGATCATTGACACCTCAGGTATATTTAGAGTATCCTCCTGTGTAAATACTGAGAGAAAAAAGTCATTTAGCATTCCAGCCATTGAGTTCCTATCACTCACTAATTCTCCATTGGAATCTATAAGTGGGCCTATTTTATCTCTAACCTTAGTTTTGTATAGTTAATAAAAACTTTTAGGATCTTCCTTTGCCCTATTTGCCACTTTAATTTCATAATTTCTCCTTGCTACTCTAATTAACTTTTTAACATCTCTTGTTAGTTCATTATATCTCTGCCTTAAGTGATCCTCTCCATTTTTTATTTTCCTATAAATGCCCTTTTTAATGCCAATATAATGCTTAATTTTATCTGTCATCCATTTTGGGTCATTATTTTTAGTCCTAATCTCCTTATATGGAATGTTAATCATCTGACCTGTAATTAATTGCTCAATTATTCTTTCATACTCCCCTTCAATTGTAATCTCTTCCTCCTGGTGATTATTGTCTCCACTAACTGATATCATTGAATCTATTCCTGATTTTATTTCATTGCCTGGTTTCTGTACAACTGCCTCCAGGTAAGTCCTTAGCCCATTATAATTTGCTCTTCTAAAGTCAGGAATTTTAACATTGTTCATGCTACTATCAATACCATTCCATTTCATCTTGAATCTAATTTCACAATGGTCACTATTACCCAAATTTCCTCCAATCTCAGTATCCTTAATAACTTCTTCCCTATTTGTCAGAACTAAATCCAGTATATTATTACCTCTAGTGGGTTCGTTAATAATCTGCCTCAGAAAATTATCTTGGACAACATTCAAAAATTCCTCAGCCTCCTGATCACCCACAAGAGCTTCCCAGCCTATATTTCTGTAATTAAAATCGCCCATTATACACACATGCTTACTTCTACATGCCCGTTCTATCTCCTGCCACAGAAGATTTGAAGCTTCCTTACTAAGATTTGGTGGTCTGTATAATAATCCTATGACAAGCTTGTTTTTACCTTCCTTTACATTTAGCCATAATGACTCTGTGTTATTATCTAATTTAATTGTACTGTTTACACAACACTGGAGATTATCTTTATTAAAATAATAACCCCTCCTCCTCTCTTCCTATTCCTATCTGTATGGAACATGTTAAAGCCCTCAATCTCAACCTCAGGTTTAAAGTGATTACCTGCCAAATCAAGCCATGACTCTGTTATCACAATTATATCAAAATTCTCTTCACTCGCTAACGCTCTTAAGAGATCTATCTTATTCCTTATACTCCGACCATTTGTGTAGTATATTTTTAAGGTTTTATTATTCCCATCTTCATTGCATCGTGCTTTTTTATTCCTAGTTATCTGCTCATTCACTTGTGCATTAGTCCCCCTATAACGCATCAGTATGCCCTCTCCCCTAGCTATTCCTCTATCTCTGCATCCCTTCCATTTCCTACACCTGCCCTCTATTCCTGTTATTCCCTTACCTCTAACAGCTTCTAGTTTCCCACCCGTAAGGACCTAATCACACTATCCAGCTCCCCCCATAGAACCTCAACACCTGCCCGACTAAGATGGAGCCCATCCATCGCATACAACCTCCTATTCCCGTAAAACCCACCCCAGACATCTACAAACACCAATCCTAACTCCTCACACAGTCCTTTCACAAATTCATTCAAACCAATTGCACGCGACAACCATTCTACCCCCACATCCAATCTCGGAAGCACACCAGAAACAACACCTTTTACCCTGCTTTTACTCATCCTTTCAACTAACCTTTTATACTGCTCACGTAACTCACATGTACCCACCTTCTTTACATCATTCACTCCCACATGCGTAATCAGAACTGCATCCCTCTCACACCCAGAAACCAGCCTATCATACCTCTCACAAACATCACTTACACCAGCACCCAGCAGACAAACTCTCATTCCCTTCCACTTGCTATCACTCAACTTCCTATCTAAATACCTAATCTGAGAGTCACGCATCACTAGCACCTCAGTCATTCTCCTATTCTGACTTGGCCTAACATTAGACTCCCTCCTGCTCTCAGTCACACTACCACCCATCCTGCTTTCATCCACAATCACACCAGGCAAATCACTTTCACACTCTTCCTTTCTCAGGACATTGAATCTGTTAGTCAACCTAACAGGTTCTATGTCCTTCCTTTTCAAACACCTAAACTGTCCTAACTTATCTATCCTATCCATTTTCACCCACCATTCATCATCACTCACAACTTCCACACTGTTCCCAGTCCTAGCCCTATCTTCCACCCTCTTAGCACTAATCTAACCCTTCAATCGCACACTTGCATCTCTTCTCACTTCAAACACCAAATCATTCAACCTCTTACATTCCCCACTCAACCTCCTAACCTTCCCTTCCAGAAAACATGCATGGCATTCAGTTACATTCACTCTCCTTTCAACTCCACATGCATCACACACCACATACACACTACTTTCAAACGGCATGCTCTCACCATCTATACAAACAGCCATACTCTCAGAAATTTACTAAGGAAAAAGTTAACACTCACCAAAAAAAATTCTTGCTCAGGATTGCTGCCAGTTATCTTCCCCAAAAGTATTAATCACTAATGTATTTATTACACAGTAATGGATGTATTAAATAAATACAAGAAAAACTACACACCCAAATCAGTATTATATCCCAATCTTACAATGAGAATCAGGAGCTACCTGTAAGACAACCTTCCAGAACAAAGCCAGACAGCCAAGTTATTTGAGTTAGAAGGTAGTAATAGAACTAGAGGCCACCACTTAAAGATTAAAAAACAGAGGTGCAGACTGGATTGATAAATTGTATATTGTAGATGCATGATCGGACAAAATCCTATGGATGCATTATGTGGGTGGGATTTGATGGATACGGATGACCTTTGATAGGCCCTTGTGGCTTTTGTCATCTGTGAAATTATGTTATGTTATGATACATTGTTCTTGGACTACATTTATTATATCCTTGAAAGTATCTCACATCCCATAAGCATTTTTACCTCTGAATTCTACATCCCAGTCTACAAAATTTAGCAAGCTTCGGAGTTTTACATAATCTTCCTTATGAAAATTTGGAACTTTTACAGCATTCTCGGTTATTTTACCCTTCTCAATTCCCAAGTTAAAATGAACTATCTGATGGTCACTAGTTCCCAATGCTTCCCCAACAGTCAATTCTTGAACTAAATGATCACTGTTAGAAAGTACTAAATCTAATATATTGTCCCCCCTCATTGGCTCATTAACAAATTGATTAAAAAAATTATCCTCAAAGCATTCTATGAACCTGCCACTTGTTCTATCCCTACCTATCATATTTTCCCAGTCCACAGAGTTTAAGTTGAAATCCCCAATAATAACTGCATCTGTTTCACATCCCTTATTTATTTCCCTTATCATTAGTTCATCTATATCATCAGTCTGCCCAGGTGGTCTGTAAAAAGCTCCCAAATGCACCATTCTATTTTTTACTGAACCTAATATCTATCCAAAGTGACTTTGGATAGATATTGAAGTATTTAAACTTGAAACAATGTTGTTTATTGAAGTATTTAAACTTGAAACAATGTTGTTTTAAATATACATAATTATTCCTCGACCAATCCTTCCTATACCTGTCCTTTGACTAATGTACATATTATAACCCTGTAAATCAAATTCACTCATAGTGTAACTAAATTCTATTTCATTAACCCATGATTCAGTAACACATAATATATCTATATCCTCATCGCTAGTACAACTAAATAGCTCATCCTTCTTGTTTCTAAGACTATGAGCATTTATATAGAAACAATTTAACCCCCCTATCCCTGAAGCACCTCTTCATAGGGGGAGGGGGGGCCCCCACAGTGATAAAACCCCCACAAGCAGTCTCCTTGAATTTACCCTAAAAAGGTGAAACATATTGATTGGAACAAGGATGAAATATTTTGCGTCCCATTATTCGCACCAACGATCTTCTTCATATTTACTGAATGAATGTTGTCTGGGCCAGATGACCTTATGGTGCATCCTTGAACAGAGTCAAGTTACTCTCATTCATAAATCTCTGTTTACAAATAAAGGAGGACTGACATAAGCCATTTATGTATTTTAATTAGATGATTACTCATTAATATAAGAGTTTGACAAAAAAAATGATGAATTATCATAATAATCAGGGCAAAAAAAGTTTAAAAGTGAAAGGCCACAAAAGGCCCTCGGGTGATTATGTAGCACTGAATTGAGGACCTCTGAAAGCCCTGACAACTAATGGGTTAAATTGTATATTGTAGATGCATGATCCAACACAATCCTAAGAATGCTTTGGTAAACCTGAAGATTGGTGGCGCGACTGATAGGATGCAAAATATTTCATCCTTGTTCCAATATATTTCACCTTTTTTGAGTAAATTCAAGAGGCTGCTCATGGGGAATATATCACTGCAGGGGACCCTTGTACGATGATCCTGAGTTTCAATCAATTTAGGGGGGTCTGAAGGACACAGCCACCCAGTAACATAACATAACATAATTACACGGATGACAAAAGCCACAAGGGCCTATCAAAGGTCATCCGCCTCCGTCAAAACCCACCCACAAAAAGCACCATCACCAGGGGAAGACAAAATCAAAGTCCCCCACAATATAATATAACGGATGACAAAAGCCACAAGGGCTCATCATAGGTCATCCGAGTCAAGCGGCCTCTTTTTCAAGGCACCCAAACTCCCAGGAAAACTACATCCAGAGGATTGCATCCAGAAACAAGGGTATCACCAATCAAGGCTTGTCAAGAACTAAATCATGCAGCTATAGATATATACAAACAATATTAATATATACAAAACTTAGGAACCATCACAACCTTCCCTTCCCATAAACTCATCCAACCTACTCTTAAATACATTTAGATTTGGACTACCTACTACCCTCTGCGGCAATTTGTTCCAGAAGTCTACCACTCTATTGGTGAAAAAATACTTTCTTAAATCCAACCTACACCCTTGCTTTTTAATTTTCAAGTGGTCACCTCTAGTCCGATTTCCATCATCCAACTCAAAAAACTTGCTAACATCCAATTTATCTATCCCGGAAAAAATTTTAAAGAGCTCAATCATATCCCCTCTCACACACCTCCTTTCGAACGAGAACATATTTAATACCCTCAGTCTATCTTCATATTCAAGGTGCCTCAGGGAAGGAATAATCTTTGTTGCCTTCCGTTGCACTGACTCAAGAAGGTTAATATCGTGTCTAAAATGTGGGGACCATGCCTGTATACAGTATTCTAGATGTGGCCTAACATAAGAGTTATAGAGTTTAAGAATAACCTCCTTACTTTTGTAACTGACATTTCTCTTAATAAAACCCAGCACTCTATTTGCCCTATTTCTTGCTTCAATACACTGCTTAGAAAACCTTAATGACTTATCTATTACTACTCCTAGATCTTTCTCATCCTCTACTGAGCTCAGCCAATGCCCATCCATTTCATAGTTAAATTCTCTATTATCTTTTCCCATGTTAATAACTTTGCACTTATCAAGGTTGAAAGTCATTTGCCACTTATGTGCCCAGGATAACAATTTATTTAAGTCCTCCTGCACTTTAAAATTATCATCAATATCTTTAACTACAGCTGCTAATTTGGTATCATCCGCAAAAATTGACACTTTATTATTAACTGCCTCCCCAAGATCGTTTATATAGATGACAAATAATAATGGACCGAGAACTGATCCCTGAGGAACCCCACTGATAACATCCCTCCACTCTGACTTTACACCATTTAGCACTACCCTTTGCTTCCTGTCTTTCAGCCACTCAGCTATCCAATTTGAAACACCCCCACATATCCCAATCATTTTTAATTTATGAACTAGTCTCCTGTGTGGTACCTTATCAAATGCTTTACTAAAATCTAAGTAAATTATATCTACATTCTCTCCTTTATCTACTTGATCTGTTACAAACTCCAGAAAGTCTAGTAAGTTAGTCAAACATGATCTACCTGATCTAAACCCATGCTGAGCATCGCTGATTAACCCCTCCCTCTCTAGATGTTGGCAAATCCCTTTTTTAACTATTTTCTCAAGAATTTTACAGACTACAGGAGTTAGGCTAACCGGTCTAAAGTTATTTGGATCCTCTTTACTACCCTTCTTGAAAATGGGGACTACATTCGCTCTCTTCCAATCATCGGGTATTTCTCCATATTCCAATGACCTAGTATATAACTTGTCCAGAGCTATTGAGATACTTTCTACCCCTTCCTTAAGTATCCTAGAATGAATATTATCAGGGCCGGAGGCCTTGGTAGTATCTAAATCACCTATTAGTCCTTTTATCATCCTCCGATCCACACAAATGTTAGTAAACACCTCTTTTCCTGACTTATGAGTACTATACATAGGACTATTTAGTTTCTCTTTTGTAAATACTGATGCAAAATGACCATTTAGTACCTCAACTATTTCCTCATCAGTTTCTCTCACAAACCCTTCATATTTGATAGGTCCTATTTTAACTCTGCCAGACTTGTTATTAGTTTTATAGTAACTAAAGAACTTTCTAGGATCTTTGTTGCTATCCTGAGCTAATTTAATTTCTGACACCCTTTTGTTCTTCTTTATAATCTTATTTAACTCATTCCTAGCCATTCTATAATCACTTAAATTTTGAATATTATTTTCAACCTGTAATTTTTTATATGCCCTTTTCTTCTGAAATTTTTCTAGCTATCTCCTGATTCCACCATAATGGTTTCCTACTTTTGTTCCTAATGGCCTTCATTGGGATACATTGTTCTTGGACTACATTTATTATATGCTTGAAAGTATCCCACATCCCATAAGCATTTTTACCTCTGAATTCTATATCCCAGTCTACCAAATTTAGCAAGCTTCGAAATTTTACATAATCTCCCTTATGAAAATTTGGAACTTTTTCAGCATTCTCAGTTATTTTACCCTTCTCAATTCCCAAGTTAAAACGAACTATCTGATGGTCACTATTTCCCAATGCTTCCCCAACAGTCAATTCTTGAACTAAATGATCACTGTTTATAGAATAATGTTCTAACGGTTTTTTTTTAAGTTTTATTTATCTAAATGAGCATGCATATTCATGCACTGGTGAATGAAACAAATGCAACTTAGTGTCATTTCGGCTGAAAAGAATACACTTTTTCAGGCACACCGCTGATCTTCAGGTTTACCAATGCTTTTTGTGGGTGGGTTTAGACAGATGCAGATGACCTTTGATAGGCACTTGTGGTTTTTTTCATCCGTGAAGTTATGTTAAGTAATGTTACTCATCCCAGAACAGATTTTAAAAAATTCAATCATATCTCCCCTTACAAACCTTTGAAATGAGAACATATTTAGTACCCTCAGTCTATCTGCATATAGGATGAATTGGCCTTTGTGGCTGTCATACATTGAATATGTTACATTAGTCCACCTATGACCAAACTTGCCAACTTTGCCTCTTTAAGCCGGCTACCCCAAGCCCTTCTCTTGGTAAATATGTAGATTAGTGACTCGAATGATGGGACGTACTATTTCATCTGTGTTCCAAAATATTTCACGTTTTTTGAGTACATTTAAGGGGACAGCTCGTGTGGAGGTAAACACAATGGGGGGACCACACTACGATGATCCTGAGTTTCATTAAATTGGGGGGTCTCCCCCCCAGTATATAATCCTAATTGTTTATAGACTAATGTGCTAATGTTTACAGAGGTGAATGATTTAACCAAATCGTGTCGGTGCCTTTAATCGTTTTGCGAATTATAATAGGAGTGGGGGTGGGGTCTGACATCAGATGACTCAAACAGGCATGAATATTCCAGCAGGGGTGAATGAAAATATGGGTAAATATGTAGATTATCGGCGCGAACGATGGGATGTACTATTTCGTCCATATTCCAAAATGTTTCACATTTTTGGAGTACATTTAAGTTGACGGCTCGTGTGGGGGTAAACACAATGGGGAGACTACACTACGATGATCCTGAGTTTCATTAAATTGAGGGGGGGTCTGGGGGGCACAGCCCCCCAGTATATAATCCTAATTGTTTATAGAATAATAATTCAAAAAGGACTCAAACACGCATGAATATTCCGACATGAGTGAATGATAATATTTACACACAAATTTTTTTTCCGGCCAGGCCGCTAATCTACATATTTACAAAAATATGTACCAAAAAAACGCTTTTTCGGCCCAGTCGCTAATCTACTTTATACCCTTCTCTTGCCCTTGACATTTACTCCTAGTAAATGAAAATTGAACTTAGTACTAGCAGAAAAATACCCGATAGAAAATATTTTTACATAGTCAAATAGGAAAAGCCACTCCAGTGGGTGGAAATTGCAGAACCGATTACGAATGATAACATATCGAAACGCAGGCACAATAGTAGAATACTTGTATTATCGTATAAAATCATATCTTTCCCTGAACTTATAACTTTACTAAATTCTCTAAGTAATTGTAGTAGGTGTAAAAAGGGGCGACTGTATTTTAAACCGTGGCGAAAAAATGTATTGCAGAGCCTTTCGGATAGAAAAATAAAATATAAATAATTATAGTAGGTAGAAATTTATTTTCGATTTAACTTAATATGAGCTTATATATTTAAAAATGTATCTCATTAACGGTGAACACCCAGATTGTATGACGTAAGAGGAATATCTTTACGTAGAAACATTTACATCAAATATATTTTAATAATCAATGTGTAGATAGAGGTACACCCACTAAGTAATTATAGTAGGTGTAAAAAGGGGCGGCTGTATTTTAAACTTTGGCGGAAAAATGTATTACTGTGCCTTTCGGATAGAAAAATAAAATATAAATAATTATAGTAGGTATTTATTTATTTTCGATTTAACTTAACACTAGCTTATATATTTAAAAATGTATCTCATTAACGGTGAACCCCAAGATTGTATGACGTAACAAAAATATCTTTACCTAGATACATTTACATCAAATATAATTTAATAATCAATGTGTAGATGTGGGTAAATATGTAAATTGGCGGCTCGAACGATGGAACGTAAACTATTTCGTCCGTATTCCAATATATTTAACGTTTTTGGAGTAATTTTGAGGGGACGGTTCGTGTGGGGATAAACACAATGTGGGAACACCCTACGATGATCCTGAGTTTCAATCAATTGAGGGAGTCTAGGGGACACAGCCACCCAGTATATAATCCTAATTGTTTATTGAATAATGTTCTAACAGTTACAGGAGTGAATGATTTAACCAAATCATTTCTGGGCCTTTAATCGTTTTGTGAATTATAATGGGGGTGGGGTCTGACGTGAAAAATGACTGAATTGAATTTGTATTTTGTTTTTCACTTAATATCTTTTTATTATCCTCATTTGGAGTCATTTTTATTTGTCAATATATTTGTCCTCATTTTACTATTTTTATTACCTTTTTTTATACATTTAAATATACTTAGCTAGATCGTTTAAAGGAACTACTTTTTGTTAAGCGCATGAATATTCAGACAAGGGGGAATGAAATATAAACAAACAAAAATCCACTTTTTCGGCCGAGCCACCAATTTACACGTTTAGCTAGATGGGTTGCTGGTTCTTCACTCATGTGAAACAATGTTACACTTATTCAAATGAAACAATACATCTAAAATAGTTGGCAATGATTGCCTATAATTTTATTTTTTTAAAGGAGATAGTTTGCCCCCATATATATATATATATATATATATATATATATATATATATATATATATATATATATATATATATATATATCCTGAATCCAGCAAACCGCAGGAAACAGAAAAACAGGATCATTTTTCTTCGGAAAAAGTTATTTCCTAATTCGAAATATTCCGTACACGGGTGGGATTCGAACATAGCACACTGAGGCAGCGAGCAACCGCTTTAATCTCAATTCAACTGCCCCTTAGACCACTCGGCTACGGGGAAGAACACAAACTCTTCCAAATATGGAAGCTTTTAAGGCACGCTTCGCAAGGTCGATCGGGACTATGAAAGAGAGAGAAATTAATTGGGAATTCAAAGGAAAATGAGAAAATGAGGTAAACACGCGGTAAATATACAATGAATAATTCTTTCATGAGCGCGAAAGAATGATGAAATGAATCCAGCTAACCACAAGAAAGAGAAAGGAAGAATTATGAGAGATTAAAGGGAGATTATAAGACACGATGAGCAAAAGGGGGGGAAATACAATGTACAAAACAGAGCAGTGACAGTTAAAAAATAAAAATAATAATAAAAATTAAAATAAAATAGGGGCCACATAACTAAAGAATGTACATAAAAAAACTAGGAACGAAAGACAAAGCTAATTTCTTTGAGTATTAATCGTTTAATTTTTTCCCCCTTTTGCTCATTGTGTCTTATAATCTCCCTCGTTAGGCTATCTCCATTTCTTTGAATCTGTTACCCTTTCCTTCGGCTTAGTTTGACCTTACTACCTGCTTCTTGTAATTCTTAATGTGTTTCTTTACCTTCCCCCTTCCGTCTTCCTCATTGGTGATTTCTTGTTTTTGAGGCGGTCTTTCATACTTTTCTTTCGTATATATATATATATATATATATATATATATATATATATATATATATATATATATATATATATATATATATATATATATATATATATATATATATATATATATATATATATATATATATATATATATATATATATATATATATATATATATATATATATATATATATATATATACCTCTAATATAATACTATTTCTTGTAGTTATCCTTGATAAGGAACTTAATAAAGTTCTAGAGGGTTGGAAACACCTTTTCATTTTTTCCTGCGGACATTGCATTCATTTGCTACCCTCACGTGATACTTTGTGAGTTGTTCATATATATATATATATATATATATATATATATATATATATATATATATATATATATATATATATATATATATATATATATATATATATATATATATATATATAATATATATATATATATATATATATATATATATATATATATATATATATATATATATATATATATTAATGTAAATGGATAGCAGATCTTTTTGTATGCAGCTTTTGTTAAAGACCATAGTATACTTCGTCTTTATATATTTTCTTTGGAAACTTTCCATTTTTCTTATTATCTCTTTTAGTTCATCTTGCAGATGATAAACAACTTCTTATACCTTCATCTCTTTTTTAAATGAAATGTGTTTGGTAAAACCAAACTTGACTTTAATTACTGAGCTTTCGATATATGCGATGATCTTCAGGATGTCTTTCCGTCTCTATCGCTGAAGAATGGTGGTGAGAGAATGTAAAGAAAACGGATTTTAGGGAATATTTATTCCTCCTCGCTTAAACTTTGTCAAGGAAACTGTCACTCCTGTGTAAACACAATTTTAAAACAACTTTAATGTTGGATTCCAGTCCGTAGTCTGGATATTTATAGCTGGCCTTTCTTCGTTAATTAAGATGGCTTATAAGGTGTTCAGTCTAGCTTTATTTTCCTCTTTTCATTTTATCGTTGTGTGTTTAACCAATATTTCCTTGGTTAAGCTAATGTTATGCACAGGCTCCATATAATTTTGGGAGGTTCCATGATGCAGGTGCATTGTCAAACGCCTCGAAAGTGTGGTGGTAGTCATACCAACATATTTTGAGTTGTTTTGAAGCTTACAGTCTTCATTCGGGCAGGTAAACTCGTAAACTATGTTCGTAGACTTCAGGATCGATTAATTTTCCGCAGATGTTGTTTTTCATAATGAGATTGTTATCTTTTGTCCTTGTATAATATATAATCATCTGAATCTTGCCAGTTTGCTTCTTAATTTTGATGTTACGGTTAACAATCTCCTTGATGTTTTTTTTGTCTATTTTGTAGGCCGATGACATTTAATTTCTATAGTACAGTTTGATATTATTTACATATTCCTGGTTACTTTCCGTTTCATCCGTGTCATTGAATTGCATTCTTAAAAATGATTTCTAAGAAGACAATTCAAAGACGGATTTTTTTTTAGGGGCCTTGCGCTTTATGATGGAGTGAATAGATAGCAGTTTTTAGTTCTTCCGTTGTTAGTGTGGCTTCTGGTTTCATGTTCTCTCTTCCCTTTGCTATTCACTGATAGGTGTTTAGAATATTTTCTCTAGTTTGTTTCTAAGGTTATCATAAAAAGTCTCTTCAATTAGTAGGTTGAAGTACATATTTCTTTCGTGTATTATTGAAACCACTGACTTCCAATGTCGTCTAAGTTTTTCTACGAGGGTTCTTTTTTCTGTTAATTCGCTGCTTGCTCGTTTATTAAGGTTATTTTGGACCGTAGATGTATGTCAGTGTTATTTTTTCTCTGAGGCTATTCGATTATATTCCCATATTGTCCTTTTATAAGATTCATTATTTCATCTTCTCTTTTATTTAGCATCAGTCAACTTTCTTAGTTTGTACCGGTATCGCTATTTTGTCTTAAACCTTGCTTTCTTCTCGAAATAATATCCCGCAATAAGATCTGTTTTAATCTCACCTTTTCATCTATTTAATACAGGTTTGCTTCTACAAGATCGCCTGAGACGAAGTTAAAAAAAATTTTCTATAGTTCTCACTTCCCTGTAGTTCTTTCTCTCCGGTACCGTCACTAGTCACTACATACAATGTTGATGGATTACATATGGATGTAATGTGATATACAATGGCTGCTTAATGCGACATCTGGTGTTTTAGCAGCGTTGCTAGAGACGTGTGTTAGAAAATTCCAGCCTATCCTCTTGATAATATTTCTTTTGTCGAGGATTTGAAAGTTTTGAACCCTTCGATTGTTTTTCTGGTAGCAATTTGGCCTGCAACTTGTATTCAAATCTTCTTTGATTATGTTGGGAATCCTGTACTGAAGATTGGCATGAAATTGTTCATAGAAATGTAGTTCCATCTTTGCAGTTGATAAGTTGTAGCTATTGCTACTGGTGATAATTCTGTTTGTAAAGGCCAAATATGTCTCGTCAATGCCACTGCTTTCTTTTAATCGAGGCCTCTTCTAATTGCCGTGGCCGCTCTGTCGTGTCCCCCACCTGGTTGGTTAGCATTCACAGCGGTGTAGTTAAATATCTTGCATACGAGTATGTTTGGGTGGTATTCTCATATTAAATAGCAGGTCAATTTTGTGCGACTTTTTTGTCATTTCGGTCATTGCATACTGTATCTAAAAACATTGGTGTTAATCCCGAATTTAATGATTGCTGTAATTTTCGCCCCACTTTGTTTTCTGACGACCTCGTCCTTGGTCTGTTCTTTTGTTTGGGAGTCTACCTATAGCTCAATATTTCGACATATGATGTTCCTATTGGGCATAATTTGCAATCCTAATCCAATAAAAATTTTCTTTTGGTTATATAACAAACATGATATATATATATATGTGTGTGTGTGTGTGTGTGTGTGTATTTAGGCAGTATATTTTCATTATAGCAGCAGGTTTTGTTGAAAGCGACAGCTAGTCTCATGTTAATGATTTTCTTTTCAATCTTCTCGATTGTCTTATGTTCGCCTTTCCTTCATTGTTCAACCCCCCGAATAAGCCTCCTGAAGTTCATTAGAGACTGGTATTAAATAATTTCAAAAAGGTGAAAGGAAATTAATGCATCTTAGCACTTTATTTTATTATACTGACGCGTTTCGATACGACAAGTATCAGCCTCAGAATTAGAATGGGAAATTAATACATTTGTTCCAGTATATACGAGTATATTATACAAACTGTTAACAAACTGACGAACGGGACAAAGACACGTGTAAACAAATTAGCAGGCAGAGGGGATGCAGGTAGAAACTTGCCGTGGAAGTGTAAGTGACCGGAGAGAGGGGGGGGGGTAAGCTGCTTGTCAGAGGTGATTAGTGGCTAGGGGCAGCTGTCCTAAATATACCCGTTCCTTCGATTTCCTCTTCTGGTAGGATTTCATTGGAGTTAGATTGTATATTTAGTCTTAGATGGTTTTATTGAATATATATTTCTTCATTATCGTAATAAGATGAAAAGTGAAGAAGATAACTTTCTATAAGAAAACACACGCTAAGATCGAGAATGGAAAGAGATAGAATATATATTATGGGCACGCAGAAGGATTTCCAGATGCAAATGGAATTCACTAAATGGCTTGTTGAATCTTGTAAATGAAAAAACTTATTAACTTCAAACTTCCACGTATAGTAATGAAATTGTTAAAAAAAATTAATTTATTAAATTAACAAAAATATTGAAATTGTTTCATAATTTAATTTATCAGATATATTTAAGAAAGGATAGGTCAGGTTACCGTTAACATACAAGGAATATGAGTCTCTACAATTTTGGCGGACACTAATTTGACACAAGATAACAGAAGAATATTAATATTTTACTAATTTCAGGAATTATACACAAAAAGGATCTCCAAGGGTACAAGATCTTTCTCTAAGAAGAGCACGGTATGTAGCAGCTCTGCAGCTATATATATATATATATATATATATATATATATATATATATATATATATATATATATATATATATATATATATATATATATATATATAAATTTATATAATTTTTCTTAATTATTATATATTTGTAAAAATATCTTTAAAAACAATTGGCAACATTTAAACGCACTACTAACGCTTCCAAAATATTCCGCATGGGAGACAAAGTTTTCACCTGTTCTCTCGCCAGCACCAAGCATCAAGGTCAGTTGAATTCTTTCTCCATTTAATCCTTAAGTTTTACAAACAAAAACAATCTAATTCCTTATATTTTCTTTCCAGACTCTTATACATTTCCCCTTTTAACCATCGTGATTTTAATTAGTTACAGTTATATTCGTGATTATATTAGCTACCATAACAATTACACCCAAATTATACTTTCATACAAATTATTTATTTCGTGATTCCTGATTCAAATTAGCTACAAACTATATTTACCTCATTACCACTCACACAAGTTGCCTAGCAAAATATTATTATAATTACCATTTAACTAATTGTTCTTGTCATTATTGCCCAGTTATTATTCCCATCTTCGTAATTTCGACTATTTACCTCCGTACTTTCATTTAGGACGAACTATATCAAATATATATATATATATATATATATATATATATATATATATATATATATATATATATATATATATATAATTTGTAACTTATCCAAATTAGTGTTAATTCAACCTAATCAAAATATTCTACATAAATAATCCATTGTAATCTATAATAATAATATATATATTTTGTTATAAAGCCTTGCTTTCTCTATTTATTCCTAACTATTTTCCGTGAAAGTCGTTAAGCCTAAACTCGCCATTCGCTGAGTATTTTCTTCAGAATAATTTTCTTCAATAATGCTCTCATTAATATTTATAGAGTATAATTTAGTGTGTGTTGTGCTATCTAGGCTACAGTATTATGCATACGCACTTCGATACATCTCTAAAATTGGTGCTCGTCTCATTGTATTTCTAGTTAAAATTTTTTTTATATAATATTCGCCGTCGTAAACAGACAGCGGCCATTTTGAGTTAAACTTTCAGCTCCGAAATTTTGTCCGTTGAGTCTCATAGTTTTTCCTCCGTTTAAGTTTTTTTCTCAATCCATTCAATAAATGTACATCCTGTTTTTAAAATTCAATTGCATTATCTCACATTAACGTCAAAACTAGTTTAACCTTTTTAATATTTATCCACCTCATATTTTGCTCGGAATTTCACGATACACACATTTCATACTAGTTCAGAATCACGATGGTTACATCAACAGCTTCGTTGACAACTCACGCCATTACGACATCGCAGGCTGGCCTTACTGCTTCCACCAATACGAGTATCACTAATGTTACTTCTGCAAGCATCCTTCATAATTTGGCCTCCATGCAATAGATCGATCTCGATTCCTTCATTCCTCGATTGTCCTCCCACACTATGATTCGGGCAACCCTATTGCCTGGTTAGAAATGGCAGAGATTATAATGATGCATCACGCCATCTCTGAACAAAACGACTTTCTGCATCCCTCAAAATTTACCATTAAGTATCTTTTCACTTTTTAAAAACATCTTGCTAGAAAGTGGTAGAATTGGGGCTTGGGACAAATTAAAAGAGGCTTTTAGGGAGTTTGGGAGATCGAAAGTCGAAGATCTAAGGATGCTGTTAAATACTCTGGAGATGGGTGAACGGCGTCCCACGCGATTTCTGGAGAATCTAAAAGACTTAATTCGAACTAAAGGAGCTCAGTTAGAATTTTTTGGCTCCCTGTTCACATAAACATTTCTGCGTGGGATTCCTGAAAATATTAGGCCATTCATCGTAAGCTTGTCGACAGAACCACTACTCTGACCGTTTCTGGTTCGTTTTTTTCTTCTCAGAATTCTATCCTGTCTGTTCGTCTCCTTACAACTGCCCCACACTTCCAAAAACTCCTGCGGGAATTTCCTGGCTTTAGTCTGCCACCTTCAAAGGACAGGCCTATCAAGCACGATGTGGTTCATAAGATAGAGACGACAGGAGGGCCTGTATTATCACGCCCCCGTCGACTGGACCCGGATAGACTTGATCCAATGAAGCAGGAGTTCAAGTTTATGGTGGAGGCCAGACTAGTATCTACCTCTCCCTGGGCTTCGCTGCTTCACGTAGTGCCAACGTCTACGCTGGGTGAGTTCAGGGCTGTGGGTGATTATAGGCGACTCAATGCTTCTACCATTCCAGATAGATATCCGCTTCCTTACTTGTCTGATTTTAATTCTGCTCTTTTCGCGCTTTCAACTAAATTCCTATTCATCTAGATGACGTCCCAAAGACGGCTATCACCACGCCCTTCGGTTCCTTCGTAATGAAGCGAATGCCTTACGGTCTTGGTAACAGTGGTCAGACCTTCCAACGTTTTATAGATCAGGTTATGAGAGGTCTCCCCTTCGTATTTTGCTACATAGACGACCTCCTGATAGCATCTTCGTCTTTAAAGGAACACCTCTCACACCTTCGTCAGGTTTTCGCTCGTTTAGAAGAGTATGGTATCGTACTCAACACTTCTAAATGTCTTTTGGTGTCACGCAACTCTCTTTTTTGGGGACACCACATTTCCCCTGACGGAATTCGTCCTTTCGAAGATAAAGTTGCAATTATTCGGGATTTTTCTCGACCATCTCCACTCAAGTAACTTCGTAGATTTTGTGGAATGGTAAACTTTTATCACAGATTCATTCCCAACATTTCTAACATCATGCAACTCCTCTACGATCTGTTTTCAAAATCCAAGAAGAACCTTCCTTTATCCTAGTCTTCCGAAGTGTGCTAGGCTTTCTCTCGCAGGAAAGAGGCTATGGCTTCTGCTGTTTTCCTGGCTCATCCTTGCCCAGGAGATTCCACAAGCGTTGCTTCGTACTCATCCGATACCTATGTTGGTGCGACGTTGAAGCAGAAGGTTGGTGACTCTTAGCAACCGCTCGCTTTCTTCTCCAAAACACTTATTCCTTCTCAACTGAGGTACAGTACGTTCTCCCACGAACTCCTTAGTGTTTACCTCGGCCTCCGCCACTTTCGCCAATACTTGGAAAGGAGTGAATTTATTGTTTTTACCGACCATAAGCAGTTGGTTGGTGCGCTTACCGCTAATAGTACCTCTGCTGTGCACTCTGCCGTTGATTCTCGTCATCTTGACTTTATCCTGCAGATGACAAACGATATTCGCTACGTTCCTGGTTCATCAAACGTCGTTCCAGACGCGCTCTCTCTCTCTCTCTCTCCCATACTGCACCCATCGATCATGCGACAATAGCGCTCGTCCAGGAACATGAAGACACGAAAGACTGCGTCACTCTTCTCAACTCGTCGTTCGCGAAATCGACTGGCCGGACAGCCCTTCGAGGCGCATCCTGGTTGAATATTCATTGCCTGACTGTCCTCGTCCACTCATTCCTCTTGCTTACCGTCGGCACATTTTTTACCAAATTCACGGTCTTTCCCATCCTGTCATTCGAGCAACTCGCAAGCTCATTATGTGTGGCCAGGTATGAACGCCGACGTGGCCAAATGGACCCGCGCATGTTTGCCGAGGCAACTCGCAAATGTTCAACGCCACACAAAGACCCTTCTGGCTGCTTTTACTCTTTCATCGGCACGTTTTGGCGCCGTTCACATCGATCCGGTAGGCCTTCTGCCATTTTCGCGTGGTTGCACATATCTTCTCACCATGACTGACCGTTTTACTCGTTGGCCAGAGGCAGTTCTTATCTCCGACATCAGAGCTTCTACTGTAACTCGAGCTTTCATCTCAGCATGGGTTGCTCGTTTTGGTGTTCCCTCAACGATCATGAATGATCGTGGTAGCCAATTTGAATCCCACCAATGGGATGCACTAATGTCAGTGCTTGGCTCTTTTCGTTTTCGTATCACTAGCTATCATCCCCAAAGCAACGCCAAGGTCGAACGGTTGCACAGGACTACAGGACTCACAAGGCAAGCTTACGCTCCACTGATCCCAATATTACTTGGGTGGACAAGCTACCCTTGATTCTCCTGGGTATTTGTGAATCCTTGAAAGAGGATTTGGATTGCTCTGCGGCGGAACTTATCTATGGTACTCAACTTCGCCTTCTTGCTCCATTTTTTGTTCTTCTGACCGTCTTTTACCATCTTATGCTCATCCTGCTGCATACGTACGTAATTTAGTAGGGGCGATGTCTGAAGTTAAGCCGAACGCCCCAAGAGTGCCTGTTCATCAGAAACCTTTCGTGCCAAGCGAGATGGCAAATTATTCTGACGTTTTTGTCCGTCGCGACTCAACTTGCTCTTCCTTACAACCAGTCTATGACGGACCCTTTCTCGTCATCTCCAAAGACAATCAGTTAATATTTACAATATTAACCTAAACCTGGCTACCTCTCAATGAAACTACGTCATTCCCAATCGTCCCAAAGGACTTTGAAATGTAAATTTTGTTTAAAGGTGTATTTAACAATGGTAAACGCAAAATAACATAAAGGGAAATTTAAGTGTATGGAAAGAGTACCTATGAAGAATACACTTCATTATATCCTAGAATGAGCATCTGCTATAACATTATTCTCCCCTTTTATATATTTTATAGTTAGATTATATGGTTGTGAAGGCAGAACTCATCTCATTAATCGTCGATTCTTATTTCAAATTTTGCAAAATACCGCAATAGGATATGATCACTTTGAACACACAACTTATGGCTTCCCTCTAATACGTAGACTTTATACTTCTCTATTGAAAACATTAAACCATTTAGTTCTTTCTCTCTTATGAAATAATTTAGTGCAGCCCCTTAGAGTTTTGTGGATGTCGAATTCCCTTCTCGTCTTCTTGCATCAGGATCGGACTGACGTCAGTTTGGGACGCAACTACATAAGCGAAAAACTGCTTTCCCAATATCAGAATCTACGTTAAATACCGGTCATCTCAATAAATCTTTGCAGAACTTTTTTAGCACTTGGCTCAGAAAAACCGAAGATTGCTTACACCTTGTGAGCTACTGGAGCCACCGAATCGCATAAAATTGTAACTTAAATAGGCAACATGCGCCTTACCGAATTATGACTTTAATGATTCACAGTCATTTAAGAAATTATTAACCGATCAATAAAGCATACAAATACAGACAAAAATATCGTTAATATATATACTATCAAATTAAACGCACCACCAGGATTTCTTTCTCAAGGAGATATGCACATTGCTTCGAAAAGGCGGGATGCGGCTCTCCGCAAGTGACACACTTGGCCACACACGATTTGGACTTATCGTGCGTGGCCTTGGAGCAATTTCCACAGACTTCGGGTGACCCTGACTTTGCACGTCTACATGAGCGATTTGTATGGCCGAAGCGGTGATAGTAATAGCACCTCCGCGGCAGTTGCACGAATGCCTTCACGCGGTAGCGGTACCAACCGACACGCACCGACTCAGGGAGCTTGTCACAGCCGAATGTAACAAAGAGTGAAGGGGTGGGTCTCGAGGCCCCTCCCTGTTTTCTCATCACACGCTAGACCTTGACTGCCCCGTGGTCGGTCAGTTCTAGAGTGATATCTTCTATGGAGTAGTCCACGAGTTCCCTCCCATAAAACTACTCCTTTCACAAAGTTCATGGTAGAGTAGGCACTCACACGCATCGGGGTGCCATCAAATGTCTAAAGAGCACTTATCTTGGCCGCCTTGGAGAAATCCCCCACATTCGCCAGAAGGCTCCTGTCCGAGAAACGGGTCACCTTCGGCTCTCTACCAATTATACCATGTTGCCCTTGACCAACATGCTGCCATCAATGGAGTGACTAACTAAGAGGCTCCGCTCTGCGCACTTTTGGTCTTATTTTTGGATTCCCTGCCCAGGCAAGCACCGGGGCGGACGTGCCGATCTTGGCTTGGTCACATTCAAGGATGTTAGCGGCCTCGTCCGTTCCCGCTGCCCCTGTAGAGAGAGAAGAGCCCCGAGCCTTTTTAGTCTTTTTCTTTTTAGGAGAGGAGAGCGGGGAATTGACCCTCTCCTTCCCTCCCCAGCAGGAGCTGTCAGGCCAGATGGGCCTGCCTCTGCGAGGTCCTTCGCTGAGATGGTGAAGGTCCCAGCAGTCATGGGGGCACTGACCAGAGGAGGAGATCCCTCCACTCCTTGTGATGTCTTAGCAGCCCGACTCTTCTGGCGAGGGCCCCACACAGGAGCAGAATCAGGCTCGGTGTTTAAATATGAGCCTGAATCTAACCCCATCTTCTGAGGCTGGGCTGCGTCATTGAGCATGTCTATTTCAGGGGGGGGGGCCTCCATTTGGCTATCCCCCACCATGATATCACAGGTCATGTCAGTTTCATCCTTGTTCTTGGGGGGGGGCAAAGGCCTTCACCCCCGCTATATTTAATATTTGAGCCAGCAGGTCTTTAGAGGGAAGAGGCCAATGGGGCCTTTCTCCCCTCTTCCTTCTAAGGGGGTTTGCCCTACGGAGCCACTTCACCAGGGAGCGGCCGGTTGTGGGGTGCCTGTTGGCTTTCCTGGCAAAGGCGGGACTGGAAGCAAAGGCGGGACTGCCAGATGTGAGATAAGGTCACGTGGTGACTCCAAGGAAGGGGGTGATGGGGAGCCCCCTGCTTCCATAGGCACTGGAGAGGAGTAAGCCTCCTCTTCGGTTGAAAAGTTATGGAGGTTCCCCTGGGAAACTACGGGGGGGGGGACCTCCAATTTTTCCTGTGGAGCTGCCTGAGGGTGGCTCCGTTGTTCTTAAAGGGGAAATGGGGCGAGATTTTGTGTGAAAGTTTTCATCATTGGGCAGGGTGACCCGATTTTTAATTACGGGACGCTAAAGCTAATCACCCCCAGCAGTGGCACGCTCTGCGAAGGGTGAGTACAGGCGTGGCAGAGCCATGTGCCGCCATTTCAGACCACCCCTCCCTCCTGGTAGGCTGGTAGTCCATCAGCATGGCGGCTCCGTGTAGGAAACACCGTAAAATGGATAGTCTTTGAAAATAGAAAGGAAGATGTGGGTAGGGATAAAGCAGGTTATTAAAAACCCACCATTTCAAAATGGAGCTCAGGGGTGAGGGATCATTGTCCCCTCCCCCCTCAGCCCCGATCCGGGATAGTTGGCTGGAAAGGTCAGCATCTACACTGTGAAATTAGAGGCTGACTAGAGAAAGTTGTGGGAGAGGTTGTATGAAAAGCGAGGAAACAAGAGGGGAAACACAAGTGTTCTGAAGGAAAGAGAAGAGGTTAAGCTGTGGTCCGACGGGGCGCTAAGTCCCATCAAAACCGCAGCCAGGGAGGCAAATCGCTGCACCCCTTACGGGGGTCATTAACCCGAAAAGCAAAGACGACCTTCGGCAAATAATGTTTCTGTGTCGTCAGTGAAAAGGGAGTCCGTCAGTGACAGACTGATGGACCTTCCGTCATCAGTATTGACGGACTGCCCACCACTGGACCTTCTTTGCCCCTAAGCCTACCTCTTTAGAACTTGTCTTAAATTGCTCACAAGTTTATCAGTACGTTCGCACTTGCCGATCTCTTTGTTTGTTTGTATGTAGGTGTGTTCTTTCATTACTATATATAAACCAATGTTCTACTCTTTCGTTACTTTTTCTCTGAGGATGATACAAGTGCATCAAAACGTGTCAGTTAAATAAAGTGTTTTGCAAAAGGGCTCTTCTCTTATCTCCCTTTAAATTTTAAATCTGAGTTTTAATGAATTTAGGAGAGCTCCTCCACAGCCCTGATTCCAGATGTAAAGGCAAATATACGACAAATCGAAAGATTTCAAAAGAAAACCGCATAATATATATATATATATATATATATATATATATATATATATATATATATATATATATATATGTGTGTGTGTGTGTGTGTGTGTGTGTGTGTGTGTGTTTAACTGAATTCCAATTAATTAAATGTTCATCCTCGGACATAGGAAAACAAAGCACTATTATTTTCACCTCTCAGTGCATTGTATTTATGCTGATTGATGCAGACAAATAGTTGCTTGCTTATTTGTCCAAACTATTTACTCTGACCTGCAGATTCATTCGGTTGAGTAAGCCCCACCTACATATATTGTTACATGTATTGTAAAGAAATATATTCTTAATTCTCGACTCACACTTGAAAGCAACAGAAATGTTAAAGTCTTTTTAAAAGAACATAATTACATAACATAATTTCACAGATGACAAAAGATAAAAGGGCCTATCAAAGGTCATCCGTATCTGTCGAAAACCACCCATAAAATCCATCCATAAGATTGTGCCAGATCATGCATCTACAATATACAATTTTTAAAGATCCATAGGATTGTTTCAGATTATGCATCTACAATATATACAATTTGAACCATCTACAGGAATGTATCAAAAACAAAAATCATAATCATCAAGACTAGTCAAAATCTAAATCAATCATAATATACAATAATACAAAACTGCATCTACAGGAATTAGTCCAGAATAACACCCACCCTCCCTCCCCATATAATCATCTTATCTGGGTTTGAAAACATTTAAGTTTGGACTCTCTACTATCTCAGGTGGCAAACTATTCCAGTAATCTACCACTCTATTGGTGAAAAAATATTTTCTAACATCCAACCTGCACCTGTGTTTTTTAATTTTTATGTGGTGACCCCCAGTCCAACTCAAATAACTTGCTAAAATCCAACCCCCAGTCCAACTCAAATAACTTGTTAAAATCCAACTTATCCATCCCAGAACAGATTTTAAAAAGCTCAATCATATCTCCCCTCACACATCTTCTTTCAAATGAGAACATATTTAATACCCTCAGTCTATCTTCATATTCAAGGTGCTTCAGAGAAGGTATTATTTCCATTGCCCTCCTTTGTACCGACTCTAGAAAGGTTGATATCATGTCTAAAATGTGGTAATCTAAAAGTGGCCTTACATACGAGTTGTAGAGTTTGAGGATAACTTCTTTACTCTTGTAACTAGCATTCCTCTTAATGTATCCTAGCACCATATTTGCTCTATTTTTTGCCTCAATACACGGTTTGGAAAACTTCAGTGACCTATCTACTACTACACCTAAGTCCTTCTCATCTTCAACTGAATTCAGCAAATGTCCATCCATTTCATAGCTAACTTCTATATTATTCATTCCCATGTTAATAACTTTGCATTTTTTAAGGTTAAAAGTCATCTGCCACCTTTGAGCCCAAGCTAATAACTTATTTAAGTCACTCTACACTTTGAAGCTACCCTCAACTTCTTTGACTACAGCTACCAATTTAATGTCATTAGTAAAAATTGACACTTTGGTATTTACAGCATCCCCAAGATCATTTATATAAACTATGAAAAATAAAGGGCCTAGAACGGATCCTTGAGATACGCCACTGATAATGTCCCTCCACTGTAACCTCACCCCATTTACTGCATTTCCTTTGTGGACTCCCACAAGGATCTGGGTTTTGGTGGATACCTTCCTTAGCTTCCTCCTCTACATTAGGGCAACAGTAAACAAGGCCTCAGCACTTTCTGCCAACCTATTAAGGAGCACTCTTTGCAGATCCCCCTACTTCATGCTTACCCTATACAAAACTCACATTAGACCTCTATTAGAGTATGCCTCGTGTGTATGGAACACTAGTTTTGCTGGGGATAAAAGGTTGCTAAAGTCAGTGCAGAGATCTTGGACGAGACAAACAAAGACTGGACCTGTACTCAGTTTACGGCAGATTATTACGGCTGGCCTAATCAAGTAATGGAAAATCTTCAACCGCCAGTGCATTATCAAACCAGATGACATTTTTACCCTAGCACCTACTTTGGGTACCAGAGGACAAAAGCTCAAGATTTACCACACTCATAGTTCCTTGGAAGCAAGGCATAGATTTTACTTCCTCAGACGTGTCGAGATCTGAAATTCCTTGCTTGATAGTGTGGTTGCCCTTGACTCCATCAACTCATTCAAGTCTACGTGCACATATGCCTTGGTCCACTCCTATATCATTATGATGACTAGCCCTAACACCAAACAGATGTCACACTTCATACTGTACCAGTAACAATCTACCTTTACTTCTCCATTAATACAACATAATATCTACACTATCCTACATAAGGCACACAAATCACTCTACTTCACTGATTATTCCAAAAAAACATTGCACTTGTGATAGACTGGAGTGCTTGTAGGCAAGAGCTGTCCCTTAAAGCTTAATAATATATTCCTCTGCCTAACAAATATAGTACTGGGATAGCCAACCAGGTGAGCCAGGTGAGTACAACTCTCTGTTTCTTGTCTTTCAGCCATTCAGCTATCCAATTCAAAACTTTCCCACATATCCCATGCATTTTCAATTTGTGAACTAGTCTCCTATGTGGAACCTTATCAAAAGCTTTGCTAAAATCTAATTCAATTACATAAACATTCTATGAAGGGGAAGGTCAGTAAAGCAATCAGATAAGATCAAAGCAAGAACGTTTTTAACATTAGGGGGATAGTAGAAACTATGTTATACGACTTTTTAGCAAAGAAAAAAAAACAATTTAAAAGGGATAGGAGTTGTAGAGACCGGATCGTAAGATGAAATAAGGGTAAATATGTAGATTAGTGACTCGGCCGAAAAAGTGTTTTTTGGTAAATATTTTCGTTCACCCCTACCGGAATATTCATGCTCGTTTGAGTCGTCTGACGTCAGACCCCACTTCCACCCCCATTATAATTCGCAAGACGATTAAACGTGCTGAGATGATTTGGTTAAATCATTCACCTCTGTAAACGTTAGCACATTAGTCTATAAACAATTAGGATTATATACTGGGGGCTGTGACCTCCAGACCATCCCCCCCAATTTAATGAAATTCAGGATCATCGTAGTGTGGTGTGGTCCCCCCTTTGTGTTTACCCCGACACGAGCCATCCCCTTAAATGTACTCCAAAAACGTGAATCATTTTGGAACACGGACGAAATAGTACATCCCATCGTTCGAGTCGCTAATCTACAATATTTACCGAAATAAGATACTCAAAGACACATCGAAAATGAGCACTTTGAAGTTTATGAAATCTTATAATGGGTTCACGTTGAGCCAACATAACATTTGAAGTAAGGGAATCCGAATGATTAAGTGGTCTAAAAACAGCACTATTCCCGTATCACATTATCTCTTGTTGGAAAAGTCAAAAAGAACAATGGTCAAATGACCGGAGTAATGGTTTCCCTAAGCTGGTGGGATATGTGAAAGCAATGCAATACTACAGTCGATTAATGCAAAACTACAAAAATATTAAAGAGGGCCTCAAAGATAATGCCAGATCCCTTAAATTAATGAAGAGAAACTCATAGAGGGTTACTTAGGAAAGGAAACTCTGAAGCTAAGAAGTATCGCTTTCCTGAATTTCAAAGCTCGGCCGAAAAAGTAATTAGTTAATTTCATAATAGTAAATACCTTCAGCATTATAATCTCAATATCTCCTAAGGCTAAAGAATAAACAACTTAGACATTTTTCCAATTTATGTCATTTTCTTTATATCATTTTTTAAAAAATTTTGTAGGACTAACTAAATCAATGCTTTATTCCCGTTAATGCAAGGAACCTTATACCCATTATAAAAATAATCAAAAGACAGGAATATAATAATTTTGGTTGTATAATTTCAGAAATCGATGTAAAAGTCTGGATGCAACAATTATTTTGCCATTTCTTAAATATATTTAATATAAATCGGGTTTAATCGATGATTGAAAATACAAATTTGTAATTTAAGCAAAAAATGAGAGAAATGGTGGCATTTGGTAACCATTAAAGGGATGTTTCCAGACTTTAACATGTCCGCTAATTGAACGTTGAAATGAAGAGGTATAATCACTACTTTATGGGTTGAAATGAAGCGGTCACTAATTTATAGCGGTTGGTAACCAATTTGTAGCGGGTAAGTCCCCAGGTTATGGTAAATAAATGCAGGGTTACCAAATTCTGGTGAATGATTTCTTCATTGTATTCTTATTTTTGCTGGATTTACCGAAAGTTTAGGGTAATCGATGTAAAATATATATTTATTCTAACATTGGTATATAACGGGGCAAGCGGCACGTCACTAAGTTACTTTGAGGTCGACTAGCAGTCTATATATATATATTCAACGCGAAGTATTGATTTCTGGAGCAAGAAGACTTGGTGAATTTAAAAGGGGTTCCGTAAACGCTAATATGGTATGACAATACTCAATAACAATTATAATACTTAATTCTTAATTCAATTATTCTTCTCATTGCTCGCCTATAGATACGGCTTCATTTCCAGCGGGGCGTGGCCTAGACTTGCCTGTAGGACAAATTTTTGTCGTCTGGGTTCATCAGTTCCACCCCTGGGCGGAGGTTTGAATAGCTGTGTATTACAATATACTTACATCTCTCAAGTTTTATCTATATAACAGGATATGGTTGTCGCAGCTTAGTGATATAATTCCCTTTGGTGACCGGATGTTCCGTAGACTTTCGCCTTTCGAGAAATCTATTTTGAGACGTGAAATGTCTATTTACGCTTTGTCTTATTGACACAAGTGATTCTGACCTTTCGCGCGTTCGTACATTGTTTGTCGCGCGCTCACTTCCAACGATTTCTTGCCTTCTATATATACATTAACAAATATATTACACTCCTTATTTTGTATTCAAATTCATATATGCAAATTAATCTATGCATCTTCAATTCCTTATTCCAATTTTAGATATTTATTTTATATGAGTGGAGTATGCTGGGATTTAATAAGACCATTGCTCGTTCATTTTTTAGAAGTGTTTGCTGGGCCTATTGAATCCTACAATTTGGTGCCAATCCGATCACTACAGAAACCTTAGTCCTTAAATGACTTTAATATATTAGAAAAACAGATAATATAATGGCTTTGGTTTATTTCTGTTAATATTTATGTATCTGTACTTAATAAAAAAAACACTTACTATAAAATAAACTTCCCAAAACCAAAGAACCCATCGTATCGATGAAATTTATTGAAGAAAATTTATTAAATTTCCTATCTATAAAAATATAACTATTGCAAGATTCAATAATAATGTAAAACATTGTATAATAAATTAATGTAAATAGAGTGTATAAATTTAATATTATTTGTACTCATATCTAATGTATAAAAATTAATTCCATTCGTAATCTGTTAAATACCACTGTGTGCGGGCCGTTTATGTCAAAGGAAATTGGAAGGTGCCACAGGATGGAGACACATAAATATGAAGACTAAAAATCCATCAAGAGAGATAACTCTGAAGATTTTCCAATTTCCCTCAGAATAAAGAATACTTAATCCAGCTTCAGGATTTCTTTACCATTAAAGAAACCCCTGATCACCCTCTCCCAGCCTACAATGAAGAATCGAACTGCTAGCCAACAAGACACAACTGAGATACTCGGCTCTCCTTCCATAGGTAGTTTGAGAGTTTCTCCTCCTAAGTAAGCTTGCATGAGTTTCTTTTCATTTCTTTAATGGGTCTGGTAGTTTCTTTGAGGCGTTCGTTAGTTTTTTGTAGTTTTGTATTAACAGTAGTATTGCATTGCTTACACAGATCCCACCCGTTTAGAAATAACAAAAAGTACGGGTCATTTGAACATTGTCCTTTCTTACTTTTACAAAAGGAAAGGTTAATACGATACGGAAATGGTACTCTTTTTAGAGCACTTATTCATTCGGAAAACCTTACTTCAAATCTTGTTTTGGTTCAACGTGAACCCATCATAAAATATATGTCTTTGAGTCTCTTATTCCATCTAACGATGTAGTACCTACAGGGTAGCCCAATTTGTGGCTGATCTCAATGATTTTTGAGAATTCCAGATTTATTTATTCAGGGCTCACAACATGTAAACTCGTAGAAACATAGAAGAAAAAACGGATAGTTTAACTTTGGGACTATGCGCAGAGTAAAAATGAATCTAAGAATTTGAATTAATAGGTTTGCGAAAGATGGAATATTTAAAACCGGTCTGAAATATATGGATAAGAAGATTAAGAAAGGAAGGGTTCTTTTATTTTCAACCTCATGGGTAAATTTAATAGAAGGGACGAGCGAATTAAGTTTAGTAAGAAAACTGCTTATATGTTTAGAATTATACCCCAAACAAATAATATCATCATTGTACCTGTCCCAGAAAATAGGGAAATTATGGATATTAAGGAGGAGTCTTGTTTCAAAGTAGTCCATATATAGGTTAGAAAGAAGAGGTGAAAGTCAGTTACCCGTGGCTAATCTAAAGTTTTGAAGAAAATGTTTACCGTCGAACGAAAACTTACAACTTTTAATACAAAGTGAAATGAGGCACATGAAAGTAGTAACAGGTAGAAGAAGGTCAATTTTGCTCAATTTATCATTAATAAAATTGAAAAGATCTTCAACCGGTACTTTGGTAAACAAAGAACAGGCATGGAAACTATCAAGAGTAAAACTTTTAGAATACTGAATGGCATTGAGTTTGAAATAAGGTCATAGCTATGAGTAACATTTAAATTAGAAATAGAGGCAACTAGTGGTGTAAGAAATTAAGTAGGCCATTTAGACGAGCGTATGAAAGAGATCCCACAAAACTTATAATCGGGCATAATGGGAAATTTAGTTTGTGTGTTTTGACTAGTCCATAGAAATAAGAAAGGGTGAGGTTACTTGACTTGAATTTAGCAACGAGTTCAGCAAAAGTGGGTTCACCACTAGGACCCACTTTTGCTAACTTCTACATGAGCCGATTAGAAAAAGAAATATTGACAGACAATCATTTAATGCCTTCAAACTAATGCCGTTTTGTCGACGATATATGTCTTGTGATTAAAGATGAAAAAAGAAAATGGAAGCACGATCTACATTAAAATTTATGTATAAATTAAAGCTTAACAGAAATTACCTTTCTTTGATGTCAAAGTAACAGAAAATGAAAATAATTACGTAACTCAAGTGTATATAAGACCAGCAAATTCCGGAAGTTGCCTTTAACAAAGAATGGGAATGTTAAGAAAGATACAAAATAAGTGTCATGCGATCATATATCAGACGCGCATATAAATGAAGCTCATCATGGGCATTATTCCATAAAGAAATTCACGAATAAAGCAATTACTAATTAACAATAGTTTCTCCAACGGTATGGTAGACAAACAGATGAAAACGATTTTGCAAAACTTACATAATAATGAAAAAGAAGGTAATTAGAAACGCCTAATAAATGTCTTCTATAAGAAACAAATGAGGAGGTCATATAAAACAGACAAAGGGACAATTAAAAATATTATACATCAAAATATAAAATGCACAAATCCGGAAGAAAATATACAACTGTTAATATTCTACAAAACAAAGAAAATTAGCAATCGCCTCCTTACTAACAACACAATCAAAACCAAAGAAATAAAGAGTTCCAATGTAATTTACGAATTCAACTGCCCCCATGAAGATTGTAAGCTTCATTCTTCGAATAAATACATAGAAATGACAACCACATCCTTATCTCGTAGACTCACCATGCATTTGCAAAACGGCGCGATCAAAAATATTATTTAATGCAAGACGAAACCCATTTATTAAGAGAATCTTTAGTGGAAAACTCCGTAATCACATCATGGGAGCTATCTTAATCCAAGAAAGAGGCCAAGGCTTAATGGCCAAAAGATGGTTCCCTAAACGACTTAAAAACTCTAAACGAATTAAATGGTTCATTATGAAAGTAAATACTTCTAAAACAGGTCCAGAATCATATATTACGACGTTTCGGGCTATACACGCCCACCTTCGGGTACATTGCAATGTACCTGAAGATCATCGTGTATACCTCAAAACGTCTTAATATAGGAATCCTTTTTTACTAGTATTTACTTTCATCCTGAACTTATATACGTTATATAAAGGCAACAATCTTCAAAAAGTAGGAACCAAATTTTGTACAAATTTTAGTATTATAGAATTTTCGGCGTAAAAAACAAGGTCTGCCGACCAAAGCCACGTGCTTTCACTTATCCTGATCTATGACCTTACGAACTTCAAAACTTTCAATAATTCTGGGACTAACTTTGGGAGGACCTTCGCAATTATATCATTCAAGAGAGAATGTAAAACAACATAAGGGTTTCAAATTTAGTTAGAATCGGCCAAATAGTTATGATGTTATTTACAAATAATTCCCCGGCTAACCTCGGGAGGACTCTGGCAATTGTATCAATCAAAAGATAATGGAAAACAACATAAGGGTTTCAAAGGTCTTTAGAATCGGCCAAATAGTTATGATGTTATAGCCAAAACATAATAATTCCAGAGCTAATCTTGAGAGGACCTTTACAATTATATCATTCGAAAGAGAATGTAAAACAACATAAGGGTTTCAAATTTCGTTAGAATCGACTGAATAGTTACAGTGTTATTTAAAAAACAAAACAAAAGCATAACGGGCCTGACGGACCGGCCGAATCACCGACCGACATAGTGAGATATAAGACCGCACGCGACTAAAAATATGTGCGCATTTTGCCGTCAGAAATTACCAGATTCCTTTTTTTTCCTTAGGCAAAAAATTACTAATGCAGAAGGGAATCTGATTCATATATATTTACTACTGGAAAAATACTAACACTTTATGAAAATGATTTATTATATTGAACAAGATATAATTACAAGAATTAAGTATTATTTACAATGGTATTACTTCAAGAATCAATAGAATATTAGTTAGAAAAATAAGGCTTGGGTTAGATTTACAGAAATTACGTCAGCAAAAATAATTCTTTAGCTTTAGCTTATTACCTAGTTATTTTGGAGTTGGGTGAATAAATTTGAAATTTGAAATGGATATATATATATATATATATATATATATATATATATATATATATATATATATATATATATATATATATATATATATATATATATTAACCTAGATTTCTTCTACAAAGCTTGAGTCTTATATTCAGTAAGAAGGACAAAACGAAGAAGGCGGGTCCCATCTTTAATTCCAACGTTTCGGGTTATTACAAAACCCATCTTCAGGAGCTAAAAACGAATTCAAAATGAGTAATCTAAGCCTAAAAACATAAATAACAGCACAAGTTCAAAGTTAAAAACCACAGATCAGAGAAAATCCCATAAAAGACGTTAAAAATTTAAAATGAACGTTACGTTAATGAACAAACAAAATAGTGAGGTAAAGAACAGCAGAAAAATATTTGTAAGGATATACTATCAAATAAGGACAAACAAAGTAAACGTAATCTTACAAAATTAAACAATTGAAATAGAAAATTAGAGAATTGGATATAAACAAAAGGTAAAACTAAAATATAGACACTGAAACATTACCTTACATGGTCGGATCACAATGACGAGTGAAAACAGGAAGGAATTCAAAGAATGAAACAGCTTGGTTAAGTTATAAACAGAGGAAAGGATGACGTGTCCTCATTTAAATTTGGGTTGTTGTATTTACTACAGAGTGATTCTTTAATGCGGAGAGATGAAATAGATTTAGCAAATTTTAAGACAGAAAAATCATTTAAGGACACGTCTGTTTTACAATCAATAGCAGGTTTTCTGATGGAAGAAAACTCTTTGTTACTTAATGTTTTACCGGTTCTATGGCTAATTCCCATGCGAGAACAAAAACGCGACTGAAGAGTACGTACTGTGCTTCCTATATAGGTCCCCAACTTACAGCTAGGGCAAATGAATTTATATATAATGCACGAACTAAACGGCGTGGGAATACTGTCCTTCACTTTAAAGAAATTACCAATATTTTTGTTATTAATGAATATAAGTTTAAAATTAATTTGACAATAAAATTTCCTAAAAATATAAATTAAACGTTTTCGGAGAACAGCATTACAAGGGCTGATGTCTGGTAACAAGACATACCTGATTTCCTTTGGGACATTAAATGAAGTGGAAGGGTTATAAAACCTGAAGAAGAACTTCCTAATACAGCTTTCAACTAAAGATAAGGGGCAATCATTTTTTACTAAGTATTCTTTTGAAAAATTCAATTCAAAGTGTATACTAAAATAAGTGGAAGACAAATTAAAACCTCTGAAGAGGAGTGTTTTAATTGCGCCAATTTTGTATGTTAAATCACAGAAACTAAAGAAATTTAAACCCTGCTCTGTGAAAGTTGGTTTTCTAAAAACACACGTTTGAATGCCGGAAGGGGTACGAGAGACATTAACATCTAGAAATGGCAACATATTATTAATCTCATGTTCGTGAGTGAAAGTAATATCAGGGTGTAAATTGTTTATAAAATCGAAAAACCTTTTTGAACAAGAACTAGAAGAAAAAACCGCAAAGGTATCGCCAACGTATCTTTTGTAGAATAAGGGACGGAATTGAGAAGGGCAATCACGGAAGAGTCTATCTTCGAAATTACACATGAAAATATTTGCAAAAATCGGACCTAGTGGGCTTCCCATCCCAACACCTTCAATTTGATGATAAACCACGCCATTGAAAGTGAAATAGTTGTCCGTGACAGCTAGATGCAATAACTGCGAGAATTGTGAAAAACTGAAACCATTAAAGAGGGTATTTCTATCCGGAAAGGCTTTAGTCAAAATAATCTCTATAGTTGCCTGAAGGAGAATATTTGTAAATAAGGACGTGATGTTAAAGCTAGAAAAGAAAAAAGGACTTGACGATTCAAACTTTGCGATTTCCGAACAAAATCAAAGCTATTATTAATGGTATATAGATTCGAAGTAAAAGGGGTTAACAGAGGAACTAAAAACTTAGAAATTTTATAGGAAGGAAGAGTGTAAGAAGCAAGAATAGGACGAAGAGGGCATCCAGTCTTATGTATCTTAGGTAGCCCATAGAGCAGACCTAGTAAGATGATGAAACATACAGAGAACCGTAAACAGAATCACTAAAAACACCCAAAGACTTTAGCTTCAGTAAAAACTGGTTAATTTTGTCCTCTAAACGGTGAATGATAGTAAAAGGTTGTTCCATAATTTCAGTAAACTTGGATTTATCTAACAAAATCTGGACATTTTGGAAATATAATCAGTCCTATTTAAAATCAACCACCCCATTACCCTTATCAGGACGGGTGACAACAATTTCCTTATTCCGCCCGAGGTTTCGAAGAAGAGAAAAATCTTGTTTAGTAAAAGGGAAAGGCGAAAATTTCATGTGCTTAAATTTAACAACATTATTAAAAGAAAAGAGGTCAATGAAGCGAGGCTGAACATCTTAGAAGCCATATTAATAAATGAAGATAAGCCGGCCATCAACAGTCAAGCGACAAGCTGTAATCGCACATTAAAAGTATTTTAAAATTCCACTCACAGGAGTGGCCCATTTCCTCTAACGTTATGTTTAACGAAGGCGGAATAAATACCCCTTAAAAATCGTTTTCAAAACGTTCCGAAGATGATCGAATAAGATCGAAAGTCTAGCAATTTAGTTTGGTTTTAACCAAACACATTCATTTAAAAAAGAGATGAATGTTGGACAAGTGATACGCCATCTACAAGATAGAATAAAAAAGTATATATGGAAGATAATGATAAACCACAATATTTGAATTAAGATTTTATTTATAACTATCGGAATAGTTTCGGCAAGATGCCATTTTTAACTAATAATGAAGACGCTAGGATAGAAGCACAAAATATATAAGGATAAGGTGAGACGCATCCTAAACAAAATGAAACAGCAGGAAACAATCTGGAAAAAAATATATACTCGAGTAAATCTGGCGTGAATAACAAGCTAAACAAAATAAAATGGAACTGGAAACAATCTGGAGAGTTGCTAATCCCCCAAACGCATTGCGTCCTGGGTCTTATAGATACGATTGGCGCCTCTATTCCTTATATATTTGTTAAATTTGTATTGCCCTTCAGATAAATTAAAATTATCAACTTTGTTGATGATGATGGATTCCAGAATTCTCCTCTCAATATAATTGTTAGATTTAGAAATGATTTTTGCATGGTTAAAATCAATTCTATGGTTGTGCATTTGCATGTGCGTAAAGAAACTTGAGGAATTCATACACCTTCTGATATCAGCTAAATGTTCTTTCATCCTCTTATAAAAAAGGCCTGAATCTCCGATGTATGTTAATTTGCAACTATAACATGGAATACTGTAAACTCCAGCATAGAGATTGATTGGACGCAGTCTAGTCAAGGATTTTCGAATGGTATTGGAATATTTAAATGTAATATTTATGTTATTTCCGTTCGCATATGATTTTAGAGGAGCCAAGGCTGAAGCATATGGGAAACTAATACATCTTTTAAATTCATCCCTTCGTGGTGTGGAGGTGGCATATAAGTTTTTCCGTGCTTTGGAATGGCATCTATTTATGAGGTGAATTGGATATTTTAGTTCAATGAAATTGCCGATAAGGTGGCTAATTTCATCCTGAAGGATGATTAGGTCGCACGTTCTATAGGCTGGGAGAAAGAGGGAAGAAATAACAGATATCTTAACGGATTTATCATGTAGTGAGAAAAAATGTATGTAAACATTTGAATTTGCAGGCTTTCGATAGACTGAGCGCGTAAATCTGGGTGGAGAGAAGAAAGGAATTGACCAAGGATAATAAATTCGTTTAGCTCTTCGAAGGTTTTACCTTTCCGGAGGCTTGTAGCCATTCCTGGAACAATCGGTCCAGATAAGAGGAGAACTGTTGGAAGGTTTCCCCTGTTGAAACCTTAGTACTCTGGAATTCGGTAACCATCGGGAGTCTTGTTGAAACTGGTGAGATAGGCTTTCTTTAACAGATCATAATCCCTGGTGACATCCATTGGCAGAGAGGTATATAACTCAGCAGCTTTATCGGTGAGTAAACTTCCTAACCTCACGGCGTAGCTCTCGGGGTTCACTTCGATCAATTCAGCAACCCTGTCGAAGCGGTTGAGGTAGGAAGTGATATCCTCTCCATCCTGCAAGCCTCCATCCGGAGGCTTCTAGCCATTCCTGGAACAATCGGTCCAGATGGGAGGAGAACTGCTTGAAGGTTTTCCCTGTTGAAACCTTAGCACTCCGGAATTCGGCACGGTAACCACGGGGGAGTCTTGTTGAAACCGGTGAAAAGGGCTTTCTTTAACAGATCATAATCCCTGGTGACATCCATTGGCAGAGAGGTATATAACTCAGCAGCTTTATCGGTGAGTAAACTTCCTAACCTCGCGGCGTAGCTCTCGGGGTTCACTTCGAATAATTCAGTAACCCGGCCGAAGCGGTTGATGTAGGAAGTGATATCCTCTCCATCCTGCAATAAAGGAAGTTTAGATCGACTCAACGGATCAGTAAACTGAACAGGAGCAGGCTGCTGGGAGGCGGAGATTCGAGCTAATTCAATCTCCTTTTCTGCTTCCATCTTAGTCTTAGCGAGTTGAAGCTTTATATCCTCTTCCTGAGCCTTCCTGTCTTTGTCCTCCTTCTGGACTTGAGCTTCGATCTTAGCAAGTTGAAGTTTTCTATCCTCTTGCTTCCTGTGGACTTGACGTTCTTCCCTTTTTGCTTGGTGGTCCTTTTCACGTTCCTTACTTTCAAACGCTTGTTGTTGGACATACTGAGCAATTTCATTACCAGTGAAGCCCAACTCCACTGTACAAAGCTCTTTAATGTGGGACATAATGACAGAAAACGAGAGTCAGTCCCCCCCCCCAAAAAAAATAAGGTTAAGTCGATAATGAGAGTTATACGAATAGGTTACAAACCTCAAAATAAGTGAGCAGGTTAACTCTGCAAAGAAGAAAACACGAGCGTTATGAAAAGCACACGCAAAAATAAAATGACACGCAAGAGTTAACTAAACAGACAAAAGAATGTTAAATAAAAAGGGAGCAAAAATTTAACGTGGAAAAATATACAAAAAAAAACGGGATAACACAAAATCATATAGACAAGAGGCAATAGGCAAACGTAAAAAAAAGTAATGACCCACTCTAAAGGTTCAAAGGTAATTCAACAAACAATAACACTGACAATAGGCACAACATGTACAAAGAGGTAAAATAGCAAACCTCAAAAGACATCCTGCAGGTGTCAAAAATAAATGAATTAATAACAAACACCGACTAAATCAGAGCAGTGAAAACAGAAAGAAACAAGCAATTAGCAAACCTCCGTAGCACAAGGACTAACAATCTTATGCACAGTAGGAAATTCATTTCCGGGCCACAGACAATGAATGCGCGCTCCAGGCGACTTAAACACCTAAGCAGATACAGAACCACAACCTTACCTAGCAAAACCTAAAATCCTGGCAAAACCTAATATCCTGGCAAAACCTAAGACCCTAGAAAGGTCGCCACTTTATGCGAGGGCAAACAAGAAACTCGGTTCTCTTTGCCCCAAAATACACACAAGAGAAAGGTTACCAAAAAGGTTACCATGACGGTGCGCAAATATCCGCAAGGGTAAAATAAATACACAGGAAAATTCAACCGTATTATTTACAAAAAGGAAAAGTAAACTGTCAATGGAGTACAAGAGGGTACCAAAAATGATAAAAAGTCACAAACTTCGAAACCACCTAACGACAACACGTCGTTATTAAATAAAATCCGCGTATAATAAGGGATATTAATAAAAGCAATGAGTCTCGACACGAGCACTTAAGAAATTAAAGGGCGTAAGATGAAAGAAATATTCTGAATACCTGATACGAAAGCAGTGCAGCGACACTCAGGTGACGGAAATCTAAGGGATGAAGAACACATGGGTGGTGACGATTGAGATGACCAGGGACCAACAGGTAGAGTCGATCGAGATGACGCAGGACCCACGGGCGGCGCGATCTAGAGGGTGAATAACACACGGGTGAATGAGGTCTAGGTGACGACGGATCCAGGGGTGGCTGAAGACTCGATGGCCAAGTATCCAAGGGTGGAGGTGGTCGAGATGTCGGAGTACCCAAGGGCGGAGGTGGTAGAGTGACGAGGGATACACTTAACTAGCCCACGGTAATCGGCTTCTTAACGGAGAACAAATGCAGTACGAGTCTAGAGACAGCAAAAATCGTTGCAGCAGCAAAAGGAATCAGCGTCAAAGCTGGCAGGGTATAATGGCAGAAGGTCCTCGCTGAACGATATTCAGAACGGTTCTCTCGTGAGTAGAGAAGGGGGCCCCTATTTATACGAGCTCGCCAGAGTTGCGTACGTGACGTTGGTCACGCAGTCGGGGGCTAGATACACTGCTTTTCGATAGTAGCTTAGTATGTTATTCGGCGCGCGTGGGCGTACTTTTCGCGAAAACTGACACATTTCCAAGATGAGTCAGTCGTAGGTTGCTCGCAAATTATGGCCTCGAGGTGGGCGCGCGAGCGGAACAGGTCGAAAAATATGATGAATCATGCATCTAGGTTGAGCTGCCCTTACAATTACTTTGGCCAATGGTGCTGAATATCTTATAGGTCAATAACTTATTAACCAATTGTTCAATATTGGGTAATGGATCAGCATCCAAGTAAGTATATTTATTAATCGTCTGGGAATAGTCAATTACTAACCTTTTCTTTGATTGATTCGACACAAAATGAATTTGAGCTGGCCAGGGAGAGGTACTCGGTTCGATGATGTCTTCCTTGAGTATGCGTGCTACTTCAGAAACAATTAAATTCAGACGTTTTGAATTTGCGTGACTTCGTAATGACTGGTCTGCAATCAGATGATAAGTTGGTGAAAACTCTTGGAGGATCCGTAATCATAGAAGACAAAGAGCACACTTCGAGGTCAAGTTGAGGACCTCCAAAGTTTCGCTTTAAGGAGGAATGTTTACTTAGGAAGGGGATTCCTAAAATAATGTCAGCGCAACATTCAGATTAAACAAGCAAACGTACTTTCCGGTACTCACGGCTTCCGACCTGAATTCTAACCTGACAACATTCCTTGATAGGAGGTGTTAAATTTGTAGAGGACATATATATAGTGCTTTCATAAGGTTTAAGATGGAAAGTAAAGAAATTCGCAACATCTTTTGAAATAAAGTTCTTGGAACTGCAAGTATCTAAAAGAGCCGTGAGAACAACAGGGCCATTCACTTCCACTTCTAGATATGACCTTTTAAAATTTGATGGCACACTAGCGAGAATGGGTTTGGATGTTAATGCTGAGACTTTATTTTTAGATGACTTGCATACCTTCGAAAAATGTCTTCTCTTCTTGCATTAAAGCAAGTAACGTCACTTGCCGAACAGTGAGCACGGTTCCGGTTCGAGGAATTTCTGCTATAATAAATTATTTTTATTTTTCGAAGCAAAGGAGCTGCAGCATAATTCGAACTCTCAGGATTAGGATGAGAACAGTTGACTTTAGCGCCCAGCTCATGCGATTCTAAGGAGCTACATGACCAAAAGTGAATGATGCATAGGCCTCTGAATCCCTTGTGGCAATTTCTAACGCTCTTGCTTGATCAGTAGTCAAAGGTAATGGAAGAGTTTTGTTTTCTAGAAGTCTCGTTCGGATTTTTGATGATGAAAGCTCAATAATAAAGGTATCTCGAATATACTAATTTATATACGTTTCAGCATTCACAACCTAGAAATTGCAATTCAAACTGAGTATCTGAAGAGCACGTACATATTCATGAATCGTTTCACCATCTTATTGTTTACGAGTTGCGAGCTACCTCATTCGCAGGTTGAATGAAGGTGCTTTTGAGATCAGTAAGATAATCGTCGAAAATACTACATTCGGAAATTATCTCGAAATTTTCAGGAAAAACTGAATTGACTAGGAGGCCTAAATACGAATCGTCTGTACCTGCACTTGACGCTTTGTACCTCGAGAGGACAAACAACCAGTGTTTAAATACACGTGCAGCTTCTAGGGCAGTTGGAAGATCATCCAAACGATCGGGTTGAAGACCACGTTCCATTCTTCTTAGTGAAATAAGTTGAAGTAGCCCAAAGGTTAAGGAAGGTTCCAAAGTTCGGCTTTATTTCACTGAAATAAACAATTACAGAACATAAGTATACAAAGAAAATAATACATATAATGAACACTGTTATGGGGATGGAGAAGTTTTGGTACCCTTCTCTAGGCTTTATTCAACTAAAAAAACATCAACACAGATTGGAAACAAAACAGAAATAATATAAGGAAACATACCCATTCTAGTCAGGTTAACATGCACAATATAATGTAGTGTAACCCATCAAGGCAATTATACATATAAAGTTACATGAAGCTTAGATCATCACATTCTCCCCTCCCTTGCAGAATCAATGTTCCCTATAGCGAAGAGGTTTGCGGCGTTCCCGTGTAGATCAGCGCAGTTATTCCGTGCCAGTATACGCAGAGGTGGAGGGTTCATCCCTACGTTGGAGATTAGCTGGAGTACCAGATATCCGGGCCGGAAGATAATCAACCTCCATATCTTCTTCCTTGATGAATATACTCTAATCACCTGCAGCATTGGAAGAATCTAAATCAGATGAATCCGCAACAGGCATTGAAGAAATCTCCACCAAACCGGTCTCTGTAGAAGGATTGATGTTGAGATCTTCTTGCCTCTCATTCAAGTCATGCACTGATGTCGTTGATTCGCGTACATCAGCAAATCTTACATGATTGTATTGTGGGCTTGCTTCTCACAACTGAATCTCATCAACGAGGGGTTCGTATTTGCTGGTGCGAACGTGACATCGTAGCAGAACCGGTTCAGGAATGGATAATCAAGTGGGCAGCAGGGATCTAATTGAATGAAGAGCGTCAGGCAGCACAGTTTCCCATTGAAATTCTTGAAGGTTCTTGAATGCCAGAGCAAGGGTTATGTGCTTCCAAATTATAGCCTTGTACCTTTCCCATTGCCCATTTCCTCGAGGGTTATAAGGCCTCGTTCGGCTAGTGGCGAGGCCTAGATTGTTCAAGTATTCACGTAGATCCTTGGCCATAAATGAAGACCCGCGATCAGAATGCATGTAGGAAGGCATACCAAATATCGCAAAAATCAGATTTAGGCAATGGGTTACAGTACCAGTAGTCATGTTCTGACAGGAAAATGCGAATGGAAAACGAGAATACTCATCCACTACCGTGAACATATAACAGTTTCTGGAGTTCGAGGGTAGATAACCTTTGAAGTCTAAACTAAGAAGTTCAAAGGGCTGTGTGGCCTTTATAAGGGGGGTTTGGGATGGTTTGTAGAACCGAGGCTTCAATCGAGCACATTGGGGGCATTCAGAACCCACCTTCTCACATCTTCAACGGAATAAGGAAGATTTCTCACTCTGACAAAATGAGTAAGTCTCATTGCACCAGGATGGCAAAGTCGAGCGTGGATCTCAGATAGTTTCTCGTTATTAATATTAGCTCCACAATGGGCACGAGAGAGAATGTCTGCAGGAATGTTATTTTCACCAGTATGGTAAATGATATCTAAGTTGTAGCATCCCATCCCAACTCGATCTTCCATCATTGAATTTTATCATTCTTGATTTTTACAAGCTTATTCGTATGGAACATAAAGCTGACAGCCTGTTGGTCCGTAACTAAGGTGAAACGTCGTTCTCTCAAGTAATGACACCACCTTTTTACAGATTCCACAATTACACATGCCTCCTATTCTACTCCATAGTGTTTGCATTCAATAAGCGTGATGGTGTGAGAGAAAAAGGCAACTGGACGGCCTGCCTGATTCATAGTAACAGCAATGGCTGTATCGGAGGCATCAGTCTCAACTACCAAAGGAATAGTTTCATCCCTGGGGTGTCATTGAAAGCTTTCAGAGCCTCTGGACTGAGGGGAAAAGTGTCAGCGGCAACAAGGGGTCTGATCTTGTCCGAGAATCGGGAAACCCACTGTGAATAATAAGAAAACATACCAATAACACGGCGTAAGGAAGTACGGTCTTTAGGAATTCCTTTAATGGGCGTAAACTTGAAAATCTGGTTTGAGAGAGTCATGGGTTATTGTGTAACCAAGAAAATCTATTGATTTGGTAGAAACGACACACTTATTCTCGTTGAAGGTAAGGTTATGGAACCGGGCAGCCTCTTTAAACTTCACCAAGTTTTCATCGTGCTCCTGCTGGGTCTTCCCTGCCACAACAACATTGTCTACATAAACATAAGTTCCATGCAGGTTGTGTTGCTTAATGAAGCTGTCAACAGTCCTTTGGAAGCAAGAAACACCGTTTGCCACTCCGAATATCACTCTGCGACACACACAAAGATTACTATTGGCTTGGAAGGCAGTATATGGCTTGTACTCTTCCCGTATAGGTATTTAGTGATAAAAACTTTTCAAGTGCAGGGAACTATAGTACTTGTAGTGTGACAGTTTAGTGCCAAGCTCGTCTATTCTTGAAAGAGGGTATGCACCCAAACGAGTGAATCTCTTAATGGTCTAGCTATAGTCCACAACCAATCTCTTTTGGTGGTGCTCATTCGAAACAACAAGAACTTGTGCCCTCCATGGAGATGTACTCCCCTCAATAACACCAGCTTGTAAATTTCAGACCTCCGAGATTTTGATGCAATGGATTTGCAATGAGGTGCAAGACTTGAAAAGAGGTGGATGTGTATCCACCAAAGCAGACGGGACATTGCAAGTGACAAGGTTGTAGATATTTAGATCTTCTTTGGACCTGCCAAAGACCACAGTAACACTAGAGTGCTGGCTCGTGAAGTCTTGACCAAGAATGATATCCCATCACAATTCTGGCAGCACGAAAAGCTTTGTATCGTGGTAGCAGTCACCCTTCAGATTGATGTCAACCGTGCAGCGTCCCTTCACAGGAGATGTGAGTGATGAAGAGACCATAGGTACGCTTCCAGTCGCTGTGACTACCTTCAACTTGTGTTTCTTGGCATAGCTGTGTGAGATGAAAGATTCAGATTTACCTGTGTCGATAAGAACGGTTGCTTCCTTATTACCAACCAAAAGATGCAGGGTAGTTCGCTGTAGTAGTCCTGTGGAAGAGATGACAGCCATAGTAGACGACTAAATGGATACATAAGTAGAAAATGCAGTAGATCGGCACACCTTAGCAAAAGGTCCTTGCTAATTACACTTATGACGAGTAACGTTCTTGCAGGGCACTGTATACGATTGTGACGCGGACCACCGCACAAATAGCATCTAGACTTTGAATTGGCAGCAGCACAGATCATATCTGCAGAATAAGCAGTTTCAGATCTTGCAGCAGCACAGGTCCCATCATCGGTGCAAGCAGGCTTGGATATCGCAGCAGCACTTACACCAGAGACAGGAAAACGAGAATAAGACTCTAAGGTCTTATGAGCGACGTCGAGTACCCTGGCTTGATCAACAGCCGTACTTAGGTCCAAAGTTTTCTTTTCAAGCAATCGTTGCCTGATTGTATGAGAGAGCAAGCCATTGATGAAAGAATCCCGTATGTAGTCATCCCAATTCTGCGAAGCAGTAACAGCCCGAACATTTCATTTTGTTGCTTGATATAGAGTCCTTTAAGAAGATCTATAGCTGAATCATAGGAATTACACTCTTCAATGCACCCATATATAGTTGATGAGACAAAATTGATCAATGTATCCAGCTTGTTAGTGATTCCATTATCGCCCAGGAGTAGGCGAGTTGGGAGATACATCCAGGCGTTCAGGTCTCAGGAATTTATCCATCTTCATATCTAATGCAGCTTGTTAGTTGAATAAATTGTTGTCGGGATGAAGAAGTCTTGATACCTTTTTCTAGGCTTTATTCAACTAACAAAAACATCAACGCAGTCTGAAAACAAAAGTAATATAAGTAAAAATACCCATTCAAAGTAGCCCAAAGGTTAAGGAAGGTTCCAAAGTTCGGCTTTATTTCACTGAAATAAACAATTACAGAACATAAGTATACAACAAAATAATACATGTAATGAACACAATCTCACATAAGCACACACAAATATAGGTACATATTCATTTCACAAACAAGCAATTAATATAAGTTGCATAATGTTGGTTTCACAAACCTAAGGGTCCAATTAGTAGAAGGTCTGCAAGATTTTCATCTCCATACATTATGCACACCATCGCAGGTTACGACAAACTACATATATGTTTTAATTTTATTTAATATTTAATCTAAAGAAAGAAACAGTTAGTTATGAACTTAATTAATTACTTATAACTTAATAAAATACAATGAAGTACTAGATCAAGCATCTAATTCGAGTATTTAAAGGATATAGCAGTTTTTAATGTAACGTTCAACAAGCTTTCTAGGTCGAGTCGAGCGACGAAAAATAGTTTCAGGGGAGGCACCAGGGGGAGCAGCTGGAGGAGGAACATCATGAGATGTATCGTTTTCGATAAAACAGTCAAGTTTTCTATATCGAGTAGATCGATGAGGGATATTTTTTAGGGGAGGCTTCAGTGAGAGCAACTGTAGGAGGAACATCATGAAATGATGAATTAGGATCTCTTTCAGTTTCAACATTTATAGGAGCATCAAGAAACGGAGTGGGGGATTTTGTATCGGAATTAAGATTAGGAATATCTTCGATCTCTTTTAGTTGGCTCTCTCCGGCTGGGGCAAGATCTTGGATAACCACCATATTTTCTTGGCCGTCTGGAAATCAGACCTGTGCATATTTAGGGTTAGCTTCGATTAGTTCCACTTCGAGTACTAAGGGATCTTCCTTATTCCGTACATGTCGTTTTAACAGTACTTTACCAGGCGAAACAAGACATATAGGTATACTGATTCACGTCGTGGTCTTTCTAAAGAATGAAAAAAAACCCGTTCGTGATGAGTTGCATTCATTGAAGTACATAACAATGAACGCAAGGAATGAAGACTATTCGGAAGGACGTGTTCCCAATGGTTGATGCTCAAGTTTCTCGACTCCAGCGCCAAAGGAACAGATTTCCATACAATTCCTATATAACACTCGCATTGTCGATTTCCGGTAGGATAGTAAGGTGTTGAACGTCTCGTTGAAACCCCTTACGTGTGGAAAAATAATTTTATTTTTCAGATATGAAAGAATTACCTCTTTCTGAATGCACGCACCCTGGTAACCCGAAAAGAGAAAACAACGTAGTTAGACACTGTATAACAGTTGATGAAGAAATATCCCTACAAAGAAAAGCAAAGGGAAAACGCGAGTATTCGTCTACCAAAATTAATAAATACTTTTTGGGAGAAGAAGAGGGTAGTGGCCCTTTAAACTCCAGGCTGATTCGATCAAAAGGGCGCATTGCACGGATAAACTCTTGCCTCCCTGGGCGATAATATCGAGGTTTTAACCTTTGACACGTTTCGAATCCTGACACCACTCGTTTAACGTCATCTACGGAATCCCTGGATGACAGAGAGCTTTAGCAGCTCTGTTGAGCGAACCAGGACGATATATAACCTCGTGGCAAAAGAGAATAAATTCTAAACGCCATCTAGCAATCTTTTTTTTTTTTATTTTACTCTTATGACGTGAATTAAACATGTAAGATACAGATTTTTATCTTTAATTAAGGTAAACTTACCACCGAGAAGAAAATGACGCCATTTTTTGATCGCCCCAAAGATAACATAGGCCTCTTTTTCGCCCCCGAAGTGATTTCTCTCAGAGGAATTCAAAAATCTCGAAAAAGAGGCAACTGGTCGACCATTCTGGTTCAAAGTAGCCACAATGGCGCTATTTGAGGCATTAGTTTTCAGTGTAAACGGTAAATTTTCATCTATTTTCGCCCTAACAGTGTTAATAATACCTTATTTTAATTCTTCGATTGCATTTGTAGCTTCTTCAGAAAGTGGAAACTGACAATTAATTTGGGGATGAATTCGTTGAGAAAATCTTAGAACCCACCGCGAGTATTATGCAAGCAATCCGACTAATCGAAATGATGTTTCTTGGCTGGTCGGTACGGGCATATCCTGGAGAGTAGCAAGGCATGGAGGATCTGGGCGAAGTTCATTCTGGCGAACCTGATAACCTAGAATACATATAGTATTAGTTGAAAAGGTGCACTTTGTTTTTATTTAAGGTACCATCTGTGAGTATCTGTGAGTTTCTCAGCATCTTCGAGAAACTTAGTTAGATTTTAATCATGTTCCGCTTGCGTGCAGTCGCAAATAGTAACATCGTCTAGGTAAGCATACGTCTCCTCAAGATTATTTTTATGAATGAAATCGTCCATAATTCTCTGGAAGCAGGCAGCGCCGTTGCCTAGACCAAAATTTAAGCGTTTAAATTGAAATGGCCTGCCATCTGCCTCAAAAGCAATGTAAATTTTATTCTTAGGGTGAAGGGGAACAATGATAAACACTACATAGGTTGATGGTGCTAAATATCTTATAGGTTGATATCTTATTGACCAATTCTTCAACATTGGGTAATGGGTAAGTAAAAATGTTGATCGTCTGAAAATAGTCAATTACTAATCATTTCTTTAATTGATTCGACATAACATGAACTTGAGCTCTCCAGGGAAAGGTGCTCGGTTCGATGATGTCTTCTTGAGCATGCGTGCTACTTCAGAGCGAATAAATTCAGGGTCAGACGTTTTAAATTTGCGTGACTTCGTAATGACTGGTCTGCACTCAGAGGATGAGTTGGTGAAAACTCTTTGAGTATCCGTAATCATAGAAGCCAGAGAGCAGCACACTTCGAAGTCAAATTAAGGGACCTCCAAAGTTTAGCTTTAAGGAGGAATGTTTACTTAGGAAGGGGATTCCTAAAATAATGTCAGCTTAACATTCAGATAAAACAAGCAAACGTACTTTACGGTCTCACGGCTTCCGACCTTTATTCTAACCTGACAACATTCCTTGATAGGAGATGTTAAATTTGTAGAGGACATATATATAGTGCCTTAAGGTTTAAGATAGAAATTAAAGGAGTTAGCAAAATATTTTGAAATGAAGTTCTCGGAACTGCAGGTATTTGAAAGAATAATGAGAACACAGCCATTCACCTCCACTTCTAGAGATGACCTTTTAAAAATTGAGGGCAGACTAGCGAGAACCGGATTGGAAGTTAATTGTAGGGGAATCGTCCCTCTCCCGTTCTCCCCCAGTTGAGACACGGGACGTTGACCGCAAAAACATCCTGGCCAGGCACCTTGGGTCAAGCTCGTAACCACAGCCCCTCTCCACTTGTCTCCATGAAAAGCAGAACGGTTTACAACTGCAAGATCTCCCCCTACGCGAGTAGATTCAATTTCACCTCAAGTACGAAATTGGAGATGCATTTCTCTCAAGCTCGAATGCCAGCTAGAGCAGAGTTAAGACTTGCTGAGAAAAACTGTTGGAGTAAGAACCCTCCTGCGGCCCGTCCACAAGCCCCTCCCCTCCTTCCCCTAACCCCAGTGGGGTGATGAGGTATAAATACCAAGCACTTGGGAAAAACGGGATAGAATACGTGAGTCGCCAGGCTACGAAGTCCCCGGCAATAGAGGCCGGGCTACCAAGACTGGAAGAGTAGAATACGTGAGTCGCCAGGCTACGAAGTCCCAGGCAATAGAGACCGGGCTACCAAGACTGGAATGGTAGAATACGTGAGTCACCAGGCTACGAAGTCCCTGGCAATAGAGGCTGGGCTACCAAGACTGGAAGGGTAGAATACGTGAGTCACCAGGCCACGAAGTCCCTGGCAATAGAGGCCAGGCTACCAAGACTGGGACTAAGGGAACTAAGAAGAAGCTCATCATTGAGCTAATTCCTGGTTATCAAACCGAACTTTAAGTTAACTTGTTCAAGTTCAACTTACTCTCGTCAGAGAGACTCGTCCTATCCGGGTGCATCTTAAAGCCCAGGGATAGTCCTCGCCCTTGAGAAATTACGTAACAGAGAAGAAAAAGCTCCCCCTCGAGCCTGTTACCCGGTGGTCACACCGAACTCTAAGTTAACTTGGTTTAAGAACCAAGTTCAACTTACTCTCGTCCTAAAGCACCGTGATAGTTCTCGCACTTGAAGAAGAAGACCCCGTTCCTCTGAATACCGTGTGGACCCCCATCTTCTACACTCGCTAAAGTACCTTGTGACTGCCAAGTCATCCAGTCCACCTCCAACAATCTGGTCGAAGCACGCGTCAAAGGACCCACCAGATTCCTGTGGTGTCTGGGTTCATTAAGTTCAAGGTCAAATTCAAACCCACCGCCAGAGCAACCAAGGTATTTAAACTCCAGTAGAGACAATTAGCCTATTTCTTTTATATTGAAGGGAACATCGAGTTAGCCAATATTAGAGGGTCAAGTTAATTGAAGACATTATTGTGTATTTTAAATTGGTAGTATTTTTGTGGTTCAGGTTTTTTTTGTATAGTAAATTGTTAAATTTAAAATATATGTTTATTTTGGGATAATTCCTGTGCGTTTCTCTATATCCTTACGTGTTGAAGCGGCTCTTCCTTAAAAAGAACAAAAATTATCATTCTTAGACCAAAGCATACTTCAAAAAAAAAGAAAAAAGAAGTATATCACGACAAAAATATATACTTCAAAAAAAGTATTACACGATCAAAAATAGTATTCTACGACATTAATGATGAGACTTCATTTTTAGATGACTTGCATTCATTCGAAAAATGTCTTCTCTTCTTGCACTTAAAGCAAGTAACGCCACTTGCCGGACAGCGAGCACGGTTATGGTGCGAAGAATTTCCGCTATAATAACATATTTTATATTTTCGAAGCGAAGGAATTGCAGCACAATTAAACCCTCAGGATTAGGATTAGAACAGTCGACTTCAGTGCTTAGCTCATGCGATTCTACTGAAGCTACAGGACTATGAATGAATGATGCATTGGCCTCTGAATCTCTTGTGGCAATTTCTAACGCTATTGCTTGATCAACAGCTGAAGATAATGTAAGAGTTTTGTTTTCTAGAAGTCTCGTTCGGATTTTTGATGATGAAAGCCCAGTAACAAAGGCATCTTGAATATACTTGTTTCTATACGTTTCAGTATTCAAGGCTTGGAAATTGCAATGCAAACTGAGTTTCTGAAGAGCACGTACATATTCATGAATTATTTCACCATCTGATTGTTTACGAGTCGCGAGCTTGTGTCGTGGTACGACCTTATTTGCAGGTTGAATGACGGCACCTTGAAGAGCAGCATGAGCATCGTCGAAAGTAGCACTTTCGGAAATTATCTCGAAATTTTCAGGAGAAACTGAATTGGCTATGAGGACCAAATACGAATCGCTTGTACCATCAATTGACGCTTTGTACCTAGAGAAGAAAAACAACCAGATTTCAGATAAACGTGCAGTTTCTGTTTCACTTGGAAGAGCAACCAAACGATCTGGATGAAGACCACGTTTCTTAGTGAAATAAATTGAAATAGCCCAAAGGTTAAGGAAGGTGTGCATAGATTTGAGTAGGAAAGGGGCGCAAAGAAAAATAAAGAAAGAAAAGTAGAGAAACGAGTTTCCAACGCGCTTTCCGCGTCGTTGGACAGCCGTTAGCGAGAGTCTTAAACCACTCGGCCATCCTGAGTCCCCCAAAAGACTCATTCAAATGAAGCATTTAAGCCGCTCGCCTGAACTCCTCACACGCTACATAGGCCCCCTCCTAGAAGCGGAGCATATTTTGAGGATTGATGAGAGCAGCGTCAGGAAAATGTGTTATTCGAGGACTAATGTTCTCCCTCCCAGTCCTACCAGGTCTTGGGGGCTATTGTAGATAGCTTTGAGGAGGAAAGGGGTGAAAAGAAAAATAAAGAAAGAAAAGTAGCGAAACGAGCTTCGAACGCGTTTCTCACTTTGTTAGATAGCCCTTAGTGAGAGTCTTAAACCACTCGGCCATCCTGACCTTCCCCCCAAACTCATTCAAATAAAGCATTTAAGTTGCTCGCCTGAACTTTTCGCACACTACAAAGGTTCAAAAGTTCGGTTTTATTTCACTGAAACAAACAATTACAGAACATAAGTTACAAAGAAAATAATACACTCTCACATAAACACACATAAATATAGACACATGTACATTTCACAAACAAGCAATTAATATATGTAAGTGGCATAATGTTGGCTTCACAAACCTAAAGTTCCAGTTAGTAGAGGAACTGCAAGATCTTCATCTCCATACATTATACCCAACATCGCACGTTACTACACACTACATATCTGTTTTAATTTGATTTAATATTCAACCTAAAGAAAGAAATACTTTAGTTATGAACTTAATTAATTAACTATAACTTAATAAGTGATAACACCATTCTAATCAGGTCAACATGCACAATTAGTTATAAATAGACAATTATACATATAAAGCTACATGAAAATTAGATCACCACATGCAGCTTCCATAGGTGGGAGTTATCGCGATGACGATATCGGGTTATTGGTTATCCGATATTTTTTCCGCGTTATCGATTCATCGGTATCGCCGATAATTTTGAGTCTAAAACAGCGATAATCGATCATTTTAGCTTTTGGTTCAGGTTTAGCGCAGGTGAGAGCCGCAAGTTCCTTGGAGGCAGAAATATGTAGGTCCAAGCTGGGAGGAGGATCCTCAAAACTTATGAGGAGATGAAGGAGAGCCTCACCAGGTAAGAAACTAAGAAACAGTATTCAAATATTCTTACTATTGCATTATAAAATAACGTTATATATAGTCAATAATCAATATTGTATTATAATTTTGGATTTATCGATTTATCGGTTATCACCTAATCAGGCGAAAAATTTATCGCCAGTTATCGATTATCGGTCATCGCCGATAAGGTTATCGTTATCGATTTGTCGGTTATCGTGATACATTTTTTCGTTATCGCGCCCACCTATGGCAACTTCTGGTGCAGTTGGAAAACATCATAACAACATAGCATAATTTCACGGATGACAAAAGCCACAGGGGCCTATCAAAGCCTCAAAGGTCATCCGTATCTGTCAAAACCCACCCACAAAATGCATCCATATGATTGTGTCAGATCACGCATCTACAATATACAATTTAGACAATCCAGAGGATTGTGTCAGATCATCCATCTACAATATACAATTCGACCCATCCACAGGAATGTGTCAAAAACAAAAGGCATCATCATCAAAACTCAAAATCCATATCAATCATAATTCTCAATAATAAAAAACTGCATCCACACGAATGAGTCCAAAAGACCCCCCCCCCAAACCGCGACCAAGTTAACCCTCCCTCCCCATATAATCATTTAATCTACATTTGAAAACATTCAATTTTGGACTGCCTACTCTTCCAGGTGGAAAACTATTCCAGTAGTCTACCACTCTATTGGTGAAAAAAAACATTTCCTAACATCTAACCTGCACCTCTGTTTTTTTTTTTTAACTTTTAGTGATGACCCTTAGTCCTATTACTACCTTCTAACTCAAATAACTTACTAAAATCCAGCTTATCCATCACATAACAAATTTTATAAAGCTCAATCATATCTCCCCTCACACATCTTCTTTCAAATAAGAACATATTTAATACCTTTAGTCTATCTTCATATTCAAGGTCCTTCAGAGATGGTATTATTTTCGTTGCCCTCCTTTGTACTGACTATAGCAGGTTGATGTTATGCCTAATATGTAGTGACCATGCTTGTATACAATACTCTAAATGCGGCCTGACATACAAGTTGTAGAGTTTAAGGATAACCTCTTTACTCTTGTAGCTAACATTCCTCTTAGTGTATCCTAGAACCCTATCTGCTCTAGTTTTTGCCTCAATACACTGCTTGGAAAACTTCAGTGACCTATCTACTACTATGCCTAAGTTCTTCTCATCCTCAACTGAATTCAGCTAATGCCCATCCATTTCCTAGCTAAAGGCCCTTGAAGGTAATCGTGAGGACAACACAAGAGCCTTGGAAGGGGAACGCTGGTTGCCAGTAATGGGGATAGATTACCGAGTTATCGCGTAATCTTTTGACAAGGACTGTAGCGGTCTATACCCTTACAAGTTTAAATATTTATTTCTAACTATATATATATATATATATATATATATATATATATATATATATATATATATATATATATATATATATATATATATATATATATAAATTTCAAGAAGGGTTGGGACGCTCTCTCAAGCGTCTTAAAATTAACCATGAGGTTCAGTCGCATTGTTGTCCTCGCCTCGGTGAATCAGGTCTGTAGTATTTGAATTGTAATTCTCTAGCTAAAAATTTCTCCAAAGAATCCCGATTTAATGCGTGATTCTTTTCTCATTTACAGACCCTTCCAACTCTGTTATAATCTATTTATCATCCCATAAAACAATTTAAACTATAATCTATTTAACAATTACCAAATAATAATTACCAATCGAATTACCAATTTAATTGCAATCAACCAATTACTATTTACCAACTAAATCAATTACTAATTGTCAATCAATTTCCCAATTTATAATCTATTTAATATTTCATATTTATCAATTGTAAATCCATTCTCGTTAACTCATGCAAATTTAATTCACACGCGTAAATTCAATCCAATCAAACTGCTACTGTATAAATTCACCTGCATATAATTTAACTGTTTATTTAGCAATATATATTTTCTTAACTCTTTGTTTTTGATTCACGTATTCCCCCAACGTCGCCCAGGTTTAGGCCTAAGAAAATTCGTCTGCAAAATTCAGACTTCACGTTAGCATTTAACTTCTTTCCCTTGAATAACGTAAAATAGGTTTTGATGTTTATTGTGATCATAGCTATCTACAATATTCACGCAAAATTCACCTAAAACCCTATAGGACTCCTGTTGATACAGATGCCCCGGTTAGTTTGCGTTGCCCTTCCTTATTTCCCACGAGAGTTATTTTGTTGATTGCTACGGGGTGCCCTAAACTGAGGGGTCGTCTTATTCTAGCGACGGGGTCAAATAGCCCGGAGGATGAAGATAGACCCGATTAACGAGTAGAATGCGCAACGGCTGTTTTCCCGATTAATAAGGCCTTGAAGCAGGAAGATTGAGAAACGTCAGGATATTGAAGTCACCAAAGCAAAAATAGAATTATTATTGAACTAGATCTTATTGCACTTTATAAAAGTTCTTTAATTAAGTTTTAAGTGTTAAGTTAAGACATAAATTAAGTTCCAGGTCCAGTGCGGGCAAGGTCTAGAGGAGGCTGGATGAATAGAGCCTTTAAGAGTTACACCTTAATGTCTGCGTTATGTACACGACTATATACAAAGATGAATTACGCGAATCCGAGAGATCGGACTGAACGATATATAACGCAATATATTGTTATATAAAACAGTAATCTAATTATTCTCTTGTTCTGGCTTCACACAGTTATATATTCAATTTAAGCCACGCCCTACAAGTTTCTCGTCCAACTAAGCCCCACCTCCCTCTTATGTACCGGCTTGATGATTTGTCGGTATTAACATAACTCGAATTTGATTGGCTACTGCCGAACATATCGATAAGGAAGACACTCCGACTATTGGGTAAAATTCTTTGTGGGTGGTGTCATGTTGCCATGGAGACTTCTTCCTGACCTGGTTTCTATTTGTTTAACTGTGATCGCTATCAGGTTTATTCTGGATTCTGCCTTTATTATATTGTTTGCCTAAGATTGCTTTGACCAACTCTAACAGAGATAACCGTGCTCCGTTTACTACCGTGTGACATTCTCGTAAATGACGCTAACTTTACTTTTCTCTCTCGCTGTACTATATGTGTGTAGCGATTCTCGCGTCTGTCCCATTTTGGTCGTACACGCCGGTCGCTACAATCCCTTCATATGTTAAGAACTTTGCATTTTCTAAAGTTAAAAGTCATCTGCCACCTTTGAGCCCAAGCTAATAACTTATTTAAGTCACTCTACACTTTGAAGCTACCCTCAACTTCTTTGACTACAGCTACCAATTTAGTGTCATCAGCAAAAATTGACACTTTGCTATTTACAGCCTCCCCAAGATCATTTATATTAATTATGAATAATAAGGGGCCTAGAACGGATTCCTGAGGTACGCCATTGATAATGGGACGAAATTACGCGTGGAGTCAATAATTATTTTAACGTTTAAACTTATTTATTGATTGACGGGAGATTACTAAACTTTAGGCACCAATTTTATAGTGTATGGTTATCAATGTGATTTATCTTCGGTTAATAAATCAGCCTAGATCGAGTTTCGAAAACCATAACCATAAATTTTGATTGATCGAAGATGTCTGCCGTTAGCTTTAGGCCTAATGCGACAGCGAAATTAATTTTGGGAATAATGACTTGGGCTTGAAGAAAGACACTTACACAAATATAAATTTATTCATAAAATCAACGAATGTACATGAGATAAGTAGGTTAAGTAAATATAGTGAATAATATGGTGAAACAATATAGAGTGAATAATAGAGTAAATAATAATATAGTAAATAATATAGACAATCTTTGATATAGAGTAAATAATGTAGAGTATATATTATAGAGTATCTTTGATATAATGTAGTAATCTAGAGTATCTATAATGGACTAAATTGTGGCGGCAATGAGAAGTAAATATAATTAGGATTTACTCTCGTATGGTCGTTTGCAAAGAATGTGAGAGTGGAATTAACTCAGTATGATTTGTTTGAAGGTAAATGAATAATTGTAGAAGGAATGGTTACTGACCTTTATACGAAGAAAGCAGCGAGTCGAGTGGGCAGTATAGCGTGCTCTTTTGATCGGGCTGGGAGCGTGTGTTTGTTTGTTTGTGTGTGCAATTTAAGAGATGCTGTTTGGAACAGTATACGTTAATTTAATTTACAAGTAAAATGAATGAATGAATTAATTATTCAAGTTTAACATGAAATGATATAATTTGCAAAAGTTGAAGTACATTAATTGAAAGATTAAATTAACAAAGTTAAAGGATTGCATTAATTATTTAAATGACAAAATAATTGAATTTTATACATAATAAATGATGATATATATATATATATATATATATATATATATATATATATATATATATATATATATATATATATATATATATATATATATGAGGAATTAAACCACATTCTCCGAAGACAATTTAATTCAGAACAGTTTCGGTGTATCTGACACCCCTTTTTCAACTAACACTGGGCAAAAAATTAAAGAGAAATGCATATAAGCATAACACAAGATCCCCTCTATTTTTCCCCAATCCCCTACTTGTGGCTAATCTGGGGGGTGGGGGCTAGGCCTAAACATATTGAAGGGTTGGCATTTTACTATTTTGTTTATTTGCGATCTTATTACAGGATTAAAAGAAAATTGACCCTCAAATAGATTTAAATTAGGAACTGACGATATCAAGCTCAATTCTACGATTCTTTTCTTAACATAGTTAGCTGAGCTTGATGTCGTCAGTTCCTAATTTAAATCTATCTGAGGGTCAATTTTCTTTTAATCCTGTAATAAGATCGCAAATAAACAAAATAGTAAAATGCCAGCCCTTCAATATGTTACGGCCCCCCCCCCTCACAAATTAGCCACAAGTAGGGGATTGGGGGAAAACAGAGGGGATCTTGTGTTATGCTTACATGCATTTCTCTTAAATTTTCTGCCCAGTGTCAGTTGAAAAAGGGGTGTGAGATACACCCAAACTGTTCTGAATTATATTGTCTTCGGAGAATGTGGTTTAATTCCTCATCTTTTCTTGCGATATTGCATTAATTTTCATCATATATATATATATATATATATATATATATATATATATATATATATATATATATATATATATATATATATATATAAGTTTCCCAGGAGGTTTTTATTAACCTCCTCATTTATTAACCGACCCCTCTCTAGATCAGTGGTCGGGGAACAGGGGTAAATTAACCCAAATGGGGTAATTTAGAAAAAAATCGGGGGAATGGATTTGCTAAGTGAGGGAAACGAATATGAAAATTGGAGAAAAAGAATGCATCGAAGAGCCTTTCTTCTATTTTTCAGTAAAATCTGGCAACATTTCTCCTAATTAAGTAGCAGGTTTTGAACTTGACTCTTTCAGTGTAGTTGATGAATTAGTAGAGCTTATCAAGTGATATAATAATTATTTACATAAGGTGAGTTATGATATAATCTATAATATTTACGTTTTTGTATAAACTCTTCTGATTAAAATTCAACAAAAGTTAAATATATAAATATAAGATTAGTTTAGACTAGGATATTTTAGTTTATTTGTAGGATGCCTAGTCCCATGAGCTGTTTAGTTGCCAGTTTCTCACTTTTTTAGGGGTAACTATTATATTTTTCATTTATTTTTATTTTAATGAATTATTTTATATTAAAAGTAAGTTTTAACGAATTTAAGTCAATTTAAGAAGATTTCATGCAGCCCCTACAGATGTAATGCTCACTCTTTTTAAGTCTTATTGTTTGAATTTTTATGGATGTGAGTTGTGGTTTGATTTTATGTTATGTTATTTTAAAGTTTTAATTTAAACTCTTAAATTCGTCACTAAATAATTTTTTTATTTTTCAAAAATAGAAGTCAAAAGACCTTAAAAATGTGATAGATTTGTCTTTCATTTTAAGATGGCATCAGCAAGGAAAAGGACATATCAGGCAGAGTTCCTTGATTATGGCTTCACAGAAATAAAGGACAAAGGACAAATGAAACCTCAATGTTTCGTCTGTATGAAAGTACTGACTGCCGAGTCTTTCAAAAAGAATCAACTGAAGAAACACTTGGACAAGGTTCATTCACATCTGGCTTGCAAACCACGGGAATACTTTGAGAATCTGAAAAAAAAAACACTCAAAAGACAGAGATTGGAAAATAACAAGTGCAACGCTTGACCAGCGTTCAGCAGCAATAGCTAGTTTTGAAGTGGCGTGGTTGGTTGCTCGAAACAAGCAACCACATACTATTGGTGAAGACTCAATCAAACCGGCGGCTGTGAAAATAGCAGAAATAATGTGTAGGCAGAAAGTAGCTAAATAACTGAATACAATGCCTTTGTCTGCAAGAGTTATTAAAGAAAGAATTTTCATCTTTCAGAAAATGTGAGAGAACAAGTGATTTCTGGAGTAAAAAAGAGTAAAGAGTTCGCCATTCAACTTGATGAGACTACAGATATCAGTAGCAATTCGAAGCTGATGGTATACGTTCGATACATGGGTTCTGATGAAATTGAAAAAGAAATGTTGCTATGTTCTCCTCTTGAGTTGAAAACTCGTGGTATTGATGTATTCAATAAAGTTGATGCATACTTCAAAAAACAAAGTGTTGATTTAAAGTGGGAAGATTGCATTGCAGTATCAGTTGATGGAGCTCCTGCCATGCTTGGTCACGTCACTGGTTTTGTGGCTTTTGCCAAACAACAGAATCCCAATATTCAGGTCATCCATTGTATGATACATCGCTAAGCATTAGTTGTGAAGGATTTGGAACCAGAATTGGAAGCTGTGTTGAATGATGTAATTAAAATTGTCAATGTTGTAAAAGAGCATGCACTAAACACGAGGATGTTTCGTGATTTATGTGAAGATGGAGGTTGAATATTTAACCCTTCTTTTTCATACGAAATTGAGGTGACTTTCACGCGGAAATGTCCTGAATAGAGTGTGGCTCCTAAAACCTAACTTGAAATATTTCTTACTGATCAAAAACACACACTTGCAGAGAAGTTCAGAAATCAGCCTGGCTAGCTCTTCTTGCATACCTAGCTGACATTTTTGGGCATGTAAATGCGCTGAACAAGGAATTGAAAGGAAAGAAAATCAATCTCATCTTAGCAAGGGAAATAAATGTCAGCATTTGTATCAAAGCTTCAGTATTTGAACCAAAAAGTAAATGCCAATAAGATTGCTGTCTTTTCAAACCTGGCAGAGTTTTTGGAAGAATGTGAAGACTGCAGTTTTAGTGACATGAAGAAATCAGTCACAAGGCACCTGACCAAACTTAGGGAAAGGTTCTGTAACTACTTTCCAGAGTTTGATTCACATACTGTCAGCTGGGTTGGAAATCCCTTCAAATGTGAACTGGCTGATTTGCCTGAAGAGCCTGAAGGATTGGCAGAAGAGCTTATTGAACTGCGTTCCAACATTGAAACAAGCATGGAATTTGAGACCAAGGATGACCTCTCTAGTTTTTGGATGTCAAAAGCTGCAGAGGCTTATAAAACTGCACATTTGGAAGCAACTAAAATGCTACTACCTTTTGCAACAACCTACCTTTGCGAACAGGGTTTTTCTACCCTTGTAAATCTAAAAGCAAAATAAAGAAATCGGTTGTATCCTGAAGACAGCATCAAAGTAGCAGTGACATAAAAAATCTTTGATATTGAACTTGTTGTATCAAAGATGAAACACTATCATTCTTCCAAAGCCTGAGGGAGCTGATATATTCAAGTTTTCAATAATTTTTTCATTAGATTTATTTGTGTACCATTCTCATGCCAGAAAGGGTAATTTTTTTTTCCCTATAATAGTGGATTCAATAACATATTCTTATTTTTTGTTTTTTGTGCAAATTTTAAATACATGATAGTTACATAGTGACTAATTTTGCTTGTGTGTCATGTAATGCTAAGAAGTGACTGTTTTATTTCTGTTTATTGATATATAATTTCCTACATTTTTTTTCTTGTGTGCTATTTCCATGCAAAAAAGACAGATTTTTATTTCCTAATGATAGATGAAATAAAAAAATAAACATTATCTTAATATAATTTTTTGTGTCTTTATTATCTATGATTTTTATAAGTAAATTGGTTTGTTCCCCAGAGTACTTCAAGGTCAGGGGTAAATATATTTTACTACAAATTCTTTTGGGGTAACACCTAAAAAAGTTACCCGATGGTGCTTTTTGTGGGTGGTTTTTGACGGAGGCGGATGACCTTTGATAGGCCCTTGTGGCTTTTGTCATCCCTGTAATTATGTTATGTTATGTATGTTATGTTAAGTGGCATAATGTTGGTTTCCCAAACCTCGGAGCCCAGCTAGCAGAGGAACTACAAGATCTTCATCTCAATACATTATCGTTCATTTTTATACATTATATATTTTGCTTTTATTTAATATTCAAACCTAAAGAAAGAAACACAGGTTAGTTATGAACTTAATTAATTCTAACTTAATAAATTATAACAAAGCGACTAAGCGTGTGCCGTTCCAAAGGCTAGACTACCCAAGCTCTATCTCATACATGCCGATGTCAAGTTGAGAGGGTAAATTCCTTCGTCGAAGTAGGGAATGACTTGTGAAGAGATTCTGTTGACATCTCTGATTAGTTCCGGATAACTAATATTTCATTAACTCAATCTTTCTATATATATATATTTGTAGTAATTAAGGTTTGCTGGATAAATATGTAGATTAGCGGCCCGGCCGAAAAAAAAATTGTGTGTAAATATTATCGTTCACTCGTGTCGGAATATTCATGCGCGTTTGAGTCCTTTTCGAATTATTATTCTATAAACAATTAGGATTATATACGGGGGGGGGGCTGTGCCCCCCAGACCCCCCCCCAATTTAATGAAACTCAGGATCATCGTAGTGTAGTCCCCCCATTGTGTTTACCCCCACACGAGCCGTCAACTTAAATGTACTCCCAAAACGTGAAACATTTTGGAACACGGACGAAATAGTACGTCCCATCGTTCGCGCCGATAATCTACATATTTACCGTTTGCTGTACTCATTTATAATTGGGAGATTATACAGGCCTACTTATTTCCGGTAGGTCTTACACTCTTCTGTTCCCGGGCTAGCCTACCTGCCTGCTCTCATGGGCATGTCTTCGTTCTTAATAGCACCTGTAAAAGAAGATGATAAATTGGCAAATATGTAGATGAGCGGCCCGGCCTATAAGATGTGCTATTTCGTCTGTGTTCCAAAATGTTTCACGTTTTTGGAGTACATTTATGAGGGGACGGCTTGTGGGGGGGTAAACACGATGCGTGGACTGCACTATGATGATCCTGAGTTTCATTAAATTGGGGGGGGGCGCAGTCCCCCAGTATATAATCCTAATTTTTATAATCTGACATTTACAGCACCTTTAATCATTTTGTGAATTATAATAGGGGTTGGGGGTGGTATGATGTCCAAAATGATTGATTTGAATTTTTATTTTTTTACATAAGAACATAAGAAAAGAAGGAGACTGCAAAAGACCATTCATGGCCTACACTTGGCAGCTCCTGTTCCAGTCAACACACAAAAGATTTCTTATCAGAGAAAAGTAATCAACATTGTCACCCTTTACAGGAGTTCGTCAGATCTAATCTACAATATACATAAAATGCATCCAGAGGATTATGTCCATTCATGCAACCGCAAAATATAATCTCCCCACTCCTTAGAAAAATATATACATATGTACATAAAAAAAAGTCAGTCCCATCTAGCAGCTTCATCCATATATTTATCTAATCTATTCTTAAAACTACCCAGAGAGGAGGCTTCTATCACATGTCTAGTGAGCCTATTCCATTCATCTACCACACGATTTGTAAACCAATTCATAACATAACATAACATAACATAATTTAACGGATGACAAAAGCCACAAGGGCCTATCAAAGGTCATCCGTATCCATCAAATCCCACCCATATAATGCATCCATAGGATTTTGTCAGATCATGCAGCTACAATATACAATTTAACAATCCATAGGAATGTCCAACCATGCATCTACAATATATAATTTAAAGCCTCCATAGGAGTCTGTCAAAAACAAAAACAAAATCCCCAAAAATATACAATAAAAAGAAACTGCATCCACAGGAATGAGTCAAGAAACATATCCACATACCAAAAAGTAAGAAATTAACCCTCCATCCCCATATAATCATCCAATCTGCGCTTGAAAACATTCAAGTTTGGGCTGTCTACAGTCTCAGGTGGCAAACTATTCCAATAATCTACCACTCTGTTAGTGAAAAAATATTTTCTAACATCCAGTCTGCACCTCTGTTTTTTAATCTTTAAGTGGTGGCCTCTAGTTCTATTACTACCTTCTAACTCAAATAACTTGCTGAAATCTAATTTATCCATCCCAGAAAAGATTTTAAAAAGCTCAATCATATCTCCCCTCACACACCTTCTTTCAAATGAAAACATATTTAATACCCTCAGTCTATCTTCATATTCAAGGTGCTTCAGGGATGGTATTATTTTTGTTGCCCTCCTTTGTACTGACTCTAATAAGTTTATATCATGTCTAAAATGTGGTGACCATGCCTGTATACAGTACTCTAAATGTGGCCTGACATAAGAGTTGTATAGTTTAAGGATGACCTCCTTACTCTTGTAGCTAACATTTCTTTTAATGTAACCTAGCACCCTATTTGCTCTATTTTTTGCCTCAATACACTGCTTTGAAAATTTCAGTGACCTATCTACTACCACTCCTAAGTCTTTCTCATCTTCAACTGAATTAAGCCAATATCCATCCATCTCATAGCTAAATTCCCTATTATCTCTCCCCATGTTAATAACTTTGCATTTATTAAGGTTAAAAGTCATCTGCCACTTCTGAGCCCAAGCTAACAGCTTATCTAAGTCACCCTGCACTTTAAAGCTACCCTCAACCTCTTTGACTACAGCTGCCAATTTAGTGTCATCAGCAAAAATTGACACTTTGCTATTTACACCTTGCCCAAGATCATTTACATAGATTATAAATAATAAAGGGCCTAAAACTGATCCCTGAGGTACGCCACTAATAACATTCCTCCACTCTGACCTCACTCCATTCAGTACAACTCTCTGTTTCCTATTTTTCAGCCATTCAGTTATCCAATTTAAAACGTTCCCACATATCCCATGCAGCTTTAATTTATGAACTAGTCTTCTATGTGGAACCTTATCAAAAGCTTTGCTGAAATCTAAGTAGATCACATCAACTTTCTCACCCCTATCTAATTCTTTAGTTACATAATCCATAAAATCCAGTAAATTAGTTAAACACGATCTATCTTTTCTAAAACCATGCTGAGCATCATTAATTAACCTGCTACTCTCTAGATGATCAGAAATTCCCTTCTTAACCATCTTCTCAAGAATTTTACAGACTATAGAAGTTAAGCTTACTGGTCTAAAGTTATTTGGGTCCTCTTTGCTTCCCTTTTTAAAAATTGGCACTACATTTGCCAATTTCCAATCATTTGGTATTTCTCCAGACTCTAGTGATCTAATAAATATCTTCTCGAGAGCTACTGCAATACTTTCTACACCTTCTTTGAGTATCCTAGAATGAATGTTGTCAGGGCCAGATGCCTTACTAGTATTTAACTGAATTATAAGCCCTTTAATTTCTTCTCTGTCTATATTAATAGAATTTATCACTACTTCCCTTGACCTAGAATTATCATCAATTAATCTAACTGGTTTCTCTTCTGTGAATACTGAAGCAAAATGATCATTAAGGACCTCTACTATTTCCTCATCAGATTCTTTCAAAACCCCTTCATATTTAATAGGCCCTATTTTATCACTGTTAGATTGATTATTGATTCTATAATAGCTAAAGAATTTTTTAGGATCTTTATTATTATTTTTAGCTAAATTAATTTCTGCTGTCCTTTTGGTCTTCTTAATAATCTTATTTAGTTCATTTCTGGTTGACCTATAATGGTTTAAATTATCTAAACTACTCTCACTTTGTAATCTCTGGTATGCCCTGTTTTTCTCTGAAACTTTATTAGCTATTTCTTGGTTCCACCATAATGGTTTCCTACATTTCTTCCTAATAGACTTCATCGGAATACACTGTTCCTGAACCATGTTTAATATAGTCTTAAAAATATCCCACATCTCATAAGTATTCTTTCCATGGAATTCTATATCCCACCTAATCTGATTTAGCATGCTGCGTAATTTATCGTAATCTCCCCTATAAAAATTTGGAATTTTCGTGGAGTTTGTCGTTGTTCTACCCTTAACTATTAGCAAATTAAACCGAACCATCTGATGATCACTGTTTCCCAATGATTCCCCTACACTCAATCCTTGAACTAAGTGATCATCATTTGAAAGAATTAGATCTAATATATTGGCACCCCTTGTTGGCTTATTAACAAATTGGATCAAAAAGTTATCCTCAAAACACTCCATAAACTTACAACTTGCTCTATCTCTTCCTATCATATTTTCCCAGTCTACAGAAGTTAAATTAAAGTCACCAAGAATAACTGTATCTTCTTTGCATCCTTTACTTATTTCCCTAATCATTAACTCATCGATACAATCAGTCTGTCCTGGTGGTCTATAAAAAGCTCCCAAGTGTATTTTCCTATTTTTACCAACCTTAATATCTATCCATAATGATTCACCTTCTCCTTGCTTTATAGAGTTATTTAGATTTGAAGAAATGCTATTTCTGATATAAATAATCAACCCACCACCAGTCCTATCTCTCCTTTGACTAATGTACATAGTATAACCCTCTAGTTCAAATTCACTGACATTATCATTAAATATATTTTCATTAACCCATGATTCAACTATACATATTATATCTATATCTTCATGAATGATATAACTAAATAATTCATCCTTCTTATTTCTAAGACTACGAGCATTTGTGTAAAGACAACTCAGCCCACCTATCCCTGAAGCACCTGAGGGCCTATCTCCTCTGCATCTCCTTTCTCTCTTTCCCCGACCCTGTACTCTTGTATTTCCCTGACCACTATCACTACTCAAGTAGTTTAACCCTAAAGCACTTCCATTAGCCTGCCTACCTTCTACAAATCTGTGTTTGCTTCCTTTCCCTGCCTCACTTTGAGCCATTAAATTTCCCTGACCACTATCAAAACCTAGTTTCCCGCCTCTAAAGACCTAATAACACTATCTAATTCCCGCCACAAAACCTCAACCCCATCTCGGCTCAGATGGAGTCCATCCATCGCATACAAACCCTTATTCCCATAAAACCCACTCCAAACATCTACAAATACCAATCCTGACTCCTCGCACAAACCTTTCACATATTCATTCAACCCCATTGCACGAGACAACCATTCCATCCCCACATCCATTCTGGGAAGCACACCTGAAACAACGCCTTTTACTCTACTTTCACACATCCTTTCAATCAGCCTTTTATACCGCTGTCGTAACTCACAAGTACCCACCTTCTTTACATCGTTTACTCCGACATGTGTAATCACAACTGCTTCCCTCTCACACCCAGACACCAACCTATCATACCTCTCACACACATCATTTACACCAGCACCCGGCAGACAAACTCTCACTCCCTTCCATTTACTTTCATTCAACTTCCTATCTAAATACCTAATCTGAGAGTCACCCATCACAATCACCTCAGTCATTCTCCTATTCTCTCTAGGCCTAGTATTACCCTCCCTCCTGCTCTCACTCACTCGACCTCCTATTCTACTTTCAGGCACGGCCACACCAGACAAATCTCTTTCAAATTCTTCCTCTCTCAGGGCATCAAATCTGTTAGTTAGCCTAACAGGTTTCATGTCCCTCTCATTCACACACCTAACCTGTCCTAACTTATCTATTCTGTTCACTTTCACCCACCACTCATCATCACTTACTTCACTTACTGCTTTCTCTCCAGTCCCTGTTCTAGGCCTAACTTCCTCCCTCCTGGTCCCAATCTGACTCTTCAAACGTACACTTGCATCTCTTCTCACTTCAAACACTAAATCATTCAGTCTCAAGCATTCCGCACGTAATCGACTCACCTCCTCAGTCAAAGCACATACACGGCACTCAGACACATTCACTCTCCTCTCTACACCACAGACATCGCACACTACATACACACTACTTTCAAAAGGCATACTCTCTACATCCAAACAGTCAGCCATACTTAAACAAGAACAATAATAGAAACAAAAACTTACAAACAACAAGAATTTGACCCCAATTTGTGCGCGCAAGTTTAAAACCTGCTAATCAAGATGGCCCCGAAGTAAACAAAAGTCACTTTCTCACCAAAACAAAATAACCACAATTTATACAAAATAACCACAATTTAACTGCATAATCTCCTTCCTAAACCTATACTTATCAAGCTTAAACCCATTGCTACGTGTCCTGTCATGTTCACTAAGTATAAGAACCTTACCCAGATCCCCTTTATTATATCCTTTTACCCATTTGAAGACTTCAATCAATTCCCCTCTGACTCTTCTCCTTTCCAATGTATGTAGATTTAGTTTTCTGAGCCTTTCACCATAGGGTAAGTTCCTTAGCCCACCAATCATCTTTGTCATCCTTCTCTGCACAGACTCAAGCAAATCAATATCCTTCCTATAATATGGTGACCAAAATTGTACTGCATAGTCTAGATGAGGCCTAACTAGCGCCAGATACAGTTTTAGAATGACTTCAGCACTCTTATTGCTTACACTCCTCCTAATGAATCCCAATATCCTATTAGCTTTATTCTTAGCATTTAGACATTGCTTTCTAGGACGAAGGTCTGAACTTACCAAAATACCCAAGTCTCTCTCACAATCAGTCCTCCCTAAAATTCTCCCATTTAATTTATAACTATTCAATGGATTATTTCTACCTATACTAAGTACCCTACATTTGTCTATGTTAAACTTCATTTGCCATTTCTCGGCCCAATTGGACAGAATGGTCAATTCCTCCTGCATTACAACAGCATCAGAATCAGCCCTAATGGCCCTACCTAGCTTAGTATCATCAGCAAATTTACTCAGGTCACTACTTATACCTATGTCAAGATCATTAATATAAATTAAGAATAGCAAGGGACCCAAAACAGATCCTTGAGGAACTCCACTGCTAACACACCCCCACTCAGATTTAACTCCATCTATACTAACTCTTTGCTGTCTGTCACAAATATCTTTTTATTATCCTCCTTTGGAGTCATTTTTATTTGTGAATATATTTTTCCCCATTTTACTATTTTTATTACCTTCTTTTATACATTTAAATGTAATTGGCTATCATTCGAAGAAAACTCAAACGTGCATGAATATTCAGACACGGGTGAATGATAATATTTACACAAAATACATTTTTCCCGGCCGGGCTGCTCGTCTACATGTTCACCGATAAATTTAATGACAAACCTCTTCAATTCAGCATTGCCCTTAAAAACAGTAATTTACTTAATGATATTCAACATCATGATGTAACTTTGGTAATTGTGTAGACGATGGCCGGATGCGATTATTTTGAGCGTCGGCTCGTTGTTTTGTACGGCTCGCCGCGGGGATAACACTGCAATGACCCTGAGTTTCAATCCTTGGGGGGGGGGGTCTGGGGGGCATAGCCCCCAGTATAAAAATGAAAATCGCCATAAAATTCTTCAATTTCATCTCTAAAAAAGTAACAACGAAAAGTAGCCCAAAATAGCCCCCAAAAAGCTAGGCCTAGGATCTCGCCATCATCTACACAATTACCGTAACTTTTACTGGTCGTACAAAAAATTGTATTATTAGTACCAGTACTAATAATACAGGTAAGTGGAAAGTAACTTGTAAATTACTATCAGATCTTCCAAAATCCTATGGGGTTATTGACCCAATTGCTCTAAATGAGAATAGTTGAAATAAAGAATGAATTAATATCTAAAGCTACCCTATACTCTCAATGTCTCGTATCAATAAAAGAATAAAAAAAGATAACACCAACACGATTTATTAAAATTGACTTCTCAGTTGAAAATAAGCCAATTATAATTAAAATACTGTATACAAATTTCCATGTAAATGATTATATTCCACTACTGATACAATGTTTCAGATGTCAAAAATATGGACATACATTTAATTCCTGTCAATCAAGAGCAAAATGTCTAATATGTAGCAATGATCACTCGGCTAAAGACTGCCTAAGGGAAACTTTAAAATGCGCAAATTTCAACTTAAATTATGTATCAACCTTTAAAGGATGCAAAGTATACAAGGAAGCTAAAAAAGTTAGAATTGTAGCAAAAAAGTTAGAACCATCAATAAAAATACAGCAAATGGCAAATCAATTCACTATCAAACCTTGATTAATAACCCCAATCCACTTGTTTATGATAAGACAAGCAATCCAAATTTTCTTACTAATTCAAATATGCCCTCTACCAACCGCCTCAAAATTAGTAATCATCAAAATAATGCAAATGATACACATATTTACAACTTTCTTTTAATTGCTTTGCTTAAGAGACTCTTGGGACAGAAGGAATTTGAAGAAGCATTAGTTGAAGCAAAACAAATGCAACAACTATATACTCTCAACCTGCTAATACAACACTTAATAATGAAACTCAACTAATACTAGGTGAAAAAGGAAATAAAAATCAATGCTCATTGAAGCTGATAATCAGGGCAAAACTGTCGGGCAAGGCACAAGTAATTCAAAACCTAAAGGATATAAACTAAACATCACTATATCTCATAAAAATGTAGCCCCAGATAAAATAGACAAAAACCTCCCATTGTTGAAGCAAATGATGCAGTTAACCTCAAAGGTAAAAATAAAACCCCCCTAAATTCTGAACCTGAAAAAAATAAAAGAAACAGCAAAACTAATAATCCAAACTTAATCAAATCAAATAAAAGACCCGTTTGTAGTGAACCTGAACCTATAAATAAAAAAGCTAAGTAAAATGGATAATAAAACAAAAAAGATAAAAATTTTGCAATGGAATTGCCAGAGCTTATTTTCCCATCTATCGGAATTCAAAGTTTACTTATATGCTAACAAACCCCACTTGTGTTGTATATGTGAAACACGATTGGGCATCAAATCATATGTTAATTTTATTAACTATATAATTTTTAGAAGAGACAGAGATAGAAGTTGTGGAGGTATAATGATCTTAATTCGCAAAGACATTAACTATAGAATAATAAATCTAAATGACTATATTACAAAGCCCTTGAAGCTCAGGCTATCAGAATTTATCTAAAAAATAATAATGCTGTAGATATACTCAATTTATATAATCCCCATGCAAACAATTTTATTGAACAAGAACTAGAATTCTATACATCTCAACTAGGTAATAAATTAATTATTTGTGGTGATCTAAATCAAAGACCCCACATGGGATAATCATCTCAAGCATGAACCTCTGAAACAAGCAATTACTTTCAATAATTATATTGCCCAATCAGATCTAACTATAGCAACTCCTCTAGGTCTTAAAACAAGATATGACTTAAAAAATAACTTATTCAACTATTGACCTTACTTTAGTATCAGCAATTCTTTCAGATAAAACTGAAATTAACTTGGGAAGAGATCTTGGCTCAGATCATATCCCAATCCTTATCCATTTATCTTAACTAATAACTGTATCTAACATAGGAAAAAGACCAGATTGGAAGATACAAAATAACAAATGGTCAGAATGGATAACTAATTTTACTCCAATTCAAGCTGACATATCTCAAAAATGTCCTTTGGGGAGCCCGATTTCTTAGAACGCGAGAGCAGGGCTGTAAGCTCCAACGTGGTCACAGCGGGAAAAACAATAAGCGGCTGAGCCGGGACAGAAGGCTGAGGGAGGGAGGCACGGAGGTTAGTGACCTTATCTGCGAAGAAATTTGAGAGAGTAGCAGGGCTAATGGGTGGGGAGACCTGGGCTGGGAAAGTAAGATGGGAGAGCAGGCGGAAGATGGTACGGGGATCATTCCTATTTTCAGTAAGCAGATTACGTGAGTAGGCTTCATGAGCAGATTTTAATTTCGCCACGTAGGAAGCCGTCACAAGTCGGGTGTGAGCCTTTCTAAGGACTCTTTCATGAGCACGCATGGACTGCCTAGCACGGAGGAGTTCCATAGAGTACCAAGGAGCACGGTGACAACGGGAGTTCAAAGGGGTGACAAGGGGAGAGTGGGCATCAAGACAAGTGAGAAGGGGTTGCTCCAAAGAAGAGAGAATCTGGTCAGGAGAGGCAGAAGCATCAATGGGAGGAAATTTGGAGGCCACATCATTAGATAGGGAGGGAATATCAATGGAGGCTAGTCGACGGAAAGGCTTAGGATTATGAAACAGCTGGGAAGGTATATGGAATGGGATAGAGAAGTTGAAGTTGATAAGGAAGCGATCAGATATAGCATTATACAAATTTGTAGTCATCAGGTTGGAAATAAGACAGTCAGAGATTACAAGGTCTAAAATGTTACCATGAGAGTGAGTAGGGGAAGAAACGTGTTGGGTGAGGGAGAAGAGATCAAGGATTTCAGAAAAGGCTTTGAAATTAGGATTGTGGCCAGGAAGGTTGAAATCACCGAGGATTAGGAGAGAACCAGAGGAGGAGAGGCCAGCGAGGAGGTTACTAAATTCATCAAGAAAAAGCTTGAGGGAGGAGCTGGGGGGGCGGTAGAGGACTAAAATATGTAGAGAGGGGGTGGAATCAGAGACATTGATGAGCACCTCAAAAGAAAGAAGAGGGAGAGAGGGCAGATTATTCAGAGGAAAGGAGGCACTGTGAATGAGAGCAACTCCACCACCGCAAAAGTTACATAACATAACATAATTTCACGGATGCCAAAAGCCACAAGGGCCTATCAAAGGTCATCCGCATCCGTCAAAACCCACCCACAAAAAGCACCATCACCAGGGGAAGACAAAATCAAAGTCCCCCACAATATAATATAACAGATGACAAAAGCCACAAGGGCTCATCATAGGTCATCCAAGTCAAATGGCCTCTTTTTTAAGGCACCCAAACTCCCAGAAAACTACATCCAGAGGATTGTGTCCACAAACAAGGGTATCACCAATCAAGGCTTGTCAAGAACTAAATCATGCAGCTATAGATATATACAAACAATATTAATATATACAAAACTTAGGAACCATCACAACCTTCCCTCCCCATAAACTCATCCAACCTACTCTTAAATACATTTAAGTTTGGACCACCTACTACCCTCCGCGGCAATTTGTTCCAGAAGTCTACCACTCTATTTATTGGTGAAAAAATATTTTCTTAAATCCAACCTACACCCTTGCTTTTTAATTTTCAAGTGGTGACCTCTAGTCCGATTTCCATCATCTAACTCAAAAAACTTGCTAACATCCAATTTATCTATCCCAGAAAATTTTTTAAAGAGCTCAATCATATCCCCTTTCACACACCTCCTTTCGAACGAGAACATATTTAATACCCTCAGTCTATCTATATATTCAAGGTGCCTCAGGGAAGGAATAATCTTTGTTGCCCTCCATTGCACTGACTCAAGAAGGTTAATATCGTGTCTAAAATGTGGGGACCATGCCTGTATACAGTACTCTAGATGTGGCCTAACATAAGAGTTATAGAGTTTAAGAATAACCTCCTTACTTTTGTAACTGACATTTCTCTTAATGAAACCCAGCACTCTATTTGCCCTATTTCTAGCTTCAATACACTGCTTAGAAAACCTTAATGACTTATCTATTACTACTCCTAGATCTTTCTCATCCTCTACTGAGCTCAGACAATGCCCATCCATTTCATAGTTAAATTCTCTATTATCTTTTTCCATGTTAATAACTTTGCACTTTAAAATTATCATCAATATCTTTAACTACAGCTGCTAATTTGGTATCATCCGCAAAAATTGGCACTTTATTATTAACTGCCTCCCCAAGATCGTTTATATAGATGACAAATAATAATGGACCCAGAACTGATCCCTGAGGAACCCCACTGATAACATCCCTCCACTCTGACTTTACACCATTTAGCCACTCAGCTATCCAATTTGAAACACACCCACATATCCCAATCATTTTTAATCTATGAACTAGTGTCCTATTTGTGTACCTTATCAAATGCTTTACTAAAATCTAAGTAAATTATATCTACATTCTCTCCCTTATCTATTTGATCTGTTACAAACTCCAGATTGTCTAGTAAATTAGTCAAACATGATCTACCTGATCTAAACCGATGCTGAGCATCGCTGATCAACCCCTCCCTCTCTAGATGTTGGCAAATCCCTTTTTTAACTATTTTCTCAAGAATTTTACAGACTACAGGAGTTAGGCTAACCGGTCTAAAGTTATTTGGATCCTCTTTACTACCCTTCTTGAAAATGGGGACTACATTCGCTCTCTTCCAATCATCGGGTATTTCTCCATATTCCAGTGACCTAGTATACAACTTCTCCAGAGCTATTGAGATACTTTCTACCCCTTCTGTAAGTATCCTAGAATGAATATTATCAGGGCCGGAGGCCCTGCCCTGATAATGGTAGTAAACACCTCTTTCCCTGACCCATGAGTACTATACGGGAGGTATGGGAGTGGACGTAACCATCAGGGGTAGCAAGATTTAAACAGCAAGCCGAGTTTCCGTGAGTCCAAGGAGAGTGACTCAAGTGTTAACGAGCAGGTCATGAATGTAGTCAGCCTTCTTCAAGAGGCTTCTGACATTGAGGAGAGACACTGAGAGAACGGGTGAAGGGGGAGGTGAAGAAGAATCAGGGCTAAGTGGGGGGGGCTTGATTCAAGTAAAAAAGTTTTCTTAGAGCAGGAGCTAAATGGAAACCACGTTTAGTCTGGCAGCGGGAATGAGAAATTCCCAATGCATTAATGTGAGTAAGGGTGTTTTGAGAAACACTGGTAGCAAGCAATTCCATTGAGGGCAAGAATCGTTAACCTATCAATCATAACACAAATTAGTTAACTATATAAGTAGAGTGGCTAAATGACACAAAAAATGTGAGAAAAGCAAATTAACTATATAAGTAGAGTGGCTTAAGTGACACAATAATAGGAGAAACAATAATTGAGACAAAATAAAGAGTAATCGAATAGTGTGAACAAATAAAATTATGATAGAAACAAGAAACGAGGGAAAAAAATAGTGACAAATCAGAATTAGTGGTCGGTGAGGGAGGGGAGGACGCGTAGGCGGGAAGAAAGAGCGGAGGTAACAACGAGATGGCTTGGAAAAAACAAAAAACACGTGGGTGCGAAAGAAGCAGAGAGAAGAAGAGGACTGCCAGGACCTTCTCCATTTCGGAGAAGGATCTGGCTGAGGCCGGTCCATTTGGCCTGGGGGCTCCTTCCGGTGGAGAGGAGAAGCAGTTTCATTCCCCGCCCTCCTCTCCAAAGAAGAAAAAGACAAAGAAGACTCTGGGCTCCTCTCCATCCACGGGAACTGTGGGTAGATGGGATTGCTGCTACGGTAAGTGACCAAGCCAAGATCGGCACATCCGCCCCCGGGTGCAGAGCCCCTGAATATGACTAAGACCAAAAGTGCACCGGGTGGATCCTCAATAACATCGGGGCCCCTCATTCAGAGGTTACTTGGCGTTTAGCTAGCTGGCTTCAAACGTTTCCTCGTCATTCGCTCCACTGATGGCACCATGTTGACAAAGGGTAACATGATCCATCAGAGGAGAGCATTAGTTAGTGTAATTGGTAGAGAACCGAAGGCGACACGTTTCTCAGACGGAAGCCTTCGGGCGAATGTGGCTAATCCCACCGAGGCGGCCAATATAAGTGCTCTTCGAACACTTCATGGCACCTCAGTGAGTGTGACGCTGCACTCTACCATGAACTTTGTGAAAGGAGTAGTTTATGCGAGGGAACTCGTTGACTACTCCATTGAGGACATCACCTTAGAGCTGGCCGACCATGGGGCGGTCAAGGTCGAACATGTGATGAGAAAACAGGGAGGGGCCTCGAGACCCACCCCTACACTCTTCATCACGCTACCGCCTGAAGGCATTCGTGCCACTGCCACGGAGGTGCTATTATTGTCACTGCTTCGATCATATGAATCGTTCTTGTAGACGTGCAAGTCAGGGTTGCACGAAGTCTGTGTAAATTGCTCCAAGGCTGCACACGATAAGTCTAAATCATGTGTTGCCAAGTGGGTCAATTACGGAGAGCCGCACCCCGCTTCTTCGAAGCAATGTGGTGCATATCTCCTTGAGAAAGAAATCCTGGCAGTTCAGGCCCAGGATCGACTCATTCCAGAGGCTAAGGACTTGGTCTTGGCGCGCCCGGCTCTTCCTGGTGTGGTGGAGCGAATGTGAGTGTGTGTAAAAGGGCCATTCTCCCACCCCTTTTCTCAGTACCCTATCCCTTCGTCTGTAAAAATGTGTGTGTGTCTGAATGGGAATGGGTTTGTTGTTTTTTGTTTATTTTATGTATAAAAATGATTACCATGTTTTTTTTTCTTTCTTTCCAGGCGCCATATTCTGGAAAGATAGGACTTAGTTTCGTATATCCTTATATTACAAACAAAGCATTATATCCTGGAAAGCTATATATTATTGTTAATAAATAAAGGCCAATAGTATAGCTTAATGAAGGAGGGCTTATAATAGCCACGCAAGCTTTTTAAGGTCATTATCTTCCATCAAGCGCTGAGGCGCCACACTTGTTGTAAGTCCTAGGCATTTTGCTCGCTCGAGTGGCAGGTGGCTGGACATCTCCCCATCCTCTTTGTACCAAGTGAGGCCTTGTTTGTTATTTATATATTGACTTGTAGTCAGGATTTTTTTGGTTGTTTGATTTTTTGTTTCTTAGGATCGATTAATAGTATTCATATATATAGGATTTTCTTTTTGTATTTTTTTTGGTGAAAAATAAGGAGATCTCCAATATAATCGCCCCTCTCTATTGTAGATATTTTGTGCATATTTACCCATATTTTTTTTGTAAATATTGTATTTTTTTGTTAGTAAAGGACTGTACATACAATCCATTTCATTCTCCTTCGATTTCTCACGTCCGGATTAGTGTAGGGAGCGGGTTGGATCAATTGGGGTTAGTCTGAATTTATTCGGCCCGCTACACTGGGATGTCTTATTCCTCAATAGTTAGAAAGGCACCCTTGCTCCTGGCCCATCCAGGCCAACAAGCACAGTTGTTTCTGCACCCATTCGGAGCCCTACTGCGGGCTCTACTCAACCCGGGCGCTCCCCTGGTAAAGCTGACGGCAAAAAAAAGTTCATACACAGCCCCGGCGAAAACCAGGGCTCCCCCCTCTTCCTCCAGCATGACCGTCTCCTGTAAGGCGAAACAACCACGCGCCTCCCCTGAAGTTGGTCACCAGGCCATCTAATGCGGTTCCTAAAGCTGTCCCCCGAAAGGAGGGCCCCCTGCCTCCGAATCCACAATGCCCACCTAAGGTTTCGAGGCAGTTAAAATTAAACAGTTAAAATTAAACAATGCAGAAATTGCTGTGAATTTAAATGAATCCTACCGTAAAAAATGGCCTTCCAAAATATATATATATATGGTAAACATTACGATCAGCGGCGCAAATGATGGGGCATAAACTATTTGTTGTGCATTTATATTTTGTTCACCCGTGCATGAATATTCAGGCGCGTTTGAGTCCTAGTTCAAATATAGCCGGCGCCATTTTTATACCAAAATGCCCCAAAATAACCCAATGAAAAAGCTGTTTACTTAATTTATTGTGATGGGTATGCTTCTGAAATAGCGATGAGGAAAGCATGGAATCTTTCTTTAATTCACATTTTGGTAAACACAAATCTTTTGCAGAAAAGGTGCCATTCAATGCCGATTTCTTAAAATAATGGCAATCACTTGAGTCATGTTTAGTTTTAGAACATCCAAATTCAAAATTATCGTTAATCTCTAATGCCTGGCCACAAACCTCGCAATCGATTTTAATATTAAGTAAATTATCATCATCCAAAAAGGTTAACAATTTATCTCAATCCGAAAATAAAGATGAAGGGCAAATTGCACATACGAAAGCAATATTCAAGCTGAATTTACCGCCTAATAAAAATAGTAAAATGGGAAAAAATATATTGACAAATAAAAATGACTACAAATGAGGATAATAAAAAGTGAAAAAAATAAACCTCGCAATCATAAATTATGATTGTCCAAAAAGGTTAACAATTTATCTCAATCTAAAAATAAGGCACAAAGTTAGACAATAGACGAAGGGCAAATTGCACATACAAAAACCATATTCAAACTGAATTTACTGCCTAAAAATTGTCTTTCCTCCACTTTAAAGGCTCCACAAAAACTAGTTCTTTTAAATGATCTAGCTAAGTATATTTAAATGTATAAAAAAGGTAATAAAAATAGTAAAATGGGAAAAAAATATATTGACAAATAAAGACTACAAATGAGGATAATAAAAAGATATTACATGAAAAAAATAAAAATTCACATCATTCATTTCTGATGTCAGCCCCACCCCCCACCCCTATTATAATTCGCAAAACGATTAAAGTTGCAGAAATGACTTAGTTAAATCATTCATTTCTATAAATGTTAGAACATTATAAACAATTATGATTATATACTGGGGGGCTGTGCCCCCCAGATCCCCCAATTGATTGAAACGAGGGTCTCCATCCCCCCCCTCCGCAGTGTTTAAATCCACCATGAGCAGTCCCCTTGAATTTACTCCAAAAACGTGAAACATATTGGAACACACAAAATAGTTTACGTCCCATCGTTCGTGCGGCCGATCTACATGTTTACCCAATTTCGTTGCTTCCCTGAAAATTTTGTTCAAGGAAGCCCGGCAGGCAGGGGGAAATGGGCGGTGTCGATCCAGCCTGGATGGAAAGAGAAATGGACACAGCAGTGATGGGACGATGAAAGAAGTTGAGCTGCAAAGGAAAGTCAAGCGTTCACAGAAAGACAGGTCACCATTGAACTCAAGTCTTCGATCTCACCTGCTTCATCTGAAGAGCAAGGCCTGATAGTAACTCCACCAAAATGATCCCACTGTGCACCATCACAGAAGAAAATCATCTCTCTGTAAGTTTCTGCTGCTCTGGACCGGACCAACATAAGTGACTGTCAAGCTGCATACGTCACCTTAGGAAAAGGCTGCATTGCTGCCTGTTGTGGACCGACTGCCGTACCTCATTTCTGGAGAAGAGCCTCGCAGTTCCCATCACTGATAGCAAAGCGGAGCCTACGGCAAACACCTTCCATTCCATTTTAGCTGAGTGGGATATTAGCTAATGAATTTGGGATCCAAGAGTGGTGTGTGCGTTCGACTGCAACAAATCCTTGGTCAAGATCTGCTGCATCTGACCTGTTGCCATCATGTGCTGGAAATTCTGCTGAAAGCTGTTTTCTCTACCCTCATCCCAGAACCATCTTAAGGTTCAGATATCGCTGCCTTTTGTCTGTTTCCGAGAGTTCTGCCAGTTTGTTGATCAAGACCAGTACAGCACAGCAAACAAAGAGCTCAAGGAGGACTGGGTGGACAATGTCCTCAAACTGCCAGGCTACCTTCGACAGTACCACTCACATGATGACTACTGGGAACTGCTAGAACTAGCTGTTGTGTTCATTGGTGGAATCCCTCAGGGATACAAGATCTCTTTCCACAAGCCGAGAGCAGTCCATTGGGCTTGATAGATGGCAAGAGAGATTTACGCTCTGAAAATGTGGATCTTCGCGCCTCAGTTCACAGAATACAACAAACAGCAGCTGTCCACTTCACAGGCAGTCAAGGGCGCAGTTGCTCCAAAGCTGGGTAATTTCTGCATCTTCATTGTACACTACTACAATCGAGCATGGTAGGCTTTTATAATCTGCTTTATCCCCACCCACACCTTCCTCACATACCCCTTTCTCTTTCCTTTCAATCTCTATTGATTTTACACCCAGCAAAGGTGCCATGCTGAAGGGCTGCCTGGCCACTGCAGTGAAAATGTGGTCACCTTAGAGCTGGCCGACCATGGGGTGGTCAAGGTCGAGTGTGTGATGAGAAAACAGGGAGGGGTCTCAAGACTCACCCTACACTCTTTGTCACGTTATGGTGGAGCGAATATGAGTGTGTGTGAAAGGCCATTCTCCCACCCCTTTCCCAATACCCTCTCCCTCCCTCTGTAAGAATGTGTGTATGACTGGAAATGTTTTTTTGTTTTTTCTTTTTATATATATAAATTGATTTCATGTTTTGTTTAAAATATTTTTGTCTCTTTGCAGAGAGTTTCTTGATAAAATTCTTTTTGCAAAGGTCCACTCTATAATTTTACCAATTCAACAGGAAAATCCTTCAATTTGTAAAGAGGCAGAGATTGTAGGATTCAAAGTAACTTAACTAAAGTTATTGTACGTGCTTTTTGAAGGAGGAGGGCTTCTATATAGCCTCAATACTGCGACAAGATCACTATATTTTTTTTATTTATTTATTCCATATTAATCCAATGTAAAGTATAAACATATTACATTTTATATCTTAATGACAAGTTACGATAAGTACTTTATACATACAAAGATTAGTTATGGGCCCAAGTTTGTTTTTGATAAGTCCTAGGCATTGTGCCCACTTGAGTGGCAGCTGGTAGGACTTTCCTCCTTTGGTACCACGTGAGACCTTTTCTTTTTGTTGTAGTCGCAAATACTTTTTTGTTCAATTTTACATAGAATTGTTTCTTTGGATTGGTAGTTTTTGTTTTTTTTCTTAAAATATAATAGTCTGAGTGTTTACATATATTGATTGATAGTATTCATAAGATAGGATTAATTGTATATAAATAAGTAACGAGATCTCTTGTAAATATTTACCCCATATTTTTTGTACGTAAAGGACTGTACATACAATCCGTTTCATTTCTCACGTCTGAATTAGTGTATGAAGTGGGTTGGACTGACTGGGGTTAGAGTCTAGATTTTTGGCCAGCTACATTTGGCGCCCAAACAGGGACGTGAGATCTCAAAACCAGGAGCGTGACAGGATTGGATTGCAGTCCACATCCAATTAGAGTGAACGGGTATTTTTGTTGTTTTTCTCCTTTTTATATCTTTTTTACTAACCTGGGAGGATGGCTTCTGTGGAACAGGGCCTCCATGATGAGATTGTGAGACTGAGGAGGTGAGGCAGAAAGAGGAGGAATGTATGATTGTTGAGGAGTGCGATTGAGGGATTGAAGAGTGATATGATGAGTATGGATGAGAAGAGAGACAGAAGCAGGTCGATCAACGAATGAAAGACCTATATGACATGATGAAGGGGTCAAGACTGTCCCCAGGACCCTCGACCCTGACACCCTAATGGGATCAATGGGAGTGTGTGTGAGTCTAGAGAGGATAGGATGATTGTGAGTGATAGGAAGGACGGAGAATGGAAGAGAGTGGAATGCAAGAGAAGAAGGAAGACTGGGTCAAAGGGGAAGGATTGGAAGGTGAGAGGGAAGAGTGTGGACTTGTACTCGGATGAAGGAGAGAGTGATGGTATGAGTGAGAGTGAGAGCAAGAGCAGCTCAAGTGAGAGTGAAGTGAATGTGGGGAAGGGTATTTTGATAAGAGAAGTACCAAAGGTAGATAAGTTTAGGTTGCATGGTGGGAAGAGTTATAGCGGGCCACAAATCTACGCTCTAACCCCAATTGATCCAACCAGCTTCCTACACTAATTTGGACATGAGAAATTGGGGGAGAAATGAAACGGATTGTATGTACAGTCCTGTATTCACAAATAAATTACAATAATATTTACAAGAGATAATTAAATTTTCATATAAGAATTCAATTAAAAAAAATGTGTGCACACAACAAAACAAGGCCAAAATTCCCCAATCAAAAAAACAAGATCTCCCCCCAAACCTACGATGGGTGAAGAGAAAAATTTGTACAATAACACCAATCGGTACTGGGTCAAATGATGTTTGCACAAAAAATGAAAAGAAAAACTGAACAGTATGAGATACTCCAATCAACACTGTACGATGCTTTTAAAACAAAAGGGGGTACAGGAGTATCACTCGCGAGTTAGGGCAAGGCTAGCCAGGGCCGTATAGTTGTCAGTTCAAGATGAGGGGTGGGGAAACTAGGTGCGATCGTGGTTTCCAATGAGAGTTTGTGTAAACCCTCCTATCAGGGCGGGGGTAGAAGCACTCTTGGCCTCTTTCTAACTTCCGCAAGAAGTTCATTGTCCCACGGTTGCGTCCACACATTCTCCACTCTATATTCAAACTCGGTAAATCTTCTTGACAACCGATACTCAAAATTAAAAAATTGTACATAAATATTAGGCTTTCAACCTATTATTAACTTTAACTCTTTTCTCTGAAAAGAGAAAACAAACCAATAAAATTTTGAGAAAAAAAATAATTAAATGCCAGTTATTCACATGCACACGCTCGCACAGAGGGAGGGAGAGGGTATTGGAAAAGGGGTGGGAGAATGGCCCTACAAACAGTCACATTTGCTCCACCACAGCGTGTGGAAGAATTCTTTGGGAAATTTGAGCGGTATCGCAAGCTAAAGTACCCGGAGAATAAGGGATGCCAGATGAATGTTTTAGGGGAGTGTTTGGATGGAAAAGTATTAGAGTTTTTCCGCATGATCACTAGTGTGGGTGAACCGAGGTATGAGGTGGTGAAGGAGAGACTGATTGGGCAGGTGAAATGAATGAAAGAGAGTGTGAAGTATAAAACTATGAATGAATTTGAGAAGGCTCGAATAGGAAATGGGGAAAGTGTGAACATGTATGCACATAGGCTTGAGAAAGAGGTATGGTGATGATGATGTGAATGAATGTAAACAATTAGTGAGAAAGTTCCTTGATACAGTCCCATGAAAGGTAAGGGAATGGCTGAATGGGAAAAGAAAGGAGAGAATGAGGCTGATAGGTGAATGGTTAGTGTGGGAGGAGTGTTGGAAGATGGGCGATTTGATGAGGAAAATGATTTAGACGAAGATGGATGGTACAATGTGAATGTTGAGGGTAAGAAGCCCAGGAGCTTTCCTCCACCACAGCAGTTTGCCAGCTATCGGGATGCCCTGAGGGCTGCACCAGCTGGGGTGATGTCGAGCTTCCTGGGCTGGCAGACGGATGGGCAAATGGAAGGGGACATATGAGTGGTAAGTGCATGAATGGATATATGAGGGAGCAACCAAGTTATGTCCCAGCAAATGAGAGACCGAATGGTATGAGAAAGATCGTGGAAGGAAGGGTCATATGTAAGTGGAAATCTTGTGCTTGTTTTAGGTGTGGTAAGAAGGGGCATATGATAAAGCTTTGCCAGGAAAGTGTGAAAGAGTGCTTCAAATGTAAAGAAAGAGGCCATTTGAAGAAAGATTGTCCGAAGTTGAATGGTGGAGAAAATGCTGGGGAAGTGGAAGATTTGCATGTGGTAACTGTGGAAAGGCCAGTCATTATGCGAGGATGTGTTGTGACCAGAGGAATGTATGTAGCTATTGTGCGATGGAAGGACATTCAAATGAAAAGTGTTAGATTAGACTGAGAGTGCAAGGTGTGACTGGAAAGTCTGAAGCAGGAAACTGAATTATAAGAGAGTACCTGGTGAAGTATCCTCTGGGTGCATGAGTGCAAGTAATGTGTTGGTTAGTCTATTTAGTGTGAAAGTGCTGTCTGGTAGGAAGTATGAGTATCTGAGTGTGAAGATTGAATTGAATGGGATTGAGTGTTTGGCTTTGATAGATTCTGGATGCAAGATGAGCTTGGTATATAAGGATGTGTATGACAAGTTGAGTGTAAAAGCCCTCCTGTCTGAGTGTAAAGGTAGTTTGGTAGGGATTGGTAGTATGAGAGTGCCTGTGATTGGAATGATGTCAGCTGTTCAAATGCATGATATGATGATAAATGAGTGGGAATTCTCTGTGATTGATAAGGTGAGTAGTGAGTATGGTGTACTGGGTCCCCTCTCCACTGTCAATGAGGTAGGTATGGATGATAGCACGGATGTCAGGGTAAATGTTGCGAATGACAAGACGTTTGAATGGATGTATAATGAACTGGGAAGGATGGTGGAATTGGATGGATGTTTGACTGAATACGAAAAGGAGGATGTGTATCGAATGTTGTTTGAATGAAAGGGGTTCCTCAGTAAAGGGGATCTGGATTTGGGGGTTGCAAAGCTTCCGGAATTCAAGATCATCCTGAAGGAGGACACCCCAATCTATCAGCGGATGAGACATTTCCCGCGTCTGGTTGCTGATGAGATTGAGGAGCAGTGTGTGGAATTAGAACGATTGGGGGTGATTGAAGAAAGTGAGAGTGCATGGAATAGTCCGATTGTGCCTGTACATAATCCGGATTGAAGATTGCTTCTGTGTGGGGGTTATCGAAAGGTGAATGAAAGGACTGTGAAAGAAAGGTTTCTGATGTGTGTGTATAGTATGCATGAGATTAAGTGGTTTACAAAGCTGGATTTGGTACAGGGATATTACCAGATGCCCATTGCTGAGGAGAGCCGGCCGGTGACTGCCTTTTCCTCTACAAAAAGGCATTATCAGTTCCTGAACCTCAGCTTTGGTTTGGCTAATGCTCCCAGAGCCTTCCAGCGGGTGATGAATGTTGTGTTGAGTAAGTTTGCAAGTAAGAATGTGATTGTGTTTATAGATGATATTTTGATTATGACAGAGTTCTGAGGAGCATATGAGATTGGTGAATGATGTGTTGAGAACATTGGAGAGTGTTGGTGTGAAGGCGAAAGTAGTGAAGTGTGAATGGTTTGTGAAAGAAATGGAATTCCTTGGGCATATGGTGAGTAAGAATGGGTTACGAAAGTCACCAAAGTATGTTGAGAAGGTGCGAATGTTTCCAAAACTGGTGACTGAGAAGCCACTGAAGTCATTTCTGGGTTTGATTGAGTTTCAGCGAAAGTTTATACATCATTGTTCAGGTGTGAGTAAGCCTCTGACTGAGTGGATGGGCAAGAAAGGTGGTACGATTGTTAGGTGGAATGATAAGATGAATGAACCATGAGAGACTGAAAGAGGCAGCGGCTGAAGATGTTAAATTGGCATACTGAAAATATAGTGTGAATGCTAAGATGCTTGAATTGTATACGTATGCGAGTGGGTACTGTATTTAAGGTTTTCTGATGCGAGAGCAGCGTTTAAATGGAGAGAATGTCAAGCGAATAATTGAGTATGAATGCAGCAGAGTGAAAGTATTCAACTGTAGAGCGAGAGTTGGCTGCAATAAGGTATTGTTTGAAAGTGCTGCATCCATTTTTGTATAGTGTGAGGTTTGTGATCAAAACAGATCGCCAACTTCTTGTGTATTTGCAACATATGAAATGGGCTGATAGTAGGATTGCAAGGACTTTGAAAGATTTGAGTGATTTTGACTATGTGATTGAGTATGTGCCTGGTGAACAGAATGAAGTGGCTGATTTGATGTCAACGTATCCTGGTACGAATGATGAAAATGTGTGTGGAGTGAGTGATCCTGAGTATTTGCCTAAAGGGATTATGAATGGAAAGGAGATTAAGGGTGGTGGTGATTCCTTGTTCGATAGTGTATGGAATAGTTTGCAAGATTTGAAGAGTGATGGAGTAGATGTGAGAGTGCCCGATAGTGTGGATGAATTAAGGAAGGAGGTAATGAGTGAAGTATGTAGGAAACCTCACAGTATTGGTATGGCGAGAGTGTGGAACTTTATGAAAGAATTGAGAGTGATGTGTATGCAAGGGGTCCCGCCGTTTCAGGAAGTGTTGATTGTAGTGAGTCTTTGTACGGGGTGATTGTTTATGTGCACTTTGGTGGTGAGAGGCTGATTGTGTACAAAGATGAGAAGGTGAAGGGTTTGAATGCTAATGGGGTGCATCTGCAGTGTTTGAGCGGTGTTCATTACAATTGGGCGATTGAAAAGTAGTTGTATATGAGGGAGAAGAATGATTGTCTGGATGAAGATGAGTGTGTGGTGAATGATGGTGTGGATGTCAGTGCTGATGTTGGTGTGGTTGTTCCTTCTGTGTATTGCGAACATTGTGTACCTGATATGATGGAAGTGAGAGTAAAAGTTGGTGAAAGATTCTTCTGTGGTTTGATCGATACTGGTGTGCAAGTGTCGTTAGTGAACGAGAGGATTCTGTGTAAGTATGATGAGTTTAGATGTTGCTAGTGTAAGCCTGTGAAGTTATGGATAAGTGGAGTGGGGAAGGGAATGATAGTGGCATGGGAACAGGTTAGTCTGAGAGTGAGTTTGGGCAGTGGTGTGAATGTGAAGCATGACTTTGTGATTCTGAAAGATGAGCACATACCATGTTGTTTCTTGCTTGGTGTAGACTGTATGAGATTGAATGATTTGTCTTTGGATGCTGATAAGGATTGTCTTATGAAAGGTGAATGTGAGGTGATGAGGTTGAATGAGTGTGCGAAGAGTGTTGTAAAATTTTGCGGTATGATTGAATTGGTCATGGATGATGAGAATGAGATTTTAAGTGATGATGATATTCTAGAGATTTCAAGAGATGTGTCCTTTTGTCAGTGAGTTGAAGAGGTGTGTAATGACGCTTGTTGATTTGAATGAATGGCCTGAGTGTTTGAATGATTTTGAAAGGTATGCTAAGGATTTTGTTGTTTGTATGAATGTTGTATATTTTGTGAGGCATATGAAGGATGGGGATGATATGTATGTACCTGTGATGTCCTTGGTTGGTATGATTGGTTTGGTGAAAGTTGTGCATGATAATTATGGGCATATGGGTAAGTATTAGTTGTGGGAGTGTATGAATGAGCGTGTGTTCCATCCACTTCTGAGGACTGTTGTGAATGATTTTGCAACTACATGTGAAAGGTGTCAGAAGCAAAAGGTACAAGGTGTGCAAGTGAAGCCGCCGATGTTGAAAGTTGATGCGAAAAAACTGTTTGAATTAGTAGTAATTGATTGTTTGTCTTTACTGCGTATGAGTGCTGGGAATGTTGTTATGGTCGATCATAAAAGCAAGTTTGTGTATGCGGCGCCTGTGAGAGATAAAAGGAGTGTGACTATTTCGCATGTGGTTGAGCAGGGTTTTTTTCCTATGTGTGTATGGAAGCCTAGGAGATATGAGTGATAATGGGCTTGAGTTTGTGAGTGAAGTGTTTGAGCGAATGTTGAGAAGGAATGGTGTGGAGCATGTGAAGATGACTGTATGTACTGTCATACAATTAGGGCCTTGTGTGAGATATTAAGAATGATGAGTGAGACTTTGAATGACTGGGATGAATGGTTGGGTAGAGTCTTATGGGCGTATGTTTTAGAGAGTTTGAATGAAGGTGTGACTGAGAGAGTGCGGGCTCATCAGAGTCAGTTGAGGAGGTGGAGAGAACCTCGTGACTACCTGGGAACAGTCGCGGCGCAATGGCACGCAACTTTAAGTTCCCTTCGACCATCTCCCATCTTCTTTGCCAAGCAGTCCGAAGAGCTGCCCGTATTCCTGCCATGTAGTCGGTGTGAGGAAGAGCGAAACGCTGGTCCGGTCGCAGAGTCCTCGCGGACTCTTTGGCGCCCTCATCGGCGCGCTCATTCCCCGCAATTCCTACATGTCCAGGAACCCAGCAGAAGATAATCTCGACATCTGCCCGGCTCGCCAAAACCGTGGCATCGCGAACCAGGGGATGCGGAGATTCCAATGCCCCGAGAGCACTCAGGGCGCTTTGTGAGTCGCTATAGATCACAATCCGGTCTCCGAACCGGGCACGTCGCGTAATCTCCCGTACCGAGTGGTGTATTGCCACCAGCTCGGCCGTGAAGACAGACGCAGCGCCTGGTAGAGCCCCGCTGACTTCAAACAGAGGGGATACGGCGTGGAAGCCGACCCCCTCTTGGGACTTGGAGCCATCCGTATACACTGGCACAGTTCCAGCGTGACACAATGTGTGCTCCAAAAAGGTCGAACGCAATACTCCCGGCGCAGTAAAGCTTTGGGAGCAGAGGCGTGGCGACAAATAGCCAAATGTGGTACCCTCCAGGGTGGCGTCCTGGGCAAAACCAGGGGCGCCACCGGCCCGAGAGCTATATCTACCTCTCGAAGGAGTTTCCTGGCCCTAAACCCACTGGGCTTAGGGTATGACTGGCGTCACTCGACGGCATAGGCACCATCGAGATCAGCTGCGGATGCAGTGAGAGCTGTTGGCGACTGAGGGAGGCGCCGGGCTCGCGCGTACAGTCGAGTGATACACTGCACGCGGCGCAGAGCGAGTGGCATCTCCCCAGCATCGACCAACAGGCTCTCAATGGGGGAAGTGTGGAAGGCACCGGTCGCAAGGCGAAGGCCGGTGTGGTGGATCGAATCCACCTTCCGCAATAAACGCTCGGCTGTGGATGCATAAAACTTGCATCCGTAGTTGAGCTTCGAACGAACAAAGGATCGATAAAAAAGTAAGGCAGTAGCCCTATCAGCGCCCCAAGCGCTGAACGTCACGGAACGGAGAATGTCCATGGCGCGGGTACAAGAGACCCTAAGGCTGCGAATATGAGCCTCCCAGGTGAGGCGTCGGTCGAATACAAGACCAAGGAAACGGTGCGACTCAACCACATCTAGGCGCACCCCTTTAAGAAACAAATCTGGGTCGGGGTGAAGCCGTGGATGGCGGCAGAAGTGCACCACCTTAGTCTTGGCCAAAGCTATCCCCCAATGCTGCGGCGGCTTCAGGTTGCTTTCTGTCGTCTTCGAATCGGACACACTCGTGTGACGCATCGCTACTTGATGGAGCGCTCGCATGCGCCGTATTGCAACGACTGCGTCGTCCCCCAGACTGTTCAGCATATTCTTGTCGAATGTCCCAGTCTGGGTGATCTTCGCGCACGATACCTGTCTCGGTACCGGGATGGGCGGGGTCGCTACCGCCTGTCCCTTGTACTCGGGACAAGTGCGTGCACCATGACTGGTGGACTTATTAACTTTTGGGGGGAGGCCGGCCTTTCCCCCTTTATTTAAGGTTCCTTTTTTTTGTTATTGTTTTGTTTGTAGGTTGCACTCTCCTGCACCGGTGTGAGGGGGACCTCCCCCCGCTGCCGGAGATTGCTTCGATTGTTAAGTTTTTCCAATTTATATCATTGTTAAGTTTTCATATTTTTACTTTAAAGTAGCCTAGTTCTAGGCTGTCGTGTTTTTCGGCGACTTATGCCCAAGTGGGTAGTTGCCAGATGGGCTCCATAAAATTAAAAAAAAAAAAAAATCCTGACTACCTGGTGAGCCATCCGGTGTATGAACTGTGCAAAGAGAGAGATAAGGTGCATGATGATGAGATGGAGTGTGATAATAGGGATCTCTCTGGGAAAGAGTTTGTCTTGGTCTCAAGGAGTAGAAAGCATACAAAGAAGAGTGAAAGGAAGAATGCAAGTACAAATGAAAGTAAGTCTGAGCAGGGTCTTTCTGGTATGGGGGAGCTTGAGAGAGAGATTGAGTGTTTGCATAAGCAGGTGAGTGATTTGGCTGGTGTAAGTAGACAAGTGAGTGAGCTGCCTGTGGCTGATTTTTCCAGTTTTGGGAAAAGTATGAATGATAGTGTGTTTGGGCAGAATGAATCTAGTGTGGCTGATTTTTCTGGTTTTGCGAATGGTAAGAGTAGAGGTGAGTTTGATGTGGAGAATGAGGAGGTGACTGACTTTTCTGGCTTCTGGTGGGAACCAATTGAAGGGGTCTCTGGTATAGCTGCTGAGAGTAGAGGGTATGTGTGTGATTTGTCTGTTTCGCAAGAGTGTACCTTAAGTTGGATGAGAACTGTGAGTGAGGAGCTGATGAATGGGGGTATGAAGAGTGAAGATTCTGAACGGAAGCATATGAAAGAGTTCTGTTGAGAGATGGGAGAACTGGTAATGAAGGCTAAGAGTATGGTGGATGATATGATCAATAGTGATGAGGAGACTGACAGGATGACTGATGAACAGCCCTGACAGATTGCTACACATAGCCAGGGACCAAACGATGGGTGTGAATGGGTGCAGAAGGGTGCGATTGAGTATATAAACTACCATGAGTAAGGATTGAGAGTGTATTGTGAATGACTGTGATCGAATGCCCTAAGAAAGGAGGGGTGTGGTGGAGCGAATGTGAGTGTGTGTGAAGGGCCATTCTCCCACCCCTTTCCCAATACCCTCTCCCTCCCTCGGTAAGAATGTGTGTATGACTGGAAGTTTTTTTTGTTGTTTTTTCTTTTTATATATATAAATTGATTTCATGTTTTGTTTAAAAAGTTTTTGTCTCTTTGCAGAGAGTTTCTTGATAAAATTCTTTTTGCGAAAGTCCACTCTATAATTTTACCAATTCAACAGGAAAATCCTTCAATTTGTAAAGAGTGGCAGAGATTGTAGGATTCAAAGTAACTTAACTAAAGTTATTGTATATGCCATTTGAAGTAGGAGGGCTCCTATATAGCCTCAATACTGCAACAAGATCACTATATATTATATCAAGCTCGGAGGTGCCAGTTTGTTTTTGATAAGTCCTAGGCATTGTGCCCACTCAAGTGGCAGCTGGCAGGACTTCCCTCCTTTGGTACCACGTGAGGCCTTTTCTTTTTGTTGTAGTTGCACATGATAAGTTGAAATGGTATGTGGCCAAGTGTGTAAATTGCGGAGAGCCGCACCTCACTTCTTTAAAGCAATATGGTGCGTATCTCCTTAAGAAGGAAATCCTGGCCATTTAGGCCCAGGATTGTCTCTCATTTTGAGAGGCTACAGTCCTGGCGCACCCGGCGCTGCCTGGTACATCCTATGCCTCAATATTAAGAAAGACACTCTCTGCTCCTGGCCCCTCCAGGCCTATGAGCACGGTCATTTCCGTGCCTATTTGGAACCCTTCTATGGGTTCTACCCATCCCGGGTGCTCCTCTGGTACTGGCTGCACAAAGGGTTAACACCCAGCCCTGGCTAAAACTAGGGCTCCCCTCCCTTACCCAGCATGACCGTTTCCCGTAAGATGAAATGACCGCGCGCCTCCACCCAGTTGCTAGACTCACAAAAGGCAACACCCCTGAAGTTGGTTGTAAGGCCATCTTCCAGGGTTCCTAAAGCTATTCCCCGAAAGGAGGACAGCACTAAAGGAGCTTCGGCTCCTTCACCCACACCCAGTGGTGTGCATGGTGGGTCTTTAAAAAGAGGGACCCCGGCCTCTGAAGCTGCCCGGCTCACCTAAGGTTTTGAGGCACTCATGCATCTTAACATTGTGTGAACTGTGGCTCTGTGTGACTGACTCACTCGCTTCCCAATGAAGGTTGGTTCACTGGCTACAGATTTGACTGTAATGGAAGATGGGTCAAATGGAATATGTGATGCCTTGAGGGAGTATGGCCACACAGAGGCCCCCACTGAGATGGACATGGTCCCAGAGGTGCCCCAGATGGCAGGATCTTCCATGGGGTTGAATCCGTGTTTGGTGCTAAACACTGAACCTGAGTCCACCCCTATGCAAGCTTCTCTTCAGACAGCTCAGGCCTGTGAGGACTCAGAAGGAGAGAAGTGTCCTCCTTTCCTGGCTGGTGCCCCTCTGACAGCTAAGACCTTCTCTTATCTCGGATAAGGATCTTGCTGAGACCTGTACATTTCGCCCTGGGGCTCCTTCCGGCAGTAGAGAAGCATGTTCATTCCCCTTCCTCCTCTCCCGAAAAGAAAAGAAGCAAAAAGAGGACTAAAGGCTCCTCTCACTCTCATGAATGGATGAGTCCACTGTTCTGAGTGGAGCCTCAATTATCTCAGCGCCCCTCATTGATAGAATACCTGGCATTTTTTAGCCTGCTGGCTTCAAATGCTTTCTGGTTATTCATTCCATTGAAGGGAGCAGCATATGTTGGCCAAAGGACACATGAACCATGAGAGGAGAGCAATTAGCTAGCTTGATTTGTAAAGACCTGAAGGTGTCCCGTTCCTTGCATGGGAGCCTTCTGGCGAATGCATCAGATCCCTCTGAAGCAGCCATGATTAGTGATGCCACACTTCATGAAAGGAGTGTTCTATGTGAGAGAACTCATGAAACTACTCCATAGATGATATCACCTTAGCGCTGTGTGACCATGAGATGGTCAAAGTCGAACGTATGGTGAGAAAACATGTAGGGGCCTCTATACCCACCCCTGCATTCTTTGTCACATTCAAATGTGACAGGCTCCCTGACATGGTGAGTACCGCTTGGTATAGCTAACGTGTGAGGGCATTCATGCCACTGCCACAGACTGGGTGACCCCACCAATGCTTGCCTCTTCCTCACACCAACTACATGGCAAGAATCTTGGCAAAGAAGATGGCATCATTTAAGAATTCTTGCATTGCAGAACCAGGTCAAAATATTCACTCAATCTCTTTATAATGGGTGATTTACCCTCTAAGCCAGTGGTTCCCAAACTTTTTCTGATCTTTACCCACTATTCATATATGATCCTTATCCATGGTCCCCCTCCCCAATCCATATCTCGTGACAACAGTGACTGTCTCTAGTCCTAAGTTTATTTAGGTCCATTATGAAAAAACTCCGGCGATACCTAATTTTATTCATTCAACCCTATATTTTATCTTTTCTTAAATATTGAAACATGGAAACTTTCAATTTACTTTTTGCCAAATCCCAAATAAACATTAAAATGGTACTAAAGAAGTAATTTAATGCACATAAAATAATTTTTAGAATTTGAGAGTAGACCTATCTCTAATTGAAACTAATAATTTCCAAAAACCTTTCATCAATATACAAAAGTAGAAAAAATAAATTTCATTGCATAAAAAAGTGTAATCAAAAGCAATCTTATCGTTTTTTTTCTGACAAATTTAATAATTCTGGACGAAATCCTATCATAGGGAGTCGTAAATAACAAAACCAAGACCTTTAGTGGAAAGATCACCTTCTCTTCTCCCAGCAAGACCTTCATGTGCAAGTTTGTTTGTTTAAACCCCAATTAAACTCAATGTGAAGGGTGATGTTGAAAGCCATCGACCAGCATCTTAATTCTTGGCTTTGTTTCACTCAAAGCACATCGTAGGTCATGTTTCACATCAGGTCTATTGCGATATTTTGATTTAATATACAAAAGTTGAGAGAATGCACCCTCACAGGAATAAGTTGATGCAGAGGGTAGTAGTTGGCAGAAAGCTAAGTTACATAAGTTTGGGTATGAAGCTTGCATTGATGACCAAAATACAGTGAGAGATTCCGTTTCAAACTCATTTTGGCTCCTGTATCTTACTGAAGTGTCAGCAGTTCAGTCTGGCCATCATCATTATCATCAGGTATGCATGTCACTGGTGCAGTGAAGGGAAGCCTTACTACCCGAGGTTTGGCTTTGGATATCCGGGAAGTACCTTTTAAATTCCTCCACTAAGGCTTCAAGATGTTGAATAATCAAGTTCTTTGTAGCAATATCACACTCCTCTGCAATGTCTGACGCTGTTTCCAGCATTGCCAAGTTTCCCATTCCAACTTTCCGCCTCCAATTCATTCTCCATCTTAAGAATGAAAGCTTTAATTTTGTCCACAAAATCCCTTGGAATTCAAGGTTGAGTGTGTTCATCTGTTTAAATATGTCAACAAGGTAGGCTAGCTGTATTTCAAAGCCATATACAGACCATGCTGACAACAAATCTTGCTTGGCCTGTACCTCAAGGAAGAGTGGTCTTTTCTTTGAGCTCAAATACACGCTGAACTACATTTCCTTTGGATAGCCAGCGAACTGCTCTATGAAATAAGAGGATTGCATGAGCTGCATTCATATCACAGCAGAGTTTCTTGAAAAGGCGTGTGTTAAGAGCACTGCCTTTTACAAAGTTGTGTCTTTATAATGGTATTCAGGGTTTTCTGTAATTCTGAGGATAGGGTTTTTTGAAGCTAGAGCTTGCCTGTGGATCATGCAGTGGAAAGGTATAGCATTTGGTGATTTTTGTATAACTCTTGAAACAAAACCTGACTTAGAACCTAACATGGCATATCCCACAGAGATTGCCCCAGTCGAGACATTTGCTTCAAAGAATTGTGAAAGTTTCTGCATTACATCTTCACCTTTTGTAGATTACTCAAGAGTTTCACAAAACAAGAATTCCTCCTTCATCTCCTCACCATGAACATATCTAACAAAAACCATGAATTGTGAGCAGGACTGGACATCAGTGGACTCGTCGAGTTGAATACTGTATAATTCAGCTTCTTTAACTTTCTATATCACCTGTTCTTTGATATCATCTGACATAAGATATTTGGCATTGCACTGTATTATTTGAGAGAGAAATAGCACTCAGCTTTTCAGCACTTTTCTTACACAAAACAAGCTTGACCATAGTTTTGGCACATGGCAAAATTAACTCCTCCCCAATGGTGTGAGGTTTCTTTTTCTTTGCTATTTCAAGGGATACGAAAAGGATGCCTCCTCTAATGCAGCATTTTGTTGGTGAATGGAACCGCTGGCACTAAGTCATTGTCTCTTCATATTCAATTCCTGTCGACCAAAGAAAGAACGATCCTTGCCAACATGTTGAGAATGTGTAGTTATCAGGTGTAATTTAAGCTTGCTAGGCCTCAGTGATTCAGGTTCTCATACAGAAACCATAGCAGAGGAAGTATTAAATAAGTTATTGAGTGAAAATTGTTTGGTATCAAAATGCATACCAATGAATTATTTTATCGAGAACACAAAATCATATGTAAAAATGGAATTACACTGAATAAAGAAAGAATTAGGCATATTGCTCATGCGTCTGTCAGCAAGGCATTGTTAAAACCTATACCGAGTACAGAGGCACCTGTTTTTCTGGCTGGCTCAGCTGCTCACTAGTTGTTTAGTGTAGTGGGGCTTGGGATTTTTATGTGTAGATAGCCTCAGCTTGTGGCCCCCAGTTTGGGAATCTAGGCTCTAAGCCATCAAAATATTACTCCTAGAATACTATTACAACAATATAAACAAGTTTTAATGGTTTATTAGCCTAAAATATGTGAGCCTGTCACTCAAATTTACTAATTTTCATCAATATTTGTACCCTATGTAGAAAACCTCATAAATATAAACACTCAAATGCATTGGCCTGCTACATTTTAAGAACAACCAAGCTTCTACTATTTATGACCTCCCCAGAACTATTGATTATATAGCAGAATGTCTGAGCAAAATCATTTTCCATTTATGTTAGAATTTGTTTTTTCTTATTCCCTCATCATTACAATTCTACTAGTTAGTGAATAAGATAATGATGAAAATATAAGATTTGGGCCAATTACCTATTTTAAGTTATTATTTCAATACCTTAATAGTTATGGGGTCAAATTTTTATTTTTGTGAATTAAATTTGGGGGAGGAAATTCTTTTAAATTATATGTTCTATATTTTCCAGAAAGATTGTTTTTTTATCTTGAAAAACATTTTATATTATGTCTGTAAAAATTCTAGCTAAAGATAAAATTGTTCAGGCTTACAATTTAATAAACCATTTAGAGCCACTAAGTGTCTGTAATGTTTTTGGTATTCAAAAACTTAAGCGTAAGATTGAAGCAGAAATTAAATTTCTTAATAAGGTAAGGTTATATTTGTTTTTTCTGCTTTTACTTATAATTTGTGGTATCAAGTGTTGTTAGGAAGCCTAAAGATGTTTTTTCTCTCAAATCTTCTGCTTCTGGTCTCTTCTCTTTTTTTTCACACAGAAATAACATTTTCATGATCTCAGAAGAAAAGCAGGAACTGTACTGGACAGTCTTAGTTGTATTTGGAAGCAGGAGCAACATACATGGTATCATATTCCAACTTTGCTTTTGGACATACCCTGGGTTTTCATAGTTGCTAAGGACTCTTGCTTCTAGACATTTTGAATCCTATCACTTGCAGTAGGGATTGTGCAAAGCTCCCAACTGTAATAATTGCATGTCAAATACTTGACTCTATGTGATATACTTATTACTGATTATTCAACATTTCAGTGTCCCTGTAGCGGGCCGAAAGCAATACTAAACCAGCGTTCCAACCTTATCCTAGGATTTATGGACCTTGAGAACCCTGAGGAAGAATTGATACGATTTGATATACAGTCCTTTACTTTACAAAAAAATACAGTTATAATTACAGTTTATATTTACAAACAAAATAAATAAACACTGGTGCACATTCAAAATAAATACTCTTTACAAATTAAACTTCTCCAACCAAAAAACAAAAATAAAATATGACAGGCTACACAACAAGGTCCACACAACAAATCAATCAAAACAACACCCAAACAAGAATGGGTACAGGACTATCACTTGAAGGCTGGGGGTGGGTGGGTGGTAGTAGTCATAGTGTCCAATAAGAAGGGGCACAGGCTCGTCAGCCAATGCAGGTAACGCCCTCCGTTTCAGGGCTGGGCTGGGCGGAGCACTCGCCTCGAGGATTCCTCTCACAGTCCGCTGAAGCTTCACTCTTTGAAGACACAGGATGTGATACTAAAAAGAGCCAGAGAAATTTTGGTATAGCGTTTCCAAAGAAAAATCTGGTGATAAACTTTGCTATCCCTCATTGTTAAAATTAATGTTGAGCCTATTAGTATTTAAAAAAAAACCAATCTTACCTAGGGTAATATCCCAATGTGCTGGACAAATAAATCTAACTTAACTCTCTAAATATTTACTCTTATATTTATGTTTAGAAAATTATATCTCTGAAAAGAGAGTACAATCAGTTATTATTTGTATTCCTAATAAAAAATCGGAAGGCAAATTATACCCACACACTCACACAGGGGTAGGGAAAGATATATGTAAAGGGTGGTGGGAGAATGGCCCTACAGACACACACACACACTACTCCCCCACATCCCCATAGTTTTATTAGGCTCCTATCTCACCTGAGTAAGAAATCCTATCATCTATTGTATAGGAATTTGTTTATGGAGAAAATGGGCCTCCATTAATTGGTTGAATTTCTCCTATTGTAGAATGATCAAGTATTTATCAAATAATCCTTACTTATATCACTAAAAATATGTCTACCTCAATATATCAATGGAAAGGGTATAAATATAAATCATGTTTTAGATATCCATTTCTATGGTATCTACCATGAGGAAAAAATGAAGTTACAGATGGTCTATTTGTGGGTACCACAATCTGCAACTGCAAACTGCTTGCTTACCCTTCAGTACTAGATATTATAAAATTTCAACCTTTTATGTTTGATATTTTTGTATTCACTGGATTTACAACAACTGTTACTCATCCGCTATTTTATAAATCTATATCTAGCTGTAAGTAGTAAATGAGTAACAGAGAATGACTTTTATTCCAGTTAATGTGAAAAAATATCATCATAAACATAATAAAAGCCTGAAATTCTATAATGATATCTTGAGTAAAATTAAACTACCATGATACAGAAGGGTAAACAAACAGTTTGCAATTTCAGGCTTGCCCTGCCCACCTACAGATGCTACAGACTAATTTTATTATTTTAAAATTTTTCAGAGCTTACGAAGTAATGACATCAAAGAAGAACACATTCACTGTTCTAATATTGGCCAACTCGCTTCTCTTGTTGAAGTTGCAACAACTATTCCTGGAGTAAGCATTTTTTTTATTCATCAATAAACAATTTTTCTCCCTCAGTTTTCCCATAAGAAGACCCTTTCATTCATTCCAATCATATTGCATCTTTGACAGGTAACTGCAGTACTCAAGTCTTTTGATATAGGAGATGGAGAAAAGCTTATTATTGATGTTGTGGGTGAGAATAACTGCAAGTGGTATAAGGTAAGTAAGATCTGTATTCAATGCATAATACTTTTTTGGCCCTCCTGCAGAAGCAGCATGCCTTCCTGCCCCCAGTAGTTTCAAACTAAGGTGAAGCTTCATTGGCTTTTTTCAGACCTTTCTATTTTTTTTTTTTTTGCCACTTCTTTACAATCCTCTTTTTGTCATATTTTTCTTGCCTGGCAGCTAATTTTGCATATGCTAATAGTGGACCAGCTTTCATTCACTCAGGGCTTAGATTTTTTTCGCTCTCTCTCTTGTCTATAGTGGGGAGGGTTATTTAACATGCCAATTTCTCCCCACTGCTTTTCCATCCACTGCCCCCTTCTTTCTTTTCTATTACTATCTTATGCAAGGGGGTGTCAGGTGTAGAATGGAAACCATTTTGCACCAGACCTATTTTCATTTACCTTTACCTCACCACTTTATAGATCTCTCCTTACAAACTTTGTATGTGAAACACCTTCATTGTTTTTGTAAATTTTGAGACGATTTCACCCCTTAAATTTACTTGAGACGATTTGTATATAAATATCTTTGTCCAAAAATAAACCACTATAACTGGAAATATAAAAATTGAATCGTCTTTACAGAACAGAGAGAAAATGATCTAATTTCTCATTTGAATACTTTCTCTCATTGCATTGCAGGTTCTTGTTTACAGTGTAACAGTTAAATTGAAAGTCAAGAAGATTAAAAATTTATTGCACAATGACATGGTAGAGTTATCCACAAACTAAAGAATGCATAAATCCGGGAGGGAAATAATCAACTAGTTTGCTTTGGTTTACACTGAAGAATGAGTTTTCAGTGCGCAGGCGTTTCATGGCCAAACTTTTCACTTCTGGATGTTTCATTGCTGAATGTTTTATGTTCTTGCATAGACTTTATTTTTGAATGAAATGCATTTATTTAAAAACCTTTATTTAAAACTTTTTAAAGGATTGATTTAAAGTTTATTTAATTTTCAGAAGAAACTTAATGAGGTGAGCTAAGTTTGGATGAGTGATTGATATATAAATGGGAAAATTGGTATAATGATCCCTGGAATGAAATGGATGAAATAATGATAGCTGAATAATTTTAAATAAAACTGTTGTAAATTTAACCCTCATTCCCATTATTAGGGTAAAATGTTGAAGAGAGTTTTCCCTTTAAACTTGTAAATATTTATATTTAAGGGGTCGTAATATATACAGTGGTAATGAAACGTGTGACTTGAAATGAATTTACTAAGTCACACATGATTATTAACAACTTTACCTCTAAACTACATATCTTTACTTCACCAAATTCAATGTTCAATAACTTACAAGCAAAATAAGTTTGGGACATTGCCTTACTTCAACCAACTGAGGATGCTGGTTGGTTGTTTAACCTTCAATTTAGCATTACATTATCTGAGATAGGGGAGGTGGAAATAAGAAATAACCATTATTAAATTTCTTCAATTGTTACTCGCAATCAGTATAGGGTTTAAGGAAAATAGATCAGCTTTTAATCAATTGCATTTTATTCCAAAAATAGGGGGAAAAATGTCCACACAAGAATATAAAATATTCAATGATGAGATGTCTGGTGGCATTTGGCCATTGACCAAACGATTGTGCGATGAAATGTTCGATCATGTTAATTTTCTTTTTCTTGATAGTAACATATACAGTAGGTGCAATAAATATCTGATAAAATGTTCAATGATGAGATGTCTGGTGGCATTTGGCCATTGACCAAACGATTGTGCGATGAAATGTTCGATCATGTGAATTTTCTCTCTTTCTTGATAGTAACATATACAGTGGGTGCAATAAATATCCGATACATGGTCAAAAGTTTATTTACCATAGTTACAACAGCGAAGTAATTGAAAATTGAACTTATGTATTTTGTACGTTGAATACAAATTGGTATCATATTGCAAAAATAGTAAAACATTACTATGATTACAGCAAAAATATCAAACAAACATTTCAAAAAGTAGCCAATACATCTATGAAAACCAGTTAGTCTTTGGTGATATGACCTTTCGTCGCTAGTACAGCTTCTGACTGTTTGGGATATTTACTTATGAGGTTCTTACAAGTATTTGTAGGTATCTTGGCATATTCTTTTTAAATCTGTTAGATTTCTTGGCTCCCTTTTCTGAATCTTTAGTTTTAATTCTCACCACAGGTTCTTGATAGGATTTAGGTCTGGCGACTGACTTGGCCATCCCATAACCTTTATTTTCTTCTGCTGAAACCACGCTGCAGTACCCTTAGCTGTATGTTTTGGATCATTGTCCTGCTGGAATGTCCATCCTTTTGGCAACTTCAAGTCGTCTGCAGACTAAGAGATTATCATCCAGAATCCTGCGATACATCTGAGCATTCATTTTCCCTTCAATAATATGGAGTCTTCCGAGACCTGCAGAGGAGAAGTAACCACATACCATTATGCTGCCTGCTCCAAACTTCACTGTTGGGATTGTATTTTTAGGATCATTCACAGAGTTTTTCTGCCTCCAAACGTGACTAACATTATTCCGCCCAAATAACTCAATCTTCGTCTCGTCAGACCATAGTACAGCATCTCAAAAACTTGCAGGCTTTTCTAAATGTTCCTTGGCAAAATTAAGATGATTTCCGACATGAATTGGTTTCAACAAAGGTGTCTATCTTGGTGTGCGAGAATGGAATCCCTCATTCCTAAGAACTGCTCTAATTCTAATTTTTGCATTCATTTGTCCCAGCTGCTTCCAAATCTTTCTGAAGTTCAGATCGAGTCACTTGAGGATTCTTCTTTACTTTACGGACTATATGTTTAGCTGCATAGTTTGAAATTTTAGATGGATGCCCCGAATGTGGTAGACTTGTAGTGGACTGATATGACATGACATGAACCGGCAAATCGTGTCACTGATGGTTGAGATTGGTATTTTTAGCATAAATGAAATTTTTTTATAGCCCAAACCACTTTTATGTAACTGAGCAATTAGTTCTCTGCTCCTTTTTGGCAATTCTTTAGTCTTCACCATATTAGAATTAGAGTGTTGAATGATGACCTTCTCATGCAGCTCTCAGGCACTGACTGAGGACCGCTGTTTCACGTGGACAAAGTAGATTATTTTTCTAGAAAGTTCTACAGCATTCCTGTCGCGTAAACCACTCTGGAATGTTTGAGAACTATTTATTATTTCTTTAAAACTAATTTTGTAGGGGTGTTGGATACTTTTTGAGGCGATAATCTAACACTTTTATTGATATAATATCAATGCTTTACTATTTATGTATTTTAATACCAAATTTGCTGTTGTGTAACTTGTAAATAAAATTTTGACCATGTATCAGATATTTATTGCACACACTGTTTACGGCTTCAAATGCAAGGGAATCTGGAAAGTGCTGCTCAGATCATTACTGATTATAGAGTTTCTATTATTACTATCATTGTTAATTTGTTTGCAAATCAACCTATGTGAAAGAAGATACTCAGGCTCTGAATTAGCTCTAAGTATGTCATAATGAATATATAAACTAAACAATCATTGTACCCAGTACCAATACCGAGCATTAACAAGCAGGCCTAAACTAACATCAATACACAGGGCAGTAATGGCAATAATAGATATAAGTGAAGTCTTTGACACAGTACCTAAACACCATCAATAAAAATAATAAACCCCACACAATGAAGTCCCACAGAGATCCATACTCTTCCCAAACTTTTTCCTCTGTGAAGCACCATGGCAAGATTCTATATACCTTCCACACTTTTAACTAGGCTTGGGACTTGAAATGCCCCATAAGTGGTACGGCGATTTTCCTTCCTGGCCGCCATCCTGACAGGACTCAGCATGCCGTCTGGTCTCCTTATTTGTGGTCAGATCGAGTCCTAAGGCATGGTATAAATTTTCCGTTTTAAAAAGGGGTATAGTAACTTACCTTGCGCATTTACTTGCCTTGTATATTGCTGGAAAACCAGTCTGATGAAATACACCATATTCAAGTGGCGGTATTGGCGGTGTCCAGCCATCCCAGCTTAGCCTCTTCTTGTTATTTTTGACAGCCTGTGTTTTCTACCCTACAACCTCTCCCACAACCTTCTCAGGTCAGCTTCTAATTTTGCAGGGTAAATGCTTAAAGCTCCCTGTCACCCAACTATCCTGGATCAGGGCTGAGAGAGGAGGGGGCAACGTTCCCTCACCCCTGAGCTCTGGTCTGGGCGGTGGGTTTTTAACAACCTGCTTCATCCCCATCCATACCTTCCTCACTTTCCCTTTCTTTCTCCTTTCAATCTCTATCCATTTTAGCCGAGCCCCAGGTGTAGCTGCTAGGCAGGAGGAGCGGCCCCAAATGGTGGCAGCCGGCTCGGCCGGCCCTGTACTCACCCCTCGCAGAGTGGGCTACTGCATGGCATGATTAGCATTTGCATCCTGTATTTAAAACAGGGTTCCCATGCCCAATGATGAAATTAAAAAAAATCTCCCTTCCCTTACCTTCCCTTCAACCATCATCGGAGCTGCACTCAGGCAGCTCCATTGAAAAAATGGAAGTCCCTCCCCCTCCCCCATGTGCTTTCACTGGGGACCCTCTAAAATTCTTCAACTGGAGAGGAGGATTACTCCTCTCCTTTGCCTATGGGTATAGGGGACTCCCCCTCACCCCCTTCTCTGGAGGTGCCCTCGGGTACCTCCCTCTTTCCGTGGCAGGGCTTAGTCCCTTCGGGTACCTCCCTCTTTCCAGTGGCAGGGCTTAGTCCCCTCTTTACTATGTAAGGGGACTGCCAATAGAGGCAGGCAGCCTGTTATTGACTGCTCTCATTGGGAGTTGAACAATAGGGCCAACATCCTTAGGGGGTAGGAGGGAAGATAGAGCCCATCAGCCTCTTCCCTCCAAAGACATGAGGCTCGAATTTTGAGCTTAAAGGGGGTCACCGTACGTGCCCCCCTCTCTTCCCCAACAAAAGAGTTTATGACCAATGGGACCTGTTATCTCCTGAGGGGGGGGGTCACATGGAGCCCCCCCCCCCTCAGTTGGACATGGTCCCTGAGGCAACCCAGCCCCAGATGGTAGGACCTTCCATGGGGACAAACCTGAATCCTCCCCTGTGCAAGGTCCTCCTCAGACGGCTCAGAGAGACGGCAAGGAGAGGAGGGATCTCCACCTCTGGCTGGTACCCCTGTGAAACCCAAGATCTTCTCCATCTCAGAGAAAGATCTTGCTGAGGCTGGTCCATCTGCCTGATGGCCCCTGCTGGTGGAGTGGAGAAGCGGGTTAATTCCCCACACTCCTCTCCTAAAAAGAAAATGACTAAGAAGAATTGCTGCCGTTTCAGTAAGTGACCAAGCCAAGATCGGCTGCCCCATGTGGGGAGTCACAGAAAAACACCAGAACTGCACTGAGTGAGCCTCGATTATGTCGGGGTCCCTCATTCAGAAGCTATCTGGTGTTTTTGAGCCCGCTGGCTTCAAGTGTTTCCTCGTTATTCGCTCCGCTGATGGCAGCATGTTGATGATGGGCAATATGATCCTCAGAGGAGAGCTCTAGCTAGTGTGATTGGTAGAGAGTCGAAGGTGACCCGTTTCTCTGACAGGAGCCTTTTGGTCAATGCATCAAATCCCTCCAAGGTGGCCATAATTAGTGCCCTTTGGACACTTGATGGCATGCTTGTGAGTGTGACGCCGCTCTCTACCATGAACTTTGTGAAAGGAGTAGTTTATGCGAGGGAACTCTTGGACTACTCTATAGACCATGGGGTGGTCAAGGTCGAGCGTGTGATTAGAAAACAGGGAGGGGGCTTCCTCACATTGGACTGTGACAAGCTCCCTGAGTCGGTTTGTGCCGGTTGGTATCGCTAGCGCGTGAATGCATTTGTGCCACTGCCGCGGAGGTGCTATTACTGTCACTATGCAAAGTTGGGGCTACATGAAGCCTGTGTAAGTTGCTCCAAGGCTGCACATAAGTCCAAATTGCGTGTGGCCAAGTGTGTCAATTGCGGAGAGTCGCACCCCACTTTAGAAGGAAATCCTGGCCATTCAGGCTCAGGGTCGTGTCTCATTTTACGAGGATAAGGACTTGGTCCTGGTGCGCCCGGCGCTGCCCGGGACATCCTATGCTGGTTACGATACATTGCTGGGTACGGGAGATTACACGATGTCCCCGGTTCAGAGACCGAAGTGTGATTTATAGCGACTCACAAAGCACCCTGAGTACTCTCATGGCATTGGAATCTTCACATTTCCTGGTTCATGATATCCGTGCGGCCACGGTTTTGGCGAGCATGACGGATGTCAAGATTATTTTTTGCTGAGTTCCTGGACATGAAGAAATTGCGGGGAATAAGCGTGCCAAAGAGTCTGTGGGGACTTGATGACCAGATCCTCGTTTCGCTCTTTCTCACACCAACTACATGACAGGAATACAGGTAGCTCTCCGGGCTACTTGGAAAAGAAGATGGGAGACTGTCGAGGGGAACTTAAAGTTGTGTGCCATTGCACCATTACTGTTCCCATTGACCTACCCTCCAATGCCCGATGGCTTCAGGTTTCCTTCTCTCGTCTGAATTGGACACACTCGCGGGAGGCACTGACATTTGATGGAGTGCTTGCCTGGCCTTACTGCAATGACTGCATTGTCCCCCAGACTGTTCGGCACACACTCGTTGAATGTCCCAGTCTGGGTGATCTTCACGCACGTTACTTATCCCAGTACCGGTGGATGAGAGGTTTTTTTTGTAAGTCGCATGATCCTGCATCGAGGGGAGGCAGGCTCACCCCCGACGCTGGAGAACGCTTTCTTCTTGCCTTTTTGTATTTCTCTTTATTTTTTTTTAGCCCTTGTTTTTTTTATAGTTGGAATTTGTTATTTACATATTGTTATTTATTTTTTAATATAGCCTAGTAGTAGGATGTGTTGTGTACTGCAACTCCTGCTCAAGTAGGCAGTCGCCAGATGGGCTACCATAATGAGAAAAAAGGGACTTGAAGTGTATTAATGGCCTTGGTGAGGCAAAAATAATGCTGGAAGCAGAGATGGAAACACATCATCCTATCTGAATTTATTCCCAATAAAAAGTTTCTATATATAACAGTGCACAATTTAATGAATTGTCAAACATGAGAATATAGACAGAACAAGACAAGAAAATATTAAGATCACTACAATGTGATACAAAAAAGGATTATTTAGCACATGCAATTTATATAGATGCAAGTTTACAAAAAGGTGTGATTTATATACAGGGTGAGGCAAAGAGGTCAGACATTTTTGAAAAATTCACAAAATCATTAATTTTAGCTTAAATATTTCTTCAGTGCCATTAATGTGTTCATATTGAATTAGCATTTGACAAAATCAAGTGTGGAAAACAACTTCCCTCATGTAGTCTGTTTTCATTGATGCCATTCTGAAGACATTTACAACATTCCTCTATCAATTTGGTCGACCTCCATGCGAATATATTCTTCATGTGTATGAGGGGGCCAAGAAGTATTAGTAAACCTGAAAATGAGGTGGCCACTGAAGAGAGGGGGGAAAAAAAAGGCTGTCAACTTGGCCTGGGTGTTTCCTAAAACGTCTCCAAATAAAGGCACACTGTAGAGGAATTACAACATAAAGCCTCCTGGAGGGCCAGACGGATGTATACAATAAAGTCCCACCACCGCCACCCCCTGCAGAAAAAGCAAGAGAATCGAACCACATGAGGAGAGTCGTGGGAACATTAGCCGGCGGAATAAAAACAGTCTAACTGCCTACCCTTTTTGATCTCCCCACTGCATAAATATTCAGAGTGAGCCGCTGTGCTAAGGTGACCACCAAAGGCCCTTAAGCAGCGCTCAAAGGATCCAATTACCTATGAGATCCAGAGGCCTCTGGTTAAATCACCAAAAAGCGGTGCCAGTCAAAAAGAACACCAAGGATGGTGATGGTTGATGGTGTCTCTAATTAACAAGCCGGCTTGGGCACCATGGTGCCACCCTCCTCACCCCTTGCTCTCCCCACTGCAGCTTCACCTCTCGCTATTCCTCTGCAGCCTCGCCCCTTTCCCCTTAGATGGGGAAGTCGCCAGCCTATAAATAAGCCCCTGAAAGAAAGAGAAAAGATTAGAATTCAAGGAGAGACGATAGAGGATCAGATCGAGGAGATTGATCCTTCACCCAGTGTCAAATTAACATAAAAAGACGTCACATTTTGTATCAGTACCAGACCGAACTATCCTTTATAGACTTAGAAGAAGTCTGACTGGATTACCATTCCTAGTGCCAAACCAGGAATTTCGGCAGCGAGAGAAGAAGGATTATTTCGGTGCCAGCCTGAAACATCCTGCACAGGCTTAGTAAGAAGCTTGGTAGGACCAATATTCCTAGTGCCAAACAGAAATTTCACAAGTAAGATAATAGAAGAACCAGTCACCCTCTCTCAAATTGTGATCTTAAAACCAAAGAATTAGACATCGGATTCCCTTACCTCCCTCCCATCTCAAGGAAAATCTACCATTGGCCGCCCCAACAAACCGAAGCGTTAGAAAAGCCATCTAGTGACCTCCAGCAACCCCTGATCTGTTCTTTCATGTAAGTTAGAATGACTATTTATATTCAGATTGCTTTAGTATGAGTTTATTACAGTACTCAAATTAACTGAAGTAGAAACATTTGTTAGTGAACCCTGTCATCTTTACCAGTAGACGAGTGAAGCTTAAAGTGGAGTTGAATCCAAATCTAAAAGGGTCACTATAAAATACCTAATCAGCAATTGGTTTGTTTACGTGGAGCCTGAATAGATTCTGTAATAGGCCCAGTTTCAAGTATGTTTATCCTTGTTAAACTTATTAGGTGAATATAAATATATATATTTTTTTTAGTTAATTGATCAATTAAAAATGCATGTTTATTTTGGGATAATTCTGGTGTTTCAATGGATCCTTTACATGGTTAACGGGCTCTCTCCTTAAAACGGATTAAACGCTGTGACACTCTCAGCAATAAGGTAATTAAAAAGTCCACTCAGCCAATATTGAAGTATTGTTGTCTTTCATAATTAATAGGATCAGACTGGGGCTCTAAAGCAACAACAATACAATACCACGACACATGCTAAGCCACTCATCTCCCAGAGGGAGGTAGCCTGTTACAAGTGGTACCTGGAGGAGTTGCACATCCCTCTGGCCTGAGTGCAAAGGAGGGAGCCCCTGTTGTCACTTGGTTGACTTGAACTCATGATTGGCCCTGGAAAGTTGTTGTGCTTTCCCCTCTCCCACACTCAGCACTGCTTTACCTTTTTATTACTATTATTATTTAGTGTTTTTTTAATATTTGTTAATAGTACCCAATTCCAAAGGAATAAATGTCACTATGGCACCCTCACATTTCCATCTATTTCCCCATCCTCTTCACTGCATGACATACCTCTCTCCACTACCAAATCACTCTGCCTAAACATCTACACAACTGATTTATCCATCATATCTTTACACAGACAGCCTCTAAACCCTGAAACATGTAACTACATAATCAAAACTAGCTCATACCAAAGAGAATGTCCACTTCTCTCCAAATCAAAAGTCACCCTCTTTACTCCCAACAAAGGCCAATCAAACCACCTCACACATGACTTTCTCCTCAAAGGCCATATCCAAACACATACACCTTCAGAACACACACAACTTCAAACAGGACAAAGAACACTGAACATACTATACAGAGTATATCCATACTGCTCTGGGCTACAGCCTAGCCAAGTGAAAACACTGCTTCTGATTACATTGGGTATGGTAAGGTTGACCACAGTAGTTGCCATACAGTGTAGTAACAGATCTGTGACAAACCCTCTACACCCCCCCCCCTCCCTAAATGATGAAATTTCCTATTTATTGGAACACAGTGTGAAACTGGAACTGTGCAAGTGTAGCTGGATGGCTCCAAATCCAAGCACACTGTACCATTTTACCAGTTCAGAGACCCAATTGTGATATGTAGAGACTTATTTAGAGACTCGCAGAGTGCACTCAGTACCCTTGAGACATTGGGAACTGTACCCCCTGTATTAATCAGTCTACAGATGGGTGTGGAAAAAAAACCCACAAGAAAAACTATGCCTCCTGGTTTTCAGTATCAATGATGCCAATGCTGCTGCAAGCTGGGAGAATGTCAAGACAGGTTATCCCCCAACCTGGAGAACCTGGGAAAGTCAAAGAATTTATAAATGGTCAGGGATAACCTAGAAAAGTCAGAAAATTTTGACTTACCTACTGTATTTTTTTTAAACAGGGTGGGGGGGGTGGATGCAACAGGTACTTTTTTCAAGTGCTACTTTTAAATATGCTAGGGGCAAAACTCTTTCTTTTCTATTATTGAAAATCAATTTGAAGGATTTTTGACAAAATTTCCCTAAGATTTCCCATTGACACCATTCCTTTATGGGGAACTTTTTTGTTTATTAAAATATATTGGCAAAAGAATTCTGAAACACAAAGTATATGAAGAAAATAGTAGTTCTTGTAGTGCTTTCTAAAAGCTGATCTTTACAAAGGTGATAATCTTTTACATTTCAACGATATAGATTTGTCATTTACTACAAAAATAGCTATTACAAACTCGCCAAGATGACCAACTGATGAAGAAATAAAGTTGTTTGATTTTCTTTCAGAATACCATCTTAAAAAATAATAGAACAATCCCCCTTGTGGTTTAGTATAGTTAAAGGCTTCAGCTCCATTTATCCAAAGGTCATGATGTCATCTAAAGTAAGCTGTCAAAGACTTGATTTATTGTTAGGAAACCTTATTAAAGTAAATCACCTAACAGGAATAGAAGCAGATTCCATAAAAGAATCTCATTCTAGATTGATTGAGAATCCATTTGTTAAAGAAATATATCATAATTATGACTGTGAAAAAGATTGATTGGATTCATTTTTCTCAATAATTTTTAAATCGGTTAACATTACCATTGATTATCAAGATTTTGTTAATATGATACAATGTTTCATGGCAATGCCTCAGTTGAGAGAGGATTTTCAATAAATACATATTGCATGGACAGTAATTTACATGATCAGTCATTAGTTGCAAGAAGAACTATATGTGATGAAATCAGAGAGATGGATTGGGACCTGTCTTGTTTTGAAATAGACAAACGGTTGTTATTAATCTGTCATAATGCCTGTTGATATTATAAGGATTACCTCGAGGAACAAAAGAAAAAGAATATGGAACTAAAAAATGCAGCTACAAATAAAAGAAAAGCAATGGAAGAAATAAGAGAATTTGAAGAAAAAAAAGGAAAATAATAGAAGAAAGAGAAGTTCAAATCCTAGAGGACCAAATTCTAACCTGGAAAAAATATTTTTGGTGAATTATGATTTTCTGTATATAACTTGCATATTGTATAACTTAATGTATAGGGTTTTTCAATAAGGTCGCTCGATTTTTAAATGTAAATAAAACAAGTTGTGTGTGATATATGCACTCAATTTATTTTAAATTTGAAAGTACATTTTATGGCATTAAGGTTGGAATATGACGTCATTCAAATGTCCGCCGCGGCTTCACTTGGTGGAACATATTCGGTAGGCCCAATTTTCGATGACTTTGTCACATAAATCTGGCTGAATTTGCTGGATGGGGTTCGTTATGTTGACTTTGAGGACATCAACTGTTTGCGGATTATTCGCATAGAGCTGCGATTTAAGGTAGCCCCAAAGATAGTAGTCTACTGGCATTAAATCGCATGATCTCGGTGGCCAGTTGACATCGCCGGCGCGTGAGATGACCCTGCACTGAAATCGCTGGTGCAAAATGTCTATCGTGGCGTGCGCAGTGTGGTACGTAGCGCCATCCTGTTGGAACCACATGTCGTCAGTACCCATATCAGGCATATAATCCAGTTGAGGCCACAAGAAGTTGCTTATCATCGATCTGTAGGTCTCACCATTGACAGTTATGGCAATCACATCTTCGTTCTCAAAAAAATACGGACTGATGATTCCGTTAGATGAAAATCCGCATCAAACAGTGACTTTGTTGGGATGCAATTGGTGCTGGTGTATCTCATGTGGATTGTTTTTGTCCCAAACCCAACAATTTTGCTTGTTCACAAATCCATTCTTCCAAAAACAGGCCTCCGTCGCTGTGGCGAGGATGGAAATCATGTAATGCATGGAACGTTTGTTGAACAGAGCACTGATTTTGATATAACATTTGATGCTTTGCACATGCTGTTCAACGCTATAACCATCTGTCGTGACTTGCCAAGTACTACTGAACAGTTCACAGTGAGGTTGCCAGATGTCGCTTTAACAACATGGCCACTATTGCCTGACAAAGCTTGAGCATCCTTGTTGAAAGACCCTTTATATATTTTTTTTATTAAATATAAAACAAAAGAAAGCAGAGCATGAATGTGGTACCTTCCTAAAATTTGATATTGCTAAAAAATTGAATTTGGTTTAATTATTTCTTTATTACTATTAATATATTATTAGGACATTTCTTTTGTACCAGGTCAGTATGGGGTTGGTCCTGCTGTGCTTTCTTTTATTTTTATAATTTTAACAAGATTTAGATGCTTTACCAGAATTTCATGCAGGTCAGGAAAAAGTTAGGGAATTTGAAATTGGAATTTCAGGGGACACCATGCAAGATTGTCTTATTCTGGCTTCCTAGACATGTATTGATTGTGGCAAGTGAGTGCCCTCATGAGGGTGATAAAAAGTCTATACACAGACTAGGCAACCAGATTACCATTTTGCTATTCCCCACTTTAACTACTATGAAGGACAGGAATCAGGTTAGTCCTTTATTTTACATGGCAAAGAAGATGAGAAACTTCTTTGTGTCTCATTACGCCATGATTTTTTTCTCATGGATGTACCCTGCAATGTCTTGATAGCTTCAGGTTGTTTTCTGCTGGCTCCAAATCAAGCCCAATTGCTGGATTTATCTCAATTCACCCTGGATCGCTGAACCAGAGTTTTTCAAGCCTGACTACACTCAGTACACTGCCTTTCCTTACATGAATGCAAAATTAGAATAAATCTGCCACCCCACTAACTACCCCTAATAACCCCAAAACGCCACCTCTTTCATTCCATTCTGCCATTCCCCTGATCATCTCAGAACATCTTTCAATAGAACCTCTTTAGATCTCATTCCTTACTACTGCCGGGTTTGATGGAAGAGAACCCAGGGCCACCAAAGCAAGCCAGTCTGAGGTTGACATAAGCCTAGTGAGAGAGGAAGAATTATGCTCATCCTCCCTACTCATGTTGATGATGATTATGTTGTCTCCCTACCAAACACCAAGTAAATAAACTTTTGAATCACTATTCCATTCTTTCTTTTCCCCTCTTGAATTTAAAGTGTAATAGCAATGAGGCTGTATCATGCCGAAAGTATGTAAGGAGTATGTAAGTAGTGTAGGTAGAGAAAGTAAGAATGGATGGAAGATATATAGCTACATATCCTCCTGCAGGAATTGGGGCTGGCAGGGTGCACTAGCCTCCAGATTTTACCTGATCTACCCAATTCTCTTATTACCAATTCCATAAACGCATCTGCTCTCCCACCACACTTCTACTTTAACCAGAACTTTAGATTGAATTATTTGTTCCTTTTATGGCCTCATCGGAGAGTGAAAATTTGGTATTTTTCAGGTGATTCTGCGAAATCCCAAAGCATTGCATCAGTTACACATATTCGGAGGAAGAAATGGTGTCCGCCCCTTGGATAAAGTTGCTCAGGATATTCTAAATGCTGCCAAAGCAAATCCTGTTTTCTTTGTACCTCCAAAGGTAAGATATGATTTAAAATACTGTACCAATTTAGCCATTAAACTAGATGAAGTGGTGGACACTGGTTCCCTTCCTCCCTGTCATTTTGTTAGCTGTTATGGCAGGATCCCTTGAAACAAAGATCATCAAAGCATGGCAAGTGTTTTGTATAATATTTACAATCTCCTTTAAAAGGATTTGCACTCATTGCTGAAAAAAAACATTCAGGAGAGGTGCACAGCATAGTCCCTCAGGCTATTTACCTCTCAATGTATTTTCACTTCCCCTAGCTTCATGGTGCTTTCTCTACAAAGCTATACAAAATATTTAGGGATGATTTGACCTAGTTTTTCATGGTGCAGTTGATGGTCTAGTCTCAAAACTTCTCTTTCTGCATCAATGAATTACAAATGGGTTGGGGTGGCACGCCCCTTGTCTAGTTAATTTGGGTATGAATTAAATGGCTGTATGGGAGTGGAGTTCGTAATCTTACCCTTCATTCTGTGTCTTGTTTTCTCTCACCTTTGAGATTTTGATTGTACTCAGGACAGGTTTGTGCACACTGACTTGCAGACTTTACGACTTTTTGCTCTACTTTATTTAACACGGGTGTTTTTTTTTTGTAGGTTGCTTGTTCCTGCACCGGGGGAAGGTGGGCCTACCTCCGATGCTGGCACGAGTTTCTTTCTTGTATCATCTTGGCTTTGTTTTTTTTGTTGTTTTTTTTAGCATTATTTGTTATTTATATAGTTATTTATTTTTAATATAGTCTAGTAATAGGCTTTGGTGAGTATGGTGACTTATGCCCCAAGTAGGCAGTCGCCAGATGGGCTCCTGAAAAAAAAATGATTAAAAAATGAGGTTTTGAATTTCAATTCACTTCATTTTTCATTCCATCACTCACGCACACACAGTCCATCACACAATTCATTGAATCCATCTCACATTCAGTGCTGTTCAATTGACTGTGGTTTCCATTCCATTTTATCTCTGTCAGTTGGTCGGTTCTTTCTTCTTATCTTCAATCAACTTTCATCCTCTCCCTCTGCATTCTCTCCCAAGGGTGTTGCCTAATATAGACTGCTACACCTGGTACATCGAGAAATACAACACGTTTCCAGCCCCAGTGTCCTTTATTCCTTCTTGATATCTATTTTTATCTCTTTTTCTCCTCTTTTTATTGAGCCTCTTCTTACATCTCTCTCCTAGCTTTATGTCTGGACCTGGGAGAGTGGTTCATCCCTCCCTCTTTGGTTCCAGTGGGAGAGGTGGGATAACTGCCTGCATTCTTGCCACCCCTTTTTCTCTTCTCCTGTCCCATCTCTCTTTTTCTACTATTATCCTTTCATGACCCAAATCTGGGTGGTACACCACACTTCAGAATGTTTGGCTACCTTAGGTTCATCAAGCTATTCTGACTGGTACCCTATATACCCTCTCCGGATTGGACTGCAGAGGTAGGCATTATCATTTGCCACCTGAGTTTAAAAATGGGTCCTGTGGCAATCATGAGAAAATCATTATAAAAATAAATTCAAACCCAGCTCTTGATTGTGAACCTCTTGATAAAGGGATTCTCCCTCCACCTATTTCTGCTCTCTGGGACCTGCACCCAAACGCTCCCGATATAGGGAAGATATGGCTTCCCCTATGCTTTTTCAGGGGCTCCTTTATGGCAAAAAGAGTAAAAAGTTCTCAGCTTCCCAGAGGGAGCCTAGAACCATAATGAATGATTCATTATGGCTCTAGGCTTCCTCTGGGAAGCTGATTGTCCTCAGGGCATTCAATATTCAATCCTCTAAGGACAGTCACTGGCAGACCCCTCTGCAACCTGCCCCTATTCCTAGAACCCAGGCTGATGAACTTCATTAGAGCCAGTGTGCTAGTTCCCTTGAGTGCCCCCATGAGTGCCAATGCAGATTTTCCTGGGACCAGCTTTTCCAGGAGAGCCCAGACTGGATTCCCAACCCCATGAAGGGGGTGTCCTTCATTTCAGCAAAGGACCAAACCGAGGCGAGTTCATCCAGCATCAGAGCCCCATTGAGGGGCTTAGAGAAAATGGTGAAAACTGCCCATCTCATACAAAATGATGTCAAGTTAGGAAAGTGGAGCTAAAAAATGCTTAGGTTCCCCATCTATAGGTTGCTGGTCATCATTGATCCCTGCTTATTGAAATGTTTCATGCAAGTGAAAAAAAAACAAGGTTTCCAATGGGCACATGTTCCATCAGCTGTATAATTTACCTTTTTTCTTTGTTAGAGAACCAGAGTTCTTTCGTTTCTTGGACAGAACTCTTGTTAATGTGGCCAATCCTGTCCAGTTCCAAACTGAGTGATCTTCAAACACGCAATGGCACACAACCTTGAACTTTGTAAAAAGGCTAGTTTATGCCATTAAACTGGTAGAATAATCTCTTGAAGACATTACTGAAAAGCTAGGGAAGTCAGGGTTGATTGAGTGAGGAATCTCTAGATTCACCCAGTCACTTTTTGTCACTTTCTACCTTTATAGGCTCCATGAGTTAGTGTGTGTGTTAGCTGCTATCACTTTTCCGGTGGTTGTCGCGGCCCCCCGGTTGTGATCCTCGATGCCTAGGGGGATGGACCCCTGAGCCTAAGTCCACTCCTGGGCACGATCCTACCATGGGATCATTGGCTCCCAAGGACCTAAAAGAAGAGGAGGGTCTTTCCACTTCTGGCGAGGCTTTGTAGACGGCCAGCTCTTCCATTTCGGAGAGGGATCTGGCCAAGGCTGGTCTGTCCTATCTTGGAGCCTCTTCGGGCGGGGTAGAGAACTTGGGGTAATTCCCTCCCAATGAAAAGGGCAAAAAGCAACAGAATAAGAGACCCTCTCTTTCCGATGATTGATGGGTGTCCAGCTTACAGTGGTTAACCAGGCCAGGCATGTCACATCCAGCCTGGAAGCGCCCTCGAGAGCGGTATACTCTCAAGAAAAGTAAGGTGATGAGCTCGATGATTTCCGGCTCCCATGGCTTCTTTTTCGTTTCCTAACTCTTCAATTTGGGCTGTGGACTTTGGTCTGTGCCTGGTGTCGGCCCTCCTTTAGCCCCTGAACGTTTCTAGTAGATATTTATGTTGTAGCTGTTTTTAGTCGGGAGTTTGTGTGGAGCTGGCATAAAGATAGTCTTTTTTTATCATTTCGGTAGCTGTGCCCTGGCGGCCGGCGAGACTGGATTGTTGGGTAAGGTATTTATCGGATATATTTTGGTTATACGTGGAGTGCCTTTAGTTTTGTTTCTTGCCTGAAAGCTACGCGAATATTATGAGAGGTAAGGAAGTCCTTCAGGTTCACATTTTGTTTGCGCACGCCACCTGTTTGTATGAAGGTGGTGTTGTAGTACTAAGGGGGAGTATGTGGGTTTCTGGCCTATGGGTATTTGAGGAGGGAAGTAACAACAAGGACAACAAGGAGTAACAACAAGGAAAGAAGGTACCCTAGGAGACCTTACGGTCCATTCAAAGAGGGTACCTTTGGCCTAGCAATTGAGCGGGCACAAGGCTGCTCAATTGTTTTGCGTCCCTAAACAGCCACTTTTCAAGACTTTGTCTAGTCTTGACTTGAACTGGTTAACAGATTCACTGTTGACAACTTCCACTGGAAGTGCGTTCCACATACCGCAGATACTATAAGTGAAAAAATTTCCACACAGATTGCGGTTGTAACGCTTCAGTTCAAGGCAAGTTGATGGAGAAATTGGTAAATGTTAGATTAGCCTATTTCCTGGACAGCGGAGGCCATCTGTCTTCTGCACAGTGCGGCTTCCGTAAGTTCCACTCCACGTCGGATGCTCTGCTCCGACTGGAAAATGCCGTCTGCGAGGCTTTCCTTCGTAGACAGCACTACGCCACGGTGTTTTTTGATCTGGAGAAGGCCTATGATACCTCATGGCGATACGGTATCATGGAGACTCTCCACACGATGGGGGCGAGGGGACGCCTCCCAATGTTTATATCTGAATTTTTGCGAGATCGTCGATTCCGCGTACGGGTGGGGGGAGCCCTCTCCGGCCCAAAGGAGCAGGAAGAGGGTGTCCCGCAGGGAAGTGTCCTCAGTGTCACACTCTTTGCCCTGAACATCAACGGCATCACCTCGGTGCTGCCGAAAGATGTTCTCGCTACGCTCTACGTGGACGACCTTTCGATCTCTTTTGGTGCGGCCCAGATGCCAACTCTGGAGCGTCGACTCCAACAGGCATTGAACCGCGTCTCTCGCTATGCCGAAGCGCACAGGTTTCGGTTTTCTTTGGCCAAGACTAAGGTGGTGCACTTCTGCCGCCATCCACGGCTTCACCCCGACCCAGATTTGTTTCTTAATGGGGTGCGCCTGGATGTGGTTGAGTCGCACCGTTTCCTTGGTCTTGTATTCGACCGACGCCTCACCCGGGAGGCTCATATTCGCAGCCTTAGGGTCTCTTGTACCCGCGCCATGGACATTCTCCGTTCCGTGACGTTCAGCGCTTGGGGCGCTGATAGGGCTACCGCCTTACTTTTTTATCGATCCTTTGTTCGCTCGAAGCTCGACTACGGATGCGAGTTTTATGCATCCGCAGCCGAGCGTTTATTGCGGAAGGTGGATTCAATCCACCACACCGGCCTTCGCCTTGCGACCGGTGCCTTCCGCACTTTCCCCATTGAGAGCCTGTTGGTCGATGCTGGGGAGATGCCACTCGCTCTGCGCCGCGTGCAGTGCATCACTCGCCTGTACGCGCGAGCCCGGCGCCTCCCTCAGTCGCCAACAGCTCTCACTGCATCCGCAGCTGATCTCGATGGTGCCTATGCCGCCGAGAGACGCCAGTCATACCCTAAGCCCTTTGGGTTTAGGGCCAGGAAACTCCTTCGAGAGGTAGATATAGCTCTCGGGCCGGTGGCGCCCCTGGTTCTGCCCAGGACGCCACCCTGGAGGGTACCACATTTGGCTATTTGTCGCCACGCCTCTGCTCCCAAAGCTTGTAATGCGCCGGGAGTATTGCGTTCGACCTTTTTGGAGCACACATCGTGTCACGCTGGTACCGTGCCAGTGTATACGGATGGCTCCAAGTCCCAAGAGGGGGTCGGTTTCCACGCCGTATCCCCTCTGTTTGAAGTCAGCGGGGCTCTACCAGGCGCTGCGTCTGTCTTCACGGCCGAGCTGGTAGCAATACACCACTCGGTACGGGAGATTACGCGACGTGCCTGGTTCGGAGACCGGATTGTGATCTATAGCGACTCACAAAGCGCCCTGAGTGCTCTCGGGGCATTGGAATCTCCGCATCCCCTGGTTCGCGAATTCCGTGACGCCACGGTTTTGGCGAGCCGGGCAGATGTCGAGATTATCTTCTGCTGGGTTCCTGGACATGTAGGAATTGCGGGGAATGAGCGCGCCGATGAGGGCGCCAAAGAGTCCGCGAGGACTCTGCGACCGGACCAGCGTTTCGCTCTTCCTCACACTGACTACATGGCAGGAATACGGGCAGCTCTTCGGACTGCTTGGCAAAGAAGATGGGAGACGGTCGAGGGGAACTTAAAGTTGCGTGCCATTGCGCCGCGACTGTTCCCATGGACCTATCCCCCAATGCTGCGGCGGCTTCAGGTTGCTTTCTGTCGTCTTCGAATCGGACACACTCGTGTGACGCATCCCTACTTGATGGAGCGCTCGCCTGCGCCCTATTGCAACGACTGCGTCGTCCCCCAGACTGTTCGGCACATTCTTGTCGAATGTCCCAGTCTGGGTGATCTTCGCGCACGATACCTGTCCCGGTACCGGGATGGGCGGGGTCGCTACCGCCTGTCCCTTGTACTCGGGACGAGTGCGTGCACCATGACTAGTGGACTTATTGACTTTTTGGGGGAGGCTGGCCTTCTCCCTTTCATTTAACCCGGTTTGTTGTTGTTGTTATTGTTTTTGCTATTGCTTCTTTATTGTTATTGTTATTTCTTTTTATTGTTTCCTGTTTAATTTTTAAAGTAGCCTAGAACTAGGCTGTTTTTTTACGGCGACTAATGCCTAAGTCGGCAGTCGCCAGATAGCCCCTTAATAATAAAAAAAAAAAAATAATTGAAGCCGTGATTGCGCGTTCTGTTCTCACTCAGTGTGAAAATATCCCGGTAGTCACCATTGTCGAACCGTCGAAGGATTTTGAAAACCTCGATGAGCTGACCACGCAGTCTACGGGTTTCTAGCGAGAACAGATCTAATTCCCGTAGTCTATCCTCATAACTTTTATGTCGGATAGAGGGAATCAGCTTGGTTGCCCTGGCTTGTACGCGTTCCAATCTCGCGATGTCCTTTCGCAATGAAGGACTCCAAAATTGTACGGCATACTCAAGGTGCAGTCGGACAAGTGAGTTGTACAGGCACAGTACAATCTCCTAGTTCTGATAACCAAACTGGCGCTTAATATAGCCTAGCATCCTTTGGGCCTTTTTCTCCGCCTCAATGCACTGTTTCGAGAACTTGAGGCCACTAGTGATTGTTACACCCAAGTCCTTCTCAGTGTCCCTCGATTCAAGAGCAGTGCCCTTAAGGATATACTGAGATTGGGGGTTTCTGTGGCCGATATGCATCACTTTGCATTTGCCCACGTTAAAAGGCATTTGCCAAGTTTGGGAGTGGCGGAGGTTATGTACATATGGCAGCCATATCCGAAACCAGCATACCTCGGACTAACCTCCACAGGATCGAGACGACTTTGTTTCTAGGGCTGTCCTCAGCAGAGGCGTGTGTAGTGTTGGCTGGCTGCTCATTTACCGTGCCCCTGAAGCTTGATGTCTCAGGGGCAGAGAGCTGTATGCACTTTCCCAGGCAGTGGCTTCACCTAGGTAGAGAGTTCTTCCAGATGCTCTTTTCTTCCCTAAATTACTCACCCCCCAGAACCTTGTCTAGCTTACTAGACACTTGCCAGGGGAGTTGCATTCATTAGATTTGCCCGCACTCCTTGTTTTTAGTGCCCTGAGTCGTTTCCTATTTTGGCTGTTGGAACCTTTTCTTCCACACACTACTTTATGAACCTCTTCAAAACTTTTATGCAAGTTTTAGTTTTTTATAATAAATAAACTAGTTTATGCCCAATTGCAGATTCAAAATTACTTTAATTTTAGGTTTGTTTCTATTTCGTGAATGGCGTCAGCGAAAGACTAGCGACCTCTCTGAAGTTGCTGGGTGTGGAAGTGAAGGGCGAGATCAAGTCATCAGAAGATTTAGGACTCCCTGCTCACGAACCCACAAATTCGTCCGACGAGGAAATTGAAGAAGCAGAAAACCGGACAGAAACCCCAGGAGGGAAGCCCCTGTCTGGGAGAAAGGCCAGTCTATCGACCCAGTTGGCCTCGAGCAAGGACCCTTTGTCATCGGATCGGAAACAAGGGCTCGGTGCGTCTCCGCTCGTTCCCACCCCTTTTACTCTGTACCGGAAAGTTAATCTTGACGTTACCTGCCTTATCGCCTTCGTGTCAGCAACGTCCAATGGAGGCAGTAACTACGTGTTTGAGGATCAGTTTTTGAGCGAGCAGGCGGAGGCAGAGAGGAAGAGGCCAGTCAAAGATACCCTTAGCGCGTATTTCAAAGGTGAATAGTGTTTTGTTTTTTGTCCCTGTTGAGAGTTGGTTTAGAATAGGGAAACGGGCTATAAGTAATATTTCACTTAAAGGGATAAAAACAAGAAAGCTTTAAATAGAGGCTCGTGGGTGGGGTGGGGTATGGAATGACATCATTTAGCAAGGCTCAACTGTACATAGAATAAATCGCCCTTAAATTACTCAGAGAAGGGAACTAGTATTGGTCATTGTAGAAACAGAGTAAAAAGAAAGAATATATAAAAAGGACAGCAACAAGAAATTGAAAACCGAGGATGAAAAGACTGTCAAAAGTAGGATAGCTCATGAGGCCATATTTCATATCCTCCATCATTAAAAGTGTATACAAAAGTTGGGTGTTGACATACCTCACTGGTATAGGGTATAAAAAGTAGGGAATCGAAATGAGAACCTTTTATTCTCCCAGGCCCTTCGAGAGAGTTGAATGGGGACTTAGGTTCAAATGTACGAACTTGCCATACAAACTCACACGCGCGCGCGTCTTCCATTAATCCCGAGTCGCCGCGCTTCACTATGCCGTGTTCCAGACAGAGAGCTCGTTGTGTGTGAAGAGGCAGCGAGACACTTCAGAAGCATTTTGATGACGATGGGCGGCCAGGGCGAGCTGCAACGAGGCGAGGATTTGCTCAAGAAGTGTCTGGTCATTTCTAGTAGAGACATTTTTAAGGTAAGTAGCGGGGGGTCGATACCCTTGTTGGTTAATGTCATGACGAAGCCTTAAAAATTATTCAGGAAAGATGCCCCCCATCCCCCTATTTCAAAAACTTAGAAGTCCAGGAAGTTTACTCAGAGGGTTGGTTGTTTAGGCGAGTGGAAACATTGCTCGCCCATCGAAGGATGTTGAGCTATACATCAGGTGTGGTTAATCAAAATCGAGGCTAAACCTGAACTAAAAACAATGTCCTTGGAATATGTACCCCCACATTTTCTCGATTATAAACCTGCCTTCAAAGAATTTGGTGGACTACTCTAGCAAAGAGGGCGCTTGTCCCTCACCATTTTTGACGGGTTTGGGCGTTTTTTCCCTTACGCCCTTTTATAGAGTTGCCTCCATCGCCCACGGCTGCTTGCTGACTGTGTTGTTTAGAACCGGCTCGTCTGCGCCAACGGGCATCCGCAGTGATTACTGGAAATCAGACCCCTTCGCCGATGAAAATCGGCTAAACGGAACGTTCACGGATGGAATCGGCTCTTTTTTGTCCTAACAGGTAACCCAGCCCCAGACGGTAGGACCTTCCATGGTGACGAACCTGGGCTCGGTATAAAGCACCGAACCCGAGTCTGCCCCTGTGCAAAATCCTCCTCAAACGGCTGCGCGGCGATTAGCCATCCTGGCCGCCGTGCTGACGGGATCCAGCGCTCCGTCCGGCCCCAGCTTAGCCTCTCTTCCTTCCTTCAGATAGCCCGATTTCTCCCCTACCTCGTCGCTTTTCATACAACCTCTCCCACAACTTTCTCTGGTCTGCCTCTAATTTCACAGGGTAGAATGCTGACCTTCTTCTCAAGCCAACCACCTCGGATGGGGGCTGAGGGGGGAGGGGATATTGTTCCCTAACCCCTCAGATTCCGGTTCGGGATGGGGGTTTTTTAACAACCTGCTTCATCCCCACCCATACCTTCCTCACATCCCTTTTCCTCTCCTCTTCACATTCTATCTGTTTTACGCCGTGTCTAAGGTGGAGCCGCCATGCCGAAGGACTGCCAGGCCACCAGGCGGGAGGGGTGGTCCCAAATGGCGGCGCCGAGCTCTGCCGGGCCTGTAAGCACCTCTTGCAGTGCGGGCTACTGCAAGAGGTGGTGAGCGATTGCGTCCCGTAAAACAAAGAGGGTCACCATGCCCAATGATGAAAAAAAAACCATCTCCCCTTAATTCCTCCTAAAACAACGGAGCCGCCCTCGTGCAGCTCCACAGAAAAGATGGAGGTCCCCCCCCCTGTGCTTGCGCAGGGGACCCTCCATACTTCTTTAACCGGAGAGGAGGCTTACTCCTCTCCTACGCCTACGGGTGTAGGGGACTCCCCCTCACCCTCTTCTCTGGAGGTGCTTTCGGGCACCTCCCTATCTCCAGCGGCAGTCCCTCCTTTGCTTTCTAAGGGGACTGCCAAGAAAGCCAGCAGGCAGCCCATTGCCGACCGCCCCTCGTACAAGCGGCTCGGTAGGGCAAACCCCCTTAGGGGGGAGAGGGAAGCCAGGCCCCTTCGGTCGCTTCCCTCAAAAGACCTGCTGGCAAAAATATTAAACCTTGCCGGGGTCAAGGCCTGTGCCTCCCGACTAAAGACTTATGACGCTGCCAAGGGGACCTGCGATGTCCTGGGAGGGGATGGCCAACTGGAGGCCCCTCCTGTGATAGACATGGTCCTTGAGGAAAACCAGCCTAAGAAGGTAGGGCCTTCCATGGGGGGGGAATCCGGGCTCGGCGCCAAGCACCGAACCCGAATCCGCCCCTATGCAAGGTCCTCATCAAACGGCTGTAGATTCTCAGGCAGTACAAGGAGGGGAGGGATCTCCTCCGGATGATGCCCCTGCGACCACCAGGACCTTCTCCATTTCGAAGTAGGACCTGGCTGAGGCCGGTCCATCTGGCATGGGGGCTTCTACCGGCGGGGGTGAGAAGCGGGTTCATTCCCCGCCCTCCTCTCCAAAAAAGAAAAGGACTAAAAAGACGAAGAAGACTCGGGGCTCCTCTCAATCCGCGGGGGCTAAGGGGACGGATGGGTCTGCTGCCACTTTGGCAAGCGACCAAGCCAAGATCGGCACAGGGCGGAGCCTCGATGACATCGGGGCCCCTGATTCAGAGGTTACCTGGCGTTTTCGAGCCCGCTGGCTTCAAACGCTTCCTCGTTATTCGCTCTACTGATGGCAGCATGTTGTCCAAGGGCAACATGATCCAGCAGAGGAGAGGATTAGCTAGTGCAATTGGTAGAGAGCCGAAGGTAACCCGTTTCTCGGACGGGAGCCTTCTGGCGAATGCGGCGAATCCCGCCGAGGCGGCCAAGATAAGTGCTCTTCGGACACTTCATGGCACCCCGGTGAGTGTGACGCCGCACTCTACCATGAACTTTGTAAAAGGAGTAGTTTATGCGAGGGAACTCGTTGACTACTCCATAGAAGACATCACCCTAGAGCTGGCCGACCATGGGGCGGTCAAGGTCGAACGTGTGATGAGAAAACAGGGAGGGGCCTCGAGACCCACCCTTACACTCTTCGTCACGTTCGACTGTGACAAGCTCCCTGAGTCGGTGCGTGCCGGTTGGTACCGCTACCGCGTGAAGGCATTCGTGCCACTGCCGCGGCGGTGCTATTACTGTCACCGCTTCGGCCACACGAATCGATCATGTAGACGTGCAAAATCGGGGTCACCCGAAGTCTGTGTAAATTGCTCCAAGGTCGCACACGATAAGTCCAAATCGTGTGTGGCCAAGTGTGTCAATTGCGGAGAGCCGCACCCTGCTTCTTCGAAGCAATGTGGTGCATATCTCCTTGAGAAAGAAATCCTGGCCGTTCAGGCCCAGGATCGACTCTCATTCCGCGAGGCTAAGGACTTGGTCCTGGCGCGCCCGGCTCTGCCTGGGACGTCATATGCCTCAATAGTTAGAAAAGCACCCTCTGCTCCTGGCCCATCCAGGCCAACGAGCACGGTTGTTTCCGCGCCCATTCGGAGCCCTTCTGCGGGCTCTACTACACCCGGGCGCTCCCCTGGTAGAGCTGGCGGCAAAAAGGGTTCACACCCAGCCCCGGCTAAAACCAGGGCTCCCCCCTCTTCCCCCAGCGTGACCGTTTCCCGTAAGGCGAAACGGCCACGCGCCTCCACAGAGTCGTTAGACTCACAGGAGGCAACACCCCTGAAGATGGTCGCTAGGCCATCTTCCGGGGTTCCTAAAGCTGTTACCCTAAAGGAGGACAGCAACAAAGGAGCTTCCGCCCCTTCGCCCACGCCCCGAGGTGGAGCGAGTGGCTCGGAGACGGTGGTTCCTCGAAAAGAGGGCCCCCCGCCTCCCAAGCCGCAACGCCCGCCTAAGGTTTCGAGGCGGAGGGAGGAAAAGACTCGCATGGCGAGCCCAACCTCCCCCAATAAGTCCTCGAAGGCGACAGCGCCTTCAGCGCTTTGTCCGGCCAACAGCGCCCGGGGTTCTGCCCCCGGAAGCGTACGGCCATTCCCGTGAGGGTCTTCAAGTCGACGAGGGCCCCCGCGTCTCCTCCGAGATGGGCCTGGAGGGCATATTCCTTCAATGGAATTGCCGTGGACTCCGGGCCAACTGGGAGGAGCTGCGGAGGCTCGTCTCGTCCCGTTCCCCGTTAGCTATTTTTTTGCAGGAGACCATGCTAGGCGCGTGCCCCTTGCCTGCCCTCCCGGGGTATAAGGGTCTTGCGACCCCAACACCGCGGGATGGCCGGGCTGGGGGATGCGCGGTTTACACCCGGCATGATGTCTCCGTTCTTCCTTTCTCTTTAGATACCTCCTTTCAGGCAGTGGCTGTGCAGCTGCACCTGGATAGGAGGTATACTATCATTTCTGCGTACATTCCACCGTCAGCTGACTTCGACGCGGGGGACTTCCGCCGCGTCGTGGCACGGTTGCCGAGGCCCTATCTCTTGCTTGGAGATCTGAACGGCAGGCATCCTCTCTGGGGAGATTACTCCATAAATCCCAGGGGACAAGTCCTTGCCGATCTGATCGAAGAGCTTGAGATGGGTGTCCTAAACGTGGATGAGTTTACGCATCACTGTCCGAGAACCGCTTCATTTTCTTGCCTTGACCTATCTTTGTGCTCTTCGGATGCACAGCCTGATTTTGATTGGGGGGTGGTCGATGACCTCCATGGTAGTGATCACTTTCCCATTCAAATATCCTTTTCAGGGTAACTGCCGCCTGAGAGACCACCTCGGTGGTGCTTGGCGCGGGCGCGGTGGCCTGCATTTCAGGAAATGACTGAATTCTCTATCTCAGTCGAGGAGTTTAGGTTGGTAGATGAGGCCGTTGAGTTCTTCTCCGGCAACCTCATCGCCGTGGGCCTGACTACTATTCCTAGGACGTCTGGCCGTTATGCACACCGACCACTCCCATGGTGGTCGGCCGAGTGTGAGACGGCCCTCAAACAGAAGCGTTATGCCTACATGCGCTATAAGCGCCGCCCGAACGATTTCACTGTCGCTGAATTTCGTCGGGCTAGGGCTAGGTTCCGGTATGTTTCGAAGCACGCCCGCCGCTCTTCTTGGCGGGCATACGTGTCTTCACTTAACGGGAAGACCCCTTTAGCTGAGGTGTGGAAGCGAGTCAAAAGTATTCGGGGCAAGTTCTCGCAGGACCCCCCTCCTGTTCTCCAGGAGAATGGGACCGCAATCTCGGACCCCGCGTCCGTGGCGGAATCCTTAGCGACCGCTTTTTCCGCATTCTCTAGCCGTGATGCTGCTCCGCCAGCATTCAATGCACGTCGTGATGTCGCGGAAGGCCACCGGCTGGACTTTACCTCCAGAGGCGGAGAACCCTTCAACGACAAGTTTACTGTGAGTGAGTTGCGTTCCGCTCTCGCTTCGTGCGCGGACACCGCCCATGGTCCGGACGATGTCCCGTACGCCATGCTTCGACACCTGGGTGAGCGAGGCATGGCCTTTCTGTTAGATTTGTTCAACAGGATCTGGGTGGAGGGTCTTCTCCCAGACTCCTGGCAAATCGCTACTGTGCTCGCCTTTCGCAAGCCGGGGAGAGATCACTCTACTCCGACCGGTTTCCGTCCAATCTCTCTAACCTCTTGCGTGTGCAAGTTGATGGAGAAATTGGTAAATGTTAGATTAGCCTATTTCCTGGACAGCGGAGGCCATCTGTCTTCTGCACAGTGCGGCTTCCGTAAGTTCCACTCCACGTCGGATGCTCTGCTCCGACTGGAAAATGCCGTCTGCGAGGCTTTCCTTCGTAGACAGCACTACGCCACGGTGTTTTTTGATCTGGAGAAGGCCTATGATACCGCATGGCGATACGGTATCATGGAGACTCTCCACACGATGGGGGCGAGGGGACGCCTCCCAATGTTTATATTTGAATTTTTGCGAGATCGTCGATTCCGCGTACGGGTGGGGGGGAGCCCTCTCTGCCCCAAAGGAGCAGGAAGAGGGTGTCCCGCAGGGAAGTGTCCTCAGTGTCACACTCTTTGCCCTGAGCATCAACGGCATCACCTCGGTTCTGCAAGAAGATGTTCTCGCTACGCTCTACGTGGACGACCTTTCGATCTCTTTTGGCGCGGCCCAGATGCCAACTCTGGAGCGTCGACTCCAACAGGCATTGAACCGCGTCTCTCGCTATGCCGAAGCGCACAGGTTTCGGTTTTCTTTGGCCAAGACTAAGGTGGTGCACTTCTGCCGCCATCCACGGCTTCACCCCGACCCAGATTTGTTTCTTAATGGGGTGCGCCTGGATGTGGTTGATTCGCACCGTTTCCTTGGTCTTGTATTCGACCGACGCCTCACCTGGGAGGCTCATATTCGCAGCCTTAGGGTCTCTTGTACCCGCGCCATGGACATTCTCCGTTCCGTGACGTTCAGCGCTTGGGGCGCTGATAGGGCTACCGCCTTACTTTTTTATCGATCCTTTGTTCGCTCGAAGCTCGACTACGGATGCGAGTTTTATGCATCCGCAGCCGAGCGTTTATTGCGGAAGGTGGATTCAATCCACCACACCGGCCTTCGCCTTGCGACCGGTGCCTTCCGCACTTCCCCCATTGAGAGCCTGTTGGTCGATGCTGGGGAGATGCCACTCGCTCTGCGCCGCGTGCAGTGCATCACTCGCCTGTACGCGTGATCCCGGCGCCTCCCTCAGTCGCCAACAGCTCTCACTGCATCCGCAGCTGATCTCGATGGTGCCTATGCCGCCGAGAGACGCCAGTCATACCCTAAGCCCCTTGGGTTTAGGGCCAGGAAACTCCTTCGAGAGGTAGATATAGCTCTCGGGCCGGTGGCGCCCCTGGTTCTGCCCAGGACGCCACCCTGGAGGGTACCACATTTGGCTATTTGTCGCCACGCCTCTGCTCCCAAAGCTTGTACTGCGCCGGGAGTATTGCGTTCGACCTTTTTGGAGCACACATCGTGTCACGCTGGTACCGTGCCAGTGTATACGGATGGCTCCAAGTCCCAAGAGGGGGTCGGCTTCCACGCCGTATCCCCTCTGTTTGAAGTCAGCGGGGCTCTACCAGGCGCTGCGTCTGTCTTCACGGCCGAGCTGGTGGCAATACACCACTCGGTACGGGAGATTACGCGACGTACCCGGTTCGGAGACCGGATTGTGATCTATAGCGACTCACAAAGCGCCCTGAGTGCTCTCGGGGCATTGGAATCTCCGCATCCCCTGGTTCGCGATATCCGTGACGCCACGGTTTTGGCGAGCCGGGCAGATGTCGAGATTATCTTCTGCTGGGTTCCTGGACATGTAGGAATTGCGGGGAATGAGCGCGCCAAAGAGTCCGCGAGGACTCTGCGACCGGACCAGCGTTTCGCTCTTCCTCACACCGACTACATGGCAGGAATACGGGCAGCTCTTCGGACTGCTTGGCAAAGAAGATGGGAGACGGTCGAAGGGAACTTAAAGTTGCGTGCCATTGCGCCGCGACTGTTCCCATGGACCTATCCCCCAATGCCGCGGCGGCTTCAGGTTGCTTTCTGTCGTCTCCGAATCGGACACACTCGTGTGACGCATCGCTATCTGATGGAGCGCTCGCCTGCGCCCTATTGCAACGACTGCGTCGTCCCCCAGACTGTTCGGCACATTCTTGTCAAATGTCCCAGTCTGGGTGATCTTCGCGCACGACACCTGTCCCGGTACCGGGATGGGCGGGGTCGCTACCGCCTGTCCCTTGTGCTCGGGACGAGTGCGTGTACTTTGACTGGTGGACTTATTGACTTTTTGGGGGAGGCCGGCCTTCTCCCTTTCATTTAACCCGATTTAATTGTTGTTGTTGTTTTTGTAATTGTTTTGTTATTGCTTTGTTATTGTTATTTCTTTTGATTGTTTTCTGTTTAATTTTTTAAAGTAGCCTAAAACTAGGCTGTTTGTTTACGGCAACTTATGCCTTAGTCGGCAGTCGCCAGATAGCCCCTTAATTAAAAAAAAAAAAAAATCCTCAAACGGCTCGGGTCACCAAGGTTTACAAGGAAGGAGGGATCTCCTCCTCCGGTTCATGCCCCTGTGACAGCCAAGACCTTTTCCATCTCGGAGAAAGATCTTGCTGAGGCCGGTCCATCTGGTCTGGGGGCTTCTGCCGGCGGAGGGGAGCAGATGGTTCATTCCCCGCCCTCCTCTCTCCTCGAGGAGACAGGACTATTAAAGAAACTATAGATAGGTCTCCAGTAGCACGATCTAAATTTTAATGAATTTTAATTATTTTAACACATTATCATATCATTTATCCATCTAGTACTTTAATCATCACTGCATAATCACCACCTCATGATATCAGACACAACTTTTATAACTCATCTTTAAAACAAATTACGGTGCAATCACCTCGCAGTGAGCACCAAGGGACTTGTACATAATTCATCCATCCCGCCCTCCTTCCCTAAAAAGAAAAAATGACGGGGGGGGGGGGGGGTTGCTCCTTTCCATCCGCGGGGACGGATGGGTCGCTGCCACTTCGGTAAGCGACCAAGCCAAGATCTGCGCGTCCGGCCCCGTTGCTCCCCCGAATGCGGAGTCCCTGACAATGACCAGAACTGCGCAGAGCGGAGCCTCGATTACGTCGGGGCCCTCATTCAGATACTACTTAGTGTTTTCGAGCCCGCTGGCTTCAAACGCTTGCTTGTTATTCGCTCCACTGATGTCGAGCATGTTGGCTAAGGGCAACATGATCCATCAGAGGAGAGTTTTAGCTAGTGTGATTGGTAGAGAGCCGACCGAAGGTTACCCGTTTCTCGGACGGGAGCCTTTTGGTGAATGTGTCGAATCCCTCCGAGGCGGCCATGATTAGTGCCCTTCAGACACTTGATGGCACGCCTGTGAGTGTGACGCCGCACTCTACCATGAAATTTTAGAACTGGCTGACCATGGGGCTGTCAAAGTCGAACGTGTGATGAGAAAATAGGGAGGGGCCTCGAGACCTACTCCTACACTCTTCGTCACGTTCGACTGTGACAAGCTCTCTGAGTCGGTGCGTGCCGGTTGGTATCGCTACCGCGTGAATGCATTCGTGCCACTGCCGCTGAGATGCTACTACTGTCACCGCTTCGGCCATTTTAATCGTTCGTATAGGTGTGCAAAGTCGGAGTTACCCGAAGTCTGTGTAAGTTGCTCCAAGGCCTCACACGATAAGTCGAAATCGTGTGTGGCGAAGTGTGTCAATTGCGGAGAGCCGCGCCCCACTTCGAAGCAATGTGGTGCGTATCTCCTTGAGAAGGAAATTCTGGCCGTTGAGGCACAGGATCGTCTCTCATTTCGCGAGGCTATGGATTTTTTCCTGGCGCGCCCGGCGCTGCCTGGTACATCCTATGCCTCATTATTAAGAAAGACACCCTCTGCTCCTGGCCCCTCCACGCCTACGAGCACGTTCGTTTCCGCGCCCATTCGGACCCCTTCTGCGGGTTCTATCCACCCCGGGCGCTTCCTTTGTAAATCTGGCAGCACAAAGGGTTAATACCCTGCCCCGGGTAAAACCAGGACTCCCCTCCCTCCCCATAGCGTGACCGTTTCCCGTAAGACGAAACGGCCGCGCGCCTCCACCGAGTTGCTAGACTCACAGGAGGCAACACCCCTGAAGTTGGTCGTGAGGCCATCTTCAGTGGTTCCTAAAGTGACTCCGAAGGAGGACAGCACTAAAGGAGCTTCGGCTCCTTCTCCCACACCCAGTGGTAGGCTGGGCGGCTCGGAGACACATGGATCCTCCAAAAGTGGGACACCTGCCTCCGAAGCCGCCCCGCTCACCTAAGGTTTCGAGGCGGAGGAAGGAAAAGACTCGCATGGTGAGCCTAACCTTCCCCGATAAGTCCTCGAAGGCGACAGCGCCCGGAGTTCTGCCTCCGGGAAGCGTACGGCCATTTCCGTGAGGGTCTTCTCTTTGAAGAGGTCCCTCGCACTTCCTTCGAGCTAGGCCTGGATGGCATATTCCTTAAATGGAATAGCTACGGGACTCCGGGCCAGCTGGGAGGAGCTGCGGAGGCTCGTCTACTCTCGTTCCCCGATAGCTATCTTTTTGCTAGTAACCATTCTGGGCGCGTGTCTCCTGCCCACCCTCCCGGAGTATAAGGGTTTTTCGTCCCCACCACCAAGGGATGGTGGCCGGGCAGAAGGATGCGCGATTTAGACCCGGCATCATGTCTCCGTTCTTCTCTTTGTTTTATATACCTCCTTTCAGGCAGTAGCTGTGCAGCTACACCTGGGATAGGAGGTATACTGTTATTTCCGCCTACATTCCTCCGTCACCCGACTTCGACGCTGGGAACTTCCGCCTCGTCGTGCCCTGGTTACCGAGGCCCTTTCACTTGCTCGGGGATCTGAACGGTAGACACCGCATCTGGGGAGACTACTCGATTAATCCCAGGGGTCAACTCATTGCCGAGCTGATCGACGAGCTGGAGTTAGGTGTCCTAAATGTGGATGACTTTACGCATCACTGCCCGAGAACCGCTTCATTTTGCTGCCTCGATCTATTTTCGTGCTCTCCGGATGCACAGCCTGATTTTGGGTAGGGGGTGGTCGATGACCTCTATGGTAGGGATCATTTTCTGGGCCGCTGCTGCCCAAGAGCTTGGCGCGGGCGCTGTGGTCCGTATTTCAGGAAATGAATGGTTTCTCTATCTCAGTCGAGGAGTTTAGGTCAGTTGATGTGGCCATTGAGTTTTTCTCCGGCAACCTCATCGCCGTGGGCCTAACTATTATTCCTAGAACGTCTGGCCGTTTTGCACGCCGACCACTCCCGTGGTGGTCAGCGAAGTGTGAGACAGCCCTCAAACAGAAGCGTTATGCCTACATGCGCTATAAGCGCCGCCCGAGCGATTTGACCGTTCTGAATTTCGTCGGGCTAGGTTCCGGTATATTTTGAAGCACGGCTGCCGATCTTATTGGCGAGCATACGTGGCTTCACTTAACGGGAAGAGCCCTCTTGCAGAGGTGTGGAAGTGAGCAAAAGAATTCGGTGAATTTCGTCGGGCTTGGGCTAGGTTACGGTATGTTTCGAAGCATCCCCGCCGCTATTTCTCCATTTCACTATAGTTGTTAACCTCAGCCTAAAAACGTTATTTGACCCTTTTTGTGTGCTTTTTTAGGTCGCATGTTCCTTCGCCGAGGGGAGGCCGGCCTACCCCCGACGCCGGAGCATGCTTCCTTCTTCAGGGTGTCTACTGCCCTTGAAGTCCTTGAAAAGCCCTTGAATTTATTTTTCCTTTGAAATCCTTGAAAAGTCTGAATTTAAAAAATAAATCATTGAGTGATTGTTCAAATGATTATTCAAATTCACTATTTATATACTTTTTAATGTCTATTAGGAAAATAATAATATTTAAGTTAATCTACTCACTAATGTGAGTGAACACATGTATGCTTTGGATGTATTGTATTTTATAATGGATGCTCGCTATACTTCTGTGACTGTCGCTTGGATACCTTGTTCTTGTTTTTTTACACTGGTGAGTTGATTTTGGTTATGCTTTGCTTATAACCCATTTTTCCTTAAATACCTCACCTTCATCAATGTCCCATAATATTTATTGCACTTTTTTAATTTAAAGAAAAACAACAATGGCTAAAACCCGTCCTTGATTATTTTTAAAAAGTCCTTGAATTCAAAATCACCAAACAAGTAGACGCCCTGTTCTTGTCCTCTTGCTATTTCTCATTATTTTTTATAGCTATTTGTTAGTTACATATTATTTGTTTTATTATTTATTTTCTAATATAGCCTAGTATTAGGCCGTGTGGAGTACGCCGACTTATGCCCAAGTAAGCAGTCGCCAGATGAGCTCTTAAAAAAAAATCGATTTAATTATTGCAGAGCTGTTAATCCAGGGCCACATGTTTGTGGCCCTCCACTGTGAAATTTACGAAGGGCCGATTGGAGTAGCTCCCGCTACGCTTTTTGCATCGACGCCTTTGGTTCTGCCTAGGATGCCGCCCTGGAAGGTACGGCCTTTGACTATTTGTCGCCATGCCTCTGTTCCCAAAGTTTCACAGCGCCGGCTCTATTGCATTCGGCTGGATCCTTGCCAGTGTATAAGGTTGGCTCCAATTCCCAGGAGGGGGTCGGTTTCCACGCGGGGCTCTACCAGGCGCTGCGTCCGTCTTCACGGCCGAGTTGGCCTGCTCCATTTTATTTGACTCTTAGGTGTTGATTGCATGATTCTGCGCCGTCGGGAGCCGTTCCTTCCCCCGACGCCGGAGCGTGTTTCCTTCTTCTTGCCTCTTGTTTTTTTTGTTTGTTTGTTTCCTTTGTTTGGTTTGGGTAATTTAAGTTATCCTAGTATTAGCCTGAAATTTTAATTACGGCGACTTATGCCCTTTCATGCAGTCGCGTAAATGGTCATTGTTTAAAAGACAAAACAAATATCCTCTAAACGTTTGTCCCCACGCTTCTTCTCCTAAAGCTTTTACAATATCGTGAGTATTGCGTTCAATTTCTTGGAGCACAAATCGTGTAACACGTATGGCTCCAAATGCGAAGAGGGAATTAGCTTTCACGCATCCGCCGCCTCCTTTGAAGCCGGCTGGGCTATTCCGATCGATGTTTCTATCTTCACGGCCGAGCTGGTTGCACTACGTCGTTCGGGACGGCGATTTTGCGTCGTGCATTGGAAGTCCCCGCCACTCGCTCGGGGTATCCTTGACGCTACCGCTGCCGCGAAACGGGTGGAGGTCTAGAGTGTCTTCTGATGGGTTCATGGACATGGAGAAAATGAGGGCGCCAAACAGTGCGATGCAAGGACTGGGCGATCGAACTAGCGTTTCGCTCCTCCCCACTCTAAATGACAGGAATCAGGTCAGCTCTGCGGGCTTGATGGCAAAGAAATGGGAGGCGTCCGACCGGAATCTAGAGTTGCGTGCCACTGCGCCGCTACCTTTACCGTGGAATTACCCTCCCACCCCTAGAGTCTCAACGGCATCAGGTCGGTTTTATGCCGCCACCGGATCGCACACACTCGCGGGAGGCAGCGCCATTTGATGTATCGCGCCCCTTATTATGACGAGTGTTTTGTCCCTCAGGGGGCATGGCACATTCTTGTAAAATGTCCTACTCTGGGAGATCTTTGCGCCCGCTACTGGCACCAAGACGAAGGGGTCATTACCACTTGTCCTTTTAGTTTTGGCTATATATAGTTTTTAAGCCTTACGCGCGGGCTCTTGAGCGATCGGGCCTCCCTCTAGCCCCCGAGCGTGGGTGTAGGCTTTTTTTTTTTACTCATAATTTAGCCTAGGAATAGGCCAGTCACTAATTTTCAGCGGCTATTGGATGCCATCGTTCGTATTTCGCTTTAAATTTGAGGGGGAAAATTCCGAGGATAAAATGAAAAATTTAGTATCCTTGGATTAGGAAACTTTTGTATAAACCACTTGTAACTCATTAGTGGAAATATTCAGATAATACGTAGATTTCCCATAATTATCCTGAGGATGCCCCCCCCCCCCCCACTCCCCTCTCTCGCTCTGTTGGTGATCTGGCGAAGACATGGCGTCCTTTGTGACGTCATTCTCGCTTTGTATACATGGCACGTGATTTTTGTTTACCTTGAAAAGTGTATAAATAATTAATTTTATTCCACGCCAGAACATATAATTATATGCTTTAGGGAGATGTGTGCTTGGCGTTTTGTTAGGTCTTATATACATACACTTGTCTCATTAATACGACAAGTTTGCCACATGTTAATTAATGTTACATCTGTGTCAACGCTGACTCATTTCCTATGTTAGGGGAATAGTGGCTCAACAAAAGAATTATGAAATATATATGTACATGCAAACGTTAGAACTGATTTCCGGACATTGGTCTTAAAAACAAGCAAAAAAGCTAGGTTTGACTTAAAATATTGTTGCTTCACTTGTACAGGGTGACCCCCCAAAAACGGGCCCCAACTTTCGATAGGCCTTATTTCTTAATTTTCTGCAAGGATTGAATGAAACTTTGGTGATAACTAGTTTATTGTGTTTAAAAACATCATATAAAAACATGAGAGTCTTTGGACCTTTCTTCTTCATTCTAGAGCCCGTGTTCGAGATGACCTCCATTTAGCTCTGTGATTTCTTGAGGCGCAGCACAAAGTTGTCCATGACGTCCTTAAAAACCGACCGACTAATGGCTCTGATCTCCTCCCTGATGGCTTCCTTGAGTTCCGTGATGGTCCTGGATCTCCCTTCGTACACTCTGCCTTTAAGGTAGCCCCAGAGAAAGAAATCTGGGGGGCTAAAGTCTGGGCTGTGAGGTGCACATTCAAAATCAGTTTTGAGACTGATCACACGGCCACCAAAGTTCTCTTTTAGCCAATCTCGGGACAGGTTTGAGAACTTGCTCCATCTTGCTGGAACCAGAACTTTCCCATAAGCTACGGGAACAGGGTCTGCAGATCCCTTTTGAAGGTTTTGAGGACCTCAACATACCGCTCCTTGGTGACTGTCACTATAGCGCCCGATTCCTCAAAGAAGAATGGTCCGATGATGCCTCTGGCTGAGATTGCAGTCCATACCATGCATTTAGGGGATGTACGGGCTTGGTGGCTACCTCATTTGGTCTGGTGGTCCCCTAGAAGACATTTGTCTTCGAGTTTACCTGTCCTTTAAGATGGAAGTGAGCTTCATCTGAGGTCCAAAGGAGGTTAAGGAAAGTTGGGGTCTCTTGAATCTTCTCCAGTATCTTGACTGCCATAGCCTTTCTCTGCTCCTTATCTCCTGCAAGTCTCACGGGATATACTGAGGGACTAACTTCGCTTGCGCACAGAGCGTTTTGGACTGCTGAACTCACCCTGTCATGCTCTCGACCAGCTGAGCTGTACGCTTCCTGGGGCGTCCTGAATGGCTTGGACGGCTGTCCTGCACTTTCTTGAACGAGCCTGTTTTGTAGTAATGTTTGCCGCAGTATATTCGTTGCTGGAGCTCCCATTCAGATCTAGTTGTGTTCACAGGCATTGCTTCTGTCATGTCCTGCAAAGTAAGGGTGATTAGTGAATGAATGAAGGATATATCACAAAAAGTGTGTGCAGGCCCGTTGGGGGGGGGGTCACCCTGTATTACGCAGGCTCAATTTTCTTACAAACCGAACCAAATAATATAGAAAAAAAAAGTAAAATGTTGAAAGAATTCTTTTGTAAAATAACCCCTAAGAATACGTATGGGCGAATAACCAATATAAATATTAAATTAAGCTCATTTGTTAATTGCAGTGAAACTCAACGTAGACTCCGAATCTTTTATTATATATACATATCACTGTAAATATAAAATGAGGAGAATGAAGTTTGAAACCGGTCCTATCTGCTTAAAACCTTACACGGTCCTACATTGAGACCTTATTACCCTTCGCCCACCCATAACCATCTTAAGAAAACCCAACTTATGAAATCCCTGGTTACGCTTGAAAGATTTATCGATCGCGGACATTCGATATAGATGACCGCAGCACTAAATTGAATTCACCAACCCACAAAGAAAATAGAAAAAAAAAAACTCGAATCTTTTGAGACTAACAAACGTCTCCTCTTCAAACAAATGTTAAAACAACTGAAGGAAAGGAGAAAAATATATAACTTTATAACAACCAAACTGAACGCACTCACTTTGTTAATAATATCTCCCATAACCCCAACAATCCCCAGGTGAGCGATAAGCCAGGTACACATGTAAGCAAAAAAGGACAGACATTCTACTTTCATTAAAGAATTTTTAAAGTGCCATAAAATGCTTCTGAAAGTCTGCGAATGTCTGTCTTGAACTTTTTTTTTAATAATTTTAACTCGATTGAAATGATTTGGATGATCCTTGTCGAATATGTGCTAGGCCATACAACCCTTCTTTACGTCCTAACATCATATTTATGCTGGTAAATGCGGTGTTTTAGATCCAAGGTTTCACCCTTATATATTTTTGTGCGCAGGGTAGTCTAGCGCAGTAGTATTAGGGAATCGAGCTGTATGTTATCCTCATGAATTAAGCTTGAATCTCATCGTGAAAGAGGGGTAGGGACCTCCAAGAAACCCTCAAGATTACGCTTATTCTCCTGTCACTATAAATTCTCTTTGGTTTATTTTATAGTTTGAAAGGAAGTGCTTTTTTTTTTAGCCCAATTTGGCAAAATATTGTTTAATGTGTTTAATTTCATCAAGAAATTCGGGTCACAAATGTCTAGTGTTCTAAGTACCAACCCAAAGGTAACTCCACGTTTCTTTTTTTGACAATGAAATGAAAAGGTATGGATGTATAAATCAGTATGCGTAGGTTTTTACCGCCCTGATGTTTTATGGTTCCTTTGTTCGATCAAAGCTTGACTACAGATGCAAATTTTACGCGTCCACAGCCGAGGGTGTATTGGGGAATGTAGACACGATCCACCATAGCGGTCTCTATATCACGACCGGTGCCTTCCGCACGTCCTCCATCGAGAACCTACTTGTCTCTGCCGATGATATACCACTTGCTCTGCACCATACCCAACATTATGCATTATGCGATGGACAAGTGGGCCCGGGGTCTCTTTCAGTAGCCAACGGCTCTCACTGCATCTGCGACCAATCTCAACGGTGTCAATGCTGCCGAGTGACGCTAGTCAGACCCTAACCTCTTCTGCTTTAGGGCTAGAAAACTCCTTCGAGAATTATATGTAGCTCTCGACCCGGTGCGTCTCTGGTTCTGCACCGACGCTATCCTAGAATGTACAACTTTGACTATTTGTCTGCTTCCAAAGCGCGGGGAGAGTTACGTTCGACCTCTTTGGAGCCGTGCCAGTGTACACTGGTGGATCCAAGTACCACCATGGGATTGGCTTCCACGCCGTATCCTCTATAAAGTCAGCCGTTGCAATGCACCGCTCGGTACGATAGATAACGCGTAGTGTCCGGTTCGGACTCACAAAGCGCCCTGAGTGCTCCCTGGGAAATGGACTCTCTGCATTCCCTGATTCGTGTTATCCGTGATGTGATTTCGAGATTATTTTCTGCTGGGTTGCTGAACATGTAGAGATTACGGGAAATGAGCGCGCTGACGTAGGCGCCAAAGAGGCTGCGGAGACCAAATCAGCGTTTCTCTATTCCTTCACTGAGTACATGGTAGGAATCAGGTCAACCCTCAGTGCTGCCTGGCAAAGAAGATGGGAGACGGCTGATGGGCACTTAAACTTCCGTGCCAACGCGCCGCGATTGTTCAGTGGACCTACATACTACACCTCAATGCCACCTCGGCTTCAAGTTGTTTTCTGTCGTCTTCGAATAAAGCACACTCGTGGCCAGCACCGCCATTTGATGCAGCGCTCCTCTCCACCTTGCTGCTATGACTGCCTTGGCCATCAGACTGTTTTCCACATTCTTGTTGAATGTCCAAGTTTGTGGATCTGCCCGCACGCTTTTACCGGTACCAGGACGAGCGAAGTCGCTACCACGTGTTCCCAATACTCGGGACAAGTTACACACCAGATTGTAGAATATAATTAATACTGCAACAATCCTTCATTTCTTTAACATGTAACTTTAGTACATATATCTGTATTACATGAGCTCTGGGTTATTTTCGTTTACATATGTTGAAGTTAGGCGACAAATTGCCCTTCACCCCGTATATATATATATATATATATATATATATATATATATATATATATTTTTGACATTTAAATGTCTATTGAATGCGAGTCATTGATCATTCTTTATCTCGGGCATTATTTTTATTAACTCTGAGCCTGGAGGACGCGTCCCTCTTCCTCCTTTGATTCTCACCCTGTCTTGCATCCCAAACAGGATATCTTTTTTAAGACGTCCGATGCGAAAATGGCGTCGTTGTTTAAAACGACGCCCCCCTCCGCCGTTCGCCCAATAATCGAATCCTTGTAACGTGCCTCTCTGATTTAGGGCATACTGAGGAATGGGGGCCGCATTAAAGAGCTCTCGAGACTCGTCTTCGGCACAGGGCAAGCCCTCAAAGCGCCCACCATTACTTCCAATCAAGGTTTTGTCAGAGCAGCTGAGAATCAGGTGAGGTATCTATTCATTAGGGTTTATTCGATACTATTTTTCAAGGCCGGGTTCCCTTTCCTAATTCTTTGGATGCCTTTTATGGTTTCAACCACTTTATAGTTCGCTTTTCTTCATTTACCATTTGCTTTACACTGCCAAGGTTCTAAATATTAAGGTTTTGTTGACTCCAGTCATGGTTTTCTTCACTTGACTACTTTCATCATGAACTTGTTTTGTTTTTTAGAAAATAAATTGGCATAGGCTCCCCCCCTATTGGTCTTCGCTTTTTATTTAATTCGATAATCCCCTTTATACGTCCTCTTCCATAACCTAACTTTGTGCCTTTCTTTTAGGGATTGAAGCTCGCCGTCCTTTACCACGAGCCTCGAGCGTTAACTGAGAAGAAAGAAAGTTCGGCAAGAGTTTACCACACTTAATAATGATTCACTGCATAGTTTGGTAATCTTCACGAGAAAAACACTTGTTTATACCCATTCAGTCCACGAAAATTGTGCAGTGACGCAAAAAATACAACATAAGTACTAATCACAACTATACACAAATAGCTTAAGCATACATTCGTTATTTACACTCGATGCAAACTAGTCTAGGGCCATACATAAGGATTCAAGTATGAAGCCAAATTATTCGTGACGTATAAAAAATCGAGGTTGGGTTTTATATTCGCCCTTGTTTGTTTCCTTTAAAAGGTTAGTAAATATGCCTCCACACCCATTCTCCCATTTGGTGTGTATTATTACTGTTGTGAAAGCTTTATCATCCATGATGCTGTTTGTCTGTTTGTTTTCGCTTTTCTATTCTCTCTGTCCTTCCCTTTCATTCTTCCTCGAGTGTTTTTTTTTTTGTTTTTTCGGCTTCTGGTTTTCTTTCATTTGACTTGTTTGATGTAATGGTCGTAAAGCAGGGGTGGGAAGGTAAGAAAAAAGGGCCTGTCGGAAAATCAAGTAATGGCGAGATATGGATGGGTCCCTTATTAGTCCACTCGGCCATACCGAAACCTCTAAGGACTCAGATCAAGCCGCTCGTTTCGCGCTCGCCATGTTGCAGTTGCCTCGATTACTACACAATCACCTTCAACCTCATCCTTACGTATAAAATCTTAAACCCCCGCAGCACCTTCCTACCTGTCTTCACTGAACCTATCCCGTCCCCTGAGAACTCTCCCTTATACATCTGCCCCTTAATTACTCGCTCCTCGTTGCCATATGTGTTGCATGGGTGATAATTCCTCCTCGCTATTTGCTTCTAGAATGTGGAATGATCTGCTTGTTGTCCTGCCCCCAACCCTCTCTCTCCTGCCTCTAAATGTGCCTTGATAAAGACACGCACACCTCTCAAGCCTTTCCTTCTTTGGTGATTTTTCTGAGTTAATTTATTGACGTTAGATTTCAATATTTGTTCGTGTGTTTGAACATAAAGACTCTAGTGTCCATTTTTCAAGAAATTGCCTTTTGGCCCGCAATTTGAAAATGGTTTAAATGAAAAAGGGGCCCAACTTGTAACGGATAAACTTTCATAAATTTTCAGTCAGTATTTCTTTTTATTCCAAGGACTATAATTTTGCTTTAAGCTCATACTTTAAGTTTAAAACTTGACTGATAAAATGTTTGGGTTTCTTTCATAATATTTTATTAACAAATAAAATTCTTCCAGTTTGGGTTTGATGAATGCATTATTGAGCAATTTTTTGCCTTCAATTTTGTGGACAGAAAGAAATTCAAAATCACCAGATGGTTCTTTTCGACTCAATACAGGTCTCCATACTAGAAACAAATCAAATGTTTGAATTTGTAATTTTGTTAAAGTTTACGTTTTGATACCTTCCCAACCGATCTGCGTTGCCTCCTCGTTTAGCTTCAACTTGCACTATAATCTGGCGATTTTTTTTTATATAATTTCATTATCGTAATCACAAAATTCTGTTCAATTTTTTTTAATGCAATATGGCTTGGAATTGTTTATAATTGAGGTGTGTAAGGCTTCTCACATCGACTCTAAAAATATTGTGGAAATGAAGATGTTGTCAGTCGTGCACTTCTGAAACTTGTTTTTTAATAAATCGCTTTCAAGAAGACAACGGTAGTTTCTTTTTATATGTACGTATTTACAAATCACAGCTAGCATTATATTACAGCTTTATCCTTTATTTTATAGTGCTTTTTTACTCCCGCCTCTCCTTTAGTTAGATCTATCCAGGTGCAAGATGATGCAAAACAAGGAAGTAGACAAAGAGTTAAGGAATAAAAAGAATTGCAACGGCAAACCTCCCGCGCATTAGGGCTTCGAAACCACATTTAAAGCTCTGGTAGTCAAAAGTTTGAATTTGAATTCTCCAGCGGAGAGGAGGCCTTTAATTAAGTAATTTCGTATTATAAAATTTCAACTAGCCTTTTTAATTCTTAAGATATGCAAAATGGGTGTGCATATTTGTTGCGGCGACCTTTAAACCTTGATTTTGTTCGAACCTCATTTGACGCTAGTCTCCATTGTTGACTTTAGCAGTGACATTCCAACCGTCACTTGCGACCTGATGAAAGAATTGTTATGTTACCCACGCCTACATTTGCCACAGTTAATTATGTTACACTTTACGCTGAATTTCGTTTACAGTGCAATTTAATATATTATTATTGGATTAGAGATGGAGTGTTTTTAGTGTATATATATTGGAATTTTTTACGTTATTGCGGTATTTCAAGCAGTTGTGTTAAAACCTTTTGAAACTGTTTCAAACACTTCTGCCCAAATTTCTCCATTTTTTTTCCTTTTTTCAGCGCTTAATTAACTTTATATATTTATTTGGATGAACATTTGCCTTATTTTTTTAATTTTCATCCCATAATTCATTTTCCAAACTAATGTGTTATGAAAAATATTATTGGCAGAACCGAACAACAAAGGCTATCGGCAGTTATCCTAAATTATTTGAGAGCTTATATAACATAAATAATTATATCATAGTAAATTTGATTATGTCTGAAACATTTTGAAAAATGTGACACGACTCATTTGGGTGACTCTACATAACAGGCATTGGCTTGGGTGAAGTAGCTAATGCACCTTCCCGAGCCGTGCGCTTAAGGTAGACAAGATTGATTATTGCTTTCCTTTCCAGCCATTGTTGTTTATTATTTCTTTTATTTTTTTATATTTATTGTGGTCTCAACCCCTTATTTCCCAGTTTCCTTCTCCAACTCCACTGCCCATTTCTGATGACATGATGTATCAACATTATCACTTTCCACAAAGGGGTAGGCGCGCATCACATGCTAAAAATAAAAAATTACTCCAGTCCTTCCCTTACCCCCTCCCCTGTACCGTATCAAGGACAAAGCCAACCATCATGTTGTCCACGCTGAAATGGGCCCTCATCGTCCATGTGCACTGCTCCCACTCAGATCTCTTCCTCCACAGCATAGTCTCACTCCCATACACCAACGTTGGTACCAGTATGCTCTCATGTGGCTATATGGCACATTCCACTCTAAATTTTTACTACTCTGATCGCCCCAGAAGGTCTACTACGATTTAAATCCTTTTGATCACAATCTGCTTCATTTCCACCACTATCACGGTACATCACCCCACTCTTTAAACACTTTGCTTGCCCTCTATCTTTCACGCCCAATCAGAAATTTTTCATATACCTTGCTTACAATATTCAAGAGACGATCCCCGTAGTTCTCGCATTCACGTTTCTTCTATTTTACCCTTGTACAACGGTACGATCGCATCATTTTTTCAGTCTTTAAGTATTCTTTTCCCTTTCAAGTGCCTTACACCACCAGATCCATTCCAAACACACACGCCAAACCTTTTAGCATTTCAGCCACAATATCATCTACTCCAGCTTCCTTCACATTTTTCAAACCTCTTGCATTCTTATCAGTTCCATACCCTGATACAGCACCGGGCTTAATTCCTGGAAGCCAATGATGTTCACTTTCACTTCTTTCATAAGAACCCACGTTATACATTCATCAAACTACTCTATTTTTTTTTCCATTGCTCACAAGTATCATGCCATTTTTATCCTTGATGTTCACACAACTATTTTTCTCTTGATTTCTCACCTTTCCGACTTCCTTCCAGAATACCTTCCTGTTCCCATCCGGATCCTCATTCGTTATCTACTCAAATACTCATAAGGCTGCTTTCTGATTGATTAATCACTCTTTTCACTTTTTGGTCTCCTTGTTTTCATTCATTTGCATCTTAACTACATTCTCATCTCTCTATTAAGCATTTGCTAGTAATGTCCCTTTTGCTCTCCACTGCACCTTACGCAACTCCATTCCACCATTCAGCGTTTTCTTTTCTCTTTCCTGTTCTAGTACACACACATACAACGGCCCTTGCACTTTCCACTATTACCTGCTCGAATTTGTTCCACATTTGCTATATGTCCATGTTCACCCTTCTTTAACTCTTTCAAGGATTCTTGCATAGTCTTCCCTCTCATTTTGACTCATACCCTTTCATTTATCATTGGCGACATCGCCTTATGCGACCAACAGCCACCGGCGTTCTCCCTCCGGGAAGCGTACGACCATTCCAGTGAGGGTTTTCTCGAAAAAGGTCCCCGTATCTCCTCCGAGCTAGGCCTGGAGGGCAAGGGCATATTCCTTCAATGAAATTGCAGTGGATTCCGGGATAATTGAGAGGAACTGCGGAGGCTCGTCTCCTACCGTTCCCAGTTAGCTATTTTTCTACAGGAGACTATGCTGGGCACGTGCCCCTTGGCAATTTTCCCGGGGCATAAGGGTTTTGCGACACCACCACCATCGGATGGGGCAAGAGGATGCGCGATTTAAACCCGGCATGATGTATTTGTTCTATCCGCTATAAACATCTTTCAGGCAGTGGCAATGCAGCTACACCTTGATAGGAGGGCACTTCCGCCGCGTAGCAGGGTTGCCGAGGCGCTTTCTTGGGGTTCTGAAAATTAGGCATCTGCGGAGACTACACGATCAATCCCAGGGGTCAGGTCCTTGCCGAGCTGGCGATAGGTGTCCTAAATATGGGTGAGTTTACGCATCATTGTCCGATGACTGCTTCATTTTCCTGCCCTCTACTCTCCGGATGCACAACCTGATTCTGGGTGGGAAATGATCGATGACATATATGAGTGACCACTTTCCCATTAAACTATCATTTTGTGGGTTGCTGCCCCCTGAGAAACCGACTCAGTGGTGGTTGAAACGGGCCCGGTGATCCGCATTTCAGGGAATGACTGATTTATCCATCCCAGCAGAAGGTTCACAACCTCTCGTCTATCATGTAGTCATGAGAGACACCACTTAGTTCTTTGAGGATTTACACGAGGGAAAATTGCCACCATGGAACTTTTGTATGGCTATGTTCATCTTCATTCCTCTTTATAATAGGTTTATTTAAAATTTTAGGTCTAAATACAAAAGCAATTAGTTTGTATTCAAACCAATTCATAATCCGCGGTGCATCGCTAACAAATGTTAACATACTCTAAGAAATTTATGTTTTTAGATGTTTTCTATAATAAAGTTTATGACAATGCTTTATTTAAAGTCTTATTTACTTACCTACTTGTTTCGCAAAAGAATTATCGCCTACTTTTTCAAATTGTAATTTTTATCGTTGGATTCCAGAAAAAAATAGCCGCTAGAGGAATCATACATGTACACCCTCAGTGGTTGTGCTTTAATGTGCAAACTTCATCCCGTTTGCTTTGAATGTGGTATACTAGTGCATTCTTCCCATACTTTTTATTCTTTCTCTTTGTCATTTTCTTTCTGTTTTACCCCATTCTTTGCGCACGGTGTGAATTTTGTTTTCCTTTTCGTCGTGAATAATTATAATCAATGCCCAGCGTTCTAACTTTCAAGAGCGCGAACTCTTCCATACGCGCATTTTGGAATTCCATCGCGTGTTTTGCCTCTTTTTTTTTTGTCCTGAATTCTTTCACTATATCGATTAATGTTGCACCAAAGAATAAGGCTGGAATATTTTTAGAAATTAGTCAGTAGCCTTGTCATTTTTAGGATTCCCCAAATAGAGCGGTCTGGGTGTTTGTACATACACCGATTTGTGAATACAGACTCAATCACTATGTACGTTACACTCATTGCATCCCCTAAGTTCACCACTTTCGCTCCGAACCTTTTTAAGCTATTTAGGTTTGTAAATACCGATGCCGTCTTCCGGTGCGCTTTGTGGAGGAAGGCGACTGGGGTACCGTCGCGCTGTATTGAAGCAATGATGCGCGCCGCCCTCTCTTTTGTGGAAGAGTGGTAAAGGTGCGGATGATGATTGTCAAATTATATAGACTCGCAGTAGGTAGGGTTCAATCCCAGCGAGAACGGTCACAAAGGTCAGCACACATAAAGATCTGGTTACCAATTAATGGACGCCACCTGTGGGCGGTGAAGGTAGGTAGATCTTACACAGATCATCGCACACAGCCAGCCAATCAGGACTGTTCTCCTCTACCTCTGACGCTGCGCGGGACGAATTACGCCCTCAACCGAGGGCATGTCAAAAACACGAACTCCCGACCCCAACCAATCCAGAAAAAAAAGAGAGGACCGCCGGCTCCTGGTTGTGTGGAAGAGACGGATAAAATTCGTTATAATCAAAGCGACAATGGGGTGACATCGAACACTTCCACTGCTTTAGACGTAATCACTATTAAAAAGGATTTAAGGCTCCTAAACAATGGATTGTAGCTTCCAAAATGAAAGGATTTGTCTTAAAAATACATGGTACCTTTCAAAATATAAGTATTTGTGTCCTAAACATTGCATTGTAGCTTCCAAAATAAAAGGATTTATATGTCCTAAACAATGGATTCTAGCTTTCAAAATAAAAGGGATTTATGTGGCCTAAACAATGCATTATAGCTTACTAAATAAAACGATTTATGTGTCATAAGCAATGCATTTTACTTTTCGAAATAAAAGGATTTGTGTGTCCTAAACATCCCAATGTAGCTTCCCAAATAAAAAGATTTATATGTCCTAAACCAGGGTTTGCCAACCGGGGGCCATGGCACATCTGAAGGGGGCCACAGGACTCAACCTATTGAAACCTGAATTATAGTTAGGGCAGTACCTAATTTTAATTTATGCAGTTGAATTACATTTTAAAAATATTAATAAATATATTTAACCTTTTTTAAAATATTTTATTAGCATAATAGGATTTACATTAATATATAAACAAATATTTTGCATCTTACAAGCTTATTCTGCCCTGCACTCCATTGTGCGCTTGATCGTTTTGCGCCTGGCACCGTTGTTGGCTTGATGAAAATACTTCAGGTGGAACTTTAAATCCTTACAGTCTGTTTATCAAGTGGTTTGGCGTTATAGTATGTAAGTAGCTTTTATTTGTTTACCCTAATACTGCCCCCGTAAGGGGTGCGGTGATTTGCCATCCTGGCCGCCGTGCTGACGGGATCCAGCGCTCCGTCCGGCCCCAGCTTAGCCTCTCTTCCTTCCTTCAGATAGCCCGATTTCTCCCCTACCTCGTCGCTTTTCATACAACCTCTCCCACAACTTTCTCTGGTCAGCCTCTAATTTCACAGGGTAGAATGCTGACCTTCTCAAGCCAACCACCCCGGATCGGGGCTGAGGGGGGAGGGGACATTGTTCCCTAACCCCTCAGCTCCGGTTCGGGATGGGGGTTTTTTAACAACCTGCTTCATCCCCACCCATACCTTCCTCACATCCCTTTTCCTCTCCTCTTCACAACCTATATTTTTTACGCCGTGTTCAAGGTGGAGCCGCCATGCCGAAGGACTGCCAGGCCACCAGGCGGGAGGGGTGGTCCCGAATGGCGGCGCCTGGCTCTGCCGGGCTTGTAAGCACCTCTCGCAGTGCGGGCAACTGCGAGAGGTGATGAGCTATTGCGTCCCGTAATAAAAAGAGGGTCACCATGCCCATGAATGAAAAAAAACACCAAAAAACCCAACCCACAACTTCCCCAAGAAAATCAACGGAGCCGCCCTCGGGCAGCTCCACCGAGAAAATGGAGGTCCCCCCCCTTGTGCTTGCGCAAGGGACCCTCCATAATTCTTTAACCGGAGAGGAGGCTTACTCCTCTCCTACGCCTACGGGTGTAGGGGACTCCCCCTCACCCCCTTCTCTGGAGGTGCTTTCGGGCACCCTATCTCCAGCGGCAGTCCCTCCTTTGCTTTCTAAGGGGACTGCCAAGAAAGCCAGCAGGCAGCCCACTGCCGACCGCCCCTCGTGCAAGCGGCTCGGTAGGGCAAACCCCCTTAGGGGGGAGAGGGAATCTAGGCCCCTTCGGTCGCTTCCCTCAAAAGACCTGCTGGCAAGAATTTTAAACCTTGCTGGGGTCGAGGCCTGTGCCTCCCCACACCACCTGACTAGAGACAATACTGCCAAGGGGACCTGCGATGTCCTGGGAGGGGATGGCCAACTGGAGGCCCCTCCTGTGATAGACATGGTCCTTGAGGAGACCCAGCCTCAGACGGTAGGGCCTTCCATGGGGGGGAATTCGGGCTCGGCGCCAAGCACCGAACCCGAATCCGCCCCTATGCAAGGTCCTCCTCAAATGGCTGAGGGCTCCGAGGCAGTAAAAGGAGGGGAGGGATCTCCTCCGACAGGTGCCCCTACGACAACCAGGACCTTCTCCATTTCGGAGAGGGACCTGGCTGAGGCTGGTCCATCTGGCCTGGGGACTTCTGCCGGCGGAGGTGAAAAGCGGGTTCATTCCCCGCCCTCCTCTCCGAAAAATAAAAAGACAAAAAAGACTCGGGGCTCCTCTCCATCCACGGGGGCTGCGGGGACGGATGGGTCTGCTGCCACTCTGGCAAGCGACCAAGCCAAGATCGGCACATCCGGCCCCTCTACCCCCTCGTGTGCGGAGCCCCTGACAAAGAAGACTAATACCAAGAGTGCACAGGGCGGAGCCTCGATGACATCGGGGCCCCTCATTCAGAGGTTACCTGGCGTTTTCGAGCCCGCTGGCTTCAAACGCTTCCTCGTTATTCGCTCCACTGATGGCACCATGTTGTCCAAAGGCAACATGATCCATCAGAGGAGAGGATTAGCTAGTGCAATTGGTAGAGAGCCGAAGGTAACCCGTTTCTCGGACGGGAGCCTTCTGGCGAATGCGGCGAATCCCGCCGAGGCGGCCAAGATAAGTGCTCTTCGGACACTTCATGGCACCCCGGTGAGTGTGACGCCACACTCTACTATGAACTTTGTGAAAGGAGTAGTTTATGCGAGGGAACTCGTTGACTACTCCATTGAGGACATCACCTTAGAGCTGGCCGACCATGGGGCGGTCAAGGTCGAACGTGTGATGAGAAAACAGGGAGGGGCCTCGAGACCCACCCCTACACTCTTCGTCACGTTCGACTGTGACAAGCTCCCTGAGTCGGTGCGTGCCGGTCTATACCGCTACCGCGTGAAGGCATTCGTGCCACTGCCGCGGCGGTGCTATTACTGTCACCGCTTCGGCCATACGAATCGATCATGTAGACGTGCAAAATCGGGGTCACCCGAAGTCTGTGTAAATTGCTCCAAGGTCGCACACGATAAGTCCAAATCGTGTGTGGCCAAGTGTGTCAATTGCGGAGAGCCGCACCCTGCTTCTTCGAAGCAATGTGGTGCATATCTCCTTGAGAAAGAAATCCTGGCCGTTCAGGCCCAGGATCGACTCTCATTCCGCGAGGCAAAGGACTTAGTCCTGGCGCGCCCGGCTCTGCCTGGGACGTCATATGCCTCAATAGTTAGGAAGGCACCCTCTGCTCCCAGCCCATCCAGGCCAACGAGCACGGTTGTTTCCGCGCCCATTCGGAGCCCTTCTGCGGGCTCTACCCAACCCGGGCGCTCCCCTGGTAAAGCTGGCGGCAAAAAGGGCTCATACCCTGCCCCGGCTAAAACCAGGGCTCCCCCCTCTTCCCCCAGCGTGACCGTTTCCCGTAAGGCGAAACGGCCACGCCCCTCCACCGAGTCGTTAGACTCACAGGAGGCAACACCCCTGAAGATGGTCGCTAGGCCATCTTCCGGGGTTCCTAAAGCTGCCCCCCGAAAGGAGGACAGCAACAAAGGAGCTTCGGCTCCTTCGCCCACGCCCCGAGGTGGAGCGAGTGGCTCGGAGACGGTGGTTCCTCGAAAAGAGGGCCCCCCGCCTCCGAAGCCGCAACGCCCGCCTAAGGTTTCGAGGAGGAGGGAGGAAAAGACTCGCATGGCGAGCCCAACCTCCCCCAATAAGTCCTCGAAGGCGACAGCGCCTTCAGCGCTTTGTCCGGCCAACAGCGCCCGGGGTTCTGCCCCCGGGAAGCGTACGGCCATTCCCGTGAGGGTCTTCAAGTCGACGAGGGCCCCCGCGTCTCCTCCGAGATGGGCCTGGAGGGCATATTCCTTCAATGGAATTGCCGTGGACTCCGGGCGCTGGGAGGAGCTGCGGAGGCTCGTCTCGTCCCGTTCCCCGTTAGCTATTTTTTTTGCAGGAGACCATGCTAGGTGCGTGCCCCCTCCCTGCCCTCCCGGGGTATAAGGGTCTTGCGACCCCACCACCGCGGGATGGCCGGGCTGGGGGATGCGCAGTTTACACCCGGCATGATGTCTCCGTTCTTCCTTTCTCTTTAGATACCTCCTTTCAGGCAGTGGCTGTGCAGCTGCACCTGGATAGGAGGTATACTATCATTTCTGCGTACATTCCACCGTCAGCTGACTTCGACGAGGGGAACTTCCGCCGCGTCGTTGCACGGTTGCCGAGGCCCTATCTCTTGCTTGGAGATCTGAACGGCAGGCATCCTCTCTGGGGAGATTACTCCATAAATCCCAGGGGACAAGTCCTTGCCGATCTGATCGAAGAGCTTGAGATGGGTGTCCTAAACGTGGATGATTTTACGCATCACTGTCCGAGAACCGCTTCATTTTCTTGCCTTGACCTATCTTTGTGCTCTTCGGATGCACAGCCTGATTTTGATTGGGGGGTGGTCGATGACCTCCATGGTAGTGATCACTTTCCCATTCAAATATCATTTTCAGGGCAACTGCCGCCTGAGAGACCACCTCGGTGGTGCTTGGCGCGGGCGCGGTGGCCTGCATTTCAGGAAATGACTGAATTCTCTATCTCAGTCGAGGAGTTTAGGTCGGTAGATGAGGCCGTTGAGTTCTTCTCCGGCAACCTCATCGCCGTGGGCCTGACTACTATTCCTAGGACGTCTGGCCGTTTTGCACGCCGACCACTCCCATGGTGGTCGGCCGAGTGTGAGACGGCCCTCAAACAGAAGCGTTATGCCTACATTCGCTATAAGCGCCGCCCGAACGATTTCACTGTCGCTGAATTTCGTCGGGCTAGGGCTAGGTTCCGGTATATTTCGAAGCACGCCCGCCGCTCTTCTTGGCGGGCATACGTGTCTTCACTTAACGGGAAGACCCCTTTAGCTGAGGTGTGGAATCGAGTCAAAAGGATTCGGGGCAAGTTCTCGCAGGACCCCCCTCCCGTTCTCCAGGAGAATGGGACCGCAATCTCAGACCCCGCGTCCGTGGCGGAATCCTTAGCGGCCGCTTTTTCCGCATTCTCTAGCCCTGATGCTGCTCCGCCAGCATTCAATGCACGTCGTGATGTCGCGGAAGGCCGCCGGCTGGACTTTACCTCCAGTGGCGGAGAACCCTTCAACGACAAGTTTACTGTGAGTGAGTTGCGTTCCGCTCTCGCTTCGTGCGCGGACACCGCCCATGGTCCGGACGATGTCCCGTACGCCATGCTTCGACACCTGGGTGAGCGAGGCATGGCCTTTCTGTTAGATCTGTTCAACAGGATCTGGGTGGAAGGTCTTCTCCCAGACTCCTGGCGAATCGCTACTGTGCTCGCCTTTCGCAAACCGGGGAGAGATCACTCTACTCCGACCGGTTTCCGCCCAATCTCTCTAACCTCTTGCGTGTGCAAGTTGATGGAGAAATTGGTAAACGTTAGATTAGCTTTTTTCCTGGACAGCGGAGGCCATCTGTCTTCCGCACAGTGCGGCTTCCGCAAGTTCCACTCCACGTCGGATGCTCTGCTCCGACTGGAAAATGCCGTCTGCGAGGCTTTTCTTTGTAGACAGCACTACGCCACGGTGTTTTTCGATCTGGAGAAGGCCTATGATACCGCATGGCGATACGGTATCATGGAGACTCTCTACACGATGGGGGCGAGGGGACGCCTCCCAATGTTTATATCTGAATTTTTGCGAGATCGTCGATTCCGCGTACGGGTGGGGGGAGCTCTCTCCGGCCCAAAGGAGCAGGAAGAGGGTGTCCCGCAGGGAAGTGTCCTCAGTGTCACACTCTTTGCCCTGAGCATCAACGGCATCACCTCGGTGCTGCCGGAAGATGTTCTCGCTACGCTCTACGTGGACGACCTTTCGATCTCTTTTGGCGCGGCCCAGATGCCAACTCTGGAGCGTGGACTCCAACAGGCATTGAACCGCGTCTCTCGCTATGCCGAAGCGCACAGGTTTCGGTTTTCTTTGGCCAAGACTAAGGTGGTGCACTTCTGCCGCCATCCACGGCTTCACCCCGACCCAGATTTGTTTCTTAATGGGGTGCGCCTGGATGTGGTTGAGTCGCACCGTTTCCTTGGTCTTGTATTCGACCGACGCCTCACCTGGGAGGCTCATATTCGCAGCCTTAGGGTCTCTTGTACCCGCGCCATGGACATTCTCCGTTCCGTGACGTTCAGCGCTTGGGGCGCTGATAGGGCTACCGCCTTACTTTTTTATCGATCCTTTGTTCGCTCGAAGCTCGACTACGGATGCGAGTTTTATGCATCCGCAGCCGAGCGTTTATTGCGGAAGGTGGATTCGATCCACCACACCGGCCTTCGCCTTGCGACCGGTGCCTTCCGCACTTCCCCCATTGAGAGCCTGTTGGTCGATGCTGGGGAGATGCCACTCGCTCTGCGCCGCGTGCAGTGCATCACTCGCCTGTACGCGCGAGCCCGGCGCCTCCCTCAGTCGCCAACAGCTCTCACTGCATCCGCAGCTGATCTTGATGGTGCCTATGCCGCCGAGAGACGCCAGTCATGCCCTAAGCCCTTTGGGTTTAGGGCCAGGAAACTCCTTCGAGAGCTAGATATAGCTCTCGGGCCGGTGGCGCCCCTGGTTCTGCCCAGGACGCCACCCTGGAGGGTACCACATTTGGCTATTTGTCGCCACGCCTCTGCTCCCAAAGCTTGTACTGCGCCGGGAGTATTGCGTTCGACCTTTTTGGAGCACACATCGTGTCACGCTGGAACCGTGCCAGTGTATACGGATGGCTCCAAGTCCCAAGAGGGGGTCGGCTTCCACGCCGTATCCCCTCTGTTTGAAGTCAGCGGGGCTCTACCAGGCGCTGCGTCTGTCTTCACGGCCGAGCTGGTGGCAATACACCACTCGGTACGGGAGATTACGCGACGTGCCCGGTTCGGAGACCGGATTGTGATCTATAGCGACTCACAAAGCGCCCTGAGTGCTCTCGGGGCATTGGAATCTCCGCATCCCCTGGTTCGCGATATCCGTGACGCCACGGTTTTGGCGAGCCGGGCAGATGTCGAGATTATCTTCTGCTGGGTTCCTGGACATGTGGGAATTGCGGGGAATGAGCGCGCCGATGAGGGCGCCAAAGAGTCCGCGAGGACTCTGCGACCGGATGGATGGATGGATTATTTACAAGTCCCTTGGTGCTCACTGCGAGGTGATTGCACCGTAATTTGTTTTGTAGTAGAAGTTTTTTAAACACCAGTTATAAAAGTTGTGTCTGATATCATGAGGTTGTGATTATGCAGTGATGATTGAAGTACTAAATGAATAAATGGTATGGTAATGTGTTAAAATAATTAAAATTCATTAAAATTTAGATCGTGTACTGGAGACGAATCTATAGCTTCTTCAATAGTCCCGTCTCCTCGAGGTAGCGGATGATTCCGCTGCCAGGGCGGATATTTTCAGCCGTTAGTGCAAATCTTAGGATATCGAGGGTACCCCCACCATCAATGGGTATGTATCTTCGTCGGAGTTCTCCATAGGTTGGGCATTCCGCGATGAGATGAGCCTTTCTCCATTAGGTATCCATGTGTGAGTAGTGAATGTCCGATGCGTAATCTGCATACGGATACCTCTTGCCGGCGGGTAAGTTCTCGAGGATTCCATGGCGATAACTTTTGGAAAATGTGTCGCATCTTATTTTGTCCGTATAAATCTGCCCATCTGGCCATCCAGTTTTCCCGAATGGCGGCCTTTATTGAAATGATGTAGTCCTCATATGGTATTGGGATGTCATTGGGCCTGATTGGACGAAGGGCGGCATTTTTTGCCGCTCTATCAGCTTGCTCATTTCCAGCTACCCCTACGTGTGCTGGGACCCAGCAAAAGGAAATTTTCTTTCTTTCGCATGCTGCTCTATATACGTAGTTTCTTATTTCTAACAGAATTGGATGGATGTCTGTCATTCGTTCTAATGTTTGTAGGCTGCTGAAGGAGTCGGTGAAGATTGTGAATTCATCTGATGTTGGGTTATTGTATGCCCAATGTACTGCATGTTTTAAGGCATAGCACTCGGCACTGAAGATTGATAATGTTTGGGGTAGTTTTTCAGAGAACGTGTAGTTATTTGATATCACCGAAAATCCTGTTCCGTCTATGAATTTTGATCCGTCGGTGTATATATGTATACCCATATGTGTTGCTGCGTGAGTAAGGAATTGAATTTTCTCTCCCAGGGGAGTAGTTGTTGATTGTTTTATTATGTTACCATGGCATATCTTTAAAGTTGATTTCCAAAATGGAATATCTGGGAAAGCAAGTGGATGGATGGGGTTCATCGTTACTCCGATTTCCTCCATCCATAGTCGCACTCTACTTCCAAATGGTCGTGGGAGAGTTAGGCGTATTGTAAAAATATTATCCATTTGGTCATTCATGATGGCGGTCGAAGTCGGCGATGTTGGGAGTCGCTGAATGCGGCTAAAGAGGCGTAGAGAGAGTTCCATCCTACGGAGGTCTAGTGGTGTCTCCCCGGTATCGCATTGTAGGCTCGGTATGGGTGATGATCGGAAGGCTCCGGTAGCCATGCGGAGACATTCATTCGCCACAGTGTTGATGAGTGCAAGGCGCCTCTTGGAAGTAGAGGAGTAGATCTCGCATCCGTAGTCCAGTTTGGGTCGCACTAAAGAGCGGTAGAGAGTCAGAAGTGTTTCGCGATCAGCTCCCCAGTCGTGGCGTGATACTGTACGTAGGACGTTCATTTCTTTCTTACAAGAGTTTTTAATGCTTCTTATATGTGGTTCCCATGTCAACCTTCTGTCAAATGTTAGCCCTAGGAATTTATAGCTCTCAACGACTGCAATCCTCTTTTGGTATAGGTATAGGTCAGGTTCCCTAATACATCTTCTACGACGGCAGAAGTGGACCACTTTGGTCTTTTCAGCTGAGAATTGGTAGCCATGGGTAGTAGACCATCTCGTGATGTTGTTGATGGCGATCTGGAGGCGACGTTCTATTGTTGCCATTTCGGAACCTACTAGGGAGATAGAGAAGTCATCTACATAAAGGTTGGCTTTAATGTCTTGATGGAGGTTTTGTGAGATATCATTAATTCCTATAGCAAACAGGGGTACGCTTAAGACGCTGCCTTGTGGAACGCCTTCTTCTTGTATAAATGATTTGGATTTCGCTCTACCTAATCTTACAGAGAAGGTGCGGTTGGTTAGGAAATTTTGGATGAAAATTGGTAGTTGTCCGCGTAATCCGAGGTTATGGAGGGCTTTTAAGATGGCATAACGCCATGATGTATCATATGCCTTGTTGAGGTCGAAGAAAACAGCCACTACGTGCTGTTTCCTGGCGAATGCGTTACATATCGCCGATTCCAGACGGATAAGGGCATCCGTGGTCGAGTGAAATTTTCGGAATCCGCACTGCGATGGGGATATGCTGGATTTCGTTTCAAGGAACCATGTTAAGCGTACGTTCACCATTTTTTCCATGAGCTTACATATGCAGGAGGTTAGAGCGATTGGGCGGTAGTTTTGGGGACTGGTTGGGTCTTTTCCTGGTTTCCGGAAAGCTAGAACTGTAGCCCTTCTCCAGGTGTCTGGGAAGGCATTTTCCATCCATATTTTATTGAATATATCTAAGAGGAAGCGTTTACCCCCTTCCCCTAGGTGGCGTAGCATTGCATAAGGTATATTGTCTGGGCCTGGAGCAGTGTCTCTACATGATGCAAGAGCTGTATCGAACTCTTTTTTGCTGAATTCTTCGTTGTAACATTTGTACTCTTTTGATGCGAAGTTTAGAGGTGAGCACTCCTTCTCCAACCGGTATTGGGCGAACTCGGGGGTTGTGTTCGCTCTACTTGATATTTTGGCGAAGTGAGTCGCTAGCGTGTCTGCTACATCGATTGGGTTTAAGATAGTGTTTCCATTTATCCGAAGTACGGGGGTAGGGTCTCGGCTGGGTTTACCTAGCATCCCTCGGATTTTGCTCCATGTGCGGTGTATGGGGGTTTTAGAGTTTATCGTCGAGACATAAGCTCTCCATGATTTCCGGCGGCTTTGCTTAAGTATGTATCTATATTTAGCTCTCTTTTTATTAAATTCCATTTTAGTCGTCGGATTTGGCCATCGTTTGTATGTTCGGTAGGCTTTCCTTTGTTCTTTCAGTGCGGCAGAACATTCTGGGCTCCACCATGGAGTAGATCTCTGACTGGGTTGTCCTGAGCTGGTTGCAATGGATGTTTTACCTGCTTGATATATAATGGATGTAAAGATTTCCAGCGCTTCCTCCGTCTCCGGGATGTCATCAACTTGGATATCAGTGATTTTGTTGAATTTTATCCAGTTTGCTTGGTCCAGTCTCCATCGTGGTATACCCGAGGTGGGTAAACCCTCGTCTGAGGAAAGGATGATCGGGTAATGGTCGCTTCCTTTTAGGTCATCCAAGATTCTCCATTCAAAGTCCGCTGTGATGTCGGGTGAGCAGAGGGCCAGATCTAATGCTGATAGGGTACCTGTTTGTATGTTAAATCTAGTACCTTCGCCCTGGTTCATGATTCCAAGTTGCTGGTTTTCAATTAGCTTTGATAGCTCATTTCCTCTGGCGTTGCATATTCTGTCGCCCCACTCAATATGACGACTGTTAAAGTCCCCCATTATAATGAATGGAGTTGATAGTTGCGAGATCAAGTCTCGTAAGGCGGTGACTGGAAGGGGTCCTGTGGGTGGGAGGTAGACATTTGCGATCGTGTATCGTTTCTTGATGTACATGGTCACGGCGATTGTTTCCAAAGGTGAATTTAATCTGATGGGTAATGTGGGGACATTTTGATGGATGTATATGGCACAGCCGCCGGATGTGCTGCCATCATTTGGTATTGAGGTGGTTACGCAACTGTAATTCGGTAGCTTTCGTGGTGGATGTATTCCCAACATGGTTTCCTGGAGACAGACGCAGGCGGGGGTCTCGTCCGCTACAAGAAGCCTTAATTCTTCCCAGTTGGCTCTGATTCCGCGGATATTCCACTGGATTATTTTCATTATTCTTTTGGTTTGGTTCGAGAAGTGAGCAATTTGGTTTTTGCGGAGGTCGTGGTGCCCATTGGTTTATTAGGGCCCTGTGGCCACTGGAGTCTGGTGAGGACTGGTCTTTGAGGTTTTGGTTCTTCTTTGTCACCGTTTTTCTTCTTTGTGTCTTGGGTATCTACTGTTAGAGGCGGTGTTGGTGTTCCGTCAATAATAGGAGGACGGATTATCTTTTTTTTGGCTTCTGTTGGTGGGTGAGGGAGGTGGCTCGTTGGAGGTATGGTTCGAGCTTCAATTTGTTTGGTGGGGACGAAGTCTGTTCCACGTGGGTCTTGGGTCTCTTTTTCCTCTTCTACCTTCTCTTCGTAGATGATGTCAGTGGTAGGCATTTTTATTGGTGGTGGCAAAACGCTGTCACGGGGTGACCGAGGTTGTGGGCAGACGATCTCTGGTATAACCTGAGTGTCCATTTGTTCGGGGTGGGGGTCGATGTGCTTCGGGATTTGCTGTGGTTGCGATTTTAGGTTTACCTCTCTGCTAGGGATGGGGTTTAGCATCGAGGTATCGGGTGCAGGTGCCTCGCGATGCGGCAACTGCTTTTGGGGGGGCGGGGGAGATGGTCGATTGTCGACCATATGCGTGGAGTTGGGGAGTTTAATATTCGGGGCCTGTGGTGCAGGCTCCTCGGGAAGGGGCGGTTGAGTTCTTGCTTTAACCCCGTGGTATGGGGGTCTGGTCACTCTGCTCATTTCAACTACAGAGGCATAAGAGTTTCCTCTGGTTCCTATAGAGGTTTGTGCCTTTTCTCTGGCGTCTCTAAAGTTTAGTCTTTCTTTTTCACGTATGGATGCTACTTCTTCTTCGAATTTGTAGACATTACATTTTTTGCTTGATGCTGGGTGGGGCTCTCCACAGTTTACACATTTCGTTGGGCAATTTTCGATTTGTTCAGGGTGTAGTGCATTTGCGCAGTTGACGCAGGTGGGCGCAAAGCCCTGATTCTTGCGACGACATGTGTTTGTAGAGTGCCCAAAAGTTTGGCAGTAGTAGCATCTTCTGGGGCTAGGTTTAAATTCTTTAACCGTGAAGCGGCGCCATCCTAAATATATATATTTTGGTAGGATATCTAGGTCAAATGAGACGAAGTAAGTGTTCGTTGGTATCTTGCTGTTGTTGATAGTTTTATGTACTCTGTGTACTTGAGTGACAGAGTACTCGCTTAATTCTTCAATTAATTCCGCTTCTGAGTATTGGGCGAAGTCTGGTTCTATTATTACGCCTTTACGCATGTTAAAGGAGGGATGTGGTGTTACTATTACCTTATCTCCTGCCAGTTCTTTTAATAATAAGGTTTTTTCCGCTTGCTCTTTTGTTTTAACTTCGACTAGTATACTACCATCTGATTGAGGCGAGAGAGGTGGAAATTGTGATCTGGGAAGTTGAAATAGTTTTTGGAAATCTTTACTTTGTTTCACCATGCATGTCTTCATTAGGTTTGTTTGTTGGCTTTCTGGTTTTATTAGGTAAAATCTTCTGAAAGATCGATCAACAAATTGTCCTGGGAGTACCTGCAGTGAGAGCAGTTCAGGTAGCGTTTTGGTGGATCGTCCTGGACCTGCTGCTTGCTGGGAGTTTGAAACTTCCGGCGGATTTCTTACCGACTTTGTTCGTTTTTGCGGTGGTGAATTTTGATTTCCTGAGACTTTGCTCGTTTCTATGCAATTTTCTTCTATCTGTGCAGTTGTTTTGGGGGGCGATCTTGTTGTTAAAGTTCTCCCACCAGTTTTATCCACGTCTTGTGTTCTTTTCTTTCCTCGAGTTAGTAGGTTTGTATCCATTTTCTTCGATAGATTGGGAAGTAAAGGGGGTGGGGAAAGAGGAGGGGATGCGCAGCTTAAGACATTCTTTGCTGGTTTCATTGGGTTTTTTTAAGAGGGGTTTGTTAAAGAATTTGTTGGAACATGAACAGGAATCTACCGCCCGCGAAAGTACCGTCTTGCCAGATCCATTAAACGAGTTGATAGGAGACTCTAGAGAAAGGCCTATTGCTTGGTTTCCATTAACCCCGCGAATGCCCATTGGCGCAGACAACGGGCCGGTTCTAAACGACGCAGTCGGCGTGTAGGCGCGGGCGCGGGGCCAATTACAGAGGTGGCCATGGACTTCACCGCCAGGTGACCTCAGGGTAAGCCTGGCGGACCATGCAGGATATACCTGGTGGGTCTTAACCCTTTCCTAGTCCACCCTGGCCACGGCCCGGTCTCGCGAACCGAACGCCAACTGTGAAGTTTTACCCCTTCTTGGTGGCCAAAAAAAAAATGGGGGGGGGAGGGGATGGTTTGGTAGCCGCCAATATTCCGCAGGTATTGCTGGGGGGGATCAAGCCAGGACAGACTCCCGAGAATCAGACCTCTCGCCGCCTGGAACTAGCACAGGCTCGAACGCGAGTTAGAGAAGTCCAATCCCATCGGAACAAAGACTTTGAAGAGAGGGAGTAGTAGAGTTGGGAAAGAAATTGCCAGATAAGGCTAAAGGGTTGTTAGCAGAAAGGGGAGAAGTGGCTAGGCTGGGGCCGGACGGGGCGCTGATGCCCGTCAGCACGGCGGCCAAGAAGGCAAATCGCCGCGCTCTCTACGGGGTGCCTACCATGGCTAACGAGCGACATCTGCCCGGGTTTGAAGTCAGAGTTGTCCCTCTCCTAGGTGGAATGTCAACCAAGACTATGAGCTCCACCTGCCCAGCCAGGTTATACCGCCAGGCACTCGGTCGTTGGACACAATTTCTGTATAAGCAGGGGCACCACGAGCAGGTAATGCGCCAACAATTAGGGTGCAGAGGCTAAGTAGCCTTAAAGGCTATATATTGCGCATGCAGCCCCGAAACCCCCTCTCTGCGACCGGACCAGCGTTTCGCTCTTCCTCACACCGACTACATGGCAGGAATACGGGCAGCTCTTCGGACTGCTTGGCAAAGAAGATGGGAGACGGTCGAAGGGAACTTAAAGTTGCGTGCCATTGCGCCGCGACTGTTCCCATGGACCTATCCCCCAATGCCGCGGCGGCTTCAGGTTGCTTTCTGTCGTCTCCGAATCGGACACACTCGTGTGACGCATCGCTATCTGGTGGAGCGCTCGCCTGCGCCCTATTGCAACGACTGCGTCGTCCCCCAGACTGTTCGGCACATTCTTGTCGAATGTCCCAGTCTGGGTGATCTTCGCGCACGACACCTGTCCCGGTACCGGGATGGGCGGGGTCGCTACCGCCTGTCCCTTGTACTCGGGACGAGTGCGTGCACTTTGACTGGTGGACTTGCTAACTTTTGGGGGGAGGCCGGCCTTCTCCCTTTTTTTTAACCAGGCTTAATTTTTGTTGTTGTTGTTGTTGTTGTTGTTGTTTTTGTTATTGTTTTTTTTATTGTTATTTCTTTTTTGTTGTTCCCTGTTCCATTTTTTGAAGTAGCCTAGAACTAGGCTGTTTGTTTACGGCGAATGAATGAATGAATAGTGCATTGAAAATTTAAAAGCTGCGTAGCCCAGATGGGCTATCTCGCAGCCAAATTCACTTATGGGCAGTGAATTTAAAATTATTATTTTTAAAATATTGCCATATTAAAATACATAAAAAAAGCAGAAATGTCCTTGGGACCAAAATTAGTTTAATAGGCAATATTAAGTCAGTTAAAATCTTTTAACAAAAAATAGACTATTAAAAACTCAACAAAATGTAAAAACATAAACTATGAATAGATCAACAATAAATTTATAAAACTATTTTAAATTTTGTTTAAAAGATTGCTTTCTTTTAGGAAGGTTAGTATCCTAGTCACGTTAAAGAAGCAATGGGTCTCAGAAAAGATGCCCCGCAGAGCCTGCTGGGGGGCCATCTCTCTGGTAATGAAGGGAAAGGTCGTCCTTCTGAGATTCCTTAGCAATGGAATGAATGAATAGTGCATTTAAAATTTAAAAGCTGCGTAGCCCAGATGGGCTATCTCGCAGCCAAATTCACTTATGGGCAGTGAATTTAAAATTATTATTTTTAAAATATTGCCATATTATGCAATATTAAGTCGGTTAAAATCTTTTAACAAGAAATAGACTATTAAAAACTCAACAAAATGTAAAAACATAAACTATGAATAGATCAACAATATATAAAATTATTTTAAATTTTGTTTAAAAGATTGCTTTCTTTTAGGAAGGTTAGTATCCTAGTCACGTCAAAGAAGCAATGGGTCTCGGAAAAGATGCCCCGCAGAGCCTGCTGGGGGGCCATCTCTCTGGTAATGAAGGGAAAAGTCGTCCTTCTGAGATTCCTTAGTAATGGGCATTCTACAAATATATGGAGGACAGATATTTGTACCCCACACAGAATGCACATGGGTGGGGGCAGCCCACTCATTAAATGCTCATGGGTGAGCCGGCAATGGCCTATCCTCAGACGGACAAGCGCAACCTCCATTTTACGATGTCTAGTTGTACGTGGCCATGGGTGAACGGAGGGTTTTATGGAGTGGAGCTTGGTGGGAGGGAGCTCATTCCACCTCTTCTGCCATAGGCCGACCACGTATTCATTGGTCAGAATGAATGAATAGTGCATTTAAAATTTAAAAGCTGCGTAGCCCAGATGGGCTATCTCGCAGCCAAATTCACTTATGGGCAGTGAATTTAAAATTATTATTTTTAAAATATTGCCATATTAAAATACATAAAAAAAGCAGAAATGTCCTTGGGACCAAAATTAGTTTAATAGGCAATATTAAGTCAGTTAAAATCTTTTAACAAAAAATAGACTATTAAAAACTCAACAGAATGTAAAAACATAAACTATGAATAGATCAACAATAAATTTATAAAACTATTTTAAATTTTGTTTAAAAGATTGCTTTCTTTTAGGAAGGTTAGTATCCTAGTCACGTTAAAGAAGCAATGGGTCTCAGAAAAGATGCCCCGCAGAGCCTGCTGGGGGGCCATCTCTCTGGTAATGAAGGGAAAGGTCGTCCTTCTGAGATTCCTTAGCAATGGGCATTCTACAAATATATGGAGGACAGATATTTGTACCCCACACAGAATGCACATAGGTGGGGGCAGCCCACTCATTAAATGCTCATGGGTGAGCCGGCAATGGCCTATCCTCAGACGGACAAGCGCAACCTCCATTTTACGATGTCTAGTTGTACGTGGCCATGGGTGAACGGAGGGTTTTATGGAGTGGAGCTTGGTGGGAGGGAGCTCACTCCACCTCTTCTGCCATAGGCCAACCACGTATTCATTGGTCAGAGGATAGGCATCGCAGAGTGGGACTGGGGCCACTGGAGCTGTCCCCAGTGATGCTGCTTCTTTGGCTGCAGCATCTGCCCTCTCATTGCCTGGGATGCCCACGTGACTAGGCACCCAGCAGAAGGATATCTCGTGGGTGGGCGATAGTCGTAGGAGCCACCGCTGGATCTTGGAAACCAACGGATGGCTCGAACCAACATCACCCAACATTTGAAGCGAACTAAGGGAGTCTGTAAAGATAGTATGAGAACCAGATGGCCTGCCAGCTATGATGGTCAGTGCCGCCATCATAGCAACGAGTTCCGCTGTGAATGCGGAAGCTGCGTTTGGCAGGCGGACCAATGCTGTCTCAGATGGAAAGACAGCAGCTGCTCCAACTCTGTCCGGTGACTTGGACCCATCGGTGAACACAAAAGTGCTATGCCGATGTTGAGAGGAGTGGTCGCCATACATGGCTCTCAATACTACAGGCAGATGGTGATCCTTGGGCCTATCAGCTAGTTCCCTACATACCATTACAGGTGGTATGAGCCACGGGGGGGTCTTTGGCATGGTAAAGGGAATCACTGAGAACTCCCTTAGTTGCGCAGTGTGCTCGGCCATACGCAGAGCAAAGGGGCGAGCCAGAGATGGAGATCTATCGTATGAGGCCACTGTTCGTGTATTGAACATGCACTCATACACTGGCGTCTGCGGTAGTTGCTCAAGTCTAAGGAGGTAGTTTAAATTAGACTTGAGCCTGTGATAGGGAAGGGGGAGAACCCCGTTCTCTGCGTAGAGGCTCCACACTGGGGAGGACTTAAAGGCTCCAGAAGCCAGGCGCACACCCTGGTTACGCACAGTGTTTAGTTTTTCGAGAATGGATGGCGAGGCAGAGGAGTACACCTGTGATCCATAGTCTAGCTTTGATTGGACCAATGCTAGATACAGGAGCCACAGAGTACGTCGATCACTTCCCCAAGAAGTGTGAGACAACAGTTTCATTATGTCCATTCTCTTTAAACAAGACCTTTTCAAGGCGTCCACATGGTGCCGGAAAGAAAGCCTTGAATCAAATATGACCCCCAGATATTTGAAGTGGGGCTCAAAATCTATAGGCACACCATATAGCGACAAATGGGGGGGGTCCCATGTCACTAACTTATGCCCATAAAAGTGAACAGCCTTGGTCTTTACTGCGGAAAAGCGGAAACCCTTGGAGGAAGCATTTTCAGCTACAGTGCTTATAGCTCGCTGTAGCTTACGGACGATAAATGGGAGTCTGGGCGAAGAACAAATGAGCGCCAGATCATCCACATATAATGTCGACGAAATCTCGGGAGGGAGATTTCTAACAATGCTATTAATGGCCACAGAGAAGCAGGTGACACTGAGGACACTTCCCTGTGGCACACCCTCAACTTGGTCCACGGGCTCCGATAAGGTGCCTCCAACCCTTACGCGTAGTGTGCGTTGCATCAGAAATTGCTCGACAAACCTGGGGAGGTAACCCCGCAGGCCCCAATCATGGAGTTGTTTAAGGATACCACGCCTCCAGGTGGTATCGTATGCTTTCTCAATATCAAAGAAGACAGCGATGGCGTGCTGCTTCTTTGAAAAAGCATCTCTTACGAGTGACTCCATTCGGACAAGCAGGTCTGTCGTACTCTGCTTTTTCCTGAACCCTGATTGAGAAGGAGATATGAGATTTTGAGTCTCCAAAAACCAGACGAGTCTGAAATTGACCATTCTCTCAAACACTTTACATGGACAACTGGTAAGAGCAATGGGGCGGTAATGGGTGGGCTCCGTCCCGTCCTTTCCTGGTTTGCGGAATGGAAGGACTATGGCCTCTCTCCACATGGAAGGGAAGCGGCCCTTGATCCAAATCCAGTTGTAAATGTCCAGTAAATGAGAGAGAAGGGATGGATGCATATTCCTAATCATATCATAGGAAATGCCATCCGATCCGGGGGCAGTGGATCTACAGTGCTTCAGTGCATTATGGAGCTCATGGATAGAGAAGAGTCGGTTGTAAGACTCGTTATCCATGTTAGGCTCCATAAAGTTGAGCGGTTGCTGCTCCTGTTGGAGCCTAAAGCACTGGAATTGCATCTCATAATTATCTGGGCTTGAGATGCTAGCAAATGATCTGGCCAAGACATTGGAAATATGGGACAAGTCCCCCAACAATTCTCCAGCTTGGACAATGTTGGGAGCTGTAAAGCCATTGGATTTGCCCAATAGCTTTTTGACCCTTTTCCACACTTTGTCTATAGGCGTTTGCCAACTTATGGACGCGATGTAACCTTCCAACGAGGTCTTTCGAGCCTGTCGAAGGATGCGTCGCCGTGCTGCCCTTGCTCTGTTACGAGCAATTTTATTTACCATCGTAGGGGAGCGATGGTAACGTCGGCAAGCCATTTTACATTCAGTCACGGCTCTCGAGCATTCAGCCGACCACCAGGGAACTTGTGGTCCGCGAGCGGTTGAGCCGGAGAGCGGGATGGAGGAGTTAGCCGCTTTATTGACGTGGACTAGGAGGTCATCGATAGCCACGTCAATATCTTCATGAGGGAAGGACCCGTCATGGCTCGAGAGGTGCCTGAATTTAGGCCAGTTTGCTTTTTTTGCATTCCATTTTTTACTAGGTGGTGGAGGGGGGCCACCTGTACATGGCGCTATAATAATGGGGAAGTGATCGCTGCCTCGCAAGTCAGGATCCACTGCCCAGTCAAAATCAGCTCTACAGCTTGGTGAACAGAGGGACAAGTCCACGCATGTAGAGCTGCTCGTCTGGATGTGAAATGATGTATGGCTGCCATCGTTTAGAAGGCAGACATCATTTTCGCCCAGAAATTTCTCAATCATGTTTCCCCTAGGGTTCTTATCATGGTCCCCCCAAAGGGGGTGTCGAGCATTAAAATCCCCAATCAATAGAAAGGGGGGAGGGAGCTGTTTAATTACCTCTACTAGTTTTCTAGCTAGAGAGGCTGTGTCTTTTTCCTCACTTGGAGGGAGGTAAAGCGAGCAGACCGTATAGTGGCGATGGGAGAACAGGCGGACAGCGACCGCCTGCAGGTCTGTCGCAAGGTCGATCTGGTTGTGGGGAACCCTGCTGTTGATGAGCACAGCAGAACCATGGATTGGTTCTATAGGGTTCTTATAGTATCCCACAAAACCAGGAATATTGGGTACACTACGAGTACCCAAGCAAGTTTCCTGTAAAGCTATACAATCAGGATTGTAGTCTTTAAACAGGAGCTTGAGTTCTTCCCACTTGGGGAAGAGACCTTGGATGTTCCAATGAATTATTGGATACATCCTTACCTCTTTAAGACGATCATCCTACCCTTAGGGGTAGGAGGTTTTGGTTTTATACTACCCGTAGGGGTAGTTTTGGTCATACCAATTACCGGTTTTGGGTATGACTTTGGAGGCATCGGGAGCGTTAATTTAGCTCTCGGCTTTTCCTTTAAACGTGGCAATTTTGTTAGCTGGCTATACGAAATGACTGTCTTGACTGGAGAAGCAGATGTGGGAGCATCTCCATCAGTCATTTCGTGAGCCGATGACATCGACTTGGCTGGTGATGGTGGCAGTGATTGTTCGGCTGGCGAAGGATTCTTGGAATCTGATGGTTGGTTCGGCTCCTCCTTGGATAAAGGGGCAGCCTCTACTACAGCTGTTTCCTGTGATGGGGTACAGGTTGATTCCTTCTCACTTAGGGCTCGAAGGAGTTCCAAAGCAGTATCAGCAAGGGGTGGGTTGCTGACTACTCGCTTTGGGGCTGTAGTTCTCTGTTCTTTGGGGGCAGGATGGATGTCCAGAGCTGGAATAGACACCACCTGCGGCCCAATCCGATTCACATCCACGTCTTGTGGAGCGGTGGCAAAGTGTTTTGCCACTCTTGGTGAATCGGGAGAGGATGGAAGGTTCCTCTTCTTTGTGCCATCAGAAGCTAGGCTAGATTTTGGTGAAGAGTTTTCTCTACCGATTGATCGTGGTTTCGGTCGAGGGGGGCTCTTAACCTTTTCAGGTGTGCGTGGAGATGCGGGTTTAGGGTGTGGAGAACCCCTTACCTGTTGAGGCACATCTCTGCGCGGAGATCTGGGTTTTGGTTGTGGAGGACTTCTTGTTTGTTCAGGAGAGCCTGTAGATGGTCTCTGGCTTCTCCCCTTCTTTGGCGTGGCGGTGCGCAGAGCATCCGCGAAGCTCACGCCAGGCTGAACGTAAGTCTCTCTAACTCTTCGTCTAGCCTCTTTATAGCTCACCCTGTTTTTATTTCGAACAGCAATGACCTCTCTCTCGTAGAGGAAGAAGGTGCATTGCTGTGATGTGGCAGAGTGGTCTCCGCCACAATTGGGGCAGCACGGCTGTTTGGAACAGGGTGTTCCGTGAAATTCTGCTGAGCAGTTTACACATATCCTTTCGCTTTTACAAAACTTGCTTACATGGCCAAAGCGTTGGCAATGGAAGCACCGCCGGGGGTTTTCGACGTAAGGCTTGACTGGGATGTTAAGGTAGCCAGCCTTGACGTACTTGGGCGGTTCCAATCTGTTGAAAGTTAGGATTATGGTGGCGGTAGGGACCCTAGCGCCATTCACAAACCTAGAAATGCGATGTGCACTTGTTACTTTCTGATTGGCAAGTTTTGTCACCAACCTGTCGATATCATACTCAATGAGTTCACCCGATCGAATAACACCTTTGGAGGTATTAAATGTCGGGTGAGACGCGGATGATACACTCACTGAGGCTAACTTTTCAAGAGATTGAATTCTCTTTTGCTGCTCATTAGACTTGGCCTCGACAATCAATGCGCCATCATTGCGCGGCCACATTTGAGCAGGTTCGCCACACTTGTTCACGAAGTCGTCAAAGACATCAAAGATGTCAGCTTTGTTAAGAGGACAACGTTCGTTGCTGGATTTGAGTACTATAAAGCGGTCATAATCCAGTTCTTCGTCTACTTCTGATCCAAAAGGATCCAAGCGACGAAGATCTCTGCTTTTTTCACGGTGACCAGAGGCCGGCGGTCTCTGGGATGAGTTTTTGGAAAGTTTACCCATATGATTTTTATTTTTATAAGTGGTGTCTCTGGAGCCGAGGGCATGTACCAAATCGCCATCGTGAGTCCGGAGAGCGCCCATACAGTCCAGACAGGGTAGCCCGCCCCCCGACTCCCACTGTTGTTTCAAAAACAGCGGAGCCGCATAACGGAGTTTTACTGGACTGCAGTGCAAAGACCTCCCGAAAGCAAAACAACGACCCAGGCAACCAAACCTACCTCCGTGGCACGGTCCTGCGGACGATGCCCCCCAGTGGGTACATCCGTCGACTCGTACAGAGTACACATACTGACTAGGACCAAGTGGGCCGAAAGTGCGCTGGGGTTCAGACACACAGTCGCCCCACAAGGTTATTTGGGGATGCCGGAGTGATGCCAGTGTTTGGTCATCAAACCGCCTCATGGGGTTCCCCTCACCCACCTTTTATGTTGGTGTGAGGTCACCTAGCCCTTGTGATGCCATTCACTAACTGCAGGGCCACAGCAAAGACAACCATATGGGCCAGAAGTGTGCTGGTGTCCATACACACAACTGCCCCAAAAGGTTGGTGGGTACCCTTAGATACCCAAACCAGGATATCCCGCCTGGTGTTCGGACGTTGGGCACACGCTCAGTTAAAAAACAGGGGCACCACGTGAAGGTGGTGTGCCAACATTTAGGGAACATAGGCTATGAGTTGCGCGATATTCCCCATCGCCCCCTTCATTGGTCAGAGGATAGGCATCGCAGAGTGGGACTGGGGCCACTGGAGCTGTCCCCAGTGATGCTGCTTCTTTGGCTGCAGCATCTGCCCTCTCATTGCCTGGGATGCCCACGTGACTAGGCACCCAGCAGAAGGATATCTCGTGGATGGGCGATAGTCGTAGGAGCCACCGCTGGATCTTGGAAACCAACGGATGGCTCGAACCAACATCACCCAACATTTGAAGCGAACTAAGGGAGTCTGTAAAAATAGTATGAGAACCAGATGGCCTGCCAGCTATGATAGTCAGTGCCGCCATCATAGCAACGAGTTCTGCTGTGAATGCGGAAGCTGCGTTTGGCAGGCGGACCAATGCTGTCTCAGATGGAAAGACAGCAGCTGCTCCAACTCTGTCCGGTGACTTGGACCCATCGGTGAACACAAAAGTGCTATGTCGATGTTGAGAGGAGTGGTCGCCATACATGGCTCTCAATACTACAGGCAGGTGGTGATCCTTGGGCCTATCAGCTAGTTCCCTACATACCATTACAGGTGGTATGAGCCACGGGGGGGTCTTTGGCATGGTAAAGGGAATCACTGAGAACTCCCTTAGTTGCCCAGTGTGCTCGGCCATACGCAGAGCAAAGGGGCGAGCCAGAGATGGAGATCTATCGTATGAGGCCACTGTCCGTGTATTGAACATGCACTCATACACTGGCGTCTGCGGTAGTTGCTCAAGTCTAAGGAGGTAGTTTAAATTAGACTTGAGCCTGTGATAGGGAAGGGGGAGAACCCCGTTCTCTGCGTAGAGGCTCCACACTGGGGAGGACTTAAAGGCTCCAGAAGCCAGGCGCACACCCTGGTTACGCACAGTGTTTAGTTTTTCGAGAATGGATGGCGAGGCAGAGGAGTACACCTGTGATCCATAGTCTAGCTTTGATTGGACCAATGCTAGATACAGGAGCCACAGAGTACGTCGATCACTTCCCCAAGAAGTGTGAGACAACAGTTTCATTATGTCCATTCTCTTTAAACAAGACCTTTTCAAGGCGTCCACATGGTGCCGGAAAGAAAGCCTTGAATCAAATATGACCCCCAGATATTTGAAGTGGGGCTCAAAATCTATAGGCACACCATATAGCGACAAATGGGGGGGGTCCCATGTCACTAACTTATGCCCATAAAAGTGAACAGCCTTGGTCTTTACTGCGGAAAAGCGGAAACCCTTGGAGGAAGCATTTTCAGCTACAGTGCTTATAGCTCGCTGTAGCTTACGGACGATAAATGGGAGTCTGGGCGAAGAACAAATGAGCGCCAGATCATCCACATATAGCGTCGACGAAATCTCGGGAGGGAGATTTCTAACAATGCTATTAATGGCCACAGAGAAGCAGGTGACACTGAGGACACTTCCCTGTGGCACACCCTCAACTTGCTCCACGGGCTCCGATAAGGTGCCTCCAACCCTTACGCGTAGTGTGCGTTGCATCAGAAATTGCTCGACAAACCTGGGGAGGTAACCCCGCAGGCCCCAATCATGGAGTTGTTTAAGGATACCACGCCTCCAGGTGGTATCGTATGCTTTCTCAATATCAAAGAAGACAGCGATGGCGTGCTGCTTCTTTGAAAAAGCATCTCTTACGAGTGACTCCATTCGGACAAGCAGGTCTGTCGTACTCTGCTTTTTCCTGAACCCTGATTGAGAAGGAGATATGAGATTTTGAGTCTCCAAAAACCAGACGAGTCTGAAATTGACCATTCTCTCAAACACTTTACATGGACAACTGGTAAGAGCAATGGGGCGGTAATGGGTGGGCTCCGTCCCGTCCTTTCCTGGTTTGCGGAATGGAAGGACTATGGCCTCTCTCCACATGGAAGGGAAGCGGCCCTTGATCCAAATCCAGTTGTAAATGTCCAGTAAATGAGAGAGAAGGGATGGATGCATATTCCTAATCATATCATAGGAAATGCCATCCGATCCGGGGGCAGTGGATCTACAGTGCTTCAGTGCATTATGGAGCTCATGGATAGAGAAGAGTCGGTTGTAAGACTCGTTATCCATGTTAGGCTCCATAAAGTTGAGCGGTTGCTGCTCCTGTTGGAGCCTAAAGCACTGGAATTGCATCGCATAATTATCTGGGCTTGAGATGCTAGCAAATGATCTGGCCAAGACATTGGAAATATGGGACAAGTCCCCCAACAATTCTCCAGCTTGGACAATGTTGGGAGCTGTAAAGCCATTGGATTTGCCCAATAGCTTTTTGACCCTTTTCCACACTTTGTCTATAGGCGTTTGCCAACTTATGGACGCGATGTAACCTTCCAACGAGGTCTTTCGAGCCTGTCGAAGGATGCGTCGCCGTGCTGCCCTTGCTCTGTTACGAGCAATTTTATTTACCATCGTAGGGGAGCGATGGTAACGTCGGCAAGCCATTTTACATTCAGTCACGGCTCTCGAGCATTCAGCCGACCACCAGGGAACTTGTGGTCCGCGAGCGGTTGAGCCGGAGAGCGGGATGGAGGAGTTAGCCGCTTTATTGACGTGGACTAGGAGGTCATCGATAGCCACGTCAATATCTTCATGAGGGAAGGACCCGTCATGGCTCGAGAGGTGCCTGAATTTAGGCCAGTTTGCTTTTTTTGCATTCCATTTTTTACTAGGTGGTGGAGGGGGGCCACCTGTACATGGCGCTATAATAATGGGGAAGTGATCGCTGCCTCGCAAGTCAGGATCCACTGCCCAGTCAAAATCAGCTCTACAGCTTGGTGAACAGAGGGACAAGTCCACGCATGTAGAGCTGCTCGTCTGGATGTGAAATGATGTATGACTGCCATCGTTTAGAAGGCAGACATCATTTTCGCCCAGAAATTTCTCAATCATGTTTCCCCTAGGGTTCTTATCATGGTCCCCCCAAAGGGGGTGTCGAGCATTAAAATCCCCAATCAATAGAAAGGGGGGAGGGAGCTGTTTAATTACCTCTACTAGTTTTCTAGCTAGAGAGGCTGTGTCTTTTTCCTCACTTGGAGGGAGGTAAAGCGAGCAGACCGTATAGTGGCGATGGGAGAACAGGCGGACAGCGACCGCCTGCAGGTCTGTCGCAAGGTCGATCTGGTTGTGGGGAACCCTGCTGTTGATGAGCACAGCAGAACCATGGATTGGTTCTATAGGGTTCTTATAGTATCCCACAAAACCAGGAATATTGGGTACACTACGAGTACCCAAGCAAGTTTCCTGTAAAGCTATACAATCAGGATTGTAGTCTTTAAACAGGAGCTTGAGTTCTTCCCACTTGGGGAAGAGACCTTGGATGTTCCAATGAATTATTGGATACATCCTTACCTCTTTAAGACGATCATCCTACCCTTAGGGGTAGGAGGTTTTGGTTTTATACTACCCGTAGGGGTAGTTTTGGTCATACCAATTACCGGTTTTGGGTATGACTTTGGAGGCATCGGGAGCGTTAATTTAGCTCTCGGCTTTTCCTTTAAACGTGGCAATTTTGTTAGCTGGCTATACGAAATGACTGTCTTGACTGGAGAAGCAGAATGAATGAATAGTGCATTGAGATTTTAAAAGCTGCGTAGCCCAGATGGGCTATCTCGCAGCCAAATTCACTTATGGGCAGTGAATTTAAAATTATTATTTTTAGAATATTGCCATATTAAAATACATAAAAAAAAAGCAGAAATGTCCTTGGGACCAAAATTAGTTTAATAGGCAATATTAAGTCAGTTAAAATCTTTTAACAAAAAATAGACTATTAAAAACTCAACAAAATGTAAAAACATAAACTATCAATAGATCAACAATAAATATATCAAACTATTTTAAATTTTGTTTAAAAGATTGCTTTCTTTTAGGAAGGTTAGTATCCTAGTCACGTTAAAGAAGCAATGGGTCTCAGAAAAGATGCCCCGCAGAGCCTGCTGGGGGGCCATCTCTCTGGTAATGAAGGGAAAGGTCGTCCTTCTGAGATTCCTTAGCAATGGGCATTCTACAAATATATGGAGGACAGATATTTGTACCCCACACAGAATGCACATAGGTGGGGGCAGCCCACTCATTAAATGCTCATGGGTGAGCCGGCAATGGCCTATCCTCAGACGGACAAGCGCAACCTCCATTTTACGATGTCTAGTTGTACGTGGCCATGGGTGAACGGAGGGTTTTATGGAGTGGAGCTTGGTGGGAGGGAGCTCACTCCACCTCTTCTGCCATAGGCCGACCACGTATTCATTGGTCAGAGGATAGGCATCGCAGAGTGGGACTGGGGCCACTGGAGCTGTCCCCAGTGATGCTGCTTCTTTGGCTGCAGCATCTGCCCTCTCATTGCCTGGGATGCCCACGTGACTAGGCACCCAGCAGAAGGATATCTCGTGGGTGGGCGATAGTCGTAGGAGCCACCGCTGGATCTTGGAAACCAACGGATGGCTCGAACCAACATCACCCAACATTTGAAGCGAACTAAGGGAGTCTGTAAAAATAGTATGAGAACCAGATGGCCTGCCAGCTATGATGGTCAGTGCCGCCATCATAGCAACGAGTTCCGCTGTGAATGCGGAAGCTGCGTTTGGCAGGCGGACCAATGCTGTCTCAGATGGAAAGACAGCAGCTGCTCCAACTCTGTCCGGTGACTTGGACCCATCGGTGAACACAAAAGTGCTATGCCGATGTTGAGAGGAGTGGTCGCCATACATGGCTCTCAATACTACAGGCAGGTGGTGATCCTTGGGCCTATCAGCCAGTTCCCTACATACCATTACAGGTGGTATGAGCCACGGGGGGGTCTTTGGCATGGTAAAGGGAATCACTGAGAACTCCCTTAGTTGCGCAGTGTGCTCGGCCATACGCAGAGCAAAGGGGCGAGCCAGAGATGGAGATCGATCGTATGAGGCCACTGTCCGTGTATTGAACATGCACTCATACACTGGCGTCTGCGGGAGTTGCTCAAGTCTAAGGAGGTAGTTTAAATTAGACTTGAGCCTGTGATAGGAAAGGGGGAGAACCCCGTTCTCTGCGTAGAGGCTCCACACTGGGGAGGACTTAAAGGCTCCAGAAGCCAGGCGCACACCCTGGTTACGCACAGTGTTTAGTTTTTCGAGAATGGATGGCGAGGCAGAGGAGTACACCTGTGATCCATAGTCTAGCTTTGATTGGACCAATGCTAGATACAGGAGCCACAGAGTACGTCGATCACTTCCCCAAGAAGTGTGAGACAACAGTTTCATTATGTCCATTCTCTTTAAACAAGACCTTTTCAAGGCGTCCACATGGTGCCGGAAAGAAAGCCTTGAATCAAATATGACCCCCAGATATTTGAAGTGGGGCTCAAAATCTATAGGCACACCATATAGCGACAAATGGGGGGGGTCCCATGTCACCAACTTATGCCCATAAAAGTGAACAGCCTTGGTCTTCACTGCGGAAAAGCGGAAACCCTTGGAGGAAGCATTTTCAGCTACAGTGCTTATAGCTCGCTGTAGCTTACGGACGATAAATGGGAGTCTGGGCGAAGAACAAATGAGCGCCAGATCATCCACATATAGCGTCGACGAAATCTCGGGAGGGAGATTTCTAACAATGCTATTAATGGCCACAGAGAAGCAGGTGACACTGAGGACACTTCCCTGTGGCACACCCTCAACTTGGTCCACGGGCTCCGATAAGGTGCCTCCAACCCTTACGCGTAGTGTGCGTCGCATCAGAAATTGCTCGACAAACCTGGGGAGGTAACCCCGCAGGCCCCAATCATGGAGTTGTTTAAGGATACCACGCCTCCAGGTGGTATCGTATGCTTTCTCAATATCAAAGAAGACAGCGATGGCGTGCTGCTTCTTTGAAAAAGCATCTCTTACGAGTGACTCCATTCGGACAAGCAGGTCTGTCGTACTCTGCTTTTTTCTGAACCCTGATTGAGAAGGAGATATGAGATTTTGAGTCTCCAAAAACCAGACGAGTCTGAAATTGACCATTCTCTCAAACACTTTACATGGACAACTGGTAAGAGCAATGGGGCGGTAATGGGTGGGCTCCGTCCCGTCCTTTCCTGGTTTGCGGAATGGAAGGACTATGGCCTCTCTCCACATGGAAGGGAAGCGGCCCTTGATCCAAATCCAGTTGTAAATGTCCAGTAAATGAGAGAGAAGGGATGGATGCATATTCCTAATCATATCATAGGAAATGCCATCCGATCCGGGGGCAGTGGATCTACAGTGCTTCAGTGCATTATGGAGCTCATGGATAGAGAAGAGTCGGTTGTAAGACTCGTTATCCATGTTAGGCTCCATAAAGTTGAGCGGTTGCTGCTCCTGTTGGAGCCTAAAGCACTGGAATTGCATCTCATAATTATCTGGGCTTGAGATGCTAGCAAATGATCTGGCCAAGACATTGGAAATATGGGACAAGTCCCCCAACAATTCTCCAGCTTGGACAATGTTGGGAGCTGTAAAGCCATTGGATTTGCCCAATAGCTTTTTGACCCTTTTCCACACTTTGTCTATAGGCGTTTGCCAACTTATGGACGCGATGTAACCTTCCAACGAGGTCTTTCGAGCCTGTCGAAGGATGCGTCGCCGTGCTGCCCTCGCTTTGTTACGAGCAATTTTATTTACCATCGTAGGGGAGCGATGGTAACGTCGGCAAGCCATTTTACATTCAGTCACGGCTCTCGAGCATTCAGCCGACCACCAGGGAACTTGTGGTCCGCGAGCGGTTGAGCCGGAGAGCGGGATGGAGGAGTTAGCCGCTTTATTGACGTGGACTAGGAGGTCATCGATAGCCACGTCAATATCTTCATGAGGGAAGGACCCGTCATGGCTCGAGAGGTGCCTGAATTTAGGCCAGTTTGCTTTTTTTGCATTCCATTTTTTACTAGGTGGTGGAGGGGGGCCACCTGTACATGGCGCTATAATAATGGGGAAGTGATCGCTGCCTCGCAAGTCAGGATCCACTGCCCAGTCAAAATCAGCTCTACAGCTTGGTGAACAGAGGGACAAGTCCACGCATGTAGAGCTGCTCGTCTGGATGTGAAATGATGTATGGCTGCCATCGTTTAGAAGGCAGACATCATTTTCGCCCAGAAATTTCTCAATCATGTTTCCCCTAGGGTTCTTATCATGGTCCCCCCAAAGGGGGTGTCGAGCATTAAAATCCCCAATCAATAGAAAGGGGGGAGGGAGCTGTTTAATTACCTCTACTAGTTTTCTAGCTAGAGAGGCTGTGTCTTTTTCCTCACTTGGAGGGAGGTAAAGCGAGCAGACCGTATAGTGGCGATGGGAGAACAGGCGGACAGCGACCGCCTGCAGGTCTGTCGCAAGGTCGATCTGGTTGTGGGGAACCCTGCTGTTGATGAGCACAGCAGAACCATGGATTGGTTCTATAGGGTTCTTATAGTATCCCACAAAACCAGGAATATTGGGTACACTACGAGTACCCAAGCAAGTTTCCTGTAAAGCTATACAATCAGGATTGTGGTCTTTAAACAGGAGCTTGAGTTCTTCCCACTTGGGGAAGAGACCTTGGATGTTCCAATGAATTATTGGATACATCCTTACCTCTTTAAGACGATCATCCTACCCTTAGGGGTAGGAGGTTTTGGTTTTATACTACCCGTAGGGGTAGTTTTGGTCATACCAATTACCGGTTTTGGGTATGACTTTGGAGGCATCGGGAGCGTTAATTTAGCTCTCGGCTTTTCCTTTAAACGTGGCAATTTTGTTAGCTGGCTATACGAAATGACTGTCTTGACTGGAGAAGCAGATGTGGGAGCATCTCTATCAGTCATTTCGTGAGCCGATGACATCGACTTGGCTGGTGATGGTGGCAGCGATTGTTCGGCTGGCGAAGGATTCTTGGAATCTGATGGTTGGTTCGGCTCCTCCTTGGATAAAGGGGCAGCCTCTACTACAGCTGTTTCCTGTGATGGGGTACAGGTTGATTCCTTCTCACTTAGGGCTCGAAGGAGTTCCAAAGCAGTATCAGCAAGGGGTGGGTTGCTGACTACTTGCTTTGGGGCTGTAGTTCTCTGTTCTTTTGGGGCAGGATGGATGTCCAGAGCTGGAATAGACACCACCTGCGGCCCAATCCGATTCACATCCACGTCTTGTGGAGCGGTGGCAAAGTGTTTTGCCACTCTTGGTGAATCGGGAGAGGATGGAAGGTTCCTCTTCTTTGTGCCATCAGAAGCTAGGCTAGATTTTGGTGAAGAGTTTTCTCTACCGATTGATCGTGGTTTCGGTCGAGGGGGGCTCTTAACCTTTTCAGGTGTGCGTGGAGATGCGGGTTTAGGGTGTGGAGAACCCCTTACCTGTTGAGGCACATCTCTGCGCGGAGACCTGGGTTTTGGTTGTGGAGGACTTCTTGTTTGTTCAGGAGAGCCTGTAGATGGTCTCTGGCTTCTCCCCTTCTTTGGCGTGGCGGTGCGCAGAGCATCCGCGAAGCTCACGCCAGGCTGAACGTAAGTCTCTCTAACTCTTCGTCTAGCCTCTTTATAGCTCACCCTGTTTTTATTTCGAACAGCAATGACCTCTCTCTCGTAGAGGAAGAAGGTGCATTGCTGTGATGTGGCAGAGTGGTCTCCGCCACAATTGGGGCAGCACGGCTGTTTGGAACAGGGTGTTCCGTGAAATTCTGCTGAGCAGTTTACACAAATCCTTTCGCTTTTACAAAACTTGCTTACATGGCCAAAGCGTTGGCAATGGAAGCACCGCCGGGGGTTTTCGACGTAAGGCTTGACTGGGATGTTAAGGTAGCCAGCCTTGACGTACTTGGGCGGTTCCAATCTGTTGAAAGTTAGGATTATGGTGGCGGTAGGGACCCTAGCGCCATTCACAAACCTAGAAATGCGATGTGCACTCGTTACTTTCTGATTGGCAAGTTTTGTCACCAACCTGTCGATATCATAGTCAATGAGTTCACCCGATCGAATAACACCTTTGGAGGTATTAAATGTCGGGTGAGACGTGGATGATACACTCACTGAGGCTAACTTTTCAAGAGATTGAATTCTCTTTTGCTGCTCATTAGACTTGGCCTCGACAATCAATGCGCCATCATTGCGCGGCCACATTTGAGCAGGTTCGCCACACTTGTTTACGAAGTCGTCAAAGACATCAAAGATGTCAGCTTTGTTAAGAGGACAACGTTCGTTGCTGGATTTGAGTACTATAAAGCGGTCATAATCCAGTTCTTCGTCTACTTCTGATCCAAAAGGATCCAAGCGACGAAGATCTCTGCTTTTTTCACGGTGACCAGAGGCCGGCGGTCTCTGGGATGAGTTTTTGGAAAGTTTACCCATATGATTTTGATTTTTATAAGTGGTGTCTCTGGAGCCGAGGGCATGTACCAAATCGCCATCGTGAGTCCGGAGAGCGCCCATACAGTCCAGACAGGGTAGCCCGCCCCCCGACTCCCACTGTTGTTTCAAAAACAGCGGAGCCGCATAACGGAGTTTTACTGGACTGCGGTGCAAAGACCTCCCGAAAGCAAAACAACGACCCAGGCAACCAAACCTACCTCCGTGGCACGGTCCTGCGGACGATGCCCCCCAGTGGGTACATCCGTCGACTCGTACAGAGTACACATACTGACTAGGACCAAGTGGGCCGAAAGTGCGCTGGGGTTCAGACACACAGTCGCCCCACAAGGTAATTTGGGGATGCCGGAGTGATGCCAGTGTTTGGTCATCAAACCGCCTCATGGGGTTCCCCTCACCCACCTTTTATGTTGGTGTGAGGTCACCTAGCCCTTGTGATGCCATTCACTAACTGCAGGGCCACAGCAAAGACAACCATATGGGCCAGAAGTGTGCTGGTGTCCATACACACAACTGCCCCAAAAGGTTGGTGGGTACCTTTAGATACCCAAACCAGGATATCCCGCCTGGTGTTCGGACGTTGGGCACACGCTCAGTTAAAAAACAGGGGCACCACGTGAAGGTGGTGTGCCAACATTTAGGGAACATAGGCTATGAGTTGCGCGATATTCCCCATCGCCCCCTGTTTACGGCGACTTATGCCTAAGTCGGCAGTCGCCAGATAGCCCCTTAAATAAAAAAAAAAATAAAAAAATACCCTAATACTGCAAAGTTGTAGTTTTTTTACAATTCTGTGCTACCAATGAAGAAGGGTTTCAGCACCTACTTTTGCATACATAGGTGCGGTGGCTTTCTAAGGGCAATTGTCTGAATCGCTTCATTGCACTTTGGGATAGTGTTGTGTTATTTCTGGATGGTAAGCAGCTCGGAGTAAGAATCATTGCTGCCAAATGTGACATAGTCTGACACCTTACAGATATATTTGCAAAGCTAAATATCTTGAACAAACGGCTTCAAAGTAAAAATGCAAATATTTTAACTTGCAAAAAGTCTATTTGTGTATTTATGGGGAAAATTAAGCTGTTAGAGACAAATATGGGGCGAAAAGAGTTGATACAGTTTCCAACCCTCCGCACTAGTAAGGGTGAGCTGAAAGATGATATTTTAGTATACATTGATCATTTGGAGAAATTGCATAGTGATATGGAAGTTAGGTTCAGAAATCTTCTACAACTGGACATTCCAGGTTGGGTGGTAGATCCATTTGGAATTAAGGCAGCTGATGTTGATATCAGATTTCAAGAAAGCCTCATTGAATTACAAAGTGATCAAACTTCTCTGGCTAGATTTAGGCATGGTGTCAGGAACTTATAGACAAGTCATGAAATTGCTATAAAAAAACCCTTTGCTTTGGGACGAAGTAAAATTATATTTTATTGCTTTTCCTACTTCTTATCTGGTTGGGTGGGGTTTTAGTAAAGTGTCACACCTCCTATCAAAACCTCGCGTCCGCTTAGAAATAGTTAGAAGAGGTGATTTTCGTCTGTCTCTAACAAATATATACCCTGATATTGCCCCCGTAAGGGGCGCGGCGATTTGCCATTCTTGCCGCCGTGCTGACGGGATCCAGCGCTCCGTCCGGCCCCAGCTTAGCCTCTCTTCCTTCCTTCAGATACCCTGTATTTCTCTCCTACCTCGTCGCTTTTCATACAACCTCTCCCACAACTTTCTCTGGTCAGCCTCTAATTTCAAAGGGTAGATGCTGACCTTCCTCTCAGCCAACCATCCCGCATCGGGGCTGAGGGAGGAGGGGACAATGTTCCCTAACCCCTGAGCTCCTGTCTGGGGTGGCTGGTTTTTAACAACCTGCTTCATCCCTACCCATACCTTCCTCACATCCCTTTTCCTCTCCTCTTCACATTCTATCTATTTTTACGCCGTGTTCAAGGTGGAGCCGCCATGCCGATGGACTGCCAGGGCACCAGGCGGGAGGGGTGGTCCCAAATGGCGGCGCCTGGCTCCGCCAGGCCTGTAAGCACCTCTTGCAGTGCGGGCAACTGCAAGAGGTGATGAGCGATTGCGTCCCGTAAAACAAAGAGGGTCACCATGCCCATGTATGAAAAAAAAAAACCCCAACCCCGAACTTCCCCCAAAACATCGACGGAGCCGCCCTCGGGCAGCTCAACCGAGAAAAGGAGGTCCCCCCCCCCTTGTGCTTGCGCAGGGGACCCTCCATACTTCTTTAACCGGAGAGGAGGCTTACTCCTCTCCTACGCCTACGGGTGTAGGGGACTCCCCCTCACCCCCTTCTCTGGAGGTGCTTTCGGGCACATCCCTATCTCCAGCGGCAGTCCCTCCTTTGCTTTCTAAGGGGACTGCCAAGAAAGCCAGCAGGCAGCCCATTGCCGACTGCCCCTCGTACAAGCGGCTCGGTAGGGCAAACCCCCTTAGGGGGGAGAGGGAAGCCAGGCCCCTTCGGTCGCTTCCCTCAAAAGACCTGCTGGCAAAAATATTAAACCTTGCCGGGGTCAAGGCCTGTGCCTCCCTACTAAAGACTTATGACGCTGCCAAGGGGACCTGCGATGTCCTGGGAGGGGATGGCTAACTGGAGGCCCCTCCTGTGATAGACATGGTCCTTGAGGAAAACCAGCCTCAGAAGGTAGGGCCTTCCATGGGGGGGAATCCGGGCTCGGCGCCAAGCACCGAACCCGAATCCGCCCCTATGCAAGGTCCTCATCAAACGGCTGTGGATTCTCAGGCAGTACAAGGAGGGGAGGGATCTCCGCCGACCGGTGCCCCCACGACTACCGGGACCTTCTCCATTTCAGAGAATGACCTGGCTGAGGCCGGTACATCTGGCCTGGGGGCTTCTTCCGGCGGAGGTGAGAAGCGGGTTCATTCCCCGCACTCCTCTCCAAAAAAGAAAAGGACGAAAAAGACCAAAAAGACGAAGAAGACTCGGGGCTCCTCTCAATCCGCGGGGGCTACGGGGACGGATGGGTCTGCTGCCACTTTGGCAAGCGACCAAGCCAGGATCGGCACATCCGGGCCCTCTGCTTCTCCGGGTACGGAGCTCCTGATGATGACAAAGACCAAAAGTGCACAGGGCGGAGCCTCGATGACATCGGGGCCCCTGATTCAGAGGTTACCTGGCGTTTTCGAGCCCGCTGGCTTCAAACGCTTCCTCGTTATTCGCTCCACTGATGGCAGCATGTTGTCTAAGGGCAACATGATCCATCAGAGGAGAGGATTAGCTAGTGCAATTGGTAGAGAGCCGAAGGTAACCCGTTTCTCGGACAGGAGCCTTCTGGCGAATGCGGCGAATCCCGCCGAGGCGGCCAAGATAAGTGCTCTTCGGACACTTCATGGCACCCCGGTGAGTGTGACGCCGCACTCTACCATGAACTTTGTGAAAGGAGTAGTTTATGCGAGGGAACTCGTTGACTACTCCATTGAGGACATCACCCTAGAGCTGGCCGACCATGGGGCGGTCAAGGTCGAACGTGTGATGAGAAAACAGGGAGGGGCCTCGAGACCCACCCCTACACTCTTCGTCACGTTCGACTGTGACAAGCTCCCTGAGTCGGTGCGTGCCGGTTGGTACCGTTACCGCGTGAAGGCATTCGTGCCACTGCCGCGGCGGTGCTATTACTGTCACCGCTTCGGCCATACGAATCGCTCATGTAGACGTGCAAAGTCGGGGTCACCCGAAGTATGTGTAAATTGCTCCAAGGTCGCACACGATAAGTCCAAATCGTGTGTGGCCAAGTCTGTCAATTGCGGAGAGCCGCACCCTGCTTCTTCGAAGCAATGTGGTGCATATCTCCTTGAGAAAGAAATCCTGGCCGTTCAGGCCCAGGATCGACTTTCATTCCACGAGGCAAAGGACTTGGTCCTGGCGCGCCCGGCTCTGCCTGGGACGTCATATGGCTCAATAGTTAGAAAGGCACCCTCTGCTCCTGGCCCATCCAGGCCAACGAGCACGGTTGTTTCCGCGCCCATTCGGAGCCCTTCTGCGGGCTCTACCCAACATGGGCGCTCCTCTGGTAAAGCTGGCGGCAAAAAGGGTTCATACCCTGCCCCGGCTAAAAAAAGGGCTCCCCCCTCTTCCCCCAGCATGACCGTTTCCCGTAAAGCGAAACGGCCACGCGCCTCCACCGAGTCGTTAGACTCACAGGAGGCAACACCCCTGAAGATGGTCGCTAGGCCATCTTCCGGGGTTCCTAAAGCTGTTCCCCGAAAGGAGGACAGCAACAAAGAAGCTTCGGCCCCTTCGCCCACGCCCCGAGGTGGAGCGAGTGGCTCGGAGACGGTGGTTTCTCGAAAAAAGTGCCCCCCGCCTCCGAAGCCGCAACGCCCGCCTAAGGTTTCGAGGAGGAGGGAGGAAAAGACTCGCATGGCGAGCCCAACCTCCTCCAATAAGTCCTCGAAGGCGACAGCGCCTTCAGCGCTTTGTCCGGCCAACAGCGCCCGGGGTTCTGACCCCGGGAAGCGTACGGCCATTCCCGTGAGGGTCTTCAAGTCGACGAGGGCCCCCGCGTCTCCTCCGAGATGGGCCTGGAGGGCATATTCCTTCAATGGAATTGCCGTGGACTCCGGGCCAACTGGGAGGAGCTGCGGAGGCTCGTCTCGTCCCGTTCCCCGTTAGCTATTTTTTTGCAGGAGACCATGCTAGGCGCGTGCCCGCTGCCTGCCCTCCCGGGGTATAGGGGTCTTGCGACCCCACCACCGCGGGATGGCCGGGCTGGGGGATGTGCGGTTTACACCCGGCATGATGTCTCCGTTCTTCCTTTCTCTTTAGATACCTCCTTTCAGGCAGTGGCTGTGCAGCTGCACCTGGATAGGAGGTATACTATCATTTCTGCGTACATTCCACCGTCAGCTGACTTCGACGCGGGGGACTTCTGCCGCGTCGTGGCACGGTTGCCGAGGCCCTATCTCTTGCTTGGAGATCTGAACGGCAGGCATCCTCTCTGGGGAGATTACTCCATAAATCCCAGGGGACAAGTCCTTGCCGATCTGATCGAAGAGCTTGAGATGGGTGTCCTAAACGTGGATGAGTTTACGCATCACTGTCCGAGAACCGCTTCATTTTCTTGCCTTGACCTATCTTTGTGCTCTTCGGATGCACAGCCTGATTTTGATTGGGGGGTGGTCGATGACCTCCATGGTAGTGATCACTTTTCCATTCAAATATCCTTTTCAGGGCAACTGCCGCCTGAGAGACCACCTCGGTGGTGCTTGGCGCGGGCGCGGTGGCCTGCATTTCAGGAAATGACTGAATTCTCTATCTCAGTCGAGGAGTTTAGGTCGGTAGATGAGGCCGTTGAGTTCTTCTCCGGCAACCTCATCACCGTGGGCCTGACTACTATTCCTAGGACGTCTGGCCGTTTTGCCTGCCGACCACTCCCATGGTGGTCGGCCGAGTGTGAGACGGCCCTCAAACAGAAGCGTTATGCCTACATGCGCTATAAGCGCCGCCCGAACGATTTCACTGTCGCTGAATTTCGTCGGGCTAGGGCTAGGTTCCGGTATATTTCGAAGCACGCCCGCCGCTCTTCTTGGCGGGCATACGTGTCTTCACTTAACGGGAAGACCCCTTTAGCTGAGGTGTGGAAGCGAGTCAAAAGGATTCGGGGCAAGTTCTCGCAGGACCCCCCTCCCGTTCTCCAGGAGAATGGGACCGCAATCTCGGACCCCGCGTCCGTGGCGGAATCCTTAGCGACCGCTTTTTCCGCATTCTCTAGCCGTGATGCTGCTCCGCCAGCATTCAATGCACGTCGTGATGTCGCGGAAGGCCGCCGGCTGGACTTTACCTCCAGAGGCGGAGAACCCTTCAACGACAAGTTTACTGTGAGTGAGTTGTGCTCCGCTCTCGCTTCGTGCGCGGACACCGCCCATGGTCCGGACGATGTCCCGTACGCCATGCTTCGACACCTGGGTGAGCGAGGCATGGCCTTTATGTTAGATTTGTTCAACAGGATCTGGGTGGAAGGTCTTCTCCCAGACTCCTGGCGAATTGCTACTGTGCTCGCCTTTCGCAAGCCGGGGAGAGATCACTCTACTCCGACCGGTTTCCGCCCAATCTCTCTAACCTCTTGCGTGTGCAAGTTGATGGAGAAATTGGTAAATGTTAGATTAGCCTATTTCCTGGACAGCAGAGGCCATCTGTCTTCTGCACAGTGCGGCTTCCGTAAGTTCCACTCCACGTCGGATGCTCTGCTCCGACTGGAAAGTGCCGTCTGCGAGGCTTTCCTTCGTAGACAGCACCACGCCACGGTGTTTTTTGATCTGGAGAAGGCCTATGATACCGCATGGCGATACGGTATCATGGAGACTCTCCACACGATGGGGGCGAGGGGACGCCTCCCAATGTTTATATCTGAATTTTTGCGAGATCGTCGATTCCGCGTACGGGTGGGGGGAGCCTTCTCCGGCCCAAAGGAGCAGGAAGAGGGTGTCCCGCAGGGAAGTGTCCTCAGTGTCACACTCTTTGCCCTGAGCATCAACGGCATCACCTCGGTGCTGCCGGAAGATGTTCTCGCTACGCTCTACGTGGACGACCTTTCGATCTCTTTTGGCGCGGCCCAGATGCCAACTCTGGAGCGTCGACTCCAACAGGCATTGAACCGCGTCTTTCGTTATGCTGAAGCGCACAGGTTTCGGTTTTCTTTAGCTAAGACTAAGGTGGTGCACTTCTGCCGCCATCCACGGCTTCACCCCGACCCAGATTTGTTTCTTAATGGGGTGCGCCTGGATGTGGTTGAGTCGCACCGTTTCCTTGGTCTTGTATTCGACCGACGCCTCACCTGGGAGGCTCATATTCGCAGCCTTAGGGTCTCTCGTACCCGCGCCATGGACATTCTCCGTTCCGTGACGTTCAGCGCTTGGGGCGCTGATAGGGCTACCGCCTTACTTTTTTATCGATCCTTTGTTCGCTCGAAGCTCGACTACGGATGCGAGTTTTATGCATCCGCAGCCGAGAGTTTATTGCGGAAGGTGGATTCGATCCACCACACCGGCCTTCGCCTTGCGACCGGTGCCTTCCGCACTTCCCCCATTGAGAGCCTGTTGGTCGATGCTGGGGAGATGCCACTCGCTCTGCGCCGCGTGCAGTGCATCACTCGCCTGTACGCGCGAGCCCGGCGCTCCCTCAGTCGCCAACAACTCTCACTGCATCCGCAGCTGATCTCGATGGTGCCTATGCCGTCGAGAGACGCCAGTCATACCCTAAGCCCTTTGGGTTTAGGGCCAGGAAACTCCTTCGAGAGGTAGATATAGCTCTCTGGCCGGTGGCGCCCCTGGTTTTGCCAGGACGCCACCCTGGAGGGTACCACATTTGGCTATTTGTCGCCACGCCTCTGCTCCCAAAGCTTGTACTGCGCCGGGAGTATTGCATTCGACCTTTTTGGAGCACACATCGTGTCACGCTGGTACCGTGCCAGTGTATACGGATGGCTCCAAGTCCCAAGAGGGGGTCGGCTTCCACGCCGTATCCCCTCTGTTTGAAGTCAGCGGGGCTCTACCAGGCGCTGCGTCTGTCTTCACGGCCGAGCTGGTGGCAATACACCACTCGGTACGGGAGATTACGCGACGTGCCCGGTTCGGAGACCGGATTGTGATCTATAGCGACTCACAAAGCGCCCTGAGTGCTCTCGGGGCATTGGAATCTCCGCATCCCCTGGTTCGCGAAATCCGTGAGGCCACGGTTTTGGCGAGCCGGGCAGATGTCGAGATTATCTTCTGCTGGGTTCCTGGACATGTAGGAATTGCGGGGAATGAGCGCGCAGATGAGGGCGCCAAAGAGTCCGCGAGGACTCTGCGACCGGACCAGCGTTTCGCTCTTCCTCACACTGACTACATGGCAGGAATACGGGCAGCTCTTCGGACTGCTTGGCAAAGAAGATGGGAGACGGTCGACGGGAACTTAAAGTTGCGTGCCATTGCGCCGCGACTGTTCCCATGGACCTATCCCCCAATGCCGCGGCGGCTTCAGGTTGCTTTCTGTCGTCTTCGAATCGGACACACTCGTGTGACGCATCGCTACTTGATGGAGCGCTCGCCTGCGCCCTATTGCAACGACTGCGTCGTCCCCCAGACTGTTCGGCACATTCTTGTCGAATGTCCCAGTCTGGGTGATCTTCGCGCACGATACCTGTCCCGGTACCGGGATGGGCGGGGTCGCTACCGCCTGTCCCTTGTACTCGGGACGAGTGCGTGCACCATGACTAGTGGACTTATTGACTTTTTGGGGGAGGCTGACCTTCTCCATTTCATTTAACCCGGTTTGTTGTTGTTGTTGTTATTATTGTTTTTGTTATTGCTTCTTTATTGTTATTGTTATTTCTTTTAATTTTTTCCTGTTTAATTTTTAAAGTAGCCTAGAACTAGGCGGTTTGTTTACGGCGACTAATGCCTAAGTCGGCAGTCACCAGATAGCTCCTTAATTAAAAAAAAAAAAAAAAAATAGTCCGACCGGTTTCCGCCCAATCTCTCTAACCTCTTGCGTGTGCAAGTTGATGGAGAAATTGGTAAATGTTAGATTAGCCTATTTCCTGGACAGCGGAGGCCATCTGTCTTCTGCACAGTGCGGCTTCCGTAAGTTCCACTCCACGTCGGATGCTCTGCTCCGACTGGAAAGTGCCGTCTGCGAGGCTTTCCTTCGTAGACAGCACTACGCCACGGTGTTTTTTGATCTGGAGAAGGCCTATGATACCGCATGGCGATACGGTATCATGGAGACTCTCCACACGATGGGGGCGAGGGGACGCCTCCCAATGTTTATATCTGAATTTTTGCGAGATCGTCGATTCCGCGTACGGGTGGGGGGAGCCCTCTCCGGCCCAAAGGAGCAGGAAGAGAGTGTCCCGCAGGGAAGTGTCCTCAGTGTCACACTCTTTGCCCTGAGCATCAACGGCATCACCTCGGTGCTGCCGGAAGATGTTCTCGCTACGCTCTACGTGGACGACCTTTCGATCTCTTTTGGCGCGGCCCAGATGCCAACTCTGGAGCGTGGACTCCAACAGGCATTGAACCGCGTCTCTCGCTATGCCGAAGCGCACAGGTTTCGGTTTTCTTGGGCCAAGACTAAGGTGGTGCACTTCTGCCGCCATCCACGGCTTCACCCCGACCCAGATTTGTTTCTTAATGGGGTGCGCCTGGATGTGGTTGAGTCGCACCGTTTCCTTGGTCTTGTATTCGACCGACGCCTCACCTGGGAGGCTCATATTCGCAGCCTTAGGGTCTCTCGTACCCGCGCCATGGACATTCTCCGTTCCGTGACGTTCAGCGCTTGGGGCGCTGATAGGGCTACTGCCTTACTTTTTTTTCGATCCTTTGTTCGCTCGAAGCTCGACTACGGATGCGAGTTTTATGCATCCGCAGCCGAGCGTTTATTGCGGAAGGTGGATTCGATCCACCACACCGGCCTTCGCCTTGCGACCGGTGCCTTCCGCACTTCCCCCATTGAGAGCCTGTTGGTCGATGCTGGGGAGATGCCACTCACTCTGCGCCGCGTGCAGTGCATCACTCGCCTGTACACGCGAGCCCGGCGCCTCCCTCAGTCGCCAACAGCTCTCACTGCATCCGCAGCTGATCTCGATGGTGCCTATGCCGCCGAGAGACGCCAGTCATACCCTAAGCCCTTTGGGTTTAGGGCCAGGAAACTCCTTCGAGAGCTAGATATAGCTCTCGGGCCGGTGGCGCCCCTGGTTTTGCTTAGGACGCCACCCTGGAGGGTACCACATTTGGCTATTTGTCGCCACGCCTCTGCTCCCAAAGCTTGTACTGCGCCGGGAGTATTGCGTTCGACCTTTTTGGAGCACACATCGTGTCACGCTGGTACCGTGCCAGTGTATACGGATGGCTCCAAGTCCCAAGAGGGGGTCGGCTTCCACGCCGTATCCCCTCTGTTTGAAGTCAGCGGGGCTCTACCAGGCGCTGCGTCTGTCTTCACGGCCGAGCTGGTGGCAATACACCACTCGGTACGGGAGATTACGCGACGTGCCCGGTTCGGAGACCGGATTGCGATCTATAGCGACTCACAAAGCGCCCTGAGTGCTCTCGGGGCATTGGAATCTCCGCATCCCCTGGTTCGCGAAATCCGTGACGCCACGGTTTTGGCGAGCCGGGCAGATGTCGAGATTATCTTCTGCTGGGTTCCTGGACATGTAGGAATTGCGGGGAATGAGCGCGCCGATGAGGGCGCCAAAGAGTCCGCGAGGACTCTGCGACCGGACCAGCGTTTTGCTCTTCCTCACACTGACTACATGGCAGGAATACGGGCAGCTCTTCGGACTGCTTGGCAAAGAAGATGGGAGACGGTCGAGGGGAACTTAAAGTTGCGTGCCATTGTGCCGCGACTGTTCCCATGGACCTATCCCCCAATGCCGCGGCGGCTTCAGGTTGCTTTCTGTCGTCTCCGAATCGGGCACACTCGTGTGACGCATCGCTATCTGATGGAGCGCTCGCCTGCGCCCTATTGCAATGACTGCGTCGTCCCCCAGACTGTTCGGCACATTCTTGTCGAATGTCCCAGTCTGGGTGATCTTCGCGCACGACACCTGTCCCAGTACCGGGATGGGCGGGGTCGCTACCGCCTGTCCCTTGTGCTCGGGACGAGTGCGTGTACTTTGCCTGGTGGACTTATTGACTTTTGGGGGGAGGCCGGCCTTCTCCCTTTTATTTAACCCGATTTAATTTTTGTTGTTGTTTTTGTAATTGTTTTGTTATTGCTTTGTTATTGTTATTTCTTTTTATTGTTTTCTGTTTAATTTTTTTAAAGTAGCCTAGAACTAGGCTGTTTTTTACGGCGACTTATGCCTAAGTCGGCAGTCGCCAGATAGCCCCTTAAATAAAAAAAAACAAAAAAAAAAACAAAAGAAAAAAACTCACATGGGAGGCTCATATTCGCAGCCTTAGGGTCTCTTGTACCCGCGCCATGGACATTCTCCGTTCCGTGACGTTCAGCGCTTAGGGCGCTGATAGGGCTACTGCCTTACTTTTTTATCGATCCTTTGTTCGCTCGAAGCTCGACTACGGATGCGAGTTTTATGCATCCGCAGCCGAGCGTTTATTGCGGAAGGTGGATTCGATCCACCACACCGGCCTTCGCCTTGCGACCGGTGCCTTCCGCACTTTCCCCCTTGAGAGCCTGTTGGTCGATGCTGGGGAGATGCCACTCGCTCTGCGCCGCGTGCAGTGTATCACTCGACTGTACGCGCGAGCCCGGCGCCTCCCTCAGTCGCCAACAGCTCTCACTGCATACGCAGCTGATCTCGATGGTGCTTATGCCGTAGAGAGACGCCAGTCATACCCTAAGCCTTTTGGGTTTAGGGCCAGGAAACTCCTTCGAGAGGTAGATATCGCTCTCGGACCGGTTGCGCCCCTGGTTTTGCCCAGGACGCAACCCTGGAGGGTACCACATTTGGCTATTTGTCGCCACGCCTCTGCTCCCAAAGCTTGTACTGCGCCGGGAGTATTGCGTTCGACCTTTTTGGAGCACACATCGTGTCACGCTGGAACCGTGCCAGTGTATACGGATGGCTCTAAGTCCCAAGAGGGGGTCGGCTTCCACGCCGTATCCCCTCTGTTTGAAGTCAGCGGGGCTCTACCAGGCGCTGCGTCTGTCTTCACGGCCGAGCTGGTGGCAATACACCACTCGGTACGGGAGATTACGCGACGTGCCCGGTTCGGAGACCGGATTGTGATCTATAGCGACTCACAAAGCGCCCTGAGTGCTCTCGGGGCATTGGAATCTCCGCATCCCCTGGTTCGCGAAATCCGTGACGCCACGGTTTTGGCGAGCCGGGCAGATGTCGAGATTATCTTCTGCTGGGTTCCTGGACATGTAGGAATTGCGGGGAATGAGCGCGCCGATGAGGGCGCCAAAGAGTCCGCGAGGACTCTGCGACCGGACCAGCGTTTCGCTCCTCCTCACACCGACTACATGGCAGGAATACGGGCAGCTCTTCGGACTGCTTGGCAAAGAAGATGGGAGACGGTCGAAGGGAACTTAAAGTTGCGTGCCATTGCGCCGCGACTGTTCCCATGGACCTATCCCCCAATGCCGCGGCGGCTTCAGGTTGCTTTCTGTCGTCTTCGAATCGGACACACTCGTGTGACGCATCGCTATTTGATGGTGCGCTCGCATGCGCCCTATTGCAACCACTGCGTCGTCCCTCAGACTGTTCGGCATATTCTTGTCGAATGTCCCAGTCTGGGTGATCTTCGCGCACGATACCTGTCTCGGTACCGGGATGGGCGGGGTCGCTACCGCCTGTCCCTTGTACTCGGGACGAGTGCGTGCACCATGACTGGTGGACTTATTGACTTTTGGGGGGAGGCCGGCCTTTTCCCTTTCATTTAACCCGGTTTTATTGTTCCTGTTGTTTTTGTTATCGTTTTTGTTATTGCTTTGTTATTGTTATTTCTTTTTATTGTTGTTTCCTGTTGAATTATTTTGAAGTAGCCCAGAACTAGGCTGTTTGGTAACGGCAACTTATGCCTAAGTCGGCAGTCGCCAGATAGCCCTTTAATAAAAAAAAAAAAAAAAATACAGCTGTAACCTGTATAGGGTTCCTTTTGATAGTGAGGGTGATCCCTATATGGTCACTACATGGTACCTAGAATGGTTATGTGTCGTAATCGAACGGCAGCTGACGATTCACCAGACAGATGTCTGGTTTTGTGGCACTTCCTGCTATGACAAATGTGAGGAAGTCGGGGCCTATTCGCTGGGCAATTTTCTGTCCAACAATAGGTCCAGGCTTCTTCCTATACCGTTGAAGGTCCTGTAACCGGATTCTCGGCATCTGGCGTTCAGATCCTCCATTAATATAGTGGGGGCTCTTCTGTCAAATAGGCCAGTGAGAGTGTGAATTGGTAACACATCTCTCTTTGGCGGTTGATATACAGTAGCAATGACCAACTTTATTAGGTCGAGTTGGAACTCAATTGCGAGGTAGGATTCTTCTAGATCTCTTATTTGCTTGTATTTAATTCCTTTCTTTGTTGCAATAGCGGCTCCGTCGAACCACTCCTGCGAATAATTTGTGATCAACACATCGTAGTTCCAGATTTTCATTTCTGCACTACGCTCGTCCACCCCGTGTTCCGAAATTTAGATGATGTCTGCATCAATTTCCCTGAATACATTTCCGTAAACAAGTCTCTTCATTGTCCAGCCGTTGGTGTTAATTTCTAATATCTTCAGTGCGCTCCGTAACATGGTGAATTGTTTTTACCTATGCTTCTTATTCTTCTTTTTCTTGGGGGCTGGCCTGGTGGTTTTACTGTGCCCAGGGTTTTCCTTTTTCGGAGGGAGACTCGGGGTTTTGGACCTGCTCTTCGTAGCTCGTGTACGGGTGCAGGGGCCCTCTTCGTTGTCAGGAGAGGAGGATCCCTCCTCACTTTCAGCCTTTTCTTCTCGTTCTTGATCGTCCTCTTCGGATTCCTCCGATGATGGAGCTTAGACGATCTCCTCCAGTCCAGACTTGACGGTGTTGTTATTTATGGCTGAGTCCTTGAATGCCTTGGAGCATTCAGGGTCTGCAGGCATAATTAACTGAAGGGAGATTGTTCGTTTTCAGGAGAGCATTGAGTACCTGGTTATAGCAGCCAGGCTTCACTACATTAGCCACATTTGCGTGGGTAATGCAGATCAGTATTTTTGCACTCAAGGTCTCCCGTCATGTTCATCTGTGCAAGTGCAGGTGCAGGCTTTATTTCCGCATTCTTCTTGGCGGCGTTCGCGTATGTCGTCTCCTTAGCTTTCCTCTCTTCTTCTTTTTTTCTTTTTATGATCTCGCGGCGCTTGGGGCAGTTCAGGGCCATGGTCCTATGTTCCCCTTTGCAGTTAAGGCATTTCTTCTTGGTGTTCTCGCACTTGTCGAATCGATGTCCCTCTATGGTGCATTCACTGCACCAGTTTGTTTTTATCCGAGCATGTCGTAAGAGTATGGTCCTCGAGTTTAAGCATACAAAGCACATTTGTATGCTATTAAATTTCTCCTGTTGTATGTTTTCGCCTTGTATTCTCATATTAAATACCAATATTCCATTATGCGTCGATTTCTTGGCCATTTCAGTGTTAGCAAAAGTTATCTTAAACACGTGGGCGTGTTCGCGAAATTTGATTATTTCACGAACTTGGGCCCAGGGATTGCTTTTGATGATCTCCTCTTTGAGCTCCTCGGGTGTATGCTCACCCACCCAGCTCTCCACTTTGCGGCAGATCACGCGTCGGTTTGTTGCCACTTGTGGAGGGCTTTTCGTTTCTAGTTCAGAGTTTCTGAGGACCCTCGCTCCATCTTCCGATAGGAGCTGGTCCACGTCCTTAGTCTCGGCACATAAGGCGATGAACCCAGATGAAACTTCAATAAGTTTCACCAGTGCTACTTTTAACTCGAGGTAAAGGGTTTCACAGAGGTGCCTTTTTTCGGGGTTCTTCTTTCCGTGGATGGTCCTTAGGGAGACCCTCTTAGTGAGGGTCTCCATAGTCTTCTGCGTCCTTACTATGTCCACTTGTGATGTCTTGTTTTTTTCTGAACCCAAAGTGTAATTATGGTGTTTTGGAGTGAAAAAGAAAGTTATGAAGTGATAAAGGAGGTAGCGGTTAGTGAGGGTATGTTGGGATAAGAGTCCAAAAAATGGTGGAAAAACGCCCCCGTCCATTTTCCTGTTGGTTCTCCGCTCGTTTACTGCCAGAATGCTGGGTGATGGATGGATGGGATGGATCTCGAGTGGGAACCTCAAGAGGGGTGAATTATGGTGAACTTGATGCAGTAGCGACCGAATCAACGACTGCTAAATTTTTGCCACCCTCTCTATGGAACTTACGCCATAACTGCATCCAACTACATAGAGACAGGTGTACTTAGCTCTATGATTCTGGCCGTGTCCCCCGATCGATGAGGATCTCTCCCTCCGGTACTCGCAGTTATGCCACAGTTTCGAGATAATTTCTGACTTCCGCTTCAGCTGTGGGCTAGTTCTCAAACTAGTTTTCCCATAAGCCTTTAATTATGCCAGTCCAAGTGGCCGGCATAGTTAAGACTAAATCAATGAATGGCAGACATCCGAAAAGGTTCACACGCAGGGCGATGGACGGGAGCAGTTATGTGCTTAATTAAGCCCTCATTGAGTTGTTAATCGTCGATGAAAAAAATATTCTCTCTTTTCTGAAGGGTAAAGCGTAATTCACCGTAAGACTTCAAGAATAGGAGCTCTTCTATGTAGGCGGTGCTCAAGGTCCGTTACTAAGCAAGTAAAAATGCTTTATCCGAAGGTTGTCAGCAGAGCGTAGTAGTCGAATATTCGGCCGTCAAAAAAAACAACCTTTATCTAATTTCAGCTCCTCTTATTTTGTTTGTGTTTGAACGTAAATTGGTCAATTTTTGCAGCGCTTATGTGTAAAACATAAAATTTGTTTTAAAGCTGAATAAATAAATTAAACATAAGATTGTACTTACTCGACTGCCTTATACGCCTGTGGAACTCTACTCTCGCGGACCTCGAAGAATCGATAAAGGACGTTATCAAACAGCTACAGCCAGTGCTTTACCTTCCAAACACAGAAGTGTTAATTGTATTCAAACTTTTATTGACTTCAATGAGAATTCGAAGTGACAAAAGTGCAAAATTAAAATAAATGCGATATTGCCTAATACGGTAATTAAACATTCAGTGCAAAAGTGAATTAATATTAGTTAAGTGTCCAGATACTCGCCAAACTCCGGAAGTGTTATAATCAGTGAACACGTTAAATAAACTTTAACAAACATTGTTCGCCTGGTGCATTTAATATTAAAGTGGAACCGATTGCCGCAAATTTAGAATTAAGTGATCAACTTAGTGAACGCCATGCTTATTCTCCTCAAGAAATTAAACTCATTCAACCTTAGAATCAGTGCTCCAACAAACAAAGTGAAGAAACAAGTGTTTTTTTAAGTAGTTGAGCCCTCCACCGGAGACTTGAGTGTAAATATTAACCATCTACTTACACTGACCCCTTACCAAACAGTGCAAGTGAACAATCAGAAGAAATATCTAAAGGGATGTAACCTTATCAAAGAAGAAACTAAGAAGAAAGGTAAGTGGACAAGGACATAAAATTTTCTTTATTCTATACCTTTATATCTTTTTCTACTCCCCCTCTATCCAACTAGGTCTCTAAATATAATTATATACAAATACAATTATATACAAATAGGCAAGTCATAATATTACCCCCTCCTTTCCAGTGTCCTCTATTAATACAATTGTATGGGTATCATGGTTCACTAAAACCCCACTACAAATATGCGGGAAACAACAAGGATTAATCTCAAAGCCCTAACCAGGGAAAACCCGACAGGGGGACAGTTTTTGCAACAATATATTCCAAAATCAATATTTCTTTGGTTAGATTAATCGAGAATCCCCAAGGCTATACAGCAAGCTGCCAAAATGAGAAGGATGTCGAAGTTTTGACGGCACAAAAGTCGGTGGACGTGCTAAAAGATATCGGACTAGCTCCCAAAATGCCTCCTCAAATACTGACCCATAGAAGCGTGATATGTAGGCGTCTAGGCCTATGAGTAGGGTCTCATGACTCTGAACAACTAAAAAGAAAAATTGAATCCAACCACAGCTGGGCGACAGTGATTGAAGTAATAAAATTTAGAGAACATACACATGTCTTTAAAGTCGTCTTTAGTGACACAGATATGGCTCAAAAAGCAACTGAGACAGGACTATTGGCGTTCAACGTGAGGATCACTCCCGATCAAATAGAGAGGAAGGAATTCACAGAGATACGGATCTGTTTCAGATACTACCGCATGGACGACCACCCTACAAGAGCATGCAAACAAGAGACAGAAAAATGTCCTGAATGCAGTGCGGATAACCACAATTGGAGGAGCTGTAATAGCGAGCGAAAAAGATGCCTGAATCGCACCCTCGTAATGACATGCCCCTTCAAGAAAAACATAATAAATAAGAAGAAAGAGGAAAAAATACAGGAAGAAGAGCAAAATAGGAATAACACGTACGCCCAGGTGGCGAAAACATCCAAAGCAGAACCAACCAAGGAAAATACTGTGCTACATGTAGAGAACGAAAATTCAACGCAGATAATGGCCTGTATTTATTACGCCCACATTGCAAACCTTTCTAGACCAGGGACTTTCAAGACACAACTAAATATGATGCTGAAAAACAACGGAATGCCACAAATGTGTTCCCCGACAATCCTCCATCAGAAGAAGTACTCAAAATTAAACTTATGGAACCAACACAGGGTCAACTACCTACTCAAGCAAGAAGAAACGCCTCCAACTGCTGGGATCCAAGGATTGCTGCACAAGAAGCGAGAAAGAAAGTGGAAACAGGCAAGAGCCAAGAAAAAGAGGATCATAATGCACAGGAGATGGTAACAGAAACTGAGTAGGAACATATAATAGAAAAAAACCTCAGAACATGCAGCTAAAGAACAAAAGACGTCAAACAGCAAACAGAGGAAAAGATCACCAACGTCTACCCCGAGGAAAAACATCAGATTAATGCTAAAAGAATAAATCTCAAACTCTTCGCTAAAGGAAACACTTTCTATCCCAAGGCCATCACCGAGGGAATTATAAACGAAATAATTAAATGGCAATACGAGGATCAAATGCCAGAGAACCAGGTCGAAGAGGCCCTCTATCAAGGAAATATTCAATAGGCTACAGAAATATTCAACGATATCTCTCAGAGTGAATTTAATAAAAAACGAAACGAAAAATGCAGAACACCCCCTCACCGAGCCTCAGGATCAAATCAAGACAGAAAAGAAGACTAAGAAAAGGTACAACCAAGATAAAACAAAACAACAAGGAAAAACAGAAGAAACATTCTACACAATGGACACTGAAAATAAAACCCTAAAACTAATGTACATGAACGTAAATGGTTGGACAAGGAAGAGTTCCGAATATGGAAACATTATTCAGAACCTTGACCCAGATATTATTTTAATATCCGAACACGGCATCGATACAAAACACAAAGACATGAAAATATTCAGGTACCAAGTTTATTCAACAAGCCATACAGATGAGGCCTTCGATGGAGTGGCGATAGCAATCCGAAAAGGCCTCATGCACAAAGTTCTACTTCAATTAGACGAATCATACGTAGCGATAGAGGTCCAAACTACCATAGGGACCCTAACTATCGCCCATGGGTACCAACCCCCAAGAAGAGGGTACATTCCTAGCCATAACTTCTTGAAGCTGTTTGCCCATAAGAAAATAGTGATGTTCGCTGGTGACCTAGACGCAAGATGCAGGGCCGCTGAGTACACCAACACCAACGCGGCGGGACGAAATCTAGAACTTCTTCTATAACGTAACATAGCTGTGCGCAATGGACCAGAGTTCCCGACCTATTACTCACCAAGAGGTGCAAATAAGCCCGACATAGTTTTAACGAGCTCAAGGTTCCCTTATAACTATCACATCACCCCCGGACCCGTGATACTCAGCGACCACGAATCTTTAACAATCACACTCTCAACGAGCCCAATCCAAGTACCAATAAGGGAAAGGAAGTCATATGCGCGAGCAGACTGGGAGGCCTACCAGGCCGTTTGCCAAAACTACGTCCCGGCAAGCCTAGAAGAAGCTACGCCGGAAGAAATAGATGAAGAGCTAAACCACTTTACGACGATAATATTGGAGGCAGATAGAAATAATATCCCAAAGATTAAATATAAAACCCTACCAGCCCCAAAATGGACACTGGAAATGATTGCCATTCAAGAAGAATACAGAGGCTTAGTGAACGCAATCAACAGATGGGGACCAAACAGGGACTTCCATCAGATGAGGGGGGAAACAAAAGAACACCTCCACCAGCTGATCATACAGCCACAAACATAAATCTAGCACCGACTCATTGAGGAACTCGGTGAGGAAATGGACCCCAGAACATTCTGGCAAACAGTGAAGAGTTTAGGAGGAAAGCCAGCTAACAAATAACCGGGAAGGTGAAGTGATCACTGAACCTGAAGGGTTAGAAATAAAATTTAGAGAATACTGGTCAAATATATTTAAAATTTTCCCTGAAGAGGAATAAAATTTTGATACAGAATTCTGGAACGAGATATTATACCAGTTAAACGAAGAAATAGAGCGAACATATGCGTTCAATAAACGCTACAGCGGAAAGACCCATGGTGCGCCTAGGAAAAAAAGATCTTCCTACAGGAATTTAACGAAACCCTGAAAACGTTTAAACAGCGTGCCCCAGGTCACTCAGGCTTAACGAAGGCAAACTTTAGCAACGCTTCACACAACATAAAACAAGGAATAGTTAACATAATGAACGCGGCCCTCAATACGGAATACTTTCCCGATGTCTGGAAAATATCAAAAATAATATTCATTCCTAAGTCGGGAAAGTCCCCAATCTCGCCAGCAGACTACCGCCTGATCTCTCTCCTCGAAATTGGAGGAAAAATCTTCGAAGAAATCATCGCCAACAGAGTGCAATCCTACCTGGAAGACAATAACCTGCACAATCAACAACAGCATGGATTTAGAAAGCAGATAGGTATGGACACAGCACTGGCGATGGTAACAGAGAAACTAGCCAAAATAGAAATAGAGAAGAAGCATGCTGATCTAGTATTGAGGGGCGTCAAAAAAGCATTTGACAAAGTGTGGCGCAGGGGACTACAGTTTAAGATCCTCCAACTGGGACTTAATCCCAGATTGGAGAAAATAACATGTGATTACGTCATTGACAGAAGAGCATTCATCAAGATAGGGGAGTACCAAGAACCAGAATTTCAACTGGAAAAGGGCGTTCCCCAAGGTGGGTGTTTGAGCCTACTGCTCTACTCGATATACACTAGAGACCTCCCTAGTCCTAGGTTAAAGGAATCTTTGTATATCCAGTTCGCCGACGACGTGACACAGATAGTGGTCTCCCCATACAAAAATGAAAAGACAATAGCAAGGATGTTGTCATATGAAATAGAGAACCTAAACATTAACGAACGTTGCTGGAAAATCGCGACAAATCTGAAAAAATTTACCATCATACCAATAAAAAGAAGTAAAACAACACCAATTTATGTAGGGGGTGAAAGGTACCCATACAAGAGAGCAGGCATAGTGTTAGGATTAAAAATAGATGCCAGAGGATGCAAGGACCAAATTAACGGCATAATTGTAAGTACGAGGCAAGATATAAGAGAGTTATATCGATTTAAAACGCCAACAAACACTACATGAAGAAGCAATAAGAAGAAAATCTACTCTGCCTACATCAGACCAAAAGTATTGTATCCCCCCATGCCACTAGCACCATTCCAAAGACTTGGATGATGGAAATGCAAAGAATGCAAAATAAAGCACTCTTAATAATATGCAACGCTAGGAGAAGGGAAAGAAAACGCCAACAAGCACTATATGAAGAAGCAAACATCAGGGCACTAAACAAAAACCTAGGTACCAGAGCCCTCAATATTTGGCAGAAGGTGGAGAGGAACTCCGACGCAGATTTCATCAGGAATCACTTCGGAATTCACGACATAGTACAGAACCAGGCTCGGAAAAGATTTCCCAGCAGCAGAAGAGCTGCGCGGCACAACCAGGAACCGATCTACGCATAAACTGCCGTATAAACAATATATCCCACAGACAATAAATACAATAGACAAAGTCACAGAACACACACCCAAAAAGGCTTGAAAGCTACTATGGACATATGTACAAATGTTTTGTACAAACTAATAATCCTAGAATTTAATCAAATATATATAAATATATATATATATATATATATATATATATATATATATATATATATATATATATATATATATATATCAGACTAACACAAATGTTAGAAAACTCTAAAGGCTTTGAAGCTAAATTAACAAAGATGTAAGTAAAAGAACAAATACACCAGCGTAAAGAAACACCAAACATAGAGATACGCTTTCCCTAGGGACCTATATTATCTAGCCCTTATTTCCAAATTTCACCACTAAAAACCTTTCACTAACTAACTAACTAACTTTTTCTCTATCTCATCTCTATATATCTAATTTCTCCTTTTTTATATAGAAAGTCCAAGTACTTACTCAGTCTGTATGCTTGCTCTTTCGCTGCGAACTAGTAAAGGAGGAAACGTTTCAGAAAGAGTGTAAAACGCCTTTCTCGAGAAAACTTTTTAGAAGAAATATATGCGCTTCTGGAATAGGGATGGGGGAAATATGGAGATGTGTCGTGTCGTGGCGTTCCGCAGGGGGGCAAGGATGGGTATTTGCCCCCCAAGGATTTATTGAAAATAAAAAAAATGCATGGAAAATACAAAATGAATAAAATACCATGGACATTGTTCAACTGTTTATTCAGTTTTCTACTATTCAAGTATTATTATTACTACTACGTACACAGGAAATGGAGTCATCGGGAATCTCTTCCAAACTTGTCATTGACCCTGTTCATTATCTCTGTTCTGGCTGTTCAGTTCTTCACAGAGGACACTAAGCACACAGAGGCCGGACAAACGTTGATCGGTCATTGTTGACCTTAAACAGGTCTTTACCCTGCGCATTGTGCTAAAAGACCTCTCCACTGTACATGTTATTGCAGGCAGAGTCAGTGCGATGAGGATAGCCTCGCGCACAGCAGTGAACAGAGTGGTCTCCTTCAACAGCTCAATCATACCCAGAGAGAGAGAGAGAGTTGTTATCCAGTGGGCCCTTATGTTTCTGCATATCATACCACGCTTGTTGTTCTTTAACAAGATTGTCAATTTCGTATATTTCTTTGATAGAAGAAACGATGTTCTTAAATTCACCTCTTTCTATTTTCTTCATTTCTCTTGGATCTAATGCAAAAATATGAAAATATGATGTGTTACTATCACCAAAGCGACTTTCTAGAGACTGGATCAAGGAATCCATGTACGGGATATATATGGTGCGGCGATAGTACTCTTCAATGGAGCCTCCTACATTCGACCGGTTGATCTGGCGTGGGCATAGTCGAGGCATAGTCAATTCTATACCAAGTTCTCCTGACAATATTTTCACCTCAGGAATGACATCTTCTGAAACCACACGATCCGCTTCATCCAGGTGACATCGGAAAGCCTTCATTAACAAGTCAATGTGATCTCGGACTCCCATCTCGACTGCCTGTAGCTGTTGGGTCACTGGCTTCAACATCGCTAATTATTTCGCTATAATCTTGAGACAGATGAGGAACACTGGGGTACCTGCTGCACTCCTCAGCTGATGCCCGGTAAGGGGCGAGGCGATTTGCCATCCTGGCCGTCGTGCTGACGGGACTCAGCACCCCGCCCGGCCCCAGCTTAGCATCTCTTCCTTCCTTCAAAACACTTGTTTCCTCGCTTTTCATACAACCTCTCCCACAACTTTATCTGGTCAGCCTCTAATTTCACAGAGTAGATTCTGACCTTCTTCTCAAGCTAACCGTCCCGGATCGGGGCTGAGAGGCGAGGGACAACGTTCTCTAACCCCTGAGCTCTGGTTTGGGATGGGTTTTTTTTAACAACCTGCTTCATCCCTACCCATACCTTCCTCACATCCCTTTTCCTCTCCTCTTCACAATCTATCCCTTTATGCCGTGTTCAAGGTGGAGCCGCCATGCCGATGGACTGCCAGGCCACAAGGCGGGAAGGGTGGTCCCAAATATGAGTGCCTAGTTCTGCATAGCCTGTAAACACCTCTTGCAGTGCGGGCAACTGTGAGAGGTGGTGAGCTATTGCGTCCCGCAGAAAATTTAGGGTCACCATGCCCAATGATGTTAAAAAAAAATCTCCCCCTAATTCCCCCATGCTCATCGACGGAGCCGCCCTCGGGCAGCTCCACCGAAAAAATGGAGGCCCCCTTCCCTGTGCCTGCTCAGGGGACCCTCCATATTTCTTTAACCGGAGAGGAGGCTTACTCCTTTCCTACGCCTACGGGTGAAGGGGACTTCCACTCAACCTTCCTCTGGAGGTGCTTTCGGGCACCTCCCTATTTCCAGCGGCAGTCCCTCCTTTTCTTTCTAAGGGGACTGCCAAGAAAGCCAGCAGGCAGCCCATTGCCGACCGCCCCTCGTGTAAGCGGCTCGGTAGGGCAAACCCACTTAGGGGGGAGAGGAAAGCCAAGCCCCTTTGGTCGCTTCCCTCAAAAGACCTGCTGGCAAGAATATTAAACCTTGGCGGGGTCAAGGCCTGTGCCTCCCCAAAAAAGACTGATGACGCTGCCAAGGGAACCTGCGATGTCCTGGGAGAGGATGGCCAACTGGAGGCCCCTCCTGTGATAGACATGGACGTTGAGGAAACACAGCCTCAGACGGTAGGGCCTTCCATGGGGAGAATCTGGGCTCAGCGCCAAGCACCGAACCCGAATCCACCCCTATGCAAGGTCCTCCTCAAACGGCTAAGGGCTCCAAGGCAGTACAAGGAGGGAAGGGATCTCCTCTAACCGGTGCCCCTGCGACCACCAGGACCTTTTCCATTACGGAGAAGCACCTGGCTGAGGATGGTCCATCTAGCCTAGGGGCTTCTGCCGGCGGAGGTGAAAAGCGGGTTCATTCCCCGCCCTCCTCTCTAAAAAAGAAGAAAAAGACAAGAAAGACAAAAAAGACTCGGGGCTCCTCTCCATCCGCGGGGGCTATGGGGACGGATGGGTCTGCTGCCACTTTGGCAAGCGACCAAGCCAAGATCGGCACATCAGCCCCCTATGCCCCCCAGGTGCGGAGCCCCTGACAAAGACCAAAAGTGCACAGGGCGGAGCCTCGATGACATCGGAGCCCCTCGTTCAGAGGCTACCTAGCATTTTCGAGCCCGCTGGCTTCAAACGCTTCCTTGTTATTCGCTCCACTGATAACACCATGTTGGCCACGGGCAACATGATCCATTAGAGGAGAGGATTAGCTAGTGCAATTGGTAGAGAGCCGAAGGTGACCCGTTTCTCGGACGGGAGCCTTCTGGCGAATGAGGCGAATCCCGCCGAGGCGGCCAAGATAAGTGCTCTTCGGACACTTCATGGCACCCCGGTGAGTGTGACGCTGCATTCTACCATGAACTTTGTGAAAGGAGTAGTTCATGCGAGGGAACTCGTTGGCTATTCCATTGAGGACATCACCCTAGAGCTGGCCGACCATGGGGCGGTCAAGGTCAAACGTGTGATGAGAAAACAGGGAGGGGCCTCGAGACCCACCCCTACACTCTTCGTCACGTTTGACTGTGACAAGCTCCCTAAGTCAGTGCGTGCCGGTTGGTACCGCTACCGCGTGAAGACATTCGTGCCACTGCCGCGGCGGTGCTATTACTGTCACCGCTTCGGCCATACGAATCGTTCTTGAAGAAGTGCAAAGTCGTGGTCACCCGAAGTTTGTGAAAATTGCTCCAAGGCCACACACGATAAGTCCAAATCGTGTGTGGCCAAGTGTGTCAAATGCGGAGAGCCGCACCCCGCGTTTTCGAAGCAATGTGGTGCATATCTCCTTGAGAATGAAATCCTGCCGTTCAGGCCCAGGATTGACTCTCATTCCGGGAGGCTAAGGACTTGGTCCTAGCGCACCCGGCTCTGCCTGGGACGTCATATGCCTCAATAGTTAGAAAGACACCCTCTGCTCCTGGCCCATCCAGGCCAACTAGCACGGTTGTTTCCGCGCCCATTCGGAGCCCTTTTGCGTACTCTACTCAACCCGAACGCTCCCCTGGGAAACCTAGCGGCAAAAAGGGTTCATACTCAGTCCCGTCTAAAACCAGGGCTCCCCCCCTCTTTCCCCAGCGTGACCGTTTCCCGTAAGGCGAAACGGCCACGCGCCTCCACCGAGTCGTTAGACTCACAGGAGGCAACACCCCTGAAGATGGTCACTAGGCCATCTTCCGGGGTTACTGACGCTGTCCCCCGAAAGGAGGACAGCAACAAAGGAGCTTCGGCTCCTTCGACCACGCCTTGAGGTGGAGCGAGTGGCTCGGAGACGGTGGTTCCTCAAAAAGAGGGCCCCCCCGCCTTCGAAGCCGCAGCGCCCGCCTAAGGTTTCGAGGCAGAGGGAGGTAAAGACTCGCATGGCGAGCCCAACCTCCCCCAATAAGTCCTCGAAGGCGACAGCGCCTTCAGCGCTTTGTCCGGCCAACAGAGCCCGGGGTTCTGCCCCGGGAAAGCGTACGGCCATTCCCGTGAGGGTCTTCTGTTCGAGGAGGGCCCCCGCGTCTCCTCCGAGCTTGGCCTAAAGGCCATATTCCTTCAATGGAATTGCCGTGGACTCCGGGCCAACTCAGAGGAGCTGCGGAGGCTCGTCTCGTCCCGTTCCCTGTTAGCTATCTTTTTGCAGGAGACCATGCTAGGCGCGTGCCCCCTGTCCGCCCTCTCGGGTATAAGGGTCTTGCCACCCAACCACCACTGGATGGCAAGGCTGGGGGATGCGCGGTCTACACCCGGCATGATGTTTCCGTTCTTCCTTTCTCTTCAGATACCTCCTTTCAGACAGTGGCTGTGCAGCTGCACCAGGATAGGAGGTATACTATCATTTCTGCGTACATTCCACCGTCAGCTGACTTCGACGCGGGGGACTTCCGCCTCGTCGTGGCACGGTTGCCGAGGCCCTTTCTCTTGCTTGGAGATCTGAACGGCAGGCATCCTCTCTTGGGAGATTACTCAATAAATCCCAGGGGACAAGTCCTTGCCGATCTGATCGAAGAGCTTGAGATGGGTGTCCTAAACGTGGATGAGTTTACGCATCACTGTCCGAGAACCGCTTCATTTTCTTGCCTTGACCTATCTTTGTGCTCTTCAGATGAACAGCCTCATTTTGATTAGGGGGTGATCGATGACCTCCATGGTAGTGATCACTTTCCCATTCAAATATCATTTTCAGGGCAACTGCCGCCAGAGAGCCAACCTCGGTGGTGCTTGGCGCAGGCGCTGTGGCCTGCATTTCAGGAAATGACTGAATTTTATATCTCAGTGAGGAGTTTAGGCCGGTAGATGAGGCCGTTGAGTTCTTCTCCGGTAACCTCATCGCCATGGGCCTGACTACTATTCCTAGGACGTCTGGCCGTTTTGCACGCTGACTACTCCCATGGTGGTCGGCCGAGTGTGAGACGGCCCTCAAGCAGAAGCGTTATGCCCACATGCGCTATAAGTGCCGTTCGAACGATTTCACTGTCGCTGAATTTCGTCGGGCTAGGGCTAGGTTCCGGTATATTTCGAAGCACGCCCGCCGCTCTTCTTGGCGGGCATACGTGTCTTCACTTAACCGGGAAGACCCCTTTAGCTGAGGTGTGGAAGCGAGTCAAAAGAATTCGGAGCAAGTTCTCGACAGACTTCCCTCCCCTTCTCCAGAAAAATGTGACTGCAATCTCGGACCCCATGTCCGTGGCGGAATCCTTAGCGACCGCTTTTTCCGCATTCTCTAGCCTGGGTGCTGCTCCGCCAGCATTCAATGTACGTCGTGATGTCGCGGAAGGCCGCCGGCTGGACTTTACCTCCAGAGGCGGAGAACCCTTCAACGACAAGTTTACTGTGAGTGAGTTGTGCTCCGCTCTCGCTTCGTGCGCGGACACAGCCCATGGTCCGGACGATATCCAATACGGCATGCTTCGACACCTGGGTGAGCGAGGCAAGGCCTTTCTGTTAGATTTGTTCAACAGGATCTGGGTGGAGGGTCTTCTCCCAAACTCCTGGTGAATCGCTACTATGCTCGCCTTTCGCAAACCGGGGAGAGATCACTCTACTCCGACCGGTTTCCGCCCAATCTCTCTAACCTCTTGCCTGTGCAAGTTGATGGAGTAATTGGTAAATGTTAGATTAGCCTTTTTCCTGGACAGCAGGGGGCATCTGTCTTCTTCACAGTACGGCCCCCGCAAGTTCCACTCCACGTCGGATGCTCTGCTCCGACGGGAAAATGCCGTCTGCGAGGCTTTCCTTTGTAGACAGCACTAAGCCACGGCCTTTTTTGATCTGGAGAAGGCCTATGATACCGCATGGCGACACGGTATCATGGAGACTCTCTACATGATGGATGGCGAGGGGACGCCTCCCAATGTTTATATCTGAATTTTTGCGAGATCGTCGATTCCACGTACAGGTGGTCGGTGCTCTTTCCGGCCCAGAGGAGCAGGAAGAGGGTGTCCCGCAGGGAAGTGTCCTCAGTGTCACACTCTTTGCCCTGAGCATCAACGGCATCACCTCGGTGCTGCCGGAAGATGTTCTCGCTACGCTCTACGTGGACGACCTTTCGATCTCTTCTGGCGCGGCCCAGATGCCAACTCTGGAGCGTCGACTCCAACAGGCATTGAACAGCGTCTCTCGCTATGCCGAATCGCACAGGTTTCGCTTTTCTTTGGCCAAGACTAAGGTGGTGCACTTCTGCCGCCATCCACGGCTTCACGCCGACCTAGATTTGTTTCTTAAAGGGGTGCGCCTGGATGTGGTGGAATCGCACCGTTTCCTTGGTCTTGTATTCAACCGCCTTAGGGTCCCTTGTACCTGCGCCATGGCATTCTCCGTTCCGTGACGTTCAGCGCTTGGGGCGCTGATAGGGCTACTGCCTAACTTTTTTATCGATCCTTTGTTCGCTCGAAGCTCGACTACGAATGCAAGTTTTATACATCCTCAGCCGAGCGTTTATTGCGGAAGGTGGATTCGATCCACCACACCGGCCTTCGCCTTGCGACTGGTGCCTTCCGCACTTCCCCTATTGAAAGCCTGTTGGTCAAAGCTGGGGAGATGCCACTCGCTCTGCGCTGCGTGCAGTGCATCACTCGCCTGTACGCCTGAGCCCGGCGCCTCCCTCAGTCGCCAACCACTCTCAATGCATCCGCAGCTGATCTCGATGGTGCCTATACCGCCGAGAGACGCCAGTCATACCCTAAGCCCTTTGGGCTTAGGTCCAGGAAACTCCTTCGAGAGGTATATATAGCTCTCGGGCCGGGGGCGCCCCTGGTTCTGCCCAGAACGCTACCCTGGAGCGTACCACATTTGGGTATTTGTCGCTACGCCTCTGCTCCCAAAGCTTGTAAGGCGCCGAGAGTATTGCGTTCGACCTTTTTGGAGCACACATCGTGTCACGCTGGAACCGTGCCAGTGTATACGGATGGCTCCAAGTCCCAAGAGGGTGTCGGCTTCCACGCTGTATTCCCTTTGTTTGAAGTCAGCGTGGCCCTGCCTTGCACTCCGTCTGTTTTCACGGCCGAGCTGGTAGCAATACACCACTCGGTACGGGAGATTACGCGACGTGCCCGGTTCGGAGACCGGATTGTGATCTATAGCGACCCACAAAGCACCCCGACTGCTCTCGGGGCATTGGAATCTCCGCATCCCCTGGTTCGCGATATCCGTGATGCCACGCTTAGGGCGAGCCGGGCAGATGTCGAGATTATCTTCCGCTGGATTCCTGTACAAGTAGGAATTACGGGGAATGAGTGCGCCAAAGAGTCCGCGAGGACTCTGCGACCGAACCAGCGTTTCGCTCTTCCTCAAACCGACCACATGGCAGGAATACGGGCAGCTTTTCGGACTGCTTGGCAAAGAAGATGGGAGACGGTCGAATGGAACTTAAAGTTGCGTGCCATTGCGCCGCCATTATTCCCATGGACCTATCCCACAATGCCACGACGGCTTCGTGTCGCTTTCTGTCGTCTCCGAATTGGGCACACTCGTGTGACGCATCGCTATTTGATGGAGCGCTCGCCTGCGCCGTATTACGACGACTGCGTTGTCCCCCAGACGGTTCGGCACAATCTTGTCGAATGTCCCAGTCTGGGTGATCTTCGCCCACATTACAAGTCCCAGTACCTGGATGGGAGGGGTCGCTACCGCCTGTCCTTTGTACTCGGGACGAGTGCGTGCACATTGGCTGGTGGACTTGTTGACTATTTGGGGGAGGCTGGCCTTCTCCCTTTCATTTAATGAGGTTTAGTTGTTGTTTTTGTTATTGTTTTGTTATTGTTATTTCTTTTTATTGTTGTTTCCTGTTCAAATTTTCTAAAGTAGCCTAGAACTAGGCTGTTTGTTTACGGTGACTTATGCTTCTGTGGGCAGTCGCCAGATAGCCCCCTTAAAAAAAAATAATCCTCAGCTGATGTGCCGTCTGACAGGTACTCTGTGACTCATGTTGGCTTACCTCCAGTTGCTCAAGTTTTGCATAACTATTACAAAAGTTCTCTGAAAAGACACAGATGCTTTTGTACTTTGCGCTCCATCTAGTGTCACACAACAAAGGTAGATTTGGAACCAGCCTTCTGCGCTTGGGACCGTCACGGAAAATATTGATGATAGATTTCACAGTTCCAGTTGTATTCCGAATATCTGCGACAGAATTCAGATCATGAACCACCAAATTAAGTCATTGTGAAGAGTAGTGCACAAAAACGGCTTTGGGATAAGTTTTCCTGATACTGGCCTATACACCATTGTCTTTATCTCCCATGGTTGAGCATCTATCGTAGCCTTGATCATGAAGCTTGTTGAGGTCAAGACTAATTCTTTTTGCTTGATTGATGATAGTATCTGCAATTGTTGCAGCGTCCATCATCTTGAGTGGAATAAATCCAAGGAATTCTTTGCGTATGATTGCTGAATCATTTCGTTTCTCCTGCAGCTCAACAAATCGTACACCAATGGACAGTTGTTCGGTACCTGATATATCAGCAGTTTCATCAACAATGATCGAGAATGCATTTGATTTATTTGCAGCCTTCTCAATATCTTCTCTTATCACTTCTTCGGAGAGAAGTATCAGCTCATTCTCTACACGAACTGATGTGTACCTCGCATTTTTACTCGCGCTCTCCATGTGATCCTTCAAGACTGTGTCTCCTGCTTCTATCCTGAATCGCAGTAGGTCACAGAGGTTTCTCGATGTACTTTCCTTTCCCCTCAAAGCAATGTCATGACTGTAGCAGAACAGAATACTAGATAGGATAGGGAACAGTTTCTCAGGGTTTTTGAGTGACTGCTTCGTTGACTATTCGGTTCATCTGGCTTACGATGGTCAACTCTGGGTTTTTCACAGTGGTGAGGAAATTGTTGGTATCTTGTAGCGCGCCTTTGTGCCAGAATGAAAGCATGTGCTTCCTCGCGTGCTCATTGAAGTCTTTGTATTTGAAAAAAAGAGTCAGGATGAAAGCACCCATTAGACCTCGGTGCACTGGTTGAGGGAACAGCACACAGTATTTGCACAGAGCACCTTTCAATTGACTTGAGTAAGACAACCATGGAGAATATTGGTTTATCCACGGGTGACGGAATAACGGGAGCGCTGTGGATTTTTCTGATAGTTGTAATCTGTTGGTGAGGGGATATATGTGTTCATCAGGAGATCATATCTTCTATCATTAGTCAAATGTTCTTTGGTGATGCCCTATAATCCGATATCCAGAGGATGAGGCAAGTCATTGGCCACTGTAGCAAGTGGTGTTTGAGGTGGCATCTGATTGATTGCTGTGAGTAATTGCTTATCATATTCTCCTCTACGCTGCTCTGCTAATTCAACATGCGTCTCCGATGTGCCTGGGGTATCTTGATTGTCGTCTGAGTAATCAGATTGACGTTTTTTGAAGAACCTCCTGATATCCATTTCACAATCCTAAAAAATGAAAATCAAATATATAATATTATATATTAAATTATCCATATAAAAATTATTGTTAAGTATCTTGGATGTCTTATCATTAGGATATCCGAACATACAGTACCTATTACCTGTAAAAATAAAACTATAGTACTAAAAATTTAATATTATAATAATTTAAAATGTAAAAAAACAACCGCTATCAAATGCTAGCCGCCTATATTTCCCACTTATTCCTATATTTCACTTATTCTTAAATTCCATGGGGCGCAAATGCCCCTCCTGCGGACGCCCATAGCTCATGTGGATGTTTAGAGATTTAACCTGTTCCTCTTGAACGAAGTGCTTCCCCCCCCCCCCAAGTGGTTGCTCTTCCTTATTCTAAATTCTTGGCTCTTTATTCATACTTTTTACCTCAAACTTACTTCTCACTAACACTGCATAACTTGGTCGGCAAAATCTGAGTTGCAGTTGGTAGTAAGGTATAGTGAAGCCCTGCAAGAGACCCCCTTAGATGGCCAGAAAAGGGGAACCAAGTCTCAGTCAGGACCCAGAACCCACCTACAGACTGCTGTTATGGCTAGGCCCAGATAGGTAGGGTTGACCAAGGAGAGTGCGAAAGTTGGAAGGTAGGCGAGATACAACTAGGACAGATAGAGGGACTCCTCTCACTAGTGGAGACAGGATGAAGTCTCCACAGCTTAAGATCGATAGAAGAACCCCTCTCTTCGGAGAGGGGACGAATCCCAGGGAAGATAGACCTACCGGACTTCAAAAGGCTTTTCCTTAAACTCATACCCAACGGAAGGAAAAGAACACAACAAGAAGTGGTGCAATGTATATTTACTGATCTGGAAATACCACTAATCAAATGTATTGAGACACCATCTGGATTCACAGTTATTTGCCCAGAAAATAAAGACGTAGAGTAGCTACTATCATCTGCTGAGAGCATTATGCTGAGGAAGTTGGATTTCGAAGCAAGGGTACCTATACAAATCACGGCTAACAGAAGTGTCATCTGCCTAAAAATCGAGTCATGGGTAGGAGAGTACTCATGCCAAGATATAAAAGAAGAACTACAGGAGAAGCAGAAATGGCTCAAGATAGCAGAGGTGGTCAAATTTAAAGATCACACCCACGTTTTCAAGGTCATTTGTGAATCTACCGAAATGGCTTCAAGGATCATCGAACAGGGACTTCTCGCTTTCAACATGAGAATCCCATCCGCCCACATGCAAAGAGACGTCTTCACAAGCATACAGATATGCTTCATATGTTATGCGATGAAGGAGCATACGACTCAAATTTGCCCCCCAAAAGACCTAATCATCTGTTCTGAATGTGGAACTGAAGGCCATTCTTTGCGTTACTGCAACAACACAGATAAGAGATGCATTAACTACCAAGGGGGACACAGAACTATGGCTATGATATGTCCCAGAAGACGAGAAAAGAAACAGAGTCAAACAGAAATATCGCTAACGTAAATAGAAACTGACACGTATCAATGGCAAAATTTGACCAATAAGGACCGGCAATACAGATAAATTGGGATGGTACTCTCAACGTGTAAATACTTATTTGTATATTACATGCCCACGTGATGAAAATAGCTAATCCTGGAAGTTACGCAACAATAGTCAACAGCATGTTACAGTAAAACGGGCTCTAACCGATGAAATTCGCCAAAGAAGTCGACTCATCGGCCATTTTACAAATGAAAGTCACAGAAAAGATATAACCGGTCTAAATCCGCAAGTAAAAGTGGCCCATCACCAAGAGACGAATTCTTAGAAGGATCTTCGAATGCAGTCAGCAGAGGGGCAACCCAGGAGAAACGAAAGAAGAACCAGAAAAAGAAGAAGAAACACCTATAACTCAACATATAGGACACAAAAAACGGAAAACGAATAAATGAACGGAAATGCACAATTGGATTATGGATATTAAGAAATTAAAAATACTACAAATTAACAATGCGGATGGAAAGACAAGGAAATTATGTACGGAAACTTATTCAGAAAGATTGAACCAGATGTTATACTAATATCAGAACATGGAAGAAACACATAAAACGAGAAACTAAAGATATGGAACTACAATGTTATTAACACAAATCCTTCAGGAGAAACACACGACGAAGCGGCAATAGCTGTCAAGCAAGGATTGCAGTACAAAACAATACAAGGATTGGAGGATGCATATTTAGCTATATAAATTAAAATGGGATTAAGCAACATCATTGTCGCAACTGGATACCAGCCACCCACGCTCCCCCAATTACCGGTACAAAACTGTATTAAATTGTTCAACTATAGGATACCGGTCATTTTAAACGCCCATTGCGGGGTTTCTGGGTATAAAAATACAAAGAGAGTCGGAAGACAACTTAACACGCTTACTAATAGACGTATACTGCAAAGACTGGGACCCAATTTCCATACATACTTACGAAGAGAACACGCAACATCTGCCTGGCTAACTTCAATCTGCCCTTTAACTATTTTATGGAACCAGTGGATGTTCCTTCCAGTGACCACATTGCGACTCTAATGCATATAAACAAGAATCCTATACAAATCCCTTCGAAGAAATGGAAGGCATACCATAGAGCGGATTGGAATAAGTACAAAGAATTACTTCAGACGTACTTGCACAGCCCGCTCGGGAAAGCCACTCTAGAGGAAATCGACGGGGAGTTGGATAGAATCAGAGAAGAAATTAAAAGGTAAGAGAAGGCGGGCCGTCCCAATTTACCCCTTCCAAACCATTAAATAATTTAGGTGGACACCAGAAATGGTGGCAGGAAATATAAGAAGATTCGGAACATCAAGGGAATCATACAACGCACTCAAGAGACAAAAAAGAGAACTAATAGCACTAATTTATGAAAATAAGAAAGAGAAATGGGATCAGCACATCGAGAAAATAGATGTGGAAACATCCTCAAGGGAATTTTGGAAACATATCAACATATCAAAGATACGGTCAGCAAGGCATAAAATGAAAATTAAGGATGCAGGCAACAATAATTCAGAAGAGAAGGAAGAAATAGAGCCATTATTCAGAGAACACTGGAGAAATGTATTCAAAATTAGCGAAGAACAGAACGAGGACTATGCAATTGAATTCGAACATCAGATCGACAGAGAACTTCCGACAGAGAACCCCATGCAGATCGGGACTCACCAGATTAAATTACCTTGAACCACCCCCGAAAATACTGGGGGGAGTGAGAAAAGTCTTCAATGGTGCTTGAACACAGGATACTTTCCTGATGAACTAAAAGTGGCAAGGGTGATATTCATACCCAAGGCGGGAAAACCCCCAGAACAAGTGGGTAACTACCGTCCCGTCTCTCTACTAGATTTCATCGATAAGATATTGGAAAAAATAATTAATAAAAGACTGTCCTGATTCCTCGATAAAAATGGTCTGAGCAACAGCTGCCAATTTTGCTTCAGGAAAAACAGAAGCACGGAGATGGCCCTTGGAGTCATCCTTGAAAAGATTACGAAAGCAAAGAGAGAAAAAATGAGCGTAGACATCGTATGCCGGGACATGTACAAGGTATTCGACAAAGTATGGCAGAGGAGTATGCAACTCAAGATACTCAGATCAGTAATGAACAACAAGATCGAAAGGATTTTATGTGATTATGTAATGGAGAGACTTGCTTATGTAGAAAAAGGACGACATCAGAGAGAAATATTCGAGCTCACTGCTGGTTTGCCCCAAGGCGGATGTCTGAGACCGGCTCTCTTTTCAATCTACACAGCAAATATACCACCACCAATAAATGATGGTTGCTTGAACATCCAATTTGCCGATGACGTCGCCCAGATCAAAATTTGCCCTTACAGGAACGGACCAATGCAAGTTAGGATGACTACAGAAGAGATAAGAAGCATTAATACATACGAAGAAAAATCGAAAATTAAAACTAACAGGGATAAATTTAAAATGGTACCCGTGTACAGGAGGAGCATCTCACATGTATATGTAGAAGGACAGCGCTACAGATACGATAAAGAATGTAAGGTGCTCGGACTAACCATTACGAAATCAGGTTATAAATATCACGTAACTGAGAGGGTAAATCGAAGGAAAAGCGGCCTGGCATTACTGTACAAGTTAGTTAACCTAAGCATGAAAAACAGGAGGAAAATTTATCAAGCCATAGTACAGTCCGCGATTATTTATCCAACCATAACGATGTAAACGATCTCGAGAAGTAACCTAGTAAGACTCCAAAAAGTCCAAAACAAAGCCATATACTTAATAACAAACACTAAAAGAGAAGAAAGAAGAAGACTACGAGGCCTGCCACAGGGAGGGAAAGATAAAACCACTTAACAGAATAATTGCTAAAAGAGCAAGGAGAGTCATAGAAAAGACACAGAATGAAGTAGGAGTTAAATTAACCAACCAAATTGCTTAAAGAGAAGGATGGAGATCACACAGATTATTCCCAAGCTGCCTAGGATAGTAGAAGGAGGAGAAGAGGACGAATAAGAAATCTACACCTAAAGAAGGAGAATAATACTCGACGACGACTAAGAGTAATTAAATAACCGAAGCATCACCAGAGAATAACATATAGTCAATTATAACTAGGATAGGAATATGAAAGAATAGATAGAGAGATAGAAACCTACACCAGTTTTTAGTAAGACTAATTACTAATAACGGTCTGAACGCCTCATAAATACAAACGCTACTTAGCAATATTAAAAATAGATACATATATAAAAAACAGCAATGCGGGACACACATGAAAATACAAATTTCCTAACTTTATCACGCTAGTTATAACTACCTATAATGATCTCCAGGCAACTAGCATCTCTTCACAAACCTCCTACTTCCTTCAACCTTCAATATCTATTCTTTTTTACTATCACATTCGCAGACGGGACTCGAGTAGATGCATGGGACAAGGGTCACGATACACTGAAAAGTTATAGTTAGAGAAAAGCGACACATCGTGGTTCGGATTCCACGTTAAGCTGTAGGTCTCATGACTAACTAAGTCCATTTTTGTGTCCTACTATTTTCTTCGCTGTCCCATCCTAAAACTTTCTTCTTCCTCTCACTCTCACTCCTACCCGCCGCACTCACAGTGTTTGGAGCCTACTTTGGCTCTAGACATTGTGACTATGGGGGTCTGCAAAGGAGTACCGCCCCCCTTTCTTGGCCGCTCCATAAGGGCCAAGGGGGGCGGGTTGGAAGAGATGTTCTTTGTCTCCCACTTCTCTTTTCATTTCATTTCACATAAGATTGTCATTAAAAATCTGCTTAATCCTGATTGGTTTAATTTTCTATAATTATGACTAGATGGAATGACTATTTATATAGCTGTATTTGTGGTTTAGAGTTGGTATTAGCAGTCATTATTCAAGAAGCAAGAAGAAGTTATCCTTACCGTTCGCCTTTTCGAGACCTGTTCCCGCAATTTACGACGGAATAAAGAATCCAGCTGATTATTTTCCTCTATCCTTAAGCAAGCTCGTTTGATCACTTAACTCAGCCAACTACACGAGAAGAGCTCCCCTTTTCGCAGTTTACATAAAAGGGGCATATAACGTCTGAATAGTGGAGTTCATCACTCGTTTTTTCATGCTATGTATAGAGTTAATTTTATACACAATTTTGAGTTATATAATCAAATTATTACACTTTATTTTTTAGATACATAATATCTTTTAATTCCTATCTATATATTTTATTTATTGCTATTTTTTCTATATTTCACACCGCTTTATCTTTTGTCTTATTGTATTCTATTTATATTTTAATTAATCTCATTGTCCAACTCTTTTTATTAATCCTATTGTGTATTATTTATAGTTTTCAGAACATTATTTTAAGCACTTTTGTTCTTAGAGACTTAATTCACTTTATCATCCCTTTTTTCGCTTTACTTGTACTAATATTATTTTTATTTATATCAAATAATATAATATTATTATTATTATTATTATTATTAATATCACTTTGTTAATGCACTTAAACTATTTAATTTGCTTTGCTCAATACTATTATTAACACTTTCTGTTATTATTATTATTAACACTTAGATTTTAGCTCAACATTATTATTATTATCATCAATTTCTTTCATTATTGCTATTAACACTTACTTTCTTTTATTATTATTATTAACACTTTTTAAAATTTTCTTTTTACAAACTTTAATTATTCACTTTAATTGATTCAATTTTACTTTATTATTTAACATTTTCTTTTTACGAACTTTACTTGTTCACTTTTAGGTTGTTCACTCTTAATTTAATCACTCTTGTCCATTTCGGACTTTTGTGGGCCGTTTCATATCACTTTAAATACGTTCAGCTTTACAGTGTGGACGCACGAATCCGGAATGTAGATGATGCCTTCTTCCAGCAGTCCTGCTACTTCCTTTGGAGAGTAGGGAACCTCGTAGGTCCAACTTTGTCGCGGCGATTGTCTCCGTGTTTTTTGGCGTTGCTGCATCCACGTAATTTCTTGACTTTGCCTCTGTCGAAACATTTTGGTTCCTGTTTCGAATTTGGTGTATGGTCTTTTTCATAATTTGATTTCGCCTTCCTGACATCCCACTCGAAAAGCTTTCGCTATAATATTGTACACTGAAGTGCTAAAAGTCATGGGATAGCACTATCCAAAATTAAAGGGACAACGCCACCCTACCGTGGTCATAGAAATTCCCAGGTCTGTATCAGTTGTGGTCTGGCTTAGGTTGAACACCGGCTAGACTGCTCATGGAAAGGCGAAGTGAATTATCGGAGTTCGAGCGGGGCATGATAATGGGTGCCAGACGGATGGAGAATTCAATTTCTAAAAGTATGCCGACAGTTAACATCCTTCGAACTATGGTGTCACGTGTGCACTGAGAATATCTCAAGGAAGGCATTACCGGCCACTTTCGAGAGTGCAGTACCCGACCACGGGTGTTTAATGATCGTGACCGGCTGGGTCTGACTAGAATTGTCTTTGGCAACAAACAAGCAACGCTAGTTCAAATCGCATCCACATCCAGTGCAGGAGGCAGCAGACGAAAATCCATCAAAGATATTGCAGCGTTTTTTACCTTCTTTGGTATTTAAGAACACAAGTTTCACCAAAGTGTCTTTGGTGCAACGCCAGCACCACAGCACCTGGGCTCATAAAGTCGTTAATTGAACCCTGGAGGATTAGCGTAGTCCGATGAGTCACGATTCTAGATGTTTTAGGTTGATGTTTGGGTTCGGGTGTAGCGCAAGCCTCATGGAACCTAGTTGTTAACAAGGCACCGTGCAAGCTGGTGGTAGTTCCATAATGGTGTGGGGCGTGTTCACGTGACATAGATTGGGTTCACTGGCCTGCTTAAACAGGTTATTAACCAGTGAACGCTACGCTGCACTGCTTGGTGACCATTTTCACCCATTCATGGACTTCATGTACCCCAACAATGATCGCATATTTCAGCAGGATAATGCACCGTGTCAGCGGGCCTAAGTTACCCAGAATTGATTTGATAAACAATGTGGAGAATTCCGATGAATGGTGTGGCCAACACTTTTACCCAACAAGAACCCAATCGAGCATTTTATAGACGTGGTGGCCACGTCTATTCCCAGCCAAGATCCGGTGCCTACAAATATCGAAGAAATGTAAACAGTTATCGAGACGGCAAAGATCAATATGTCTGCACATGTTTTTCGTCGAATTGTGGAATCGATGCCACGTCGAGTTGCTGCACTCCGCCGGGATAGAGAGCGTCATATACGATACTAGGTACCTATTCTATTAGATATATACTTTAGTGTATATCTTGACCGATTTACTTCAGAGTTATTTGTTTTTAAGTCTTGGTAGGAACTGTTTTACTCTTAAATTAGTTTTGCCGCTATTTAAAGAGAACCTCCCTTTGATTTGTGATGTTTTCTGGGCACTACTTATTTAACTAACTCAAAATCTAAAGTGAGCACAGTTAGCTATAACTCTGAATCAATATCTTTTGTTCCCATATTGGAAAAAAAATAAACTCCCAAGTTACCCCAGTTATTTACCCTCAAGCGATCGCAAAAAATATCGAAATTGAAACAAACCCAAAGCGGTATTAAGTGGTTTCTCTCACTTGGCCCTATTTGGAATCTAATTTGTGGGCCTTTGTTTGCAGTGGCTCATCTACTCGAACGTTTTTCAATAAGTTCTTTTCCGTGGTAAGAATTAAATGCAATGTGTTGAGGAAGTTCATGTATCTTTTGGTCACGAGGGATTTCCTTGACCATTTGAAAAGACAGTTTTCAGGAAAAGTGAAAATATCCGCACATTATCGTTGTATTTCTTTTAATAATAATAAAAGAGAGTCAAGGAGCCTATTGTCATCGCTTACGGATTAGTACGGTGGGCAATGAACTACGAGTTTAATTTTTTCAACAAGAATAAGAAAAGACGAAAAGTAGAAGAAGTGGAAAACATATTAACCTCAAATCTAGTTTCCCATTTTCCACGAGAGAGCCTTTCGAGCGATGGGACGTTATTTGCTGTAGCATCTCCTAATCCACTCAAAGGTCATTCCAGGGTAGAGGGTACGATATAATCCAATAGGCTGTCTGTCTCACTTCTCCCAAACACACACTAACATAATCAATACAACTTTTACGTGGTACTCCAACCCTTCACACATCGTGACGCACATTCTCCTATATTCTCTTCGCAAACCTATTTTTATCCGTCCTTCTTACGATACATGCGTGTACCACACCAGAACATTCTCGGTCACAATTTCATTTTCTAAACTATATAACAAAAAGAGAGATTTTTTAATTAAAAGGAAAGCAGTGTATCCAGCAATGACATTTACTCATTAGAAAGAGAATGAGGGGTAGGGGCCAGAGATGAAATAATAGAAATAGATCAGGGGGATCAAAAGTATCCAAAAGCTCAAGAATGGGGAAGAATGCAACGCAGAGCTCCTCTCTAGACACTGGAGCTTGGGGCGAACACATTGAGAATATTCAGGAGGAAAGAGAGTAAAAAGAGCCATGTTACTTAGGAAGAAGGATTCGAATCGCCTCCTGTATGCGGGGTAATTGGATTAATGGGAGAAACAAGGATGACGAGGCAGAAAAGTGGCACGCTGTAATTTTTTTTTTTTTGGGGGGGGGGGTTCTTTTAATGGAAGAGAGCAAAGGCGTGACCTTCTTTTTTTAACTTAAAGCAAAAGAAGAACGAGGCCGTATGACGCATAAATTCAATACGGATAGATTTGTAAAGAGAGTAGTGAAGGTAGAGAAAGTGAAAATGTGCGAAAGATATATAGCTGCAGATCCTCCCACAGGCATTGAGGCAGGGAGGGTGCACAACTGCTGGCATTGAAGCCGGGAGGGAGTGCCGTTTCTCCAGATTTCACTTGTAGCGGGGGCATTAGCCTCGCTACCCCATCGTGCGGGGTAGAGACCGAGAGGAAAATGAATAAATTAGCTATTGAAATCAGGGGTGGGTGAGTTGATGTCCTTGCGCGCGGAAGCAGTAAGGGAGGAAAGGAGAGCGGCAAGGACAAGAGGGTGGGGGAAGCAAGGGTACAGAGGACACTGCCTCTGTTTACTTCAAACTATGACAAGAAAACTAACGAGGGCATCTCCGCCAGAATGTTTGTTAAGAGAATGAAGATGCGGGGAGGGTAAATGTACCGAAGGTATAGAGGTTGATAGGTTTAAAATGAGACTTTTTAGGTCTCTCGAGACCGGGAGGACCACCATTTTCGAGGTGTCAGTTACAACATTGTTATCATAATAACATAAGTATAGGAGTCTGTAAAAGGTTAAGCAATAACCCCACTGGGGGTTAGAGATCAACTGGAGCGGCAGAATGTCCAAATAGGGCCGATAGACACTAGGTGGTCATGTGTTATTCGGGTATGGTCCAAACGTGAATTTTTCACGAAAACGGAAGATAATTTAAGAGAGAAGAAAGATATGCGTCCACTAAACTGATTGGAGATTCCTTCTTTTTTCAGTAGACCGATTAGCCACCCTAGAGGGGGAACTATCCTTCGGTTTTAACGCATATCAAACGCTAAAAGTAATATAACGACCACCTCTGAACACAGGACTACTCTAGAGTAGGTAGGGTATAGCGAATCCCAGAAGGAAGCTTCTTTAGTGGCCGCGAATGGGCATTCTGGATGCAGCATTTGGGAAGGATGGGTGATTTTTACAGAGCTATTTGAATGACTCGGATTATTTCTAATCGGCCCTTGAGGCTTTCCTCATCTGTTAAATTATGTTATCTAGTCGTTTCGACGAAGCTCTTTTTTAATGGTGTGATGAGTGGTGTTGTATGCACGAAGAAAGATATATTAAAATAACTGTAATCTTCTCACGCAAATGTGAAATCACAATTTCAATTTTTGCTAGATAGGCTTACTGGAAGTCATTAAGGACACGGAATGTAGTTCCCCAAAATGGGAAGCGGCCGATTTAGTTGAAAGGACGAAAGAACAGGGAAGTGATGATAGATATCAGCATAGCTGGACGCGACTTTAATTTTTTCAGGTGCGACTTTGACTTTGCGACTTTGCGACTCTATTTTTGCCCCGCCCCCTCCAGTGCGACTTGCGACTTTGCGACTGTGACTTTATTTCCTCAGTCTAATTCGCTAAATTACAAAGTAAACTTTAGCGCGATAACAGAAACATGCTTTTATAAGGCAGGAAAACACATTTATTATTATTATTTTTATTTTTCAGTTAAAACACAGCCTAAACTAATATCAACAGGTCATCCTCTTCCTCCTCCATGTCCTCCTGGCCCATCTCCTCCTCCAGGAGGTCCATGTGCCTTTGAGAAACCCAAGCTCCTCAAATTTGACCTCATCCAGGAAGCACTTCTTGGCCCGGAGGACGTCCCAGGCAGTGCTGAATAGCCTCTCCACAGCTGCAGAAGTGGGGAGGGGGATATTGTACATAATGAATAAGTCCATCCACACCTCCCTGTGCTGGTAGGGAAAGAGGGACCAGGCCAACTCGCCTTTATAGGGCACCCACTCCTCCATGCACTTCCTCAGGACCTCCCACACATCCCCAAGCAGCTTTTCAGCTCCTTGACGGCCTCCTCGTTGGCCTCTTGGCCCTGGTCGCCAGCCTCGCCTGTCTCCTCATCCTCCACGGTCAGAGTCTCAGATAGAAAAAAAGGCATGTGGCTATCCCTGTCACTGCTCTCACTTAGCTACTACTGGCTGCACTAACTATCCCCGCTCCTTGTCACAAACTTATCCATGTCTATCTCTCAGTTTTTTCAATCTGTAAATGAACAAAAACTTTACAAGAATTTTCAGTAACTAATAATAAATTAGGTTACAATAAAAGCCACGAAAAGAAAGTTAATGAAAAACACCTATGCTACAACCACTCGCAAAGTGGCGTAAGAAAAGAAAGAAATGATGAAATAAGAGATATAGGTATTACTATTCAGACATTATATGCCCCTTTTATGTAAACTGCGAAAAGGGGAGCTCTTCTCGTGGAGCAGGCTGAGTTAAGTGATCAAACGAGCTTGCTTAAGGATAAGGGAAAATAATCAGCTGGATTCTTTATTCCGTCGTAAATTGCGGGAACAGGTCTCGAAAAGGCGAACGGTAAGGATAACTTCTTCTTGCTTCTTGAATAATGACTGCTAATACCAACTCTAAACCACAAATACAGCTATATAAATAGTCATTCCATCTAGTCTTAATTATAGAAAATTAAACCAATCAGGATTAAGCAGATTTTTAATGACAATCTTATGTGAAATGAAATGAAAAGAGAAGTGGGAGACAAAGAACATCTCTTCCGCCCCCCCCTCCCTTGGCCCTCATGGAGCGACCAAGAAGGGGGGGGCGGTACTCCTTTGCAGACCCCCATAGTCACACTGTCTAGAGCCAAAGTAGGCTCCAAACACTGTGAGTACGGCGGGTAGGAGTGAGAGTGAGAGGAAGAAGAAAGTTTTAGGATGGGACAGCGAAGAAAATAGTAGGACACAAAAGTGGACTTAGTTAGTCATGAGACCTACAGCTTAACGTGGAATCCGAACCACGATGTGTCGCTTGTCTCTAACTATAACTTTTCAGTTTTTCGTGACCTTTGTCCCATGCATCTACTATGAGTCCCGTCTGCGAATTTGATAGTAAAAAAGAATAGATATTGAAGGGTGAAGGAAGTAGGAGGCTTGTAAAGAGATGCTAGTTGCCTGGAGATCATTATAGGTAGTTATAACTAGCGTGATAAAGTTATAAAATTTGTATTTTCATGAGTGTCCCGCATTGCTGTTTTTTGTATGTGTATCTATTTTTAATATTGCTAAGTAGCGTTTGTATTTATGAGGCGTTCAGACCGTTATTAGTAATTAGTCTTACTAAAAACTGGTGTAGGTTTCTATCTCTCTATCTATTCTTTCATATTCCTATCCTAGTTATAATTGACTATATGTTATTCTCTGGTGATGCTTCGGTTATTTAATTACTCTTAGTCGTCGTCGAGTATTATTCTCCTTCTTTAGGTGTAGATTTCTTATTCGTCCTCTTCTCCTCCTTCTACTATCCTAGGCAAGCTTGGGAATAATCTGTGTGATCTCCATCCTTCTCTTTAAGCAATTTGGTTGGTTAATTTAACTCCTACTTCATTCTGTGTCTTTTCTATGACTCTCCTTGCTCTTTTAGCAATTATTCTGTTAAGTGGTTTTATCTTTCCCTCCCTGTGGCAGGCCTCGTAGTCTTCTTCTTTCTTCTCTTTTAGTGTTTGTTATTAAGTATATGGCTTTGTTTTGGACTTTTTGGAGTCTTACTAGGTTACTTCTCGAGATCGTTTACATCGTTATGGTTGGATAAATAATCGCGGACTGTACTATGGCTTGATAAATTTTTCTCCGGTTAACTAACTTGTACAGTAATGACAGGCCGCTTTTCCCTCGATTTCCCCTCTCAGTTAAGTGCTTTTTATAACCTGATTTCGTAATGGTTAGTCCAAGCACCTTACATTCTTTGTCCAGCACCCCGTCCGGCCCCAGCTTAGCCTCTCTTCCTTCCTTCAGATAGCCTGTATTTCTCTCCTACCTCGTTTCTTTTCATACAACCTCTCCCACAACTTTCTCTGGTCAGCCTCTAATTTCACAGGGTAGATACTGACCTTGCTCTCAGCCAACCGTCCCGCATCGGGGTGAGGGGGGAGGGGACAATGTTCCCTAACCCCTGAGCTCCGGTCTGGGGTGGCTGGTTTTTAACAACCTGCTTCATCCCCACCCATACCTTCCTCACATCCCTTTCCCTCTCTTCTTCACATTCTATCAATTTTACGCCGTGTCCAAGGTGGAGCCGCCATGCCGATGGACTGCCATGCCACCAGGCGGGAGGGGTGGTCCCGATTGGCGGCGCCTGGCTCTGCCGGGCTTGTAAGCACCTCTTGCAGTGCGGGCAACTGCAAGAGGTGATGAGCTATTGCGTCCCGTAGCACAAATAGGGTCACCATGCCCAATGATGAGAAAATAAAAAATCTTCCCCTAATTTCCCCTTGCTCATCGACGTAGCCGCCCTCGTGCAGCTCCACGAAAAAAATGGTCCCCCCCCCTGTGCTTGCGCAGGGGACCCTCCATATTTCTCTAACCAAAGAGGAGGCTTACTCCTCTTCTTCACCTACGGGTGCAGGGGACTCCCCCTCACCCCCTTCTCTGGAGGTGCTTTCGGGCACGTCGCTTTTCCCAGCGGCAGTCCCCTCTTTTCTTTCCAAGGGGACTGCCAAGAAAGCCAGCAGGCAGCCCTAAGCCAGCCGCTCCCCATCGAAACGGCTCGGGAGGGCAAACCCCCTTAGGGGGGAGAGGGAAGCCAGGCCCCTTCGGTCGCTTCCCTCAAAAGACCTGCTGGCAAGAATTTTAAACCTTGCCGGGGTCAAGGCCTGGGCCTCCCCACACAAGACTGGCGACACTGCCAAGGGGACCTGCGATGTCCTGGGAAGGGATGGCTAACTGGAGGCCCTTCCTGTGATAGACATGGTCCTTGAGGAGACCAAGCCTCAGAGGGTATGGCCTTCCATGGGGGGGAATCCGGGCTCGCCGCCAAACACCGAACCCGAATCCGCCCCTATGCAATGTCTCCCTCAAACGGCTGAGGGCTCCGAGGCAGTAAAAGGAGGGGAGGGATCTCCTCCGACAGGGGCCCCTACGACTACCAGGACCTTCTCCATTTCGGAGAGGGACCTGGCTGAGGCCGGCCCATATGGCATGGGGGCTTCTGCCAGCGGAGGTGAGAAGCGGGTTCATTCCCCGCCCTCCTCTCCAAGAAAGAAAAAAACTAAAAAGACTAAGAAGACTCGGGGCTCCTCTCCATCCGCGGGGGCCGTAGGGATGGATGGGTCTGCTGCCACTTTGGCAAGCGACCAAGCCAAGATCAGCACATCCGCCCCCTCTGCCCCCCCGGTTGCGGAGCCCCTGACTAAGACTAATACCAAGAGTGCACAGGGCGGAGCCTCGATGACATAGGGGCCCCTGATTCAGAGGTTACCTGGCGTTTTCGAGCCCGCTGGCTTCAAACACTTCCTCGTTATTCGCTCCACTGATGGCACCATGTTGTCCAAGGGCAACATGATCCATCAGAGGAGAGGATTAGCTAGTGCAATTTGTAGAGAGCCGAAGGTGACCCGTTTCTCGGACGGGAGGCTTCTGGCGAATGCGGCGAATCCCGCCGAGGCGGCCAAGATAAGTGCTCTTCGGACACTTCATGGCACCCCGGTGAGTGTGACACCACACTCTACCATGAACTTTGTGAAAGAAGTAGTTTATGCGAGGGAACTCGTTGACTACTCCATTGAGGACATCACCCTAGAGCTGGCTGACCATGGGGCGGTCAAGGTCGAACGTGTGATGAGAAAACAGGGAGGGGCTTCGAGACCCACCCCTACACTCTTCGTCACGTTCGACTGTGACAAGCACCCTGAGTCGGTGCGTGCCGGTTGGTACCGCTACCGGGTGAAGGCATTCGTGCCACTGCCACGGCGGTGCTATTACTGTCACCGCTTCGGCCATACGAATCGCTCATGTAGACGTGCAAAGTCAAGGTCATCCGAAGTCTGTGTATATTGCTCAAAGGTCGCACACGATAAGTCCAAATCGTGTGTGGCCAAGTGTGTCAATTGCGGAGAGCCGCACCCTGCTTCTTCGAAGCAATGTGGTGCATATCTCCTGGAGAAAGAAATCCTGGCCGTTCAGGCCCAGGATAGACTCTCATTCCGCGAGGCTAAGGACTTGGTACTGGCGCGCCTGGCTCTGCCTGGGACGTCATATGCCTCAGTAGTTAGAAAGGCACCCTCTTCTCCTGGCCCATCCAGGCCAACGAGCACGGTTGTTTTCGCGCCAATTCGGGGCCCTTCTGCGGGCTCTACCCAACCCGGGCGCTCCTCTGGTAAAGCTGGCGGCAAAAAGGGTTCGTACCCAGCCCGGCTAAAACCAGGGCTCCCCCCTCTTTCCCGAGCGTGACCGTTCCCCGCAAGGTGAAACGGCCACGCGCCTCCACCGAGTCGTTAGACTCACAGGAGGTAACACCCCTGAAGATGGTCGCTAGGCCATCTTCCGGGGTTTCTAAAGCTGTCCCCCGAAAGGTGGAGCGAGTGGCTCGGAGACGGTGGTTTCTCGAAAAGAGGGCCCCCCCCCCGTCTCCGAAGCCGCAACGCCCGCCTAAGGTTTCAAGGCGGAGGGAGGAAAAGACTCGCATGGCGAGCCCAACCTCCCCCAATAAGTCCTCGAAGGCGACAGCGCCTTCAACGCTTTGTCCGGCCAACAGCTCCCGGGATTCTGCCCCCGGGAAGCGTACGGCCATTTCCGTGAGGGTCTTCAGTTCGAGGAGGGCCCCCGCGTCTCCTCCGAGCTAGGCCTGGAGGGCATATTCCTTCAATGGAATTGCCGTGGATCCGGGCCAACTGGGAGGAGCTGCGGAGGCTCGTCTCGTCCCATTCCCCGTTAGCTATCTTTTTGCAAGAGACCATGCTAGGCGCGTGCCCCCTGCCCGCCCTCCTGGGGTATAAGGGTCTTGCGACCCCACCACCGCGGGATGGCCGGGCTAGGGGATGCGCGGTTTACACCCGGCATGATGTCTCCGTTCTTCCCTTCTCTTTAGATACCTCCTTTCAGGCAGTGGCTGTGCAGCTGCACCTGGATAGGAGGTATACTATCATTTCTGCGTACATTCCACCGTCAGCCGACTTCGACGCGGGGGACTTCCGCTGCGTCGTGGCACGGTTGCCGAGGCCCTATCTCTTGCTTGGAGATCTGAACGGCAGGCATCCTCTCTGGGGAGATTACTCCATAAATCCCAGGGGACAAGTCCTTGCCGATATGATCGAAGAGCTTGAGATGGGTGTCCTAAACGTGGATGAGTTTACACATCACTGTCCACGAACCGCTTCATTTTCTTGCCGTGACCTATCTTTGTGCACTTCGGATGCCCAGCCTGATTTTGATTGGGGGGTGATCGATGACCTCCATGGTAGTGATCACTCTTCCATTCAAATAGCATTTTCCAAACAACTGCCGCTTGAGAGCCCACCTCGTTGGTGCTTGGCGCGGGGGCGGTAGCCTGTATTTCAGGAAATGACTGAATTCTCTATCTCAGTCGAGGAGTTTAGGTCGGTAGATGAGGCCGTTGAGTTCTTCTCCGGGAACCTCATTGCCGTGGGCCTGACTACTATTTCCAGGACGTCTGGCCGTTTTGCACGCCGGCCACTCCCATGGTGGTCGGCCGAGTGTGAGACGGCCCTCAAACAGAAGCGTTATGCCTACATGCGCTATAAGCGCCGCCCGAACGATTTCACTATCGCTGAATTTCGTCGGGCTAGGGCTAGGTTCCGGTTTATTTCGAAGCACGCCCGCTGCTCTTCTTGGCGGGCATACGTGTCTTCACTTAACGGGAAGACCCCTTTATCAGAGGTGTGGAAGCGAGTCAAAAGGATTCGGGGCAAGTTCTCGCAGGACCCCCCTCCCGTTCTCCAGGAGAATGGGACCGCAATCTCCGCGTTTTCCGCATTCTCTAGCCGGGATGCTGCTCCGCCAGCATTCAATGCACGTCGTGATGTCGCGGAAGGCCGCCGGCTGGACTTTACCTCCAGAGGCGGAGAACCCTTCAACGACAAGTTTACTCTGAGTGAGTTGCGTTGCGCTCTCGCTTCGTGCGCGGACACCGCCCATGGTCTGGACGATGTCCCGTACGCCATGCTTCGACACCTGGGTGAGCGAGAGATGGCCTTTCTGTTAGATTTTTTCAACAGGATCTGGGTGGAAGGTCTTCTCCCAGACTCCTGGCGAATCGCTACTGTGCTCGCCTTTCGCAAACCGGGGAGAGATCACTCTACTCCGACCGGTTTCCGCCCAGTCTCTCTAACCTCTTGCGTGTGCAAGTTGATGGAGAAATTGGTAAATGTTAGATAAGCCTTTTTCATAGACAGCGGAGGCCATCTGTCTTCTGCACAGTGCGGCTTCCGTAAGTTCCACTCCACGTCGGATGCTCTGCTCCGACTGGAAAATGCCATCTGCGAGGCTTTCCTTCGTAGACAGCACTACGCCACGGTGTTTTTTGATCTGGAGAAGGCCTATGATACCGCATGGCGATACGGTATCATGAAGACTCTCCACACGATGGGGGTGAGGGGGCGCCTCCCAATGTTTATAGCTGAATTTTTGCGAGATCGTCGATTACGCGTACCGGTGGGGGAAGCCCTCTCCGGCCCAAAGGAGCAGGAAGAGGGTGTCCCGCCGGGAAGTGTCCTCAGTGTCCCACTCTTTGCTCTGAGCATCAACGGCATCACCTCGGTGCTGCCGGGAGATGTTTTTGCTACGCTCTACGTGGACGACCTTTCGATCTCTTTTGGCGCGACCCAGATGCCAACTCTGGAGCGTCGACTCCCACAGGCATTGAACTGCCTCTCTCGCTCGTCCGAAACGCACAGGTTTTGCTTTTTTTTGGCCAAGACTAAGGTGGTGCACTTCTGACGCCATCCACGGCTTCACCCCGACCCAGATTTGTTTCTTAATGGGGTGCGCCTGGATGTGGTTGAGTCGCACCGTTTCCTTGGTCTTGTATTCGACCGACGCCTCACCTGGGAGGCTCATATTCGCAGCCTTAGGGTCTGTTGTACCCGCGCCATGGACATTCTCCGTTCCGTGACGTTCAGCGCTTGGGACGCTGATAGAGCTACTGCTCTACTTTTTTATCTATTCTTTGTTCGTTCCAAGCTCGACTACGGATGCGAATTTTATGCATCCGCAGCCGAGCGTTTATTGCGAAAGGTGGATTCGATCCACCACAACGGCCTTGTCCTTGCGACCGGTGCCTTCCGCACTTCCCCCATTGAGAGCCTGTTGGTCGATGCTGGGGAGATGCCACTCGCTCTACGCCACGTGCAGTGCATCGCTCGCCTGTACACGCGAGCCCGGCGTCTCACTCAGTCGCCAACAGCTCTCACTGCATCCGCAGCTGATCTCGATGGTGCCTATGCCGCCGAGAGACGCCAGTCATACCCTAAGCCCTTTGGGTTTAAGGCCAGGAAACTCCTTCGAGAGGTAGATATAGTTCTCGGGCCGGTGGAACCCCTGTTTCTGCCCAGGACGCCACCCTAGAGGGTACCACATTTGGCTATTTGTCGCCACGCCTCTGCTCCCAAAGCTTGTACTTCGCCGGGAGTATTGCGTTCGACCTTTTTGGAGCACACATCGTGTCACGCTGGAACCGTGATAGTGTATACGGATGGCTCCAAGTCCCAAGAGGGGGTCGGCTTCCACACCGTATCCCCTCTGTTTGAAGTCAGCGGGGCTCTACCAGGCACTGCGTCTGTCTTCACGGCCGAGCTGGTGGCAATACACCACTCGGTACGGGAGATTACGCGACGTGCCCGGTTCAGAGACCGGATTGTGATCTATAGCGACCCTCAAAGCGCCTCAGTGCTCTCGGGGCATTGGAATCTCCGCATCCCCTGGTTCGCGATATCCGTGACGCCACGGCTTTGGCGAGCCGGGTGGATGTCAAGATTATCTTCTGCTTGGTTGCTGGACATGTAGGAATTGCGGGGAATGAGCGTGCCGATGAGGGTGCCAAAAGTCCGCGAGGACTCTGCGACCGGACCAGCGTTTCACTCTTCCTCACAAAGAAGATAGGAGACGGTCGAAGGGAACTTAAACTAGCGTGCCATTGCGCCGCGACTGTTCCCATGGACCTACCCGCCAATTCCGTGGCGGCTTCAGGTTGCTTTCTGTCGTCTCCGAATCGGACACACTCGTGTGACGCATCGCTATTTGATGGAGCGCTCGCCTGCGCCCTATTGCAACGACTGCGTCGTCCCCCAGACTGTTCGGCACATTCTTGTCGAATGTCCCAGTCTGGGTGATCTTCGCGCACGATACCTGTCCCGGTACCGGGATGGGTGGGGTCGCTACCGCCTGTCCCTTGTACTTGGGACAGATTTGTGCACATTGACTTGTGGACTTGTACTTCTTGGGGGAGGCCGGCCTTCTCCCTATTATTTAAGCAAGGTTTGTTTTTTTGTTTCGTTTTGTTTTTTGCATTTTTTTTTCCTTTGGTTCACGCTCCTGCTCCGGGGGGACCTCTTCCTGACGCACCAGCTTGCTTCCTTTCCCCCTTTTTGGGGTGTTGTTTTTTTTGCTCTTTAATTTTATTTTAAAGTAGCCTAGAACTAGGCCAGTTTTAATACGGCGACTAATGCCCAAGTAGGCAGTTGCCAGATGAGCTCTTAAAAAAAAAAATAAAAATAAAAATACATTCTTTGTCGTATCTGTAGCGCTGTCCTTCTACATATACATTTGAGATGCTCCTCCTGTACACGGGTACCATTTTAAATTTATCCCTGTTAGTTTTAATTTTCGATTTTTTTCGTATGTATTGATGCTTCTTATATCTTCTGCAGTCATCCTAGCTTGCATTGGTCCGTTCCTGTAGGGGCAAATTTTGATCTGAGCGACGTCGTCGGCAAATTAGATGTTCAAGCCGCCCTCATTTCTTGGTGGTGGTATATTTGCTGTGTAGATTGAATAGAGAGCCGGTCTCAGACATCCGCCTTGGGGCAAACCCGCAGTGAGCTCGAATATTTCTCCCTGATGTCGTCCTATTTCCACATAAGCAAGTCTCTCCATTACATAATCACATAAAATCCTTTCGATCTTGTTGAACATTGCTGATCTGAGTATCTTGAGTTGCATACCCCTCTGCCATACTTTGTCGAATACCTTGTACACGTCCCGGCATACGATGTCTACGCTCATTTTTTCTCTCTTTGCTTTCGCTATCTTTCCAAAAATGACTCCAAGGGCCATCTCCGTGCTTCTGTTTTTCCTGAAGCCAAATTGGCAGCTGTTTCTCTGGCCATTATCATCGAGGAATTTGGACAGTCTTTTATTAATTATTTTTTCCAATACTTTACCGATGAAATCTAGTAGCGAGAAGGGACGGTAGTTACCCACTTGTTCTGGGGGATTTCCCGCCTTGGGTATGAATATCATCCTTGCCACTTTTAGTTCATGAGGAAAGTATCCCGTGTTCAAGCACGCATTGAAGACTTTTGTCACTCCCTCCAGTATTTCCCGGGGTGTTTCAAGGTAATTTAATCTGGTGAGTCCCGATCTGCATGGGGTTCTCTGTCGGAAGTTCTTTATCGTTCCTTTTAATTCCTCTGTTTTAATGATTGCGTCTATTTCGTCGTTGTTGATTCTCCTTTCCTCGACAAAGTAGAAGGGGCATGTCCTTTCGATTTACCCATTGAGTTCGTTCACTATCTGATGTTCAAATTCAATTTCATAGTCCTCGTTCTCTTCGTCGCTAATTTAGAATACATTTCTCCAGTGTTCTCTGAATAATGGCTCTATTTCTTCCTTCTCTTCTGAATTGTTGTTGCCTGCATCCTTAATTTTCATTTTAATCCTTGCTGACCGTATCTTTGATATGTTGATATGTTTCCAAAATTCCCTTGAGGATGTTTCCACATCTATTTTCTCGATGTGCTGATCCCATTTCTCTTTCCTATTTTCATAAATTAGTGCTATTAGTTCTCTTTTTTGTCTCTTGAGTGCGTTGTATGATTCCCTTGATGTTCCGAATCTTCTTATATTTTCTGCCGTCCGGTCGATCTCGTCGCTCAAAGCCACCATTTCTGGTGTCCACCTAAATTATTTAATGGTTTGGAATGGGTTAATGGGGACGGCCCGCCTTCTCTTACCTTTTAATTTCTTCTCTGATCCTATCCAACTCCCCGTCGATTTCCTCTAGAGTGGCTTTCCCGAGCGGGCTGTGCACGTACGTCTGAATTAATTCTTTGTACTTATTCCAATCCGCTCTATGGTATGCCTTCCATTTCTTCGAAGGGATTTGTATAGGATTCTTTTTTATATGCATTAGAGTCGCAATGTGGTCACTGGAAGGAACATCCACTGGTTCCATAAAATAGTTAAAGGGCAGATTGAAGTTAGCCAGGTAGATGTTGCGTGTTCTCTTCGTAAGTATGTATGGAAATTGGGTCCCAGCCTTTGCAGTATACGTCTATTAGTAAGCGTGTTAAGTTGTTTTCCGACTCTGTTTGTATTTCTATAGCGAGAAGCCCCGTAATGAACGTTTAAAATGATCGGTATCTTATAGTTGAACAGTTTTATTCAGTTTTGTACCGGTAATTGGGGGAGCGTGGGTGGCTGGTATCCAGTTGCGACAATGATGTTGCTTAATCCCATTTTAATTTATATAGCTAAATATGCATCCTCCAATCCTTGTATTGTTTTGTACTGCAATACTTGCTTGACAGCTATTGCCGCTTCGTCGTGTGTTTCTCTTGAAGGATTTGTGTTAATAACATTGTAGTTCCATATCTTTAGTTTCTCGTTTTCTGTGTTTCTTCCATGTTCTGATATTAGTATAACATCTGGTTCAATCTTTCTGAATAAGTTTCTGTACATAATTTCCTTGTCTTTCCATCCGCATTTTTAATTTGTAGTATTTTTAATTTCTTAATATCCATAATCCAATTGTCCATTTCCGTTCATTTATTCGTTTTCCGTTTTGTGTGTCCTATATGTTAAGTTATATGTGTTTCCTCTTCTTTTTCTGGTTCTTCTTTCGTTTCTCCTGGGTTGCCCCTCTGCTGACTGCATTCGAAGGTCCTTCTGGTAATTCATCTCTTGGTGATGGACCCCTTTTACTTGCGGATTTAGACCGGTTATATCTTTGGCCTTTCCTGCGAGTAACCCGTGTGCAGTATTGCTCTGTGTCATCGGAGGTTTTTTCAGTCTCTGAGTCATCGCTGTTTGTGTCATCTTCTGTTTCTGCTGCCTGTTGGTTTTCTTTCGCCTCTTCTATTAACTCATATTTTGTCTTTTCTGTGACTTTCATTTTGAAAATGGACGATGAGTCGACTTCTTGGGGAAATTTCATCGGTTAGAGCCCGTTTTCCTGTAACATGCTGTTGACTATTGTTGCGTAACTTCCAGGATTAGCTATGTTCATCACGTGGGCATATAATATACAAGTAAGTATTTACACGTTGAGAGTACCATCCCAATTTATCTGTATTGCCGGTCCTTATTAGTCAAATTTTTGCCATTGATGCGTATGAGTTTCTATTTACGTTAGCGTTATTTCTGTTTGACTCTGTTTCTTTTCTCTTCTTCTGGGACAGATCATAGCCATAGTTCTGTGTCTCCCTTAGCAGTTAATGCATCTTTTATTTGTGTTGTTGCAGTAACGCAAAGAATGGCATTCAGTTCCACATTCAGAACAGATGATTAGGTCTTTTGGGGGGGCTTTTTGAAGTCCGGTGGGTCCATCTTCCCTGGGATTCGTCCCCTCTCCGAAGATAGGAGTTCTTCTATCGATCTTTAGCTGTGGAGACTTCATCCTGTCTTCACTAGTGGGAGGAGCCCCTCTATCTGTCCTAGTTCTATCTCGCCTACCTTCCAACTTTCGCACTCTCCTTGGTCAACCCTACCTATCTGGGCCTAGCCTTAACAGCAGTCCGCACGTAGGTTCTGGGTCGTGACCGAGACTCGGCCCCCTTTTTCTGGAAACCTAAGGGGGTCTCCTGCAGGGGTTCACAATACCTCACTACCAACTGCAACTCAGACTTTGCTGGTGACTAAGTTATGCAGTGTTAGTGAGAAGTAAGTTTGAGGTAAAAAGTAAGAATAAAGAGCCAAGAATTTAGGATAAGGAAGAGCAACCACTTGGGGGGGGGGGGGTACTTCGCTCAAGAGGAACAGGTTAAATCTCTAAACATCCACATGAGCCATGGGTGTCCGCAGGAGGGGCATTTGCGCCCTATGGAATTTATGAATAAGTAAAATATAGGAATATGTGGGAAATATAGGCGGCTAGCATTTGATAGCGGCCGTTTTTTTAAATTTTAAATTATTATACTATAAAATTTTTAGTACTATAGTTTTATTTTTAAATGTAATAGTTACTGTATGTTCGGATATCCTAATGATAAGACATCCAAGATACTTAACAATAATTTTTATATGGATAATTTAATATATAATATTATATATTTGATTTTCATTTTTTAGGATTGTGAAATGGATATCAGGAGGTTCTTCAAAAAACGTAAATCTGATTACTCAGACGACAATCAAGATACCCCAGGCACATCGGAGACGCATGCGGAATCAGCAGAGCAGCGTAGAGGAGTATATGATGAGCAATTACTTACAGCAATCAATCAGATGCCACCTCAAACACCACTTGCTACTGTGGCCAATGACTTGCCTCATCCTCTGGATATCGGATTATATGTCAACACCGAAGAACATTTGACCAATGATAGAAGATATGATCTCCTGATGAACATATATATCCCCTCACCAACAGATTACAACTATCAGTAAGATTCACAGGGCTCCCGTTGTTTCCGTCACCCGTGGATAAACCAATATTCTCCATGGTTGTCTTACTCAAGTCAATTGAAAGGTGCTCTGTGCAAATACTGTGTGCTGTTCCCTCAACCAGTGCACCGAGGTCTAATGGGTGCTTTCATCCTGACTCCTTTTTTCAAATACAAAGACTTCAATGAGCACGCGAGGAAGCACATGCTTTCATTCTGGCACAAAGGTGCGCTACAAGATACCAACAATTTCCTCACCACTGTGAAAAACCCAGAGTTGACCATCGTAAGCCAGATGAACCGAATAGTCAACCAAACAGTCACTCAAAACCCCTGAGAAACTGTTCCCTATCCTATCTAGTATTCTGTTCTGCTACAGTCATGAAATTGCTTTGAGGGGAAAGGATTTACATCGGGAAACCTCTGTGACCTACTGCGATTCAGGATAGAAGCAGGAGACACAGTCTTGAAGGATCACATGGAGAGCGCGAGTAAAAATGCGAGGTACACATCAGTTCGTGTAGAGAATGAGCTGATACTTCTCTCCGAAGAAGTGATAAGAGAAGATATTGTGAAGGCTGCAAATAAATCATATGGATTCTCGAACATTGATGATGAAACTGCTGATATATCAGGCACCGGACAACTGTCCATTGGTGTAAGATTTGTTGAGCTGCAGGAGAAACGAAATAATTCAGCCATCATACGCAAAGAATTCCTTGGATTTATTCCACTCAAGATGATGGACGCTGCAACAATTGCAGATACTATCATCAATCAAGCAAAAGGAATTAGTCTTGACCTCAACAAGCTTCATGGTCAAGGCTACGATAGATGCTTAACCATAGGAGATAAAGACAATGGTGTATAGGCCCGTATCAGGAACACTTATCCCAAAGCCGTTTGTGTGCACTACTCTTCACAACGACTTAATTTTGTGGTTCATGATCTGAATTCTGTCGCAGATATTCGGAATACAACTGGAACTGTGAAATCTATCATTAATATTTTCCGTGACGGTCCCAAGCGCAGAAGGCTGGTTCCAAATCTACCTTTGTTGTGTGACACTAGATGGAGCGCTAAGTACAAAAGCATCTGTGTCTTTTCAGAGAACTTTTGTAATATTTATGCAAAACTTGAGCAACTGGAGGTAAGCCAACATGAGTCACAGAGTACCTGTCAGACGGCACATCAGCTGTGGATTGCAGCAGGTACCACAGTGTTCCTCATCTGTCTCAAGATTTAGCGAAATACTCAGCGATGTTGGAGCCAGTGACCCAACAGCTACAGGCAGTCTAGATGGGAGTCCGAGATCACATTGACTTGTTAATGAAGGCTTTCCGAGATCACCGGAATAAAGCGGATCGTGTGGTTTCAGAAGATGTCATTCCTGAGGTGAAAATATTGTAAGGAGAACTTGGTATAGAATTAACTATGCCTCGACGATGCGCACGCCAGATCAACCGGCAGAATGTAGGAGGCTCCATTGAGGATTACTATCGCCGCACCATATATATATATATATATATATATATATATATATATATATATATATATATATATATATATATATATATCCCGTACATGGATTCCTTGATTCAGTCTCTAGAAAGTCGCTTTGGTGATAGTAACACATCATATTTTCATATTTTTGCATTACATCCAAGAGAAATGAAGAAAATAGAAAGAGGTGAATTTAAGAACATCGTTTCATTTATCAAAGAAATATACAAAATTGAGAATCTTGTTGAAGAATCACTAGCGTGGTATGATATGCAGAAACATAAGGGCCCACTGGATAACAACTCTCTCTCTCTCTCTGGGTATGATTGAGTGGTTGAAGGAGACCACTCTGCTCACTGCTGTGCGCAAGGCTATTCTCATCGCACTGACTTTGCCTGCAATAACATGTATAGTGGATAGGTCTTTTAGCACAATGCGCAGGGTGAAGACCTGGTTAAGGTCAACAATGACCGATCAACGTTTGTCCGGCCTCTGTATGCTCAGTGTCCACTGTGAAGAAGTGAACAGCCAGAATACAGAGATAATGAACAGGGTCATTGACAAGTTTGGAAGAGATTCCCGACGACTCTATTTCCTGTGTACTTAGTAGTAGTAATAATACTTGAATAGTGGAAAACTGAATAAACAGTTAAACAATGTCCATGGTATTTTATTCATTTTGTATTTTCCATGCATTTTTTTTTATTTTCAATAAATTCTTTAGGGGCAAATGCCCATCCTTGCCCTCCTGCGTACGGCCATGAACACAGCCAATGCTCACATAATTTGGAATACGTGAGAGATTGGATAGCTGACTGGTTGTTAGATAGGAAGTAACGTGTGGTTATAAAAAGCGAAGAGTCTTCGTGGTTAGATGTAAGTGGGGTACCTCAAGGATCCGTTCTGGGTCCTGTTTTATTTTTGGTTTATGTTAATGACTTGGATATTGGTTTGGTTAGTAAAATTTGCAAATTTGCTGACGAAGCTAAGCTTTTAGGATATGCCCTGACTGAAGAAAACCGAATTGATATGCAGAAACATTTAGATATTCTAGCTGAGTACAAGGTTATGCATATTGGATTGAGAAATATTATTCTAATTATACAATGTCAGGAGGAGTATCAGGTGAAGTGTCAACGGAAAAAGACCTCGGAGTCATTGTTATCAACGACTTCAAGTAAACAAAGCTGTGTCTAGCTGTTTGTAAAAAACAAATAAGGTTTTAAGTTTCATTTCGCGTAACTTTGAATATAAATCTGAAGACATAATTTTGCCCTTGTATAAGTCGCTTGACGCTCACCTCTGGAGTATACGATTGAGTCATCGTCCTCATTTCTTACGAAGGATATAGAAAGATTGATGAGAGTTCAGCATAGGTCCACTAAGATGATTCCAGAACTCCATAAATCATACGAAGATAGATTAAATGACTTAGGTTTGTCATCTCTAAAAACGCGAGGTTGTAAAAGGTTTCGATAACTGTAGTAGCACCAAGGTGAAACGTTGGCTTTATTTCACTGAAATAAACAAACCTACGAGTCCAGTTAGTAGAGGAACAGCAACAGCTTCATTTTCAAACATTATCGTCAGTCATATAGCAATAAATCTATTTCATACTTTTATTTAATATTTGAACCTAATAAAGAAAGAAACACAGGTTAGTTGTGAACTTACCCCAAACTAAATTATAACAATAAACATTATCTCCGACCAGTTTTTTACCTTGAATAACGAAGGTGTTACTAGTAAAACTGGTAAGTTGTTTCATCCAGGCGTTAATACAGATGTAGCAAGATTTTTTCATTTAAGATGATAACCGCTTGGAATAGCTTTCCTGTTATAGTAGTAACTAGCACTTCAGTAAGCATGTTCAAGAATAACCTGGACGCGTACTTTTTAATTGATATTACATAAAATAAAATTGACCATATCCATAGGGGTTTGGGTGTTGCTTATTTGCTGACCTCGTGCGGACCCGAAGGTCTTTGCCAGTTCCTTGTACTGTAATCTGTTGCGCAAATAATAATGGAAATATTAATAATATTGGAAATGGGGCTAGTTAAACCGATGGGTACCCATAATACTCCTTAAATAAGTATCAAAATCTTGGGTGGAGTGAGTTTTCACTGCTCGCCTTCGCAGATTTTGTTTAAAACGTAAAACTACATCCCTCGACAAGCACTTAGCCATAAACTGCGGGTTTTTTAAAAATATTTTTAGACCGCGCACAAGCAGTGATTTGTTAGATGAGTTCTTCAAGGAACTAAGGTTTTACACTTATGAAACACTGATAAGGTCACTTTTAGTAAATTTGGTTATTTTAAAATGGATTTGGGTGGTAATCGGTTTGGTTTTGAGCTGGCGATTTCCCTAGTCTTACTCCACTTGAGATATAAAGTGGTGGCTCAGACTCCGATAATATTAGTTCGTCTCGAGGAAGGTCTGGGAGCATGGTGGCGGCATTTGGGGGGGCAATAGTAGTCCTGAGCGGAGGGGTGCCAGGCCATATATAATAATTCAAGCTGTTTGCTTATTTCTGTTCAAAGTCTAATTGATGTGCTTTGAGGGCTTGTGTTATTTGTTGAAAATTCGGTTATAGGTTGCACTTGGTGACATGTTCGATTGCGCAATGTTCGCATCAGACAATCGACAACGGGTTCTATTCTCTCCCGGCAGGTCATAAAGGGATCACAATAAAATTGTACATGGGAGCCAGAGGAGTGGTGAGAAAGCTGGACGCGTTTCAAAGTCCTTTCGCATATATGGCACCTATTTGCGCCGCATACTCGAAATATAAGGGGAGAATATCTTTAGAACCATATTTGCAATTTTATTTTTTAAGCTACAATTCATTAATTCCTGTTACACTCGTTACGACGCTCTCAACAAAGGACACAATGATTGTTTTTGATGCAGTTAGACAAGTTTTCATTGTTTTAACATTTAAATATGCGTTAAAATTATAATATTAATCAAAGTGGCCGCCCTTGGTGGTGAACACGCGCTCCAGGCGAGACCTGAAGGCCGCGCACACGTTAAGGACCTAGTCCTTCCTTATGCTGCCCCACACGCGGTTGACGGAGGACTTCAGCTCGTCTATGTTTCTGTCACGGATATTGAAGGCCTTGCCCTCAACATGCGACCACACGCTGTAGTCGAGGGGATTGAGTTCGGGCGATTGCGGCGGACAAAAGTCCTTCGACCCCAACCACTCTTGTAAAGTCTTTGTCTTGTGGACCGGGGCACCGTCCTGCTGAAAGACATAGCCCGCCTTCTTCGTGATTTTTATCACCCAGGGCAAGACGTTGGTGGCCAAGATGCCTCTGTAATCGGCCGCGAAACACACCAGTGGCATCTTCTCACCATTCGAAGCCACGACGCCAAGCATCATCAGCGAGGCCGGGTGCTGGGTCGTGGAAACGTAGTGGACTTCGGAAACGACCTGGCCGAAGCTTACCACACGATCATTTTGCTTGTTGATGAGCGGATCGACCGTAAAGGTATTTTCATATATATATATATATATATATATATATATAGATAGAGAGAGAGAGAGAGAGAGAGAGAGAGAGTAACAACAAGGAAAGAAGGTACCCTAGGAGACCTTACGGTCCATTCAAAGAGGGGACCTTTGGACTAGCAATTGAGCGGGCACAAGGCTGCTCAATTGTTTTGCGTCCCTAAACGGCCACTTTTCAAGACTTTGTCTAGTCTTGACTTGAACTGGTCAAAAGATTCACTGTTGACAACTTCCACTGGAAGTGCGTTCCACATACCGCATATACTGTAAGTGAGAAAATTTCCACACAGATTGCGGTTGTAACGCTTCAGTTCAAGTTTGAAGCCGTGATTGCGCGTTCTGTTCTCACTCAGTGTGAAAATATCCCGGTAGTCAACATTGTCGAACCCTCGAAGTATTTTGAAAACTTCGATGAGCTGACCACGCAGTCTACGGGTTTCCAGCGAGAACAGATCTAATTCCCTTAGTCTATCCTCATAACTTTTATGTCGGATAGAGGGAATCAGCTTGGTTGCCCTGGCTTGTACGCGTTCCAATCTCGCGATGTCCTTTCGCAATGAAGGACTCCAAAATTGCACGGCATACTCCAGGTGCGGTTGGACAAGTGAGTTGTACAGGCACAGTACGATCTCCCTGTTGCGATAACCAAACTGGCGCTTAATATAGCCTAGCATCCTTTGGGCCTTTTTCTCCGCCTCAATGCACTGTTTCGAGAACTTGAGGTCACTAGTGATAGTAACACCCAAGTCCTTCTCAGTGTCACTCGATTCAAGAGCAGTGCCCTTAAGGATATACTGAGATTGGGGGTTTCTGTGGCCGATATGCATCACTTTGCATTTGCCCACGTTAAAAGGCATTTGCCACGTGTCCGACCACTCCCCAATCTTCCCAAGATCTTCCTGCAGGCGGGCAGTATTTCCATCCTTTGCAACGTTCATACCAAGCTTGGTATCGTCGGCAAATTTGGAAATCTTCGCAACCATGTCACCGTCCATGTCGTTGACGTAGATGATGAATAGTAGTGGTCCCAGGACAGAACCTTGAGGCACCCCGCTAGTAACGGGCACCCACTCAGAAGACTGTCCATTTACCACCACCCGTTGCCGTCTGCCACTTAGCCAGTTCTCGATCCAGCCGGCTACCTTTCCGTCTATGCCAAGCGCTCGCACTTTCCGGAGAAGGCGGCCGTGTGGTACCTTATCAAAGGCTTTCTGAAAGTCTAGGTAGACCACATCCACCGCCTTGTCCCGATCATGCTCACTGAAAACGAAGTGGAAGAATTCTACAAGGTTCGTCAGGCATGACCGTTGCCTTCGGAAGCTGTGCTGGGAACTCCTCAGTAGCAGGTTTGACTCTAAATACGACGTCACTTTGTCCACCATGATGCTTTCCATGAGTTTACCGACTATCGAAGTCAGACTGATAGGTCGGTAGTTCGACGGTTGGTTACGGTCTCCTTTCTTGAAGATAGGAGTCACCTCCGCCTCACGCCAGTCTCTAGGAACGCATTTGGTCCGGATTGACATGTTAAAGATAGCGCACAGATGTCGTGATACTTCATCGCACACTTCCTTCAACACTTTAAGTAGAAACCCGTCCGGTCCAGGGGACTTATTCGTCTTTAGGTCAGCGATCTTTTTCTTTATTTCTCCTTCGGTGAAGTCCATTGCCTCCAGCTTTTCCCCCGAGTAGGAATCTGTCGGCTGGGGAATGGGACCACACTCTTCAGTAAACACTGAAGAGAAGTAGTCGTTGAGGAGGTTGGCATTTTCTGCATCTGAATGTTTTAATGTCCCCTCCTCATTCCTCAAAGGGCCAATCGTTCGACGGATTGGTTTACGGCTGTTCACATATCCAAAAAACTCCTTGGGATTCTCTTTACAGAGTCTCGCCACTCGGAGTTCCTCAGACCGCTTAGCCGATCTTATGCTGGACTTCACTCTCCTGGCTAGCCTCCGGTATTCGTCAAAGTCACCCGAGATCTTCGATTGCCGGTACACATTTCTCTTCTCCCTAAACAGTTGCCCGATTTCTCGATTAAACCACTTTGGTTGAACAGAAGACCGACGGGGGCATTTCAGAGGGATAAAACGCGATTGAAGACTCATGAATGTGGTTTTGAAACTGTTCCAAGAGTCTTCAACAGCATCGCACTCCTCTAGCCTCGCGTCAGTCAGTCCCGCGCGTAGACCTGCAAAGTCTGCTCTTCTCAAATCCAGTTTCCTTGATTTACTAGTTGCAGGCTCTGCCTTGGGGACTTTGACTACAAATCTAATTAGTCGGTGGTCACTGCCACCGAGCTCTTCGCCAACAGAGATATCCTCAACGATGTCATCCTCAGAGGTGAAAACCAAGTCGAGGATATTGTCTCCTCTCGTTGGTTCTCTCACCCATTGAGTGAGGAACTCGTTGTTCGTGAACTCCAGGAGTAGTGCGTTCTCGCCACAGGGTTCTCTGGTTTCTCAGTCAACTTGTGTGTTGAAATCACCCATGACGATACACACTCTGTCTTCGACAAGTTCTCCTAGTAGCTGGTACAGATCTATGTCCTTTTCAACGAGTTGGGCAGGAGGTCTATAAAGCACCAGGGTCCTGTATTTGGCAGGACCTATCTCTATGTCAACACCTAGTAGTTCATGGTCAGATACGATGTTGCAATCCGTCGAGTTGAGAGTATCCTTGACATACAACATCACACCGCCACCCTCTCTGTCTGGCCTATCTTTCAAGAAGAGCTGGTAACCGGGAATCGTGAATTCACCTTCAAAATCTCGGCTTGAGGTTTTTATCCACGACTCCGTTATGGCCACGATCTCCGGTTCTTCTGTTGCTACGAGGCCACGAAGTTCTAGAAACTTGTTTCTGATAGACCTCGCATTAAACAGAAGAACTTTTAGGGAGTCCCTGACTGTAGGACTCCCTACGCTCTTCCGTTTCCTACTTTCTTTCTCTGTGGCGGGATCACTCCACTCTTTGTGACTTCAGAAAAGGTCGTTCCTGGAGTAACACGGGTGTACTGGCGTACGTCCTCCTTTACTCGGGGTCTGACACTTCTTTGGGTCCGCTCCACAACATCCTGGATCATGTTTGCGAGTGCAGCTTTCCCTTTAAAGGAAAGATGCACTCCGTCCCTTTTGTACAGGTCATTTCTCCCGTAAAAGGTGCGGTAGGGGTCTACAAAAAAGACTCCTTCCGCCGTACAAAGATCTCCCAGGCGTTGGTTTATGGAGACGTTCCTCGCGTGAGCATTGCTGGATGGACCTCGTCTTGGGAGTATCCCAACCACGACACGTCTGCGGGTTTTTAGCCCACAGTCGTTAACTCCTCCCATAACCGTGGTCAGGATCTTCCCGCTGGCGCCTACATTGCCTCCTCGTAGGTAGAGATCGTTGCCACTTGCCATGAGGGCAACTACTGAGTTCTCAGAGATCTGAGATTTCTCAGCCTCCAACCTTATTTCTCCGTTCCCCTTTCCTGGAAGGCAGCTTACCTTCACACTGGTGCAAAGGCGGGCCGCTAGCAAGGGTTGTAGATCCCGCGCTTGGGAGTCACCGATCACGATGACCCTCGCGCATTTGGGTTCAGAGGACAGAGGCTTCCCTTTCACTATGGGCTCTTTCGATTCCTCTTTCTTCCCCACTTTTTGGGTTTTTTTCTTCTTTTTCTTCTTCGTTTTTTCTTCCGTTTCTACTTTCTCTTCTGTTTTTCCTTTCTTACTCTTCCTTTTCTTCTTTTTGACGCCCTGAGTAACCCCAGCAGCTGCTGGCTCTGGGACGTCGGATGGTTGGCCTATCTCTATCGACGCGGTGCATGGGGGCCCAACAGAGGAGCCATCCGCGTCGTTGGGAGTTTCTTGTTGCTGTTGCTGTCCATTGGTGGCTTTAATCTCTGAAATGATGGCTTTGAGATGACGGATTTCAGTCACATGCTCAGGCTCGAGGATTTTCACCTTTTCTTCCAGCCGTCGTGTTTTTTCCTCAGAAGATTTAAAAAGTTCCTTAAGCTCCTGAAGTTCTGCCCTAAAGTCGCAGTCCGTGCAGATACTTCCAGGGTGGCATTTTGAGAAACACCCCTCCGGAAATCTACCCACCACTTGTCCTTTTGGCATGTCGAGCAGGTATACTTTAACGCACCAGGTCCTTTTTTTCCAGTCATGCTGAACACTTTATAACTCTGAATACTTTGTGACCACTCAATAAAAAAGAAAGGGGGTGGTGAGTTCGCCCCGCGTGAGTCGCTCCCGCCTATCGATCAGAGAGGTTTCGGATCTTTCAGAATGCACGCTCCTTGTGCTGCTGTTCGTCCGACCGAGTCGTCAAACCTCGACGTGCCGTGGCTCCCAACCGAGCAGCACTGACGGTCCCCGAAGGGGCCATCGATTTCTCACCAGGTGAACAACAACGAAGCACACCCCGTACTAAACTCCTACTAGTTCCCTTCACGACGGCCAAGATCTCGGAGCAGCGTTCAGTGGATATCCCGCCACACTAAGAGACTCGACCCAAGGCTTTTTATTGGCCTGGCAACCAACATGGGAACAAAGGGCCGTCACCACGGACCAATGCTACCAGAGACACCCGTCAACGGTCACTGGGAATGGTCAATAATTATGCGCCAGGAAAGGTGTTACCGGGGCACTACCCTCATCCCATTCATCGTGCCCCAACGCCTAAGACCCCTCAAGTCCTAGTCTCTCGCAACCAGTGAGCGTCGATTGGCGTTGTTTATAGAGGTTCCAAAGCCTCTCTTCTGACGCGTGAGGTAGCTGCCAGGTCCTTATATGTAGATAGATGAAAAAAGGGTAAGAGTGACATGATAGGTATAGGGGTTGTTTTTTTGTTGTTTTTTTTCTTTTTGTATAAGTAGAAGAAATAGGATTAATTTTTAAAGAAAGATGAAGGATAGAGTAGGATAAAAAAAAGAAAAGACGCACTTAGTCTGGAACCTAATTTCCGACCAAATCGACAAGGGAAACCCTGCCAGGGGTGCCAGAAGATAGGTACCCCCGCCGACATAGCTCGAAAAGTCAAGGGTACGCACAAGCTCTCTTCCCGCGACAAGGGGGCGTCACCTCTCTCTACTTTCTTTATGAGAGAGAGAGAGAGAAAGAGAGAGAGAGATAGAGAGAGAGAGAGAGAGAGAGTTTACAATGAGTTTACAATGATTGGTAGTACCTCAAAAGACTATATTGTCCATACCGAGGAGGTACTTTTTTTTTAAGACCCTATCTAGTAGTTTTAGAGACAGTATACTAAAGTTGAAGGCTCTCCCCTACCCACCTCTCCCACCCGAATTTCTCGGGTTTCGAAATTGGAAAAGATACCTGATGTGTAGAATAAAAGTTCACAGTCAGGAATTTTTATAGAAAAGATGAATACCTACACTTTACTAATTTTACGATAACTTTTATAGTTTGGACTTAATATTGTTAACACATAATATTCCTCAAATATTTGTCCAATCTATTCTTAAATGTGTTAACGGTGGTACTTGACACAACCTCTTCTGACAACTGATTCCATACATTAACAATTTTATATGAGAAGTAGTTTCCACATACATCGAGTTTGTATTTTTTCGGAACGAGTTTTTTGCTGTTATTACGGGTAATGTTTTTATTGTACTCAAACCAGATGGAATAATCTACATTTTCTATTCCATTCAGGATTTTATAGACTTCAATTAATTGACCTCGTATACGTCTTGTTTCTAGTTTGAAGAGGTTTAATTTTTCCAATCGAGTTTCATAATTGTATTTTCTTAATGAAGGTATCATTTTTGTAGCTTTAGCTTGTACTTTTTCTAATCTTTCAATATCTTTTCTGTAGGAGGGCGACCATACTTGTGCACAATCTTCCAGTTGTGGTCTTACTAGGGAATTATACAGGTTTATTAGTACTGTTTCGTTTTTATAACTGATCTGTCGCTTGATATAACCCAGTATCTTTAGTGCTTTCTTTTCTACTTCAACAGAGTGCTGAGTGAACTTGAGGTTATTTGATACACAAATCCCTAGGTCCTTTTGGTTTTCTGTTTCGACTATTGTTTTGTTAACGAGTTTATATTCAGCTTTTGGATTTTTGACACCAACATGCATTACTTTGCATTTTTCAATGTTCAGTGGAAGTTTCCATTTTTCAGACCAATCGGCTATAAGGTCAATGTCTTTTTGAAAGTCTGTTATATCTTGCTCAGTAATTATATTTTTAGCTAATTTGCAATCGTCAGCGAATTTCGAGATTTTTGAAATCAATCCCACGTCTATGTCGTTCACATATATTATAAAGAGCAATGGTCCGAGGACAGAGCCTTGAGGAACACCACTACTGACAGTTATCCATTCCGACTCTTCTCCGTTTATCACAACTCTCTGCCTACGATCACTAAGCCAATTCTCAATCCACTTTGATTTGTCTCTTTATATAACCTAGTATCTTCCGCGCTTTCTTTTCAACATTGACGCCCCCGTAAGGGGCGCGGCGATTTGCCATCCTGGCCGCCGTGCTGACGGGATCCAGCGCTCCGTCCGGCCCCAGCTTAGCCTCTCTTCTTTCCTTCAGATAGCCCGATTTCTCCCCTACCTCGTTGCTTTTCATACAACCTCTCCCACAACTTTCTCTAGGCAGCCTCTAATTTCACAGGGTAGATGCTGACCTTCTTCTCAAGCCAACCACCCCGGATCGGGGCTGGGGGGAGAGGGGACATTGTTCCCTAACCCCTCAGCTCCGGTTCGGGATGGGTTTTTTTAACAACCTGCTTCATCCCCACCCATACCTTCCTCACATCCCCTTTCCTCTCCTCTTCACATTCTATCCCTTTATGCCGTGTCCAAGGTGGAGCCGCCATGCCGATGGACTGCCAGGCCACGTGGTGGAAGGGGTGGTCCCGAATGGCGGCGCCTGGCTCTGCCGGGCTTGTAAGCACCTCTCGCAGTGCGGGCAACTGCGAGAGGTGATGAGCTATTGCGTCCCGTATTAAAAAGAGGGTCACCATGCCCATGTATGACAAAAAAACCCAACCCCCAACTTCCCCAAGAAAATCAACGGAGCCGCCCTCAGGCAGCTCCACCGAGAAAATGGAGGTCCCCCCCCCCTTGTGCTTGCGCAAGGGACCCTCCATAATTCTTTAACCGGAGAGGAGGCTTACTCCTCTCCTACGCCTACGGGTGTAGGGGACTCCCTCTCACCCCCTTCTCTGGAGGTGCTTTCGGGCACTTCCCTATCTCCAGCGGCAGTCCCTCCTTTGCTTTCTAAGGGGACTGCCAAGAAAGCCAGCAGGCAGCCCATTGCCGACCGCCCCTCGTGCAAGCGGCTCGGTAGGGAAAACCCCCTTAGGAGGGAGAGGGAAGCCAGGCCCTTTCGGTCGCTTCCCTCAAAAGACCTGCTGGCAAGAATTTTAAACCTTGCTGGGGTCAAGGCCTGTGCCTCCCCACACAAGACTGGCGACACTGCCAAGGGGACCTGCGATGTCCTGGGAGGGGATGGCCAACTGGAGGCCCCTCCTGTGATAAACATGGTCCTTGAGGAGACCCAGCCTCAGACGGTAGGGCCTTCCATGGGGGGGAATTCGGGCTCGGCGCCAAGCACCGAACCCGAATCCGACCCTATGTAAGGTCCTCCTCAAATGGCTGAGGGCTCCGAGGCAGTAAAAGGAGGGGAGGGATCTCCTCCGACAGGTGCCCCTACGACAACCAGGACCTTCTCCATTTCGGAGAGGGACCTGGCTGAGGCCGGTCCATCTGGCCTGGGGGCTTCTGCCAGCGGAGGTGAAAAGCGGGTTCATTCCCCGCCCTCCTCTCCAAAAAAGAAAAAGACAAAGAAGACTAAAAAGACGAAAAAGACTCGGGGCTCCTCTCCATCCGCGGGGGCTGCGGGGACGGATGGGTCTGCTGCCACTTTGGTAGGCGACCAAGCCAAGATCGGCACATTCGGCCCCTCTACCCCCTCGTGTTCGGAGCCCCTGACCAAGACTAACACCAAAAGTGCACAGGGCGGAGCCTCGATGACATCGGGGCCCCTCATTCAGAGGTTACCTGGCGTTTTCGAGCCCGCTGGCTTCAAACGTTTCCTCGTTATTCGCTCCACTGATGGCACCATGTTGTCCAAGGGCAACATGATCCATCAGAGGAGAGGATTAGCTAGTGCAATTGGTAGAGAGCCGAAGGTGACCCGTTTCTCGGACGGCAGCCTTCTGGCGAATGCGGCGAATCCCGCCGAGGCGGCCAAGATAAGTGCTCTTCGGACACTTCATGGCACCCCGGTGAGTGTGACGCCGCACTCTACCATGAACTTTGTGAAAGGAGTAGTTTATGCGAGGGAACTCGTTGACTACTCCATTGAGGACATCACCCTAGAGCTGGCCGACCATGGGGCGGTCAAGGTCGAACGTGTGATGAGAAAACAGGGAGGGGCTTCGAGACCCACCCCTACACTCTTCGTCACGTTCGACAGTGACAAGCTCCCTGAGTCGGTGCGTGCCGGTTGGTACCGCTACCACGTGAAGGCATTCGTGCCACTGCCGCGGCGGTGCTATTACTGTCACCGCTTCGGCCATACGAATCGCTCATGTTGACGTGCAAAGTCGGGGTCACCCGAAGTCTGTGTAAATTGCTCCAAGGTCGCACACGATAAGTCCAAATCGTGTGTGGCCAAGTGTGTCAATTGCGGAGAGCCGCACCCTGCTTCTTCGAAGCAATGTGGTGCATATCTCCTGGAGAAAGAAATCCTGGCCGTTCAGGCCCAGGATAGACTCTCATTCCGCGAGGCTAAGGACTTGGTCCTGGCGCGCCCAGCTCTGCCTGGGACGTCATATGCCTCAGTAGTTCGAAAGGCACCCTCTGCTCCTGGCCCATCCAGGCCAACGAGCATGGTTGTTTCCGCGCCCATTCGGAGCCCTTCTGCGGGCTCTACCCAACCCGGGCGCTCCCCTGGTAAAGCTGGCGGCAAAAAGGGTTCATACCCAGCCCCGGCTAAAACCAGGGCTCATCCCTCTTCCCCCAGCGTGACCGTTTCCCGCAAGGCGAAACGGCCACGCGCCTCCACCGAGTCGTTAGACTCACAGGAGGCAACACCCCTGAAGATGGTCGCTAGGCCATCTTCAGGGGTTCCTAAAGCTGTTCTCCGAAAGGAGGACAGCAACAAAGGAGCTTCGGCTCCTTCGCCCACGCCCCGAGGTGAAGCGAGTGGCTCGGAGACGGTGGTTCCTCGAAAAGAAGCCCCCCCGCCTCCGAAGCCGCAGCACCCGCCTAAGGTTTCGAGGCGGAGGGAGGAAAAGACTCGCATGGCGAGCCCAACCTCCCCCAATAAGTCCTCGAAGGCGACAGCGCCTACAGCGCTTTGTCCGGCCAACAGCGCCCGGGGTTTTGCCCCCGGGAAGCGTACGGCCATTCCCGTGAGGGTCTTCAATTCGAGGAGGGCCCCCGCGTATCCTCCGAGCTAGGCCTGGAGGGCATATTCCTTCAATGGAATTGCCGTGGACTCCGGGCCAACTGGGAGGAGCTGCGGAGGCTCGTCTCGTCCCGTTCCCCGTTAGCTATTTTTTTGCAGGAGACCATGCTAGGCGCGTGCCCCCTGCCTGCCCTCCCGGGGTATAAGGGTCTTGCGACCCCAACACCGCGGGATGGCCGGGCTGGGGGATGCGCGGTTTACACCCGGCATGACGTCTCCGTTCTTCCTTTCTCTTTAGATACCTCCTTTCAGGCAGTGGCTGTGCAGCTGCACCTGGATATGAGGTATACTATCATTTCTGCGTACATTCCACCGTCAGCTGACTTCGACGCGGGGGACTTCCGCCGCGTCGTGGCACGGTTGCCGAGGCCCTATCTCTTGCTTGGAGATCTGAACGGCAGGCATCCTCTCTGGGGAGATTACTCCATAAATCCCAGGGGACAAGTCCTTGCCAATCTGATCGAAGAGCTTGAGATGGGTGTCCTAAATGTGGATGAGTTTACGCATCACTGTCCGAGAACCGCTTCATTTTCTTGCCTTGACCTATCTTTGGGCTCTTCGGATGCACAGCCTGATTTTGATTAAGGGGTGGTCGATGACCTCCATGGTAGTGATCACTTTCCCATTCAAATATCCTTTTCAGGGCAACTGCCGCTTGAGAGACCACCTCGGTGGTGCTTGGCGCGGGCGCGGTGGCGTGCATTTCAGGAAATGACTGAATTCTCTATCTCAGTCGAGGAGTTTAGGTCGGTAGATGAGGCCGTTGAGTTCTTCTCCGGCAACCTCATCACCGTGGGCCTGACTACTATTCCTAGGACGTCTGGCCGTTTTGCACGCCGACCACTCCCATGGTGGTCGGCCGAGTGTGAGACGGCCCTCAAACAGAAGCGTTATGCCTACATGCGCTATAAGCGCCGCCCGAACGATTTCACTGTCGCTGAATTTCGTCGGGCTAGGGCTAGGTTCCAGTATATTTCGAAGCGCGCCCGCCGCTCTTCTTGGCGGGCATACGTGTCTTCACTTAACGGGAAAGACCCCTTTAGCTGAGGTGTGGAAGCGAGTCAAAAGGATTCGGGGCAAGTTCTCGCAGGACCCCCCTCCCGTTCTCCAGGAGAATGGGACCGCAATCTCGGACCCCGCGTCCGTGGCGGAATCCTTAGCGACCGCTTTTTCCGCATTCTCTAGCCGTCATGCTGCTCCGCCAGCATTCAATGCACGTCGTGATGTCACGGAAGGCAGCAGGCTGTACTTTACCTCCAGAGGCGGAGAACCCTTCAACGACAAGTTTACCGTGAGTGAGTTGCGTTCCGCTCTCGCTTCGTGCGCGGACACCCCCCATGGTCCGGACGATGTCCCGTACGCCATGCTTCGACACCTGGGTGAGCGAGGCATGGCCTTTCTTTTAGATTTGTTCAACAGGATCTGGGTGGAAGGTCTTCTCCCAGACTCCTGGCGAATCGCTACTGTGCTCGCCTTTCGCAAGCCGGGGAGAGATCACTCTACTCCGACCGGTTTCCCACCAATCTCTCTAACCTCTTGCGTGTGCAAGTTGATGGAGAAATTGGTAAATGTTAGATTAGCCTATTTCCTGGACAGCGGAGGCCATCTGTCTTCTGCACAGTGCGGCTTCCGTAAGTTCCACTCCACGTCGGATGCTCTGCTCCGACTGGAAAATGCCGTCTGCGAGGCTTTCCTTCGTAGACAGCACTACGCCACGGTGTTTTTTGATCTGGAGAAGGCCTATGATACCGCATGGCGATACAGTATAATGGACAGTCTCCACACGATGGGGGCGAGGGGACGCCTCCCAATGTTTATATCTGAATTTTTGCGAGATCGTCGATTCCGCGTACGGGTGGGTGGGGGGAGCCCTCTCCGGCCCAAAGGAGCAGGAAGAGGGTGTCCCACAGGGAAGTGTCCTCAGTGTCACACTCTTTGCCCTGAGCATCAACGGCATCACCTCGGTGCTGCCGGAAGATGTTCTCGCTACGCTCTACGTGGACGACCTTTCGATCTCTTTTGGCGCGGCCCAGATGCCAACTCTGGAGCGTGGACTCCAACAGGCATTGAACCGCGTCTCTCGCTATGCCGAAGCGCACAGGTTTCGGTTTTCTTTGGCCAAGACTAAGGTGGTGCACTTCTGCCGCCATCCACGGCTTCACCCCGACCCAGATTTGTTTCTTAATGGGGTGCGCCTGGATGTGGTTGAGTCGCACCGTTTCCTTGGTCTTGTATTCGACCGACGCCTCACCTGGGAGGCTCATATTCGCAGCCTTAGGGTCTCTTGTACCCGCGCCATGGACATTCTCCGTTCCGTGACGTTCAGCGCTTGGGGCGCTGATAGGGCTACCGCCTTACTTTTTTATCGATCCTTTGTTCGCTCGAAGCTCGACTACGGATGCGAGTTTTATGCATCCGCAGCCGAGCGTTTATTGCGGAAGGTGGATTCAATCCACCACACCGGCCTTCGATTAGCGACCGGTGCCTTCCGCACTTCTCCCATTGAGAGCCTGTTGGACGATGATGGGAAGATGCCACTCGCTCTGCGCCGCGTGCAGTGCATCACTCGCCTGTACGCGCGATCCCGGCGCCTCCCTCAGTCTCCAACAGCTTTCACTGCATCCGCAGCTGATTTCGACGGTGCCTATGCCGCCGAGAGACGCCAGTCATACCCTAAGCCCTTTGGGTTTAGGGCCAGGAAACTCCTTCGAGAGGGAGATATAGCTCTCGGGCCGGTGGCGCCCCTGGTTCTGCCCAGGACGCCACCCTAGAGGGTACCACATTTGGCTATTTGTCGCCACGCCTCTGCTCCCAAAGCTTGTACTGCGCCGGGAGTATTGCGTTCGACCTTTTTGGAGCACACATCGTGTCACGCTGGTACCGTGCCAGTGTATACGGATGACTCCAAGTCCCAAGAGGGGGTCGTCTTTCACGCCGTATCCCCTCTGTTTGAAGTCAGCGGGGCTCTACCAGGCGCTGCGTCTGTCTTCACGGCCGAGCTGGTGGCAATACACCACTCGGTACGGGAGATTACGCGACGTTCCCGGTTCGGAGACCGGATTGGGATCTATAGCGACTCACAAAGCGCCCTGAGTGCTCTCGGGGCATTGGAATCTCCGCATCCCCTGGTTCGTGAAATCCGTGACGCCACGGTTTTGGCGAGCCGGGCAGATGTCGAGATTATCTTCTGCTGGGTTCCTGGACATGTAGAAATTGCGGGGAATTAGCACGCCGATGAGGGCGCCAAAGAGTCTGCGAGGACTCTGCGACCGGACCAGCGTTTCGCTCTTCCTCACACTGACTACATGGCAGGAATACGGGCAGCTCTTCGGACTGCTTGGCAAAGAAGATGGGAGACGGTCGAGGGGAAGTTAAACTTGCGTGCCATTGCGCCGCGACTGTTCGCATGGACCTATCCCCCAATGCTGCGGCGTCTCTAAGTTGCTTTCTGTCGTCTTCGAATCGGACACACTCGTGTGACGCATCGCTACTTGATGGAGCGCTCGCCTGCGCCCTATTGCAACGACTGCGTCGTCCCCCACACTGTTCGGCACATTCTTGTCGAATGTCCCAGTCTGGGTGATCTTCGCGCACGATACCTGTCCCGGTACCGGGATGGGCGGGGTCGCTACCGCCTGTCCCTTGTACTCGGGACGAGTGCGTGCACCATGACTAGTGGACTTATTGACTTTTGGGGGGAGGCTGGCCTTCTCCCTTTCATTTAACCCGGTTTGTTGTTGTTGTTGTTATTGTTTTTGTTATTGCTTCTTTATTGTTATTGTTATTTCTTTTTATTGTTTCCTGTTTAATTTTTAAAGTAGCCTAGAACTAGGCTGTTTGTTTACGGCGACTAATGCCTAAGTCGGCAGTCGCCAGATAGCCCCTTAATTAAAAAAAAAAAAAAAAAAAATCAACATTGACGCACTGTCGAGTGAACTTGAGATCGTTTGTGACATAGATACCGAGATCTTTTTCGATTTCTGTGTCTGTTATTGTTTCGCTCTCGAGTTTGTAATCTGCCTTAGGATTTTTGTGACCAATGTGCATTACTTTACATTTCTCCAGGTTAAGGGGAAGTTTCCACTTCCTAGACCATTCACTTATGTGATCAATGTCACTCTGAAAATCTAGTCTATCTTGCTCGGTGAGTATGCTTTTACCCAGTTTACAATCGTCGGCGAATTTTGAGATTTTAGAAATTATTCCAACGTCTATGTCATTCACATATATAATGAAGAGCAAGGGTCCCAAGACCGATCCCTGGGGAACTCCACTAGTTACAGCTTTCCAATTGGACTCTTCTCCATTAATCACTACTCTTTGCTTACGATCGCTAAGCCAATCTTCAATCCAATTTGCTAATTTTCCACGTATTCCTAAGGCTCTGACTTTACACATTAGTTCCTTGTGTGGGACTTTATCGAAGGCCTTTTTAAAATCTAGATACAAAATGTCTACAGATCTATCACTATCATAAATTTTATTAATGTAATGTAAAAACTCTAATAAATTGGTAAGACAGGACCTATGCTTCCTAAATCCATGCTGCGTGTTGAATAGCAGTTCGTTTGTTTCTAGATGGCTCACTATTTTATCTGCAATAATACGCTCTAGCATCTTGCCTACACCGATGTCAGGCTTATTGGTCGATAATTACTTGGTAAATCTTTTCGTCCTTTTTTCAATATTGGCGTGACATTAGCTAGTTTCCAGTCTTGAAGAACAGCCCCAGCTTCAAGTGATAAATTGAAGATGTACGTTAATTGATCCACTAGAACATCCTTTAATTCTTTTATTATTCTTGGCGCTAGTTTGTCAGGCCCGGGGGATTTGAATCTCTTCATTTTATCTATTGCTATTTCTACATCAATCCCCGTGCATTCAATATTTCTAGTGTGCCATTTCCTGAGTACTCACAGTAAGGCTCGATATTTGGATTAGAAGTGAGAGAGAGAGAGAGAGTAACAAGGAGTAACAACAAGGAAAGAAGGTACCCTAGGAGACCTTACGGTCCATTCAAAGAGGGTACCATTTGACTTGCAATCGAGCGGGCACAAGGCTGCTCAATTGTTTTGCGTCCCTAAACGGACACTTTTCAAGACCTTGTCTAATCTTGACTTGAACTGAACAAAAGATTCACTGTTGACAACTTCCACTGGAAGTGCGTTCCACTTACCGCAGATACTGTAGGTGAAAAAATTTCCACACAGATTGCGGTTGTAACGCTTCAGTTCAAGTTTGAAGCCGTGATTGCGCGTTCTGTTCTCACTCAGTGTGAAAATATCCCGGTAGTCAACATTGTCAAACCCTCGAAGTATTTTGAAAACTTCGATGAGCTGACCACGCAGTCTACGGGTTTCCAGCGAAAACAGATCTAATTCCCTTAGTCTATCCTCATAACTTTTATGTCGGATAGAGGGAATCAGCTTGGTTGCCCTGGCTTGTACGCGTTCCAATCTCGCGATGTCTTTTCGCAATGAAGGACTCCAAAATTGTACGGCATACTCCAGGTGCGGTCGGACAAGTGAGTTGTACAGGCACAGTACAATCTCCTGGTTCCGATAACCAAACTGGCGCTTAATATAGCCTAGCATCCTTTGTGCCTCTTTCTCCGCCTCAATGCACTGTTTCGAGAACTTGAGGTCACTAGTGATTGTTACACCCAAGTCCTTCTCAGTGTCGGTGGATTCCATAGCAGTGCCCTTAAGGATATACTGAGATTGGGGGTTTCTGTGGCCGATATGCATCACTTTGCATTTGCCCACGTTAAAAGGCATTTGCCACGTGTCCGACCACTCCCCAATCTTCCCAAGATCTTCCTGCAGGCGGGCAGTATTTCCATCCTTTGCAACGTTTATACCAAGCTTGGTATCGTCGGCAAATTTGGAAATCTTGGCAACCATGTCACCGTCCATGTCGTTGACGTAGATGATGAATAGTAGTGGTCCCAGGACAGAACCTTGAGTCACCCCGCTAGTAACGGGCACCCACTCAGAAGACTGTCCATTTACCACCACCCGTTGCCGTCTGCCACTTAGCCAGTTCTCGATCCAGCCGACTACCTTTCCGTCTATGCCAAGCGCTCGCACTTTCCGGAGAAGGCGGCGGTGTGGTACCTTATCAAAGGCTTTCTGAAAGTCTAAGTAAACCACATCCACCGCCTTGTCCCGATCGTGCTCACTGAAAACAAAGTGGAAGAATTCCACAAGGTTCGTCAGGCATGACCGTTGCATTCGGAAGCCGTGCTGGGAACTCCTCAGTAGCAGGTTTGACTCTAAATACGACGTCACTTTCTCCACCATGATGCTTTCCATGAGTTTACCGACTATCGAAGTCAGACTGATAGGTCGGTAGTTCGACGGTTGGTTACGGTCTCCTTTCTTGAAGATAGGAGTCACCTCCGCCTCACGCCAATCTCTAGGAACGCATCCGGTCCGGATTGACATGTTAAAGATAGCGCACAGATGTCGTGATACTTCATCACACACTTTCTTCAACACTTTAGGTAGAAACCCGTCCGGTCCAGGGGACTTATTTGTCTTTAGGTCAGCGATCTTTTTCTTTATTTCTCCTTCGGTGAAGTCCATTGCCTCCAGCTTTTCCCCCGAGTAGGAATCCGTCGGCTGGGGAATGGGACCACACTCTTCAGTAAACACTGAAGAGAAGTAGTCGTTGAGGAGGTTGGCATTTTCTGCATCTGAATGCTTTAAAGGCCCCTCCTAATTCCTCAAAGGGCCAATCGTTCGACGGATTGGTTTACGGCTGTTCACATATCCAAAAAACTCCTTGGGATTCTCTTTACAGAGTCTCGCCACTCCGAGTTCCTCAGATCGCTTAGCCGCCCTTATACTGGACTTCACTCTCCTGGCTAGCCTCCGGTACTCGTCAAAGGCACCCGAGATCTTCGATCGCCGGTACGCATTTCTCTTCTCCCTAAGCAGTTGGCCGATTTCTCGGTTAAACCACTTTGGTTGAACAGAAGACCGACGGAGGCATTTCAGAGGGATGCAACTTGATTGAAGACTCATGAATTTATTTTTGAAATTGTTCCACGAATCCTCAAACTCTTCGCATACCGCTAGCCTTACATCAGTCAGCCCAGCTCGATGGCTTGCAAAGTCTGCTCTTCTCAAGTCAAGTTTCTTTGATTGACTGGCAACAGACCTTACCTTCGTGATCTTGACGCTAAATCTAACTAGCTGGTGATCACTGCCACCGAGCTCTTCGCCTACAGAGACATCCTCAACGATATCATCCTCAGAGGTGAAGACCAAGTCGAGGATATTGTCTCCTCTCGTCGGTTCTCTGACCCATTGAGTGAGGAACTCGTTGTTAGCGAACTCCAGGAGTAGCGCGCTCTCGCCATAGGCTGCTCTGGTTTCCCAGTCAACTTGTCTGCTCAAGTCGCCCATAACGATGCAGAGAGAGAGAGAGAGAGAGAGAGAGAGAGAGAGAGAGAGAGAGAGAGTAACAAGGAGTAACAAGGAAAGTAAGTACCCTAGGAGACCTTACGATCCATTCAAAGAGGGTACCTTTAGGCTAGCAATCGAGCGGGCACATGGCTGCTCAATTGTTTTGCGTTTTGCAAGAGAGAGAGAGAGAGAGAGAGAGAGAGAGAGAGGGAGAGAGAGAGAGAGAGAGAGGGAGGGAGGGAGGGAGGGAGGGAGAGGGAGGGAGGGAGGGAGAGGGAGGGAGGGAGGGAGGGAGAGGGAGGGAGAGGGAGGGAGGGAGAGGGAGGGAGGGAGGGAGAGGAAGGGAGGGAGGGAGGGAGAGGGAGGGAGGGAGAGGGAGGGAGGGAGGGAGAGGGAGGGAGGGAGGGAGAGGGAGGGATGGAGAGAGGGAGGGAGAGGGAGGGAGAGGGAGGGAGGGAGAGGGAGGGAGGGAGAGGGAGGGAGGGAGAGGGTGGGAGGGAGAGGGAGGAAGAGGGAGGGAGGGAGGGAGAGGGAGGGAGGGAGAGGGAGGGAGGGGGAGGGAGGGAGAGGGAGGGAGAGGGAGGGAGGGAGAGGGAGGGAGAGAGAGGGAGGGAGAGAGAGAGAGAGAGAGAGAGAGTTACAAGGAGTTACAAGGAAAGAAGGTACCCTAGGAGACCTTACGGTCCATTCAAAGTGGTACCTTTGGACTAGCAATCGAGCGGGCACATGGCTGCTCAATTGTTTTGCGTCCCTAAACGGCCACTTTTCAAGACTTTGTCTAGTCTTGACTTGAACTGGTCAACAGATTCACTGTTGACAACTTCCACTGGAAGTGCGTTCCACATACCGCAGATACTGTAAGTGAAAAAATTTCCACACAGATTGCGGTTGTAACGCTTCAGTTCAAGTTTGAAGCCGTGATTGCGCGTTCTGTTCTCACTCAGTGTGAAAATATCCCGGTAGTCAACATTGTCGAACCCTCGAAGTATTTTGAAAACTTCGATGAGCTGACCACGCAGTCTACGGGTTTCCAACGAGAACAGATCTAATTCCCTTAGTCTATCCTCATAACTTTTATGTCAGATAGAGGGAATCAGTTTGGTTGCCCTAGCTTGTACGCGTTCCAACCTTGCGATGTCCTTTCGAAACGAAGGACTCCAAAATTGTACGGCATACTCCAGGTGCGGCCGAACTAGGGAGTTGTACAGACAAAGTACTATCTCCCTGTTACGGTATCCAAACTGGCGCTTTATGTAGCCTAACATCCTTTGGGCTTTCTTCTCTGCCTCGATGCACTGTTTCGAGAACTTGAGGTCGCTAGTGACAGTAACACCCAAGTCCTTCTCAGTGTCACTCGATTCGAGAGCAGTGCCCTTAAGGATATAATGAGATTGGGGATTTCTGTGGCCGATATGCATTACTTTGCACTTGTTCACGTTGAACGGCATTTGCCACGTGTCCGACCACTCCCCAATCTTCCCAAGGTCTTCCTGCAGGCAGGCAGTATTTCCATCCTTTGCAACGTTCATACCAAGCTTGGTATCGTCGGCAAATTAGGAAATCTTGGCAACCATGTCACCGTCCATGTCGTTGACGTAGATGATGAATAGTAGTGGTCCCAGGACAGAACCTTGAGGCACTCCGCTAGTAACGGGCACCCACTCAGAAGCCTGTCCATTCACCACCACCCGTTGCCGTCTGCCACTTAGCCAGTTCTCGATCCAGCCGGCTACTTTTCCGTCTATGCCCAGCGCTCGCACTTTCCGGAGAAGGCGGCGTTGTGGTACCTTATCAAAGGCTTTCTGAAAGTCTAAGTAAACCACATCCACCGCCTTGTCCCGATCGTGCTCACTGAACACGAAGTGGAAGAATTCCACAAGGTTCGTCAGGCATGACCGTTGCCTTCGGAAGCCGTGCTGGGAACTCCTCAGTAGCAGGTTTGACTCTAAATACGACGTTATTTTCTCCACCATCATGCTTTCCATGAGTTTACCGACTATCGAAGTCAGACTGATAGGTCGGTAGTTTGACGGATGGCTGGAGGATCCTTTCTTGAAGATCGGAGTCACCTCCGCCTCACGCCAGTCTCTAGGAACGCATCCGGTCCGGATTGACATGTTAAAGATAGCGCACAGATGTCGTGATACTTCATCGCACACTTCCTTCAACACCTTGGGTAGAAACCCGTCCGGTCCAGGGGACTTATTCGTCTTTAGGTCAGCGATCTTTTTCTTTATTTCTCCTTCGGTGAAGTCCATTGCCTCCAGCTTTTCCCCCGAGTAGGAATCCGTGGGCTGGGGGATGGGACCACACTCTTTAGTAAACACTGAGGAGAAGTAGTCATTGAGAAGGTTAGCATTTTCTGCATCTGACTGAGTTAATGCACCCTCCTCGTCCACTAGGGGCCCAATCCTACGATGGATTGGTTTACGGCTATTTACATAGCCGAAGAACTCCTTGGGATTCTCCTTGCAGAGTCTCGCCACTCGGAGTTCCTCAGTACGCTTAGCCGCCCTTATGCTGGACTTCACTCTCCTGGCTAGCCTCCGGTACTCGTCAAAGGCACCCGAGATCTTCGATCGCCGGTACGCATTTCTCTTCTCCCTAAGCAGTTGGCCGATTTCTCGATTAAACCACTTTGGTTGAACAGAAGACCGACGGAGGCATTTCAGAGAGGTGCAACTTGATTGAAGACTCATGAATTTATTTTTGAAATTGTTCCACGAATCCTCAAACTCTTCGCATACCGCTAGCCTTACATCAGTCAGCCCAGCACGAAGGCGTGGAAAGTCTGCTCTTCTCAAGTCAAGTTTCCTTGATTGACTGGCAGCAGACCTTACCTTCGGGATCTTGACGGTAAATCTAACTAGCTGGTGATCACTGCCACCGAGCTCTTCGCCTACAGAGACATCCTCAACGATATCATCCTCAGAGGTGAAGACCAAGTCGAGGATATTGTCTCCTCTCGTCGGTTCTCTGACCCATTGAGTGAGGAACTCGTTGTTGGTGAACTCCAGGAGTAGCGCGCTATCGCCACAGGCTGCTCTGGTTTCCCAGTCAACTTGTCTGTTGAAGTCGCCCATAACGATGCACACTCTGCCTTGAACAAGCTCACCCAGCAGCTGGTACAGTTCCCTGTCCTTCTCAACGGGTTGGGAAGGGGGTCTGTAAAGCACCAGGGTCCTGTATCTGACAGGACCTATCTCTAGGTCAACGCCTAGGAGCTCGTGATCGGATATAATGTTGGAGTTCGTAGATTTGATTGTATCCTTGACATACAACATTACACCGCCACCCTCTCTGTTTGGCCTATCTTTGTGGAAGAGTTGGTAGCCAGGAACCGTGAATTCGCCTTCAAAGTCTCGGTTTGACGTTTTTATCCACGATTCTGTTATGGCTACCATTTCGGGTTCTTCCGTCGCTACGAGGCCACGGAGCTCAGGAAACTTGTTCCTGATTGACCTCGCATTGAACAGAAGAACTTTCAGGGAGTCCCCGACTGTAGGACTCCCTATGCTCTTCCGTTTCCCGGCTTCTTTGTTGGCGAGGCACCCCTTTTTGCGACCTCTGAGAAGGTCGTTCCTGGAGTGACACGGGCGTACTGGCGTACGTCCGCCCTCACTCTGGGCCGGATACTCCTTTCGGTCCTCTCTACGACATTCTGGATCATGTTCGACAGAAAGGCCTTTCCTTTAAAGGAAAGATGTACCCCATCCCTTTGGTAGAGATCATTTCTACCATAAAAGGTGCGGTACGGGTCCACAAAAAAGACCCCCTCTGCCGTACACAAATCTGCCAGGCGCCGGTTTAGAGACACATTCATCGAGTGAGCGGTCCGTGTTGGACCTCTCCTCGGGAGCATCCCGACTACCACACGCTTGCGGGTTTTCAGCCCACAGTCGTCCACGGCACCCATGACCGTGTGGAGGATTTTATCTGTAGGGCCTACCCTACCTCCTCTCAGGTACAGGTCGTTTCCACTGACCATCAGAGCAACGACTGAGCTCTCAGAAATCTGTGATTTCTCAGCCTCTACTCTGATGTGGTGGTTACCACATCCTGGCAGGCAGCTTACCTTCACACTAGTGCGAAGGCGGGCCGCTAGCAGGGACTGCAAGCCCCGTGCTTGAGAATCACCAATAAGGGTGACTCTTGCACATTTGTCAGCAGGCGACTTATTCTTTCCTCTCGGAAGCGACTTGCCGCTTTCCTCTTGTATCTCTGCATTTTTCTTTTTTTTCTTCCTCATCTTATTTTTCTTCTCTTCATTTGTTTTCTCTTCTTCCGTTTCTCTTTTCTCTTCTTCCGTTTCTCTTTTCTCTTCTTCTCTTTCCACTTTCCCATGCGCACCAGTAGCGCTCGAATCCTCTACACTGGGGTGAGCTGCATTATGGTCCTTTTTCTTCTTTTTCTTTTTCTTCTTCTCATTGGCTCCGCATGGCAGAAGTGGGACTGCCAATGCAGTTTCACCTCCTTGGGCTGGAGTCACATCGGCGGAACCACCCAAGTCAGTGGGACTTTCGTCTCGAGCTTGAGCCGACTGGGCCTCTAGTTTAGAGGCTAGCTCTAGGATCTTTTCCTCGAGACGCCGAATCTGAAGCGCGTGCTGCGTTTCTAGGGTCTGCAGTTTATTTTCCAGCGCCCTAGATTTTTCTTCAGAGGCTGTGAAGAGATCCTTGAGTTCATTGCAGCATGCCACTGCCTCTCGGATCTCTCCTTTAAGGATGCAATCAGTGCATATACTTCCCGGGTGGCATTTCGAAAAACATCCTTCCGGGAAGTCCACGCACCACTTATCCTTCTGGCATATCGCACATGTATATTTAAGTGCAGCTGGACCTTTTTTCCCTGTCATTTTAAACATTTTCTCTCTTTCAAAACTTTGTGACCAATCAATAGAAAAAAGGGGGTTGGTGAGTTCTCCCCGCGTGAGTCGCTCCCGCCTATCGATCGGAGACGTTTCGGATCTTTCAGAAGGCACGCTCCATGTGCTGCTGTTCGTCCGACCGAGTCGTCAAGCCTCGGCGTGCCGTGGCTCCCAACCAAGCAGCACAGACGGTCCCCGAAGGGGCCATCGATTTGTCACCAGGTGAACAACAACGAAGCACGCCCCTTACTAAACTCCTACTAGTTCCCTTCACAACGGCCAGGATCTCGGAGCAGCGTTCAATGGATATCCCGCCCCACCAAGAGACTCGACCCAAGGCTTTTTATTGGCCTGGCAACCAACCTGGGAACAAAGGGCCGTCACCTCGGACCGATGCTACCAGAGGCACCCGTCAACGGGCACTGGGAACGGTCAATAATTACGCGCCAGGGAAGGGGTTAACGGGGCACTACCCTCATCCCATTCATCGTGCCCCAACGCCTAGGACACCTCTAGTCCTAGTCTCTCGCAACCGGTGAGCGTCGATTTGGGGTGTGTATAGAGGTTCCAAAGCCTCTCTTCTGACGCATGAGGTAGCTGCCAGGTCCTTATATGTAGATAGAGGAAGAAAAGAGAAACAGGGACATGATAGGAGTAGGCTTTTTTTTGTTTTTTTTCTTTTTGTATAAGTGGGAGAGATAGAATAAAAGTAAAAAAAGAGAAGGATAGAGTAAAAATAAAGGAAGGAATGACGCACTTAGTCTGGAATCTCGTTTTCGACCAAATCGACAAGGGAAGCCCTACCAGGGGTACCCAGAAGAGGTACCCCCGCCGACATAGCTCGAAAAGTCAAAGGTACACACAAGCTCTCTTCCCGCGACAAGGGGGCGTCACCTCTCCCTCTACATTCTTTGAAGAGAGAGAGAGAGAGAGAGAGAGAGAGAGAGAGAGAGAGAGAGAGAGAGAGAGAGAGAGGGAGAGGGAGAGGGAGAGGGAGAGGGAGAGGGAGAGGGAGAGGGAGGGAGAGAGAGAGAGAGAGAGAGAGAGAGAGAGAGAGAGAGAGAGAGAGTTACAAGGAGTTACAAGGATTCAAAGCACTTCAAGAGACCATTCGATCCAATACAGTGGAAGTGCTTATTAATTCATATTTTTCTAACATTATATAGTACTAAACAACGGAATAGGACAGGATAGTTAAGATGAAGACTCTCCCCACCCACCTCTCCCACCCATTTCTGGGCTAGGAAAAGTGAAAACATATACCTGGCTGTTTTAGAAAATAGCCACAACCAGGAAATTTTAAAAGGAAAGCACGAAAATATTACGAGCATATTAAAGTCTTATCTTGGTTATCTAGTTTACAGACTTGCATACATTTACAAATAAATACCTTTTTTAAATACATTACATGCTTTTTTCAATTATTATATATCAGATCTATCTATTCATACTATTTGCATTCTCATTTTAAGCTTCATATTGAGAGAAAAAAAAATGCTGATATAGCTTTGCGTCTCGGAAATAATTCTAAACTAATGTCATAAGTTATTATATACATATATACAAACTAATAAACATAAACTAATGTCATAAGCATTACTATATACATATATACAAACACGCCTTAACATGATTCAACTAAATGTTACGTCAATTTTTTTTTATTATTATTGAATGGTTTCCAGTATTTTGTCTAACTTTCTTTTAAATGTTTCTACTGAATTACTGGAAACCACTTCCTCAGGCAACTGGTTCCAGTATTTTACAACCTTATACAAAAAGAAGTTTCCACATAGATCTGTTCGAAAATGTTTCGCTACAAGCTTCATGCTATTATTTCTCGTATAATTGGTGTTGATTTCGAACCAAGTAGTCAAGTCTACATTATCTATTTTTTTCATGATTTTGAATGTTTCTATTAGTTGACCACGAAGACGCCTTTTTTCTAATGTAAATAAATTTAGTTTTTCTAGCCTTTTCTCATAGTTGAAATTTCTTAAATCTGGTATCAATTTTGTAGCTCTTGCTTGTACTTTTTCCAATCTCTCAATATCCTTTTTTAAGTATGGCGACCAGACCTGAGCGCAGTATTCCAGCTGCGGTCTTACTAAGGCGTTATACATATTTAAAATTATAGCTTTATTTTTGAAACTAAATTGTCGTTTGATGTAGCCTAGAATTTTCATTGCTTTTTTTTCTACTTCTGAACACTGCAGGGAAAATTTGAGGTCGTTTGATATGTAAACTCCAAGATCCTTTTCATTTTCAGTTACGTTAATTTTTTTATCAAAAAGTATATATTCTGCTTTTGGATTTCTATGGCCTATATGCATTACCTTACACTTGTTGAGATTAAGGGGAAGTTGCCATTTCATCGACCAAAGGGCTATTTTATCAATATCATTTTGAAATTCTAAAATATCTTCTTCGGTTTCTATCCCTTTTCCTAACTTACAATCATCTGCAAATTTAGAGATCTTTGACAGCAAGTCATCATCAACGTCATTAACATAAATAATAAAAAGCAAAGGTCCGAGAACCGAACCTTGTGGAACTCCGCTACTCACCGGGGTCCATTCTGACTCGTGTCCATTTATGACCACTCTCTGTTTACGATCAGATAGCCAATTTTCTATCCATTTTGCTACCTCTCCTTCAATTCTTAAGGTTCTTACTTTATACAACAGTTTCTTATGTGGGACTTTATCAAATGCTTTTTGAAAGTCTAAATATAAAATATCCGCTGATCTGGTACTGTCATATTCTCTATTTACAAAGTGAAAGAAATCTAATAAATTTGTCAAGCATGACCTATGTCTTCTGAATCCATGCTGTGAGTCATTTAATAGTTTATTATTTTCTAAATGCTCTAGTATTTTTTCTGCAATAAAGGTTTCGAGTAGTTTTCCAATTATCGAGGTTAGACTTATTGGGCGATAATTAGAGGGCAGCTCCTTCAATCCATTTTTGAATATTGGCGTTATATTAGCTAATTTCCAATCTTGGGGAACAATCCCAGTTTCTAACGACAGATTATAAATGTGTTCTAGGTGGTCGGACACTTCGTCTTTGATTTCCTTCAGAACTCTTGGAAAAATTCTATCTGGTCCAGGGGCTTTGAATCTATTCATTTTCTCAATATTCTTTTTTATATTATTAGCGTTGCATCTCATAGATTGGAGTGGTTTAATTTCAGCATTTTTAATCGTCGGGGCGACGGGATTATCAATCATATCTTCTTTTATAAACACGGATGCAAAATATTCATTTAAAGCATTTGCTATATCTACATCATTAAATTGCAAACAATCGTCTATGTCTTTTATTGGGCCAATGCTACTTTTTATCGGTTTTCTACTATTTACTAAAGCAAAAAATTCCTTTGGATTGCTTTTACAAATTAGAGCTACTCTAATCTCCTCACTCCTTTTGGCTCTTCTGATTTCGGCTTTGACTTTTCTTTTCAATTGTACATATTGCTTTTTATTATATGTATTCGAGTTACATTTAAAGCTTTTGTAGGCTTTATCTTTCTCTTTAATGAGTCTCTTAATTTCTGCTGTTAACCATTTTGGTTCATTGATGTTTTTTATTGTACTAACCTTTGAGGGTATAAATTTTGCCTGCTTTTCCAGGAGATTGTTCTTAAAATCTTGCCATACTCTATCAATTTCATCGGATTGCGTACTATAATTTCTCAAGCTCTTCCTAAGCCCTGGGTAATCGGCTTTTTTGAAGTTAAGTTTAGTAATGCTGAGTTTATTTCTAACATTAGGAATATTGATCTCAAAATCGATTAGGTTATGGTCACTATTACCAAATTGATCTCTTACATTTACATTCGAGATTAATTCGTCATCTGACGTTAATATTAAATCCAATATATTTTCACCTCTTGTTGGCTCTTTCACCCACTGAGTAAGGAAATTATCGTCTATGAAACTGAGTAGTCTTTGTCCTTCTGGATCAGCATTTTTTGTATTCCAGTTTACTTTTGCACAATTAAAATCTCCAATGAATAGCGATAACTTATCTTTACTGATGTTGGTCATTATTTCATAAAATTGGTTGTCTAAGGCCACTGGTTGGTGTGGCTTTCTGTAGACTAAATTTACATACAAATTCTTTTTTTGGTTAATTTTTATACATATTACTTCAAAGGGTGATTCTATGCTACAATCCATTGGATTTAAATCTTCGCGAACATACATAAGAATACCACCACCCTCTCTGCCAACTCTATCTTTATGAAAATTTTTGTATCCTTTTAGTTGATATTCTGTGATATAATCTCTCGTTTGGCAATGAATCCAAGATTCTGTTATACCGATAATATCATAGTTTTTGATTGATACTAATGATCGAAACTCTGAAAGCTTGTTTCTAATTGACCTGGCATTAAATAAGACTGCTTTTAAGGAATTTATCCGATTTCTCCTGTTGTAATGCTTCGGTCGTTTCCCTGGGCTACTTGAGGCTCTACTGGCGGTGATTTACCAAGATGATTCTTCAAGGTTATTTGAAGCAATTCTCCGTATGTTTTTTTTCCTTCTCTGTTTAAGTGAATGCCATCCTGAGTATACATTTGCATGTTGTGCATGAATAGAAGCCAAAAATCAACAAATTTGACATTTTCTTTCTTGCAAATATCTTTTAAGCGATTGTTAATTCCAATCGCTCGGCTTAAGTTTTCATATCTCTCGTATATTCTAGGTAATATGCCAACAACTATTCCATTATCAGTTTTCGATTTTATTGTTTTCACCATATTTGTATAGTCTTTTATGATGCTTTCTGACCCAGCGTAGTTCTTACCATTAAAGACATCATTGCTTCCAACATTAACTATAATTGGACATTTTTTATTGTCTATCTTGAATGTACTTATTTGTTCGGTAACATGATTGATTTTGACTCCCGGATAGCATCTGAATTTTCTTTTCTTACTATTAAATGTTCCGAAATGGTCAATTTGGTTTCTAATGATTGAATCGCCCACTAAATATGTTTCTTCTTCCTTGGAGAGGATTTCGAATCTGTTGAATGTCGGTAGTACTGGTTCTTCTCGTAACATAGGTTTTATTGGGCACTTATTTTTGACCTCGACAAAATTTTCCTTTTGGGATATATTTGCGTCTATTTTGTTTGATATCAAAGCGACTTCTTGTTCTATTTTTACAATTTTTTGGTCAACCCTGGCTATTCTATTTTCATCTTCACTTAGACATTTACATTTCTTTAGTTCGAGCGCATTGATACGGTTTTCCATTTGGTTTATAACTGACATCCACTTTGCTTTCTCTAACTCATGCGTTTCTTTAATCTTGCAGAATTCGCAAATACTTCTCGAAGTAATTCTGTCAAATGTCTGTTCAGGAAAGTCGATAATCCATCGGGTATTCTTACATTTAAAGCAACAAAACTTTAGTTTCTGAGGGGTCGGCATTCTTAGAAAATTAGGTTTTTTCTTACAAATGTTAACTTTAGCAATATTATGTAGGCGTATGCCAAGTAGAGATTGAAAATCTTAATCGGTTCTTTGGAACACTATAAATCAGTCCAATTTAAACAAATTATGCTTCGGAGGCAGAAGATATATGGGAAAGGCGAAAGTTAGGAATACTTACAGTTTCTGAAGTATGGTGGCAGAACGCGGTAAATTTGATTTAGAGTTCGATTCTAGATAGTGTTGATTAATGATTCCTGAGATTCTGGTCGTTTCAAATTAGTTTCGTAGTCTTGTCGTAAGCAAGATGGCGCCGCTGAGCATAGGTTAAATTACGATACACTATACGCTGATTGGCTAAATAAGAAGGAATACAGAATGCTGAATGATGATTGGCTGGCTAAAAATACGTCACGGTGACGTCACTCTTATTAAACGAGCTCTGATTGAAGGATTTAATTTGCCAGCAAGATGGCGCTGAATACCTTAGTGATTATAGAAGGTGGTAATTATTGTAAAATAACTATTAAAATATCATTGCAAGTGGTTACAAAGTTTTCGTAATACGACGTTATCTTTTAAAGAATCAGTTTCAATACAAAAGAGGGGAAAATTGCTTAAATAAACACTCGTTTTCAAATTTGAAAGGAGAGAAACACTAAAAACACGTCCGCACTTGAGGAAGGCCGGTCGGCAACTCAAAGAAAGAGAGAGAGAGAGAGAGAGAGTAACAAGGAGTAACAAGGAAAGTTAGTACCATAGGAGACCTTACGGTCCATTCAAAGAGGGTACCTTTCAGGCTAGCAATCGAGCGGGCACATGGCTGCTCAATTGTTTTGCGTCCCTAAACGGCCACTTTTCAAGACTTTGTCTAGTCTTGACTTGAACTGGTCAACAGATTCACTGTTGACAACTTCCACTGGAAGTGCGTTCCACATACCGCAGATACTGTAAGTGAAAAAATTTCCACACAGATTGCGGTTGTAACGCTTCAGTTCAAGTTTGAAGCCGTGATTGCGCGTTCTGTTCTCACTCAGTGTGAAAATATCCCGGTAGTCAACATTGTCGAACCCTCGAAGTATTTTGAAAACTTCGATGAGCTGACCACGCTGTCTACGGGTTTCCAGCGAGAACAGATCTAATTCCCTTAGTCTATCCTCATAACTTTTATGTCGGATAGAGGGAGAGAGAGAGAGAGAGAGAGTCACAAGGAGTCACAAGGAAAAGAAGTACCCTAGAAGACCTTACGGTCCATACGAGAGGGTACTTGTTACGAGTCAGGGACTCGTGAGCCTGTCAGCGAACCAGGACTTTATCCAGGCGCCTTTTGAACTGCTCCACAGAGTCGCTGTTCACGACTTCTGGCGGAAGCGCGTTCCACTCGTTGCAGATACTGTAACTGAAGAAGTTCCCGCATCTGTCCCGGTGATAACGCGGCAGCTCAATTTTGTAGCCGTGGTTTCTCGTTACGCCCTCGCTTAGTTGGAACAAGTCCCCGTTGCCTACGTGGTCAATACCTCGGAGGATTTTGAAGACCTCGATTAATTGACCGCGCCGTCTTCGGGTTTCCAGTGAGAAGAGGTTTAGTTCTTCTAGGCGGGCTTCGTAACTTTTGTGCCTGATCCAGGGGATCAGTTTGGTCGCCCTGGCTTGTACTCGCTCCAGTCGGGCGATGTCCTTCCGAAGGGATGGACTCCAAAACTGGACTGCGTACTCCAGGTGAGGTCGGACCAGGAAATTAAAGAGAGTGAGAACGATTTCCCTGTTCCGATACCCAAACTGTCGCTTGATATAGCCCAAGATTCTCTGGGCTTTCTTCTCCGCCTCGATGCACTGCTTGGAAAACTTGAGGTCGCTGGTGATCACGACTCCCAAGTCTTTTTCCATGTCTGTGCTCTCGAGCGCCGAGTTTTTGAGGCTGTAGACGGCTTGGGGATTTCTGTGGCCGATGTGCATCACCTTGCACTTTTCGACATTGAACGGCATTTGCCATTTGTCTGACCACTCCCCGAGTTTCCTCAGGTCGGCTTGGAGTCTCTCGACGTTTTCCGCGTCTGCCACGTTCATACCTAGTTTGGTATCGTCGGCAAATTTGGAAATCCTCGCAGTTATGCCATCATCTATGTCGTTTACATAGATGATGAAGAGTAGGGGGCCCAGCACGGAGCCTTGGGGAACGCCGCTTGTTACCGGTAGCCAACCGGACGTTTGCCCGTTCACCACTACTCGCTGCCTTCGACTATGCAGCCAGTTTTCGATCCAGTCACCTACAGCTCCGGCGATGCCTAGCGCTCGAACCTTTTTCAGCAATCGGCGGTGGGGCACCTTGTCGAAGGCCTTCTTCAAGTCGAGGTAGATGACATCCACCGCCTTCTCCCGGTCGTGCTCGCTGAACACGAAGTGGAAGAATTCCAAAAGGTTCGTTAGGCATGACCTGTGCCGCCGGAACCCGTGTTGGGAATTCCTCAATAGGTGGTTGGACTCGACGTGCTGCGTTATTTCGTCAACCAGGATACTTTCCATCAATTTTCCTACTACCGACGTCAGGCTGATCGGCCGGTAGTTAGATGGCTCGCTCGCGTTACCCTTTTTGAATATGGGGGTGACTTCCGCGTCTCGCCAGTCCTTTGGCACGCATCCAGTCTCGAGCGATTTCCTGAAGATCGAGCAGAGATGTGGGGAGACCTCATCTCGCACTTCCTTCAGCACCCGTGGTAAGAAGCCATCGGGCCCTGGCGACTTGTAGCGGTTCAAAGCGTCGATCTTTGAACGCGCTGTCGTCTCTTCGAAGTGAAATCTCTCCAATTGCTCTGAGCCTTCGTACTTGTCGCGAGGCTCAGGAGTGGTGTTCTTCTCCTCAGTGAAAACTGACGAGAAGTACTTGTTGAGGATGGTCGCATTCGCTTCGTCACTGAGCTCTAGCTCACCATCCTCTTTCACCAAGGGACCGATCCGTCTACGTGTCGGCTTACGGCTGTTTACGTATCCGAAGAATTCCTTGGGGCTCTCTTTGCAGAGTCTCGCCACACGGACTTCTTCGGCGCGTTTCGCCACCCTTATCATGGACTTGACACTTCGGCATAGACTTCTGTAGTGCTCGAATTCTCCAGTGTTCTTCGCTTGGCGATAGGCGGTTTTTCTCTTCCGTAGGGTTCTCCCGATTTCGGGGGTGAACCACTTGGGTTGAGTAGCTCCGACTCGGCCGCGTTCTGATGGAATGAATCGTGACTGCAGGGCCATGAATGAGTTTTTGAAATTCTTCCATGGTTGCTCGACGTTGTCACTATCTTCCACCTCTATCGCTGCCACGCCAGCACGAAGTCCCGCGAAATTTGCCTTTCTGAAGTTGAGCTTGGCTGCAGCACGAGCTACTGCTTCGCGAGCTGGGACTCGAATGCAGAACCTGATGAGGCGGTGGTCGCTGCCACCTAGCTCCTCATCTACACTAACTTCCTCAATGATGTCATCCTCGGATGTGAGAACTAGGTCGAGGATGTTTGCACCTCGTGTTGGTTCTCTCACCCATTGAGTGAAGAATCCTTCATTTACGAAGTTAAGGAGCCGTATGTTGTCGTTGCGGGTTTCTCTGGTTGCCCAGTCAACGTGAGTGTTGAAGTCCCCCATGACGATACTCACCGTGCCTTCAGTTAACTGATTCAGTTGATTATAGAGGTCCCTGTCTTGATCCTCCGTCGAGGATGGGGGTCTATAAACTGTAACAGTCCTGTACTTGGTGGTACCCAGCTCCAAGTCCACGCATAGGACTTCTTGGTGGGCGGTGGTGGTGCTGCTCGTTGCCATGAATACACTTCTCACGTACACCACCACTCCGCCCCCCTCCTTCGCCAGCCGGTCTTTGTGGAAGATCTGGTAGCCCGGGATTGCGAATTCGCCCTCAAAGTCACGAACAGAGGTTCAAATCCACGACTCCGTGATGGCCACCAGATCTGGTTCTTCCGTTGCTACGAGGGCCACTAATTCCAGAAACTTGTTCCGGATGGACCTCGCGTTGAACAGAAGAACCTTAAGGGAGTTCCCGGCTGGTGGTCTCCCTAAGTTCGACCGTTTCCCGCCGCCTTTGGCTTGGCGGCAGGAACGGTCCTCCTTTCCCGAACAGACCGGACGCAGCGGTTAACCGTCTCCTGGATGAGGTTAGCCAGCATGGCTTTTCCCTTCATCGACAGGTGGGCTCCGTCCCTTTCGTAGAGGTCGTTCCTACCAAAGAACGTCCGGAAAGGGTCCGCGAAGAAGACCCCTTCAGCTGTACAGAGGTCTCTCAACCTCTGGTTTACCAGCTCATTGCGACGGTATGTAATGGGGTTAGGGCTCCTCCGTGGAAGGATCCCGACAACGACCCTCCTCCTCGTCTTTAGTCCGCAGTCGTCGACTGCCCCCATGACGTTCTGGAGTATTGGTTCTGTCGCCCCTGCTCCCCCGTTGCGGAAGTAGAGGTCGTTGCCACTAGCCAGAATGGCAACTACTGAAGAGTCAGTAGTGGGACTCTTCTCCACCTCCTTTCTCAGTGCCTTATTACCCTTGCCGGGCAGGCACTTGACCTCCACTTTCTTTTGGAGCTGTGCTCGCAGGAACGGTTCTAGTCCTCGAGCCTGAGAGTCACCATAGACAGTGACCTCCGATTTCTTGCACGCTTTCTCCTTCTTCCTCTCCACCTTCTTCCAGCCATCTGCCTTCGTGCTCTTTTCCTTCTCTTCCGTGTTTACAGCTTCGCTCTCTTCTTTTTTCTTCTTTTCAATCTTCTCTTCTTCCCTTTTCTGCTTCCTTCTATTCTTCTTCCTTTCTTGCTTCTTTCGCTTTCTCTCCTTTTTCTCATCTTCTGTGATGGGAGTTTTGGGGGGTTTCTTGACGGCGGCTGCGTAGCTGCCATCATTGTCCCCTCCACTACCCTCAGCGGTCTTCTCCTCAGCCGTAGCGCTCGAATCGTCACTCGAGTGCTTGAGGTCGAGTGCATTCTTTAGGAGGGCGACCTGGCTCTTAAGGTCGGCGATCTGCCCGGTGTACCTCTCCTCCATCTGGGCAATCTCCTTCCTCCTCCTTTCCTCCGCCTGCTCGAGCTTCTCCTCCAGAACGCTGAAGAGGCATCTGCTCGTTGGAGCGATGTCCCTGAAGTTGCCTTCCGGGAAGTCAATACACCAGCGTGTGCTTTCGCATTTTGGGCATTCGCTTTTTAGTGTTTGAGCGCCAGGCATTATTACTATCACTTGTAGACCACTTGTTGAAAAAATTTTGGGGGGTGGTGATTTATCCTCGCGCGAGTCGCTCCCTCCTACCCTTCCTTCAGCTTTGGGACTTTTGGAGTGCAATCCGCTTTGGCGTTGCCGTCCAGCTAGTAGCGACTAGACTGTCGAGCCCTGGGCACCGTGGCTCCCAACCAGGCGAATGCACAGGGAGACAACAGTTTCATGCACCTTACTAACTCTTAATGACTGAAGTGGGAGCAGCCAGGATCTCTGGCGAGCGGTAAAGGGATATCGTGCTCGCCTTGAGAGACTCTACCCAGGGCTTTTAGTTGGCCTGGCAGCCAGCCTGGTAACAAGGACCCGTCACCTCGGGTCGGTGCAACCACTGACACTAAGGAACGGTCACAGGGAGCTGATCAGGCAATTGCACGTTAGGAGAAGGCTTAACGGGGCACTTAGCTCATCTCCATTAATCGCGCCCCGGCGCCTAGGATCCCTTCAATCCTAGTCTCTCGCGACCTGTGAGCGTTAGATAGTGTTATTTATAGAGGTTCCAAAGCCTCTCTTCCCACACGGCATAAGGTAGCTGGTGAGGTCCTTACTATCAAATAGTATCGAAGTTTTTTTTTTGTTTTTTTTGTTTTGTTTTACATTTTTTTTCAAGGTTGGAATAGCGTAAGAAAAGGACGGAGTCATAGCGGCAAAGTGCCATTGAAAAATTTAGGAGAGAGAGAGAGAGAGAGAGAGAGAGAGAGAGAGAGAGAGAGAGTCACAAGGAGTCACAAGGAAAAGAAGTACCCTAGAAGACCTTACGTCCATACGAGAGGGTACTTGTTACGAGTCAGGGACTCGTGAGCCTGTCAGCGAACCAGGACTTTATCCAGGCGCCTTTTGAACTGCTCCACAGAGTCGCTGTTCACGACTTCTGGCGGAAGCGCGTTCCACTCGTTGCAGATACTGTAACTGAAGAAGTTCCCGCATCTGTCCCGGTGATAACGCGGCAGCTCAATTTTGTAGCCGTGGTTTCTCGTTACGCCCTCGCTTAGTTGGAACATGTCCCCGTTGCCTACGTGGTCAATACCTCGGAGGATTTTGAAGACCTCGATTAATTGACCGCGCCGTCTTCGGGTTTCCAGTGAGAAGAGGTTTAGTTCTTCTAGGCGGGCTTCGTAACTTTTGTGCCTGATCGAGGGGATCAGTTTGGTCGCCCTGGCTTGTACTCGCTCCAGTCGGGCCATGTCCTTCCGAAGGGATGGACTCCCAAACTGGACTGCGTACTCCAGGTGAGGTCGGACCAGGGAATTAAAGAGAGTGATAACGATTTCCCTGTTCCGATACCCAAACTGTCGCTTGATATAGCCCAAGATTCTCTGGGCTTTCTTCTCCGCCTCGATGCACTGCTTGGAAAACTTGAGGTCGCTGGTGATCACGACTCCCAAGTCTTTTTCCATGTCTGTGCTGTCGAGCGCCGAGTTTTTGAGGCTGTAGATGGCTTGGGGATTTCTGTGGCCGATGTGCATCACCTTGCACTTTTCGACATTGAACGGCATTTGCCATTTGTCTGACCACTCCCCGAGTTTCCTCAAGTCGGCTTGGAGTCTCTCGACGTTTTCCGCGTCTGCCACGTTCATACCTAGTTTGGTATCGTCGGCAAATTTGGAAATCCTCGCAGTTATGCCATCATCTATGTCGTTTACATAGATGATGAAGAGTAGGGGGCCCAGCACGGAGCCTTGGGGAACGCCGCTTGTTACCGGTAGCCAACCGGACTTTTGCCCGTTCACCACTACTCGCTGCCTTCGACTATGCAGCCAGTTTTCGATCCAGTCACCTACAGCTCCGGCGATGCCTAGCGAGAGAGAGAGAGAGAGAGAGAGAGAGAGAGAGAGAGAGAGAGAGAGAGAGAGAGAGAGAGAGAGAGAGAGAGAGAGAGAGAGAGAGAGAGAGAGAGAGAGAGAGAGAGAGAGAGAGAGAGAGAGAGAGAGTGTGTTACAAGGAGTTACAAGGAAAGAAGGTACCCTAGGAGACCTTACGGTCCATTCAAAGAGGGTACCTTGGGACTAGCAATCGAGCGGGCACATGGCTGCTCAATTGTTTTGCGTCCCTAAACGGCCACTTTTCAAGACTTTGTCTAGTCTTGACTTGAACTGGTCAACAGATTCACTGTTGACAACTTCCACTGGAAGTGCGTTCCACTTACCGCAGATACTGTAGGTGAAAAAGTTTCCACACAGATTGCGGTTGTAACGCTTCAGTTCAAGTTTGAAGCCGTGATTGCGCGTTCTGTTCTCACTCAGTTTGAAAATATTTCCTGTAGTCAACATTGTCGAACCCTCGAAGTATTTTGAAAACTTCGATGAGCTGACCACGCAGTCTACGGGTTTCCAACGAGAACAGATCTAATTCCCTTAGTCTATCCTCATAACTTTTATGTCGGATAGAGGGAATCAGTTTGGTTGCCCTGGCTTGTACGCGTTCCAACCTTGCGATGTCCTTTCGAAACGAAGGACTCCAAAATTGTACGGCATACTCCAGGTGCGGCCGAACAAGGGAGTTGTACAGACAAAGTACTATCTCCCTGTTACGGTATCCAAACTGGCGCTTTATGTAGCCTAACATCCTTTGGGCTTTCTTCTCTGCCTCAATGCACTGTTTCGAGAACTTGAGGTCGCTAGTGACAGTAACACCCAAGTCCTTCTCAGTGTCACTCGATTCGAGAGCAGTGCCCTTAAGGATATAATGAGATTGGGGATTTCTGTGGCCGATATGCATTACTTTGCACTTGTTCACGTTGAACGGCATTTGCCACGTGTCCGACCACTCCCCAATCTTCCCAAGGTCTTCCTGCAGGCGGGCAGTATTTCCATCATTTGCAACGTTCATACCAAGCTTGGTATCGTCGGCAAATTTGGAAATCTTGGCAACCATGTCACCGTCCATGTCGTTGACGTAGATGATGAATAGTAGTGGTCCCAGGACAGAACGTTGAGGCACTCCGCTAGTAACGGGCACCCACTCAGAAGCCTGTCCATTCACCACCACCCGTTGCCGTCTGCCACTTAGAGAGAGAGAGAGAGAGAGAGAGAGAGAGAGAGAAAGAGAGAGAGAGAGAGAGAGAGAGAGAGAGAGAGTGTGTTACAAGGAGTTACAAGGAAAAAAAGTACCCTAGGAGACCTTACGGTCCATTCAAAGAGGGTACCTTTGGACTAGCAATCGAACAGGCACATGGCTGCTCAATTGTTTTGCGTCCATAAACGGCCACTTTTCAAGACTTTGTCTAGTCTTGACTTGAACTGGTCAACAGATTCACTGTTGACAACTTCCACTGGAAGTGCGTTCCACATACCGCAGATACTGTAAGTGAAAAAATTTCCACACAGATTGCGGTTGTAACTCTTCAGTTCAAGTTTGAAGCCGTGATTGCGCGTTCTGTTCTCACTCAGTGTGAAAATATCCCGGTAGTCAACATTGTCGAACCCTCGAAGTATTTTGAAAACTTCGATGAGCTGACCACGCAGTCTACGGGTTTCCAGCGAGAACAGATCTAATTCCCTTAGTCTATCCTCATAACTTTTATGTCGGATAGAGGGAATCAGTTTGGTTGCCCTGGCTTGTACGCGTTCCAATCTCGCGATGTCCTTTCGCAATGAAGGACTCCAAAATTGTACGGCATACTCCAGGTGCGGTCGGACAAGTGAGTTGTACAGGCACAGTACAATCTCCTGGTTCCGATAACCAAACTGGCGCTTAATATAGCCTAGCATCCTTTGGGCCTTTTTCTCCGCCTCAATGCACTGTTTCGAGAACTTGAGGTCACTAGTGATTGTTACACCCAAGTCCTTCTCAGTGTCACTCGATTCAAGAGCAGTGCCCTTAAGGATATACTGGGATTGGGGGTTTCTGTGGCCGATATGCATTAAAAGGCATTTGTTCACGTTAAAAGGCATTTGCCACGTGTCCGACCACTCCCCAATCTTCCCAAGGTCTTCCTGCAGGCGGGCAGTATTTCCATCCTTTGCAACGTTCATACCAAGCTTGGTATCATCGGCAAATTTGGAAATCTTGGCAACCATGTCACCGTCCATGTCGTTGACGTAGATGATGAATAGTAGTGGTCCCAGGACAGAACCTTGAGGCACCCCGCTAGTAACGGGCACCCACTCAGAAGACTGTCCATTTACCACCACCCGTTGCCGTCTGCCACTTAGCCAGTTCTCGATCCAGCCGGCTACCTTTCCGTCTATGCCAAGCGCTCGCACTTTCAGGAGAAGGCGGCGGTGTGGTACCTTATCAAAGGCTTTCTGAAAGTCTAGGTAGACCACATCCACCGCCTTGTCCCGATCGTGCTCACTGAAAACGAAGTGGAAGAATTCCACAAGGTTCGTCAGGCATGACCGTTGCCTTCGGAAGCCGTGCTGGGAACTCCTCAGTAGCAGGTTTGACTCTAAATACGACGTCACTTTGTCCACCATCATGCTTTCCATGAGTTTACCGACTATCGAAGTCAGACTGATAGGTCGGTAGTTCGACGGTTGGTCTCGGTCTCCTTTCTTGAAGATAGGAGTCACCTCCGCCTCACGCCAGTCTCTAGGAACGCATCCGGTCCGGATTGACATGTTAAAGATAGCGCACAGATGTCGTGATACTTCATCGCACACTTCCTTCAATACTTTAGGTAGAAACCCGTCCGGTCCAGGGGACTTATTCGTCTTTAGGTCAGCGATTTTTTTCTTTATTTCTCCTTCGGTGAAGTCCATTGCCTCCAGCTTTTCCCCCGAGTAGGAATCCGTCGGCTGGGGAATGGGACCACACTCTTCAGTAAACACTGAAGAGAAGTAGTCGTTGAGGAGGTTAGCATTTTCTGCATCTGACTGCTTTAATGTCCCCTCCTCATTCCTCAAAGGGCCAATCGTTCGACGGATTGGTTTACGGCTGTTCACATATCCAAAAAACTCCTTGGGATTCTCTTTACAGAGTCTCGCCACTCGGAGTTCCTCAGACCGCTTAGCCGCCCTTATGCTGGATGCTGGACTTCACTCTCCTGGCTAGCCTCCGGTATTCGTCAAAGTCACCCGAGATCTTCGATTGCCGGTACACATTTCTCTTCTCCCTAAGCAGTTGGCCGATTTCTCGATTAAACCACTTAGGTTGAACAGAAGACAGACGGGGGCATTTCAGAGGGATGAAACGCGATTGAAGACTCATGAATGTGGTTTTGAAACTATTCCACGAGTCTTCAACGGCATCGCACACTTCTAGCCTCACGTCAGTCAGTCCAGCTCGAAGGCTTGCAAAGTCTGCTCTTCTCAAGTCAAGTTTCTTTGATTGACTGGCAACAGACCTTACCTTCGGGATCTTGACGCTAAATCTAACTAGTTGGTGATCACTGCCACCGAGCTCTTCGCCTACAGAGTATCCTCAACGATATCATCCTCAGAGGTGAAGACCAAGTCGAGGATATTGTCTCCTCTCGTCGGTTCTCTGACCCATTGAGTGAGGAACTCGTTGTTGGCGAACTCCAGGAGTAGTGCGCTCTCGCCACAGGCTGCTTTGGTTTCCCAGTCAACTTGGCTGTTGAAATCGCCCATAACGATGCACACTCTGCCTTGAACCAGCTCACCCAGCAGCTGGTACAGTTCCCTGTCCTTCTCAACAGGTTGGGAAGGGGGTTTGTAAAGCAGCAGGGTCCTGTATTTGGCAGGACCGATCTCTAGGTCAACGCCTAGGAGCTCGTGGTCGGATATAACGTTGGAGTTCGTAGATTTGATTGTATCCTTGACATACAACATTACACCGCCACCCTCTCTGTCTGGCCTATCTTTGTGGAAGAGTTGGTAGCCAGGAACCGTGAATTCGCCTTCAAAGTCTCGGTTTGACGTTTTTATCCACGATTCTGTTATGGCTACCATTTCGGGTTCTTCCGTCGCTACGAGGCCACGGAGCTCAGGAAACTTGTTCCTGATTGACCTCGCATTGAACAGAAGAACTTTCAGGGAGTCCCCTAATGTAGGACTCCCTATACTCTTCCGTTTCCCGGCTTCTTGTTTGTCGTGGTGGCACCATTTTTAACAACCTCCGAGAAGGTTGTTTGGGGAGTGACTCGGGCGTACTGGCGTACGTCCGCCTTCCCAATGGGCCGGACACTCCTTTGGGTGCGCTCCACGACATCCTGGATGAGGTTGGCTAGGAACGCCTTGCCCTTAAAGGAGAGGTGCACCCCGTCCCTTTGGTAGAGGTCTTTTCTACCATAGAACACGGCGTACGGGTCCACAAAAAAGACACCCTCAGCTGTACAGAGGTCTGCAAGGCGCCTGTTTAGCGACATGTTCCTCAAGTGGGCAGTCCGGCTTGGACCCCACCTCGGGAGCATCCCCACCACGACGCGTCTGCGGGTTTTCAGTCCACAGTCGTCGACAGCGCCCATAACTGTCCTCATAATTTCACCTGTAGGGCCTACCCTACCTCCTCTGAGGTAGAGGTCGTTGCCACTTACCATAAGGGCAACGACTGAAGTCTCTGAAATCTGAGACTTCTCGGCCTCAGCTCTTACCTGCTTATTCCCACAACCTGGGATGCAGCTCACCTTAACGCTTGTGCGAAGGCGGGCCGCTAGCAGGGGCTTCAGACCCCGCGCTTGAGAATCACCAATAAGGGTGACTCTTGCACATTTGACGGCGGAATTAGTCTTTCCTTTCGGAGGCGACTTGCCGCTTTCCTCTTGTATCTCTAATTTTTTTTTCTTCTTATTCTTCCTCTTATTCTTCTTCTTGACTTCCTTTGCTATCTCTTCGTTTGTTTTCCGTTTCTCTTCTTGTGCTTCTACTTTCTCTTCTTCTGTTTCCAGTTTCTTTTCTTCTCTTTCTACTTTCTCTTCTTCTCCTTTTACTTTCTCTTCTTCTCTTTCTACTTTCTCTTCTTCTATTTCTACTTTCTCTTCTTTCTTCTTTCTTTTCTTCTTTTTGGCTCGTTGAGGAAGCCCTTCAGCAGAAGAAATCGGCTGTTGGACGTCGAGAGCCTTCTCGCCTGAGCATCTGCATCTCTCTGTTTTTAAGAGTTGAACTTCCCTTTTAAGGAGGGAGTTCTCCTCTCTCAGTTGAGTGATGCTCTCGCCCAGGCGCTTCTCGAGTTCGCAGAAGTCACAGACACTGACACCATCTGTGAGTTCCTTGCAACTCCTTCCCCCGAAGTCTTCACTCCATCTATAGACTTTGCATATTTTGCAGGTTAGCTTTCGAAACGGAGGACCATTCTTCTTCGCCATGTTACAAAAATCTCGGACCATACGCATTAAAAAAGGGGTTTTTGGTTGTGATTTTCTCTTGCACTAATCTCATCCGCCTATTTCCAGGAGGTTTTCGGTCGTTCGGCGAACAGAAACCCTTTGATCAAGCACACCAACCCTAAGGTCTCCCCTGGGCCGGACGTCCCCAATCGTGCCGCAGCTCCCAACTGAGCAGCACGAGAGCCCCAGTGAACTGGTTCTCTGATTTTTCGACAGGGGTGCTTGAGGTGTAACTGTCTTCCTACTAAGCCCTACTAATCAACTAAAAACGGCCAGACTTGAGGCAAATAGTAAAGCTAAGTGCCCACGACTTCATCCGAGATCTTTAGCTGATTCTGGCAACCAGCAAGGCACAAAAGCTCTCTCTCCAAAGATCAGTTGAGCCTTTATTCACCAAGTAGCGGTCACAGGGAGCTGGTCAGGCAATTACACGTTAGGAGAAAGCTTTTAAGGGGTACCTAGCATTTCTCCATTAATCGTACCCCAAACGCCTAAGATTCCTTCAATCTCAGTCTCTTGTAACCTATGAGTGCTCCAAGGCGTTATTTAAAGAGGTTCCAAAGCCTCTCTTCTCACGCGGCATAAGGGAGCTGGTGAGGCCCTTATTAATAAACAACTTATGTGTAATAGAGATGAAGGTTTGTTTTTTTGTTATTGGATTTTTGTTTTGATTTTTTGACAGTTGAAGAGAGTTGGTGAAACTTAGTACTAACAGAATCGAAGAGGTTGGTAGGTGGATGCAAGAAGACGCATCAAAGAAGTGGTAGAGAAGTTTGACAACCATTAGTCTGGATCCTACTACAGCTACCTTACTGGCATGGGTGACCCTACCGGACTAAAAGTCCCCCAGCTTAGCTAGCTTAACTCAGGCAGATCACGCAAGCTCTCTCACCGACGACAAGGTGGTTGTGTTGAGAGAGAGAGAGAGAGAGAGAGAGAGAGAGAGAGAAAGAGAGAGAGAGAGAGAGAGAGAGAGAGAGAGAGAGAGAGTAACAAGGAGTAACAAGGAAATTAAGTACCCTAGGAGACCTTACGGTCCATTCAAAGAGGGTACCTTTGGACTAGCAATCGAACAGGCACATGGCTGCTCAATTGTTTTGCGTCCATAAACGGCCACTTTTCAAGACTTTGTCTAGTCTTGACTTGAACTGGTCAACAGATTCACTGTTGACAACTTCCACTGGAAGTGCGTTCCACTTACCGCAGATACTGTAGGTGAAAAAGTTTCCACACAGATTGCGGTTGTAACGCTTCAGTTCAAGTTTGAAGCCGTGATTGCGCGTTCTGTTCTCACTCAGTGTGAAAATATCCCGGTAGTCAACATTGTCGAACCCTCGAAGTATTTTGAAGACTTCGATGAGCTGACCACGCAGTCTAGGGGTTTCCAGTGAGAACAGATCTAACTCCCTTAGTCTATCCTCATAACCTTTATGTCGGATAGAGGGAATCAGCTTGGTTGCCCTGGCTTGTACGCGTTCCAATCTCGCGATGTCCTTTCGCAATGAAGGACTCCAAAATTGTACGGCATACTCCAGGTGCGGTCGGACAAGTGAGTTGTACAGGCACAGTACAATCTCCTGGTTCCGATAACCAAACTGGCGCTTAATATAGCCTAGCATCCTTTGGGCCTTTTTCTCCGCCTCAATGCACTGTTTCGAGAACTTGAGGTCACTAGTGATTGTTACACCCAAGTCCTTCTCAGTGTCGGTGGATTCAATAGCAGTGCCCTTAAGGATATACTGATATTGGGGGTTTCTGTGGCCGATATGCATCACTTTGCATTTGCCCACGTTAAAAGGCATTTGCCACGTGTCCGACCACTCCTCAATCTTCCCAAGATCTTCCTGCAGGCGGGCAGTATTTCCATCCTTTGCAACGTTCATACCAAGCTTGGTATCGTCGGCAAATTTGGAAATCTTCGCAACCATGTCACCGTCCATGTCGTTGACGTAGATGATAAATAGTAGTGGTCCCAGGACAGAACCTTGAGGCACCCCGCTAGTAACGGGCACCCACTCAGAAGACTGTCCATTTACCACCACCCGTTGCCGTCTGCCACTTAGCCAGTTCTCGATCCAGCCGGCTACCTTTCCGTCTATGCCAAGCGCTCGCACTTTCCGGAGAAGGCGGCGGTGTGGTACCTTATCAAAGGCTTTCTGAAAGTCTAGGTAGACCACATCCACCGCCTTGTCCCGATCGTGCTCACTGAAAACGAAGTGGAAGAATTCCACAAGGTTCGTCAGGCATGACCTTTGCCTTCGGAAGCCGTGCTGGGAACTCCTCAGTAGCAGGTTTGACTCTAAATACGACGTCACTTTGTCCACCATGATGCTTTCCATGAGTTTACCGACTATCGAAGTCAGACTGATAGGTCGGTAGTTCGACGGTTGGTTACGGTCTCCTTTCTTGAAGATAGGAGTCACCTCCGCCTCACGCCAGTCTCTAGGAACGCATCCGGTCCGGATTGACATGTTAAAGATAGCGCACAGATGTCGTGATACTTCATCGCACACTTCCTTCAACACTTTAGGTAGAAACCCGTCCGGTCCAGGGGACTTATTCGTCTTTAGGTCAGCGATTTATTTCTTTATTTCTCCTTCGGTGAAGTCCATTGCCTCCAGCTTTTCCCCCGAGTAGGAATCCGTGGGCTGGGGAATGGGACCACACTCTTCAGTAAACACTGAAGAGAAGTAGTCGTTGAGGAGGTTAGCATTTTCTGCATCTGAATGCTTTAATGTCCCCTCCTCATTCCTCAAAGGGCCAATCGTTCGACGGATTGGTTTACGGCTGTTCACATATCCAAAAAACTCCTTGGGATTCTCTTTACAGAGTCTCGCCACTCGGAGTTCCTCAGACCGCTTAGCCGCCCTTATGCTGGACTTCACTCTCCTGGCTAGCCTCCGGTATTCGTCAAAGTCACCCGAGATCTTCGATTGCCGGTACACATTTCTCTTCTCCCTAAGCAGTTGGCCGATTTCTCGATTAAACCACTTAGGTTGAACAGAAGACAGACGGGGGCATTTCAGAGGGATGAAACGCGATTGAAGACTCATGAATGTGGTTTTGAAACTATTCCACGAGTCTTCAACGGCATCGCACACTTCTAGCCTCACGTCAGTCAGTCCAGCTCGAAGGCTTGCAAAGTCTGCTCTTCTCAAGTCAAGTTTCTTTAATTGACTGGCAACAGACCTTACCTTCGGGATCTTGACGCTAAATCTAACTAGCTGGTGATCACTGCCACCGAGCTCTTCGCCTACAGAGATATCCTCAACGATATCATCCTCAGAGGTGAAGACCAAGTCGAGGATATTGTCTCCTCTCGTCGGTTCTCTGACCCATTGAGTGAGGAACTCGTTGTTGGCGAACTCCAGGAGTAGCGCGCTCTCGCCACAGGCTGCTCTGGTTTCCCAGTCAACTTGGCTGTTGAAATCGCCCATAACGATGCACACTCTGCCTTGAACCAGCTCACCCAGCAGCTGGTACAGTTCCCTGTCCTTCTCAACAGGTTGGGAAGGGGGTTTGTAAAGCAGCAGGGTCCTGTATTTGGCAGGACCGATCTCTAGGTCAACGCCTAGGAGCTCGTGGTCGGATATAACGTTGGAGTTCGTAGATTTGATTGTATCCTTGACATACAACATTACACCGCCACCCTCTCTGTCTGGCCTATCTTTGTGGAAGAGTTGGTAGCCAGGAACCGTGAATTCGCCTTCAAAGTCTCGGTTTGACGTTTTTATCCACGATTCTGTTATGGCTACCATTTCGGGTTCTTCCGTCGCTACGAGGCCACGGAGCTCAGGAAACTTGTTCCTGATTGACCTCGCATTGAACAGAAGAACCTTCAGGGAGTCCCCTAATGTAGGACCCCCTATACTCTTCCGTTTCCCGGCTTCTTGTTTGTCGTGGTGGCACCATTTTTAACAACCTCCGAGAAGGTTGTTTGGGGAGTGACTCGGGCGTACTGGCGTACGTCCGCCTTCCCAATGGGCCGGACACTCCTTTGGGTGCGCTCCACGACATCCTGGATGAGGTTGGCTAGGAACGCCTTGCCCTTAAAGGAGAGGTGCACCCCGTCCCTTTGGTAGAGGTCTTTTCTACCATAGAACACGTCGTACGGGTCCACAAAAAAGAAACACCCTCAGCTGTACAGAGGTCTGCAAGGCGCCTGTTTAGCGACATGTTCCTCAAGTGGGCAGTCCGGCTTGGACCCCACCTCGGGAGCATCCCCACCACGACGCGTCTGCGGGTTTTCAGTCCACAGTCGTCGACAGCGCCCATAACTGTCCTCATAATTTCACCTGTAGGGCCTACCCTACCTCCTCTGAGGTAGAGGTCGTTGCCACTTACCATAAGGGCAACGACTGAAGTCTCTGAAATCTGAGACTTCTCGGCCTCAGCTCTTACCTGCATATTCCCACAACCTGGGATGCAGCTCACCTTAACGCTTGTGCGAAGGCGGGCCGCTAGCAGGGGCTTCAGACCCCGTGCTTGAGAATCACCAATAAGGGTGACTCTTGCACATTTGACTGCGGACGACTTAGTCTTTCCTTTCGGAGGCGACTTGCCGCTTTCCTCTTGTATCTCTAATTTTTTTTCTTCTTCTTCTTATTCTTCCTCTTATTCTTCTTCTTGACTTCCTTTGCAATCTCTTCGTTTGTTTCCCGTTTCTCTTCTTCTGCTTCTACTTTCTCTTCTTCTGTTTCCAGTTTCTTTTCTTCTCTTTCTACTTTCTCTTCTTCTCCTTTTACTTTCTCTTCTTCTCTTTCTACTTTCTCTTCTTCTATTTCTACTTTCTCTTCTTTCTTCTTTCTTTTCTTCTTTTTGGCTCGTTGAGGAAGCCCTTCAGCAGAAGAAATCGGCTGTTGGACGTCGAGAGCCTTCTCGCCTGAGCATCTGCATCTCTCTGTTTTTAAGAGTTGAACTTCCCTTTTAAGGAGGGAGTTCTCCTCTCTCAGTTGAGTGATGCTCTCGCCCAGGCGCTTCTCGAGTTCGCAGAAGTCACAGACACTGACGCCATCTGTGAGTTCCTTGCAACTCCTTCCCCCGAAGTCTTCACTCCATCTATAGACTTTGCATATTTTGCAGGTTAGCTTTCGAAACGGAGGACCATTCTTCTTCGCCATGTTACAAAAATCTCGGACCATACGCATTAAAAAAGGGGTTTTTGGTTGTGATTTTCTCTCGCACTAATCTCATCCGCCTATTTCCAGGAGGTTTTCGGTCGTTCGGCGAACAGAAACCCTTTGATCAAGCACACCAACCCTAAGGTCTCCCCTGGGCCGGACGTCCCCAATCGTGCCGCAGCTCCCAACTGAGCAGCACGAGAGCCCCAGTGAACTGGTTCTCTGATTTTTCGACAGGGGTGCTTGAGGTGTAACTGTCTTCCTACTAAGCCCTACTAATCAACTAAAAACGGCCAGACTTGAGGCAAATAGTAAAGCTAAGTGCCCACGACTTCATCCAAGATCTTTAGCTGATCTGGCAACCAGCAAGGCACAAAAGCTCTCTCTCCAAAGATCAGTTGAGCCTTTATTCACCAAGTAGCGGTCACAGGGAGCTGGTCAGGCAATTACACGTTAGGAGAAAGCTTTTAAGGGGTATCTAGCATTTCTCCATTAATCGTACCCCAAACGCCTAAGATCCCTTCAATCTCAGTCTCTTGTAACCTATGAGTGCTCCAAGGCGTTATTTAAAGAGGTTCCAAAGTCTCTCTTCTCACGCGGCATAAGGGAGCTGGTGAGGCCCTTATTAATAAACAACTTATGTGTAATAGAGATGAAGGTTTTTTTTTTGTTATTGGGTTTTTGTTTTGATTTTTTGACAGTTGAAGAGAGTTGGTGAAACTTAGTACTAACAGAATCGAATCGGTTGGTAGGGGGATGCAAGGAGACGCATCAAAGAAGTGGTAGAGAAGTTTGACAACCCTTAGTCTGGATCCTACTACAGCTACCTTACTGGCATGGGTGACCCTACCGGACTAAAAGTCCCCCAGCTTAGCTAGCTTAACTCAGGCAGATCACGCAAGCTCTCTCAACGACGACAAGGTGGCTGTGTTGAGAGAGAGAGAGAGAGAGAGAGAGAGAGAGAGAGAGAGAGAGAGAGAGAGAGAGAGGGGGGGGGGATTGAGAGAGAGAGAGAGAGAGAGAGAGAGAGAGAGAGAGAGAGTGTGTGTCACAAGGAGTCACAAGGAAAGGAAGTACCCTAGAAGACCTTACGGTCCATACGAGAGGGTACTTGTTACGAGTCAGGGACTCGTGAGCCTGTCAGCGAACCAGGACTTTATCCAGGCGCCTTTTGAACTGCTCCACAGAGTCGCTGTTCACGACTTCTGGCGGAAGCGCGTTCCACTCGTTGCAGATACTGTAACTGAAGAAGTTCCCGCATCTGTCCCGGTGATAACGCGGCAGCTCAATTTTGTAGCCGTGGTTTCTCGTTACGCCCTCGCTTAGTTGGAACAAGTCCCCGTTGCCTACGTGGTCAATACCTCGGAGGATTTTGAAGACCTCGATTAATTGACCGCGCCGTCTTCGGGTTTCCAGTGAGAAGAGGTTTAGTTCTTCTAGGCGGGCTTCGTAACTTTTGTGCCTGATCGAGGTGATCAGTTTGGTCGCCCTGGCTTGTACTCGCTCCAGTCGGGCGATGTCCTTCCGAAGGGATGGACTCCAAAACTGGACTGCGTACTCCAGGTGAGGTCGGACCAGGGAATTAAAGAGAGTGAGAACGATTTCCCTGTTCCGATACCCAAACTGTCGCTTGATATAGCCCAAGATTCTCTGGGCTTTCTTCTCCGCCTCGATGCACTGCTTGGAAAACTTGAGGTCGCTGGTGATCACGACTCCCAAGTCTTTTACCATGTCTGTGCTGTCGAGCGCCGAGTTTTTGAGGCTGTAGACGGCTTGGGGATTTCTGTGGCCGATGTGCATCACCTTGCACTTTTCGACATTGAACGGCATTTGCCATTTGTCTGACCACTCCCCGAGTTTCCTCAAGTCGGCTTGGAGTCTCTCGACGTTTTCCGCGTCTGCCACGTTCATACCTAGTTTGGTATCGTCGGCAAATTTGGAAATCCTCGCAGTTATGCCATCATCTATGTCGTTTACATAGATGATGAAGAGTAGGGGGCCCAGCACGGAGCCTTGGGGAACGCCGCTTGTTACCGGTAGCCAACCGGACGTTTGCCCGTTCACCACTACTCGCTGCCTTCGACTATGCAGCCAGTTTTCGATCCAGTCACCTACAGCTCCGGCGATGCCTAGCGCTCGAACCTTTTTCAGCAATCGGCGGTGGGGCACCTTGTCGAAGGCCTTCTTCAAGTCAGTCGAGGTAGATGACATCCACCGCCTTCTCCCGGTCGTGCTCGCTGAACACGAAGTGGAAGAATTCCAAAAGGTTCGTTAGGCATGACCTGTGCCGCCGGAACCCGTGTTGGGAATTCCTCAATAGGTGGTTGGACTCGACGTGCTGCGTTATTTCGTCAACCAGGATACTTTCCATCAATTTTCCTACTACCGACGTCAGGCTGATCGGCCGGTAGTTAGATGGCTCGCTCGCGTTACCCTTTTTGAATATGGGGGTGACTTCCGCGTCTCGCCAGTCCTTTGGCACGCATCCAGTCTCGAGCGATTTCCTGAAGATCGAGCAGAGATGTGGGGAGACCTCATCTCGCACTTCCTTCAGCACCCGTGGTAAGAAGCCATCGGGCCCTGGCGACTTGTAGCGGTTCAAAGCGTCGATCTTTGAACGCGCTGTCGTCTCTTCGAAGTGAAATCTCTCCAATTGCTCTGAGCCTTCGTACTTGTCGCGAGGCTCAGGAGTGGTGTTCTTCTCCTCAGTGAAAACTGACGAGAAGTACTTGTTGAGGATGGTCGCATTCGCTTCGTCACTGAGCTCTAGCTCACCATCCTCTTTCACCAAGGGACCGATCCGTCTACGTGTCGGCTTACGGCTGTTTACGTATCCGAAGAATTCCTTGGGGCTCTCTTTGCAGAGTCTCGCCACACGGACTTCTTCGGCGCGTTTCGCCACCCTTAACATGGACTTGACACTTCGGCATAGACTTCTGTAGTGCTCGAATTCTCCAGTGTTCTTCGCTTGGCGATAGGCGGTTTTTCTCTTCCGTAGGGTTCTCCCGATTTCGGGGGTGAACCACTTGGGTTGAGTAGCTCCGACTCGGCCGCGTTCTGATGGAATGAATCGTGACTGCAGGGCCATGAATGAGTTTTTGAAATTCTTCCATGGTTGCTCGACGTTGTCACTATCTTCCACCTCTATCGCTGCCACGCCAGCACGAAGTCCCGCGAAATTTGCCTTTCTGAAGTTGAGCTTGGCTGCAGCACGAGCTACTGCTTCGCGAGCTGGGACTCGAATGCAGAACCTGATGAGGCGGTGGTCGCTGCCACCTAGCTCCTCATCTACACTAACTTCCTTAATGATGTCATCCTCGGATGTGAGAACTAGGTCGAGGATGTTTGCACCTCGTGTTGGTTCTCTCACCCATTGAGTGAAGAATCCTTCATTTACGAAGTTAAGGAGCCGTATGTTGTCGTTGCGGGTTTCTCTGGTTGCCCAGTCAACGTGAGTGTTGAAGTCCCCCATGACGATACTCACCGTGCCTTCAGTTAACTGATTCAGTTGATTATAGAGGTCCCTGTCTTGATCCTCCGTCGAGGATGAGGGTCTATAAACTGTAACAGTCCTGTACTTGGTGGTACCCAGCTCCAAGTCCACGCATTGGACTTCTTGGTGGGCGGTGGTGGTGCTGCTCGTTGCCGTGAATACACTTCTCACGTACACCACCACTCCGCCCCCCTCCTTCGCCAGCCGGTCTTTGTGGAAGATCTGGTAGCCCGGGATTGCGAATTCGCCCTCAAAGTCACGAACAGAGGTTCGAATCCACGACTCCGTGATGGCCACCAGATCTGGTTCTTCCGTTGCTACGAGGGCCACTAATTCCAGAAACTTGTTCCGGATGGACCTCGCGTTGAACAGAAGAACCTTAAGGGAGTTCCCGGCTGGTGGTCTCCCTAAGTTCGACTGTTTCCCGCCGCCTTTGGCTTGGCGGCAGGAACGGTCCTCCTTTCCCGAACAGACCGGACGCAGCGGTTAACCGTCTCCTGGATGAGGTTAGCCAGCATGGCTTTTCCCTTCATCGACAGGTGGGCTCCGTCCCTTTCGTAAAGGGCGTTCCTACCAAAGAACGTCCGGAAAGGGTCCGCGAAGAAGACCCCTTCAGCTGTACAGAGGTCTCTCAACCTCTGGTTTACCAGCTCATTGCGACGGTATGTAATGGGGTTAGGGCTCCTCCGTGGAAGGATCCCGACAACGACCCTCCTCCTCGTCTTTAGTCCGCAGTCGTCGACTGCGGAGAGAGAGAGAGAGAGAGAGAGAGAGAGTCACAAGGAGTCACAAGGAAAAGAAGTACCCTAGAAGACCTTACGGTCCATACGAGAGGGTACTTGTTACGAGTCAGGGACTCGTGAGCCTGTCAGCGAACCAGGACTTTATCCAGGCGCCTTTTGAACTGCTCCACAGAGTCGCTGTTCACGACTTCTGGCGGAAGCGCGTTCCACTCGTTGCAGATACTGTAACTGAAGAAGTTCCCGCATCTGTCCCGGTGATAACGCGGCAGCTCAATTTTGTAGCCGTAGTTTCTCGTTACGCCATCGCTTAGTTGGAACAAGTCCCCGTTGCCTACGTGGTCAATACCTCGGAGGATTTTGAAGACCTCGATTAATTGACCGCGCCGTCTTCGGGTTTCCAGTGAGAAGAGGTTTAGTTCTTCTAGGCGGGCTTCGTAACTTTTGTGCCTGATCGAGGGGATCAGTTTGGTCGCCCTGGCTTGTACTCGCTCCAGTCGGGCGATGTCCTTCCGAAGGGATGGACTCCAAAACTGGACTGCGTACTCCAGGTGAGGTCGGACCAGGGAATTAAAGAGAGTGAGAACGATTTCCCTGTTCCGATACCCAAACTGTCGCTTGATATAGCCCAAGATTCTCTGGGCTTTCTTCTCCGCCTCGATGCACTGCTTGGAAAACTTGAGGTCGCTGGTGATCATGACTCCCAAGTCTTTTTCCATGTCTGTGCTGTCGAGCGCCGAGTTTTTGAGGCTGTAGACGGCTTGGGATTTCTGTGGCCGATGTGCATCACCTTGCACTTTTCGACATTGAACGGCATTTGCCATTTGTCTGACCACTCCCCGAGTTTCCTCAAGTCGGCTTGGAGTCTCTCGACGTTTTCCGCGTCTGCCACGTTCATACCTAGTTTGGTATCGTCGGCAAATTTGGAAATCCTCGCAGTTATGCCATCATCTATGTCGTTTACATAGATGATGAAGAGTAGGGGGCCCAGCACGGAGCCTTGGGGAACGCCGCTTGTTACCGGTAGCCAACCGGACGTTTGCCCGTTCACCACTACTCGCTGCCTTCGACTATGCAGCCAGTTTTCGATCCAGTCACCTACAGCTCCGGCGATGCCTAGCGCTCGAACCTTTTTCAGCAATCGGCGGTGGGGCACCTTGTCGAAGGCCTTCTTCAAGTCAGTCGAGGTAGATGACATCCACCGCCTTCTCCCGGTCGTGCTCGCTGAACACGAAGTGGAAGAATTCCAAAAGGTTCGTTAGGCATGACCTGTGCCGCCGGAACCCGTGTTGGGAATTCCTCAATAGGTGGTTGGACTCGACGTGCTGCGTTATTTCGTCAACCAGGATACTTTCCATCAATTTTCCTACTACCGACGTCAGGCTGATCGGCCGGTAGTTAGATGGCTCGCTCACGTTACCCTTTTTGAATATGGGGGTGACTTCCGCGTCTCGCCAGTCCTTTGGCACGCATCCAGTCTCGAGCGATTTCCTGAAGATCGAGCAGAGATGTGGGGAGACCTCATCTCGCACTTCCTTCAGCACCCGTGGTAAGAAGCCATCGGGCCCTGGCGACTTGTAGCGGTTCAAAGCGTCAATCTTTGAACGCACTGTCGTCTCTTCGAAGTGAAATCTCTCCAATTGCTCTGAGCCTTCGTACTTGTCACGAGGCTCAGGAGTGGTGTTCTTCTCCTCAGTGAAAACTGACGAGAAGTACTTGTTGAGGATGGTCGCATTCCCTTCGTCACTGAGCTCTAGCTCAGAGAGAGAGAGAGAGAGAGAGAGAGAGAGAGAGAGAGAGAGAGAGAGAGGGAGAGGGAGAGGGAGAGGGAGAGGGGGGGAGAGAGAGAGAGAGAGAGTGAGAGAGAGAGAGAGAGAGAGAGAGTGTGTGTGTGTGTGTGTGTTTTACATAGAGTTACATAGATACACAGATCACAGGGGCCTTACGGCCCAGACTAAGGTGATCTGGCCTTAAATCTACTGCCACTTACACATAGAATAGTAGAAGTAAAGGATAGAAAAGTTTTAGGCTCTCCCCTCCCTCCACTCCCTCCGGCAAAAGCCGTACATGAAATAATTTGGCAAAAGTACCTTGCAGGTGTAAGAAGACAGTACCTGAAGGAAATTTGCATTGAATTGTAATTAAATGAAATGAATATGAAAACCACTTACATAAACCTGAAAGAGTTATATTTTTGTAATATTATTTTATTTGTAGCTTATGCTAAACAATTCCAATATTTGTTAAGTGTTTGTCTAATCTCATTTTAAATGAATCTATAGTTCTGCTGTCCACTACCTCGTTTGGCAAATTATTCCAATCATTAATAATCGAGTAAGTGAAGAAGTTTTTTATTACATCCATAGTGGCTCTTTTACCCTGAAGTTTTGAATCATGTCCACGGGTGGGACACTCCCCTATCAGTGTGAACAAGTTATTGGCATTAACGTTGTTAAATCCTTTAAGTATTTTGAAGCACTCTATAAGCTGCCCCCTTAGTCTTCGTTTTCTGACGGAAAATAGATTGAGTTTTTTTAGCCTCTCGTGGTAAGGTTTGTTACGTACTGACGGGATAAGTTTTGTCGCTCTGTGTTGTACAGCTTCTAATTTATCTATGTCTTTTATTAAGTAAGGGGCCCAGAACTGTACAGCGTATTCGAGATGGGGCCTGACAATACTTTTATATAGTGGCATAATTATCTCCCCGCTTTTATAAGTAAAGTTTCTTTTTATAAATCCTAGTGCTGTGTTAGCTTTGTTTGCAGCAGCTGCGCATTGGTTTGATGTTTTTAAGTTTTCTGTAATTATTACTCCTAAATCTTTAACCTGCGGGGTTGTGTTTATTAAGCCGCCTTGCATTGTATAGGTGTATTTTTTGTTTTTTGTTCCGCACTGAAGGATTTGGCATTTGTCGATATTAAATGGCATTTGCCATTTCTCAGACCATTCGGTAATTTTATTTATATCAGCCTGCAGGCGAGCCCTGTCATCTTCGCATAATACTGAGTTACCTATTTTCGTGTCATCTGCAAATTTAGATATGATATTATTTATTCCAACGTCTATGTCATTGATGTATATAGTAAATAAGATAGGCCCCAGGACTGATCCCTGGGGAACACCGCTGGTAACAGATACCCAGTCCGATTCCACGCCATTTATTATCACTTTCTGCTTCCTGTTTTTTAACCAGCTACTAATCCATCCGTATATATTACCGTTAATTCCTAGCGTACGCACTTTGTTCATGAGTTTCTGATGGGGAATTCTGTCAAATGCCTTTTTGAAATCTAGGTAAATTATATCTAATGATTTAGTATTGTTATATAGGTTGAAAAGGTTATGGTAAAAGTCAATTAGGTTTGTTAAGCACGATCTCTTAGACCTAAAACCATGCTGGCTATCACGTATAAGGTTATTGTTTTCGAGGAACTCTACTAGCTTGTCTCTAATGATCGTTTCGAGCAACTTTCCAACTATTGAGGTTAAGCTAATGGGTCTGTAATTACTGGCCTGGTTTTTACATCCCTTCTTAAAGATAGGTGTGACGTTAGCTTCCCTCCAATCATCAGGGACGACCCCATGCTCGAGAGATTTGTTAAAAATGAGAGTAAGTGACTCTGCTAACTCATTATGGACATGTTTTAAGATTCCCGGGTAAAATTTATCAGGACCAGGAGTCTTGTACGAGTTCATTTTCTTTAATTTATCAATTACTAGTTGTGGACTTACTTCCAGGCTCCTTAGTGATGGGTGTCTGACCTGTATAGACTCGTTGTTATCGTTATTAGTATATCCTAAGGTGAAGACTGAACTAAAAAACTCGTTTAAGATATTAGCCATACCCATATCATCTGAAATAATTTCACCCAACTGGTTTTTCAAGGGGCCAATCCCGCTTCTCATTTGCCTATTTCTATTGATATAAGTATAGAAGTGTTTGGGATTAGTGGTGCTTGCTTTCGCTATCTCGATTTCGTATTGACGTTTCGTTGATCTTATGAGTGTTTTAACCTTTCTTCTGCTAGTGTTATATTGTTGCTTAACTTGATAGCTTCTATTGTGTTTTAATAATGTGTGGAGACGGTTCCTATCTCTAATTGCTCGTTTGATGTCATTATTAAACCACGGCGGATTGCCTCGATTATCGTTACTATTCCTTGTCTTAAGAGGAACATGGTTTTCTTGGGCTATAAAAAATAGTTCTTTAAATTTATTCCAAAGTTGATTTACATCTTCTATTTCTATCAGCTGCTCGTGAATATTTCCCAGGGCTTCTCTGAGGCCCTCTAAGTTAGCTTTACTGTAGTCTGGTACTTTTGAATAGTTATTGGTAGTTGAATACCTGGCATTTAGATCAAAGCGGATTAGTTTATGGTCACATGTACCTATATGTTCCGCTACGGCCAGAGTTGATATTAAATTTTCCTGGGATGCAATAACTAGGTCTAGTATATTATTTCCTCTGGTTGGCTCCCTTACGCATTGGTGTAAATAATTAGTATCGATAAAATTTGTCATTAATTTTTCTTGTTGGCTAGTCCCTATATTCAAGTCCCAGCAGATATTAGGTAAATTAAAATCTCCCAGTAATAGCGTTTGTTCCTCCTGTAATGTTTCTTGCAAGATTCTATATATTTCCAGGTCTTCATTAACGGTAGTATTTGGGCGACGGTAAACAGTGCTTATGTTTATTTTAAAATCTCGTAAATGTAGTTTAACACAGATCAGCTCCAGTTCATTATTTGTAAGTTCTACCTCAGTTACTTTTAATTCTGATCTTATATATAGTCCCACTCCTCCTCCAAGCCTTCCATTGGCCCTGTTTTTTTAAAATAATCTATAGCCTTCTAGCATGTATTCACATAATAAGTCTTTTATGCCAATTTGTAGATGAGTCTCAGTTAAGGCTATGATGTCAACCTCTTCCGTTGCTATTAAACATTTAAGTTCTGTAATATGTTTTCTAAGGCTACGTGCATTAAAAGTTATTATTTTGATTGTACTGATTTCTTTTGAAGGTGAGCGGGTGAGACTATTCATTAGTTTCCCTGTCGGGGAGGAGAGGCAGCTGCTTGAGCGTAGCCACGGGGATTAAAGGGATTTGCAACAGGGCGAGGAGTGACATGGAAATTAAATGGGTTGTCGGTAGGGCGAGGAGTTACATGGAAATTAAATGGGTTTGGAGGTGTGGCTTGGGAGGGCGTATTGGATATCTGGGTTGGGTTAGTTAGGGTTGAGGGGGTCCCTACCCTGTGCCTTCGGTCAGGTGAGTCAGGGGAAACCCGTTCTGTAGCAGGTGTGGGAGGGTTATTTGTTTGACTCTGGCATCTCTTATGTATATTATATACAGCGTTGTTTAGTAATTTACTCATTAACTGTACTCCTGCTTGTGACAAATGGATACTGTGATAGAACGAGTTAATTTCAACTCCTATCCCATATTATTAAAAACCACGATGCTGCCCACGTGCATCTTCGATTCGAGGCTTGGAGTCTTATCTCAGCTACCGGATGCCAATGTTTAAACAAGGAGGTTATCGTCCCCCCCGTTCGCCCCCATACGTCGACCTCGCCAGATCGAGTTAGGCTTATGAACAGATAAGGCATTTTTCTCCGGCCCGGCTGTGCGTTCCCTCCAAGCTTTCACTCCATTTTCCCCCACGCCAAGGAGATGTCCTGGCTATTTATATGGAAACTTTACCACTAAGATCAGATTGGAGATCCAGATTTTCGTCGCGAAACATCACCACGACCCTCTCTCCCTTTGTGCGCCAAGGGACCTCGACCTCGAGATTCACCATCACTTGTCCAGAAGGAGGACAATATTCCTTGAGTGCCAAAGGTTCGAGCCTTTCCGACGACAAGTCCCCAAGGCTTCCCCCCCCCCTGTTGTTCAAGGAGAACAGCATTAGAACAGCCACTGTTCGTTTAGAGCCCTTCGCCAAGAAACGGTTCTCTTCCCCCCCCCCTGTTGTTCAAGGAGAACAGCATTAGAACAGCCATTGTTCGTTTAGAGCCCTTCGCCAAGAAACGGTTCTCATCCCCCCCTGTTGTTCAAGGAGAACAGCATTAGAACAGCCATTGTTCGTTTTGAGCCCTTCGCCAAGAAACGGTTCTCTTCCCCCCCTGTTGTTCAAGGGAGAACAGCATTAGAACAGCCATTGTTCGTTTTGAGCCCTTCGCCAAGAAACGGTTCTCATCCCCCCCTGTTGTTCAAAGGAGAACAACATTAGAACAGCCATTGTTCTTGAGCCCGTAGACAAGAGACGGTTCTCATTCCCCCCTTTGTTCAGAAGAGAACAAAGTAGAACAGCCATTGTTCTTCAAGCCGTTCGTCGAGAAACGGTTCTCCTTTCCAAGACGCCTCGTCAGGATCCTTTTATCCCCCCCCTTCGGCTGGAACTCGCCAGCGGACCGAATATTCCTTCAAGTACCTTCCACTGCACCCTAATGAAAAGTTACGTAAGCCAAACGTCACCTTTTGAGTATTGATCCCTTTTTGTCAATTCTATCCTGTGCTTTAAATTGTTTATCGAACCATCCCATCTCTTTAACTCTATATTTGTTTTACCTTTTTTTAATCCCTTAAATCCTTGGATTAGCCCGAGTCTCCACGACCCTTTCCATTCTGTTTATGTCAATATTTTCCGTTTTTTTGTGTATTTTTTATAGTTATTATTAATATAACTCTATTTTATTAATGATAGCAATATTATTATCCTTGAGCTCAGTTCCACTTCTTAAGCATTTTGAAGATACATAATATCGGCCGCCAGACAGTAAACGCACTCTAAAGATAATTAAGGAAGTTCCCTCAACGAATAGTGTATATATGGTATCGTCGGGAGTCATTCTACGACATATATATATATATATACTATTTAAATTTGGTGGTGAGGTGTGGGGTTTAACGCTATATCTTTGCAAACACTGGTCTCAGTCGAGTAAAGCATAGTGTTATTCGTTATAATAATAGAATATAGTAGTTCCCTTTTGTTTTAACGATTGCTATCCCCCTTTTTTTTTAAACTTAAGAAGCTGGAGTAGCTCAAGGAACTGTTATAATAATTTGTTTGTGTTTTGTTTTTTTACTTTAGTCAGTGGTTATTTAAATTGAGAAACCAAGTACGAATAGGTCAGTGCCCATATTTAGGTAGGCTAATTCTATAGAGGCATAATTCTTGTTGCAAGGAATTTTAGTTGGTTGACTAGTGCGCCCCCAAGTGCAAAGATGACTCAGTTTGAAATCTTTAAAGCGCAAGGAGAATCCTTGGGACTCTCCGGAAAAGAACTAATTGAGTACATTCAAGAGGAGCAAAGAAAAGAGGAAGAAAGAGAAAAACAAAGAAAATAGGAAGAAAGAGAAAGAAAAAAGGAAGAAAGAGAAGTACAACGAGAAGAAAGAGAAAGAGAGGAACGGATAAGACAAGCTGAGCTTCAGATTGAATTAGCTCGGATTAAAGCAGAAGTTCAAAGAAAAAAGGTAGAAAAAGAAAGAGAAAGAGAGGAACGGGAAAGAGTAATCCAACGAGAAGAACGAGAAGGAAAAATACAACGAGAAGAACGAGAAAAAGAAATCCAACGAGAAGAAAGAAGGACGGACTCGCGCTCCTTCCCAGGAAAGCTGACAAAGTTTCCGAGCCCCGTAAAACCCCAAAACTTCTTTCCCCAAAACCAACAACGGGACTCCAAACCTCCCGTTAAGACTTCTCCTCCATCTCTCTTCCCGAAGCGACCAACCATATGCTTCACCTGTGGTGTAGAAAACCACATGAGCTGGAATTGCCCCCAAAATTCTAGGCTTAAAAGCGGACCAGCCCACCAAGTCCACCAGATTAATGCAACCCCGGCTCCCCCGGTGGTGCAGACCCAAGCAGAAACTTCTCCCCCTCCGTCAGGCCACTAGGTAAATTTTGTTTTTGGTAAAAGTTCATCGGGAACTTTGAAATATGAGGAGGGCAGCGTGGACAGCTGTCGAGTATCGACTCTCGTCAGGGACACAGGATGTACGTGCTTCATCGTGCCCGACGAACTCCTCCCAGTGGTCTCTAACCACGAAAAATTTGCGGTGGTACATGACCAACTTGGGCGGGCGAACAGATTCCCCGTCGCTAGATGTTACCTGCAGTGTCAATATTATGATGGCTGGGCTGAAGTCATTGTAGCACCCATAAAATTCTGTTCCGTACTTATAGGACAGAGCCCCCAAGTAAGTTTCGACCCTGTGTTTCAGGCCGCCCTTCCTCAAGGCCGAGATAAGAAAGAAGCCCAGGAGCCCGTCCCCATCAGAACCCCGATACCGTCCGATTTCTCGGAGACCCCTAACCAGGACTTTAGGACGGAAAATGAGGAGTGTGAATCACTAACACCCTTAGGTGATAAGGCCCAAGACAAGGACCCGGAGACTGTCCCTGGACCACAAGAAAAAAAGAACCCCCAACGCGCCCATGGAGATACCTTCGTAGAACTGGACGAAGCATCGGCGCTTGAAGAGGATTGCCCCGCGGAGTCCCTTAATGTAATCCAGACAGTGTGCATCCAACCTGATGCCGATTACCCTCCTCCTTCCCTACCAGGTGAGTCTTTGGAACCCTCTGACCTGGATAGTGACGCGCAGCTGACACCACGTCAGAAGAGTCAGCTACAAGAACTAATTAAATGGAATCACCATTTACCCACCCTATTAGCTCTTTTCGAGCAACTGCGTGAAAATGGCCTCACCATTGGTCCCAGCAAATGCCAGTTTGCCCACGAAACCATCAAATATTTGGGTTTCAAAATAGGACAAAACAAGTTAGGTCCCCACGAGAACAAGATTAAGGCAATCGCCGACATGCCCCTCCCGATTACAAAGAAGCCATTAAGATCGATCCTAGGATCAGCTTCTCCCTATCAGTGATTTGTTCCGAATTTCGCTGCAATTTCGGCCCCCCTATGCCCCCTTCAGGAAAAGAATTTCTCCAATCGTTTACGTTGGAATGATGTCGCTGTTTCCCATTTTAATCAGCTCAAAAGTAAGTTCATTTCTGCCCCCATTTTTAAGTTGCCCAACCCGGAAAAATCCTTTGGGGTTAAGACCGACGTGATCAACGAGGGCATTGGAGGTGTACCCCTTCAATACGAGGATGACAGAACGAGTCATCCAGTTGCATATGCTAGTCGTCAATTATTACCACGCGGAAAGAGATATGCCACTAGAGAAAAGATAGCTCTATCAATTATCTGGGTCATAGACAAATTCAAGCTGTACTTGATATGTAAAGAATTTCAAATAGGAACCGACCACCGTCCGTTAGCCTATATTAGGAATTTGAGACACTCAAACGGCCGCATCATGCGCTGGAGTTTACTCTTGCAAGAGTATCAGTTTAAAATAAATTAGATAAAAGGTTCCGATAACCAGGTCGCTGACGCACTCAGTAGGAATGCGTTACCGAATAGCGTAGAATAACTGTATTCATAGGATTAGTATCTCCATGTAGGTATATACCGTCTTGTACGACTTATTTTAAGATTCTTTTGTAATATAATTAATTAATGTATATGTCTGGATTTTGTAACGCTCAATGTCTAATTTTTTGTATGTCTATATATTTGTTCTTATTAATTTACGTATAAATTATTTTGTCCCGTATGTACTAAGTTTATATCATTTCATTGTTCCATGCCCTTTTTTTTTCTTTGATTAAGTTGTATTAAAGGTAATTTTCCCCTGTAATCTAAAGATCAAAATAATCATATGTATTGAGGTAATACTAGTTAGGTGCAGGAAGGTACGGTTGGTACAAGAAAACGAGTTCCCTACAACGGAGCTCTATCGTTGTCCATTCTCTCTTTTTTTTTTCGAAGTGACAACTTCCCCTGGAATGGAGGGGTGTGATAGAACGAGTTAATTTCAACTCCTATCCCATATTATTAAAAACCACGATGCTGCCCACGTGCATCTTCGATTCGAGGCTTGGAGTCTTATCTCAGCTACCGGATGCCAATGTTTAAACAAGGAGGTTATCGTCCCCCCCCGTTCGCCCCCATACGCCGACCTCGCCAGATCGAGTTAGGCTTATGAACAGATAAGGCATTTTTCTCCGGCCCGGCTGTGCGTTCCCTCCAAGCTTTCACTCCATTTTCCCCCACGCCAAGGAGATGTCCTGGCTATTTATATGGAAACTTTACCACTAAGATCAGATTGGAGATCCAGATTTTCGTCGCGAAACATCACCACGACCCTCTCTCCCTTTGTGCGCCAAGGGACCTCGACCTCGAGATTCACCATCACTTGTCCAGAAGGAGGACAATATTCCTTGAGTGCCAAAGGTTCGAGCCTTTCCGACGACAAGTCCCCAAGGCTTCCCCCCCCCCTGTTGTTCAAGGAGAACAGCATTAGAACAGCCACTGTTCGTTTAGAGCCCTTCGCCAAGAAACGGTTCTCTTCCCCCCCCCTGTTGTTCAAGGAGAACAGCATTAGAACAGCCATTGTTCGTTTAGAGCCCTTCGCCAAGAAACGGTTCTCATCCCCCCCTGTTGTTCAAGGAGAACAGCATTAGAACAGCCATTGTTCGTTTTGAGCCCTTCGCCAAGAAACGGTTCTCTTCCCCCCCTGTTGTTCAAGGGAGAACAGCATTAGAACAGCCATTGTTCGTTTTGAGCCCTTCGCCAAGAAACGGTTCTCATCCCCCCCTGTTGTTCAAAGGAGAACAACATTAGAACAGCCATTGTTCTTGAGCCCGTAGACAAGAGACGGTTCTCATTCCCCCCTTTGTTCAGAAGAGAACAAAGTAGAACAGCCATTGTTCTTCAAGCCGTTCGTCGAGAAACGGTTCTCCTTTCCAAGACGCCTCGTCAGGATCCTTTTATCCCCCCCCTTCGGCTGGAACTCGCCAGCGGACCGAATATTCCTTCAAGTACCTTCCACTGCACCCTAATGAAAAGTTACGTAAGCCAAACGTCACCTTTTGAGTATTGATCCCTTTTTGTCAATTCTATCCTGTGCTTTAAATTTTTTATCGAACCATCCCATCTCTTTAACTCTATATTTGTTTTACCTTTTTTTAATCCCTTAAATCCTTGGATTAGCCCGAGTCTCCACGACCCTTTCCATTCTGTTTATGTCAATATTTTCCGTTTTTTTGTGTATTTTTTATAGTTATTATTAATAAAACTCTATTTTATTAATGATAGCAATATTATTATCCTTGAGCTCAGTTCCACTTCTTAAGCATTTTGAAGATACATAATATCGGCCGCCAGACAGTAAACGCAACCTAAAGATAATTAAGGAAGTTCCCTCAACGAATAGTGTATATATGGTATCGTCGGGAGTCATTCTACGACAGATACCATCTCTGTTTGTTAGCCAAGGCTTATTATGGAAGCTACTCCATGTGTCGTTATATAACACATGTTCTTTCTCACACATTTCTTTTAGAGATTCATTGATTTCTAGAGCTCTAATGTTACTGTAGTGATTGTTGGCTCTCATACGTGGCAGTATTCAATTAACTATGCATTTATTTGTCTTGGATCTCATTTCTTTTATTAGCTTGTTATACTTGGCTAGTATTTCCCTACTTGTGGCTTTACCACCGTCATATGCATCGTTACTACCCACGTTAACTAGAGAGAGAGAGAGTAACAACAAGAAGTAACAACAAGGAAAGAAGGTACCATAGGAGACCTTACGGTCCATTCAAAGAGGGCACCATTGGACTTGCAATCGAGCGGGCACAAGGCTGCTTAATTGTTTTGTGTCCCTAAACGGCCACTTTTCAAGACCTTGTCTAGTCTTGCCTTAAACTGGTAAACAGATTCACTGTTGACAACTTCCACTGAAAGTGCGTTCCACTTACCGCAGATACTGTAGGTGAAAAATTTCCACACAGATTGCGGTTGTAACGCTTCAGTTCAAGTTTGAAGCCGTGATTGCGCGTTCTGTTCTCACTCAGTGTGAAAATATCCCAGTAGTCAACATTGTCGAACCCTCGAAGTATTTTGAAAACTTCGATGAGCTGACCACGCAGTCTACGGGTTTCCAGCGAGAACAGATCTAATTCCCTTAGTCTATCCTCATAACTTTTATGTCAGATAGAGGGAATCAGCTTGGTTGCCCTAGCTTGGACGCGTTCCAACCTTGCGATGTCCTTTCACAATGAAGGACTCCAAAATTGTACGGCATACTCCAGGTGCGGTCGGACAAGTGAGTTGTACAGGCACAGTACAATCTCCTGGTTCCGATAACCAAACTGGCGCTTAATATAGCCTAGCATCCTTTGGGCCTTTTTCTCCGCCTCAATGCACTGTTTCGAGAACTTGAGGTCACTAGTGATTGTTACACCCAAGTCCTTCTCAGTGTCGGTGGATTCCATAGCAGTGCCCTTAAGGATATACTGAGATTGGGGGTTTCTGTGGCCGATATGCATCACTTTGCATTTGCCCACGTTAAAAGGCATTTGCCACGTGTCCGACCATTCCCCAATCTTCCCAAGATCTTCCTGCAGGCGGGCAGTATTTCCATCCTTTGCAACGTTCAAACCAAGCTTGGTATCGTCGGAAAATTTAAAAATCTTGGCGACCATGTCACCGTCCATGTCGTCGACGTAGATGATGAATAGTAGTGGTTACAGGACAGAACCTTGAGGCACCCCGCTAGTAACGGGCACCCACTCAGAAGACTGTCCATTCACCACCACCCGTTGCCGTCTGCCACTTAGCCAGTTCTTGATCCAGCCGGCTACCTTTCCGTCTATGCCAAGCGCTCGCACTTTCCGGAGAAGGCGGCCGTGTGGTACCTTATCAAAGGCTTTCTGAAAGTCTAGGTAGACCACATCTACCGCCTTGTCCTGATCGTGCTCACTGAAAACGAAGTGGAAGAATTCTACAAGGTTCGTCAGGCATGACCGTTGCCTTCGGAAGCCGTCCTGGGAACTCCTCAGTAGCAGGTTTGACTCTAAATACGACGTCACTTTGTCCACCATGATGCTTTCCATGAGTTTACCGACTATCGAAGTCAGACTGATAGGTCGGTAGTTCGACGGTTGGTTACGGTCTCCTTTCTTGAAGATAGGAGTCACCTCCGCCTCACGCCAGTCTCTAGGAACGCATGTGGTCCGGATTGACATGTTAAAGATAGCGCACAGATGTCGTGATACTTCATCGCACACTTCCTTCAACACCTTGGGTAGAAACCCGTCCGGTCCAGGGGACTTATTCGTCTTTAGGTCAGCGATCTTTTTCTTTATTTCTCCTTCGGTGAAGTCCATTGCCTCCAGCTTTTCCCCCGAGTAGGAATCCGTGGGCTGGGGAATGGGACCACACTCTTCAGTAAACACTGAAGAGAAGTAGTCGTTGAGGAGGTTGGCATTTTCTGCATCTGAATGTTTTAATGTCCCCTCCTCATTCCTCAAAGGGCCAATCGTTCGACGGATTGGTTTACGGCTGTTCACATATCCAAAAAACTCCTTGGGATTATCTTTACAGAGTCTCGCCACTCGGAGTTCCTCAGACCGCTTAGCCGCCCTTATGCTGGACTTCACTCTCCTGGCTAGCCTCCGGTATTCGTCAAAGTCCCCCGAGATCTTCGATTGTCGGTACACATTTCTCTTCTCCCTAAGCAGTTGCCCGATTTCTCGATTAAACCACTTTGGTTGAACAGAAGACCGACGGGAGCATTTCAGAGGGATAAAACGCGATTAAAAACTCATGAATGTGGTTTTGAAACTGTTCCAAGAGTCTTCAACAGCATCGCACTCTTCTAGCCTCACGTCAGTCAGTCCCGCGCGTAAACCTGCAAAGTCTGCTCTTCTCAAATCCAGTTTCCTTGATTTACTAGTTGCAGGCTCTGCCTTGGGGACTTTGACTACAAATCTAATTAGTCGGTGGTCACTGCCACCGAGCTCTTCGCCAACAGAGAGGTCCTCAACGATGTCATCCTCAGAGGTGAAAACCAAGTCGAGGATATTGTCTCCTCTCGTTGGTTCTCTCACCCACTGAGTGAGGAACTCGTTGTTCGTGAACTCCAGGAATAGTGCGTTCTCACCACAGGGTTCTCTTGTTTCCCAGTCAACTTGTGTGTTGAAATCACCCATGACGATACACACTCTGTCTTTCACAAGTTCTTCTAGTAGCTGGTACAGATCTCTGTCCTTTTCAACGAGTTGGGCAGGAGGTCTATAAAGCACCAGGGTCCTGTATTTGGCAGGACCTATCTCTAGGTCAACACCTAGTAGTTCATGGTCGGATACGATGTTGCAATCCGTCGAGTTGAGAGTATCCTTGACATACAACATCACACCGCCACCCTCTCTGTCTGGCCTATCTTTCAAGAAGAGCTGGTAACCGGGAATCGTGAATTCACCTTCAAAATCTCGGCTTGAGGTTTTTATCCATGATTCCGTTATGGCCACCATCTCCGGTTCTTCTGTTGCTACGAGGCCACGAAGTTCTAGAAACTTGTTTCTGATAGACCTCGCATTAAACAGAAAAACTTTTAGGGAGTCTCCGACTGTAGGACTCCCTACGCTCTTCCGTTTCCCGCTTTCTTTCTCTGTAGCGGGATCACTCCACTCTTTGTGACTTCCGAAAAGGTCGTTCCTGGAGTAACACGGGTGTACTGGCGTACGTCCTCCTTTACTCGGGGTCTGACACTTCTTTGGGTCCGCTCCACAACATCCTGGATCATGTTTGCGAGTGCAGCTTTCCCTTTAAAGGAAAGATGCACACCGTCCCTTTTGTACAGGTCATTTCTCCCGTAAAAGGTGCGGTAGGGGTCTACAAAAAAGACTCCTTCCGCCGTACATAGATCTCCCAGGCGTTGGTTTATGGAGACGTTCCTCGCGTGAGCATTGTGGGATGGACCTCGTCTTGGAAGTATCCCGACCACGACACGTCTGCGGGTTTTTAGCCCACAGTCGTCAACTCCTCCCATAACCGTGGTCAGGATCTTCCCGCTGGCGCCTACATTGCCTCCTCGTAGGTAGAGATCGTTGCCACTTGCCATGAGGGCAACTACTGAGTTCTCAGAGATGTGAGATTTCTCAGCCTCCACCCTTATTTCTCCGTTCCCCTTTCCTGGAAGGCAGCTTACCTTCACACTGGTGCGAAGGCGGGCCGCTAGCAAGGGTTGTAGATCCCGCGCTTGGGAGTCACCAATCACGATGACCCTCGCGCATTTGGGTTCAGAGGACAGAGGCTTACCTTTCAGTATGGGCTCTTTCGATTCCTCTTTCTTCCCTACTTGTTTGGGTTTTTTCTTCTTTTTCTTCTTCGTTTTTTCTTCCGTTTCTACTTTCTCTTCTGTTTTTCTTTTCTTACTCTTCCTTTTCTTCTTTTTGACGCCCTGAGTAACCCCAGCAGCTGCTGGCTCTGGGACGTCGGAGAGAGAGAGAAAGAGAGAGAGAGAGAGAGAGAGAGAGTAACAAGGAGTAACAAGGAAAGTTAGTACCCTAGGAGACCTTACGGTCCATTCAAAGAGGGTACCTTTAGGCTAGCAATCGAGCGGGCACATGGCTGCTCAATTGTTTTGCGTCCAAGAGAGAGAAAGAGAGAGAGAGAGAGAGAGAGAGAGAGAGAGAAAGAGAGTGTGTGTGTTTTACATAGAGTTACATAGAGTTACATAGATACACAGATCACACGGGCCTTACGGCCCAGACTAAGGTGATCTGGCCTTAAATCTACTGCCACTTACACATAGAATAGTAGAAGTAAAGGATAGAAAAGTTTTAGGCTCTCCCCACCCTCCACTTCCTCCGGCAAAAGCCGTACATGAAATAATTTAGCAAAAGTACCTTGCAGGTGTAAGAAGACAGTACCTGAAGGAAATTTGCATTGAATAGTAATTAAATGAAATGCATGTGAAAACCACTTACATACACCTGAAAGAGTTATATTTTTGTAATATTATTTTATTTTGTAGCTTATGCTAAACAATTCCAATCTTTGTTAAGTGTTTGTCTAATCTCATTTTAAATGAATCTATAGTTCTGCTGTCCACTACCTCGTTTGGCAAATTATTTCAATCATTAATAATCGAGTAAGTGAAGAAGTTTTTTATTACATCCATAGTGGCTCTTTTACCCTGAAGTTTTGAATCATGTCCACGGGTGGGACACTCCCCTGTCAGTGTGAACAAGTTATTGGCATTAACGTTGTTAAATCCTTCAAGTATTTTGAAGCCCTCTATAAGCTGCCCCCTTAGTCTTCGTTTTCTGACGGAAAATAGATTGAGTTTTTTTAGCCTCTCGTGGTAAGGTTTGTTACGTACTGACGGGATAAGTTTTGTCGCTCTGTGTTGTACAGCTTCTAATTTATCTATGTCTTTTATTAAGTAAGGGGCCCAGAACTGTACAGCGTATTCGAGATGGGGCCTGACAATACTTTTATATAATGACATAATTATCTCCTCGCTTTTATAAGTAAAGTTTCTTTTTATAAATCCTAGTGCTGTGTTAGCTTTGTTTGCAGCAGCTGCGCATTGGTTTGATGTTTTTAAGTTTTCTGTAATTATTACTCCTAAATCTTTAACCTGCGGGGTTGTGTTTATTAAGCCACCTTGCATTGTATAGGTGTATTTTTTGTTTTTTGTTCCGCACTGAAGGATTTGGCATTTGTCGAAATTAAATGGCATTTGCCATTTCTCAGACCATTCGGTAATTTTATTTATATCAGCTTGCAGGCTAGCCCTGTCCTCTTCGCATAATACTGAGTTACCTATTTTCGTGTCATCTGCAAATTTAGATATGATATTATTTATTCCAACGTCTATGTCATTGATGTATATAGTAAATAAAATAGGCGCCAGGACTGATCCCTGGGGAACACCGCTGGTAACAGATACCCAGTCCGATTCCACGCCATTTATTATCACTCTCTGCTTCCTGTTTTTTAACCAGCTACTAATCCATCCGTATATATTACCGTTAATTCCTAGCGTACGCACTTTGTTCATGAGTTTCTGATGGGGAATTTTGTCAAATGCCTTTTTGAAATCTAGGTAAATTATATCTAATGATTTAGTATCGTTATATAGGTTGAAAAGGTTATGGTAAAAGTCAATTAGGTTTGTTAAGCACGATCTCTTAGACCTAAAACCATGCTGGCTATCACGTATAAGGTTATTGTTTTCGAGGAACTCTACTAGCTTGTCTCTAATGATCGTTTCGAGCAACTTTCCAACTATTGAGGTTAAGCTAATGGGTCTGTAATTACTGGCCTGGTTTTTACATCCCTTCTTAAAGATAGGTGTAACGTTAGCTTCCCTCCAATCATCAGGGACGACCCCATGCTCGAGAGATTTGTTAAAAATGAGAGCAAGTGACTCTGCTAATTCATTATGGACATGTTTTAAGATTCTCAGGTAAAATTTATCAGGACCAGGAGTCTTGTACGAGTTCATTTTCTTTAATTTATCAATTACTAGTTGTGGACTTACTTCCAGGCTCCTTAGTGATGGGTGTCTGACCTGTATAGACTCGTTGTTATCGTTATTAGTATATCCTAAGGTGAAGACTGAACTAAAAAACTCGTTTAAGATATTAGCCATACCCATATCATCTGAAATAATTTTACCCAACTGGTTTTTCAAGGGGCCAATCCCGCTTCCCATTTGCCTATTTCTATTGATATAAGTTTAGAAGTGTTTGGGATTAGTGGTGCTTGCTTTCGCTATCTCGATTTCGTATTGACGTTTCGTTGATCTTATGAGTGTTTTAACCTTTCTTCTGCTAGTGTTATATTGTTGCTTAACTTGATAGCTTCTATTGTGTTTTAATAATGTGTGGAGACGGTTCCTATCTCTAATTGCTCGTTTGATGTCATTATTAAACCACGGCGGATTGCCTCTATTCGCGTTACTATTCCTTGTCTTAAGAGGAACATGGTTTTCTTGGGCTATAAAAAATAGTTCTTTAAATTTATTCCAAAGTTGATTTACATCTTCTATTTCTATCAGCTGCTCGTGAATATTTCCCAGGGCTTCTCTGAGGCCCTCTAAGTTAGCTTTACTGTAGTCTGGTACTTTTGAATAGTTATTAGTAGTTGAATACCTGGCATTTAGATCAAAGCGGATTAGTTTATGGTCACATGTACCTATATGTTCCGCTACGGCCAGAGTTGATATTAAATTTTCCTGGGATGCAATAACTAGGTCTAGTATATTATTTCCTCTGGTTGGCTCCCTTACGCATTGGTGTAAATAATTAGTATCGATAAAATTTGTCATTAATTTTTCTTGTTGGCTAGTCCCTATATTCAAGTCCCAGCAGATATTAGGTAAATTAAAATCTCCCAGTAATAGCGTTTGTTCCTCCTGTAATGTTTCTTGCAAGATTCTATATATTTCCAGGTCCTCATTAACGGTAGTATTTGGGCGACGGTAAACAGTGCTTATGTTTATTTTAAAATCTCGTAAATGTAGTTTAACACAGATCAGCTCCACTTCATTATTTGTAAGTTCTACCTCAGTTACTTTTAATTCTGATCTTATATATAGTCCCACTCCTCCTCCAAGCCTTCCATTGGCCCTGTTTTTTTAAAATAATCTATAGCCTTCTAGCATGTATTCACATAATAAGTCTTTTATGCCAATTTGTAGATGGGTCTCAGTTAAGGCTATGATGTCAACCTCTTCCGTTGCTATTAAACATTTAAGTTCTGTAATATGTTTTCTAAGGCTACGTGCATTAAAAGTTATTATTTTGATTGTACTGATTTCTTTTGAAGGTGAGCGGGTGAGACTATTCATTAGTTTCCCTGTCGGGGAGGAGAGGCAGCTGCTTGAGCGTAGCCACGGGGATTAAAGGGATTTGCAACAGGGCGAGGAGTGACATGGAAATTAAATGGGTTGTCGGTAGGGCGAGGAGTTACATGGAAATTAAATGGGTTTGGAGGTGTGGCTTGGGAGGGCGTATTGGACATCTGGGTTGGGTTAGCTAGGGTTGAGGGGGTCCCTACCCTGTGCCTTCGGTCAGGTGAGGCAGGGGAAACCCGTTCTGAGGCAGGTATGGGAGGGTTATTTGTTTGACTCTGGCATCTCTTATGTATATTATATACAGCGTTGTTTAGTAATTTACTCATTAACTGTACTCCTGCTTGTGACAAATGAATACCATCTCTGTTTGTTAGCCAAGGCTTATTATGGAAGCTACTCCATGTGTCGTTATATAACACATGTTCTTTCTCACACATTTCTTTTAGAGAGAGAGAGAGAGAGAGTAACAACAAGGAGTAACAACAAGGAAAGAAGGTACCCTAGGAGACCTTACGGTCCATTCAAAGAGGGTACCATTGGACTTGCAATCGAGCGGGCACAAGGCTGCTCAATTGTTTTGCGTCCCTAAACGGCCACTTTTCAAGACCTTGTCTAGTCTTGACTTGAACTGGTCAACAGATTCACTGTTGACAACTTCCACTGGAAGTGCGTTCCACTTACCGCAGATACTGTAGGTGAAAAGATTTCCACACAGATTGCGGTTGTAACGCTTCAGTTCAAGTTTGAAGCCGTGATTGCGCGTTCTGTTCTCACTCAGTGTGAAAATATCCCGGTAGTCAACATTGTCGAACCCTCGAAGTATTTTGAAGACCTCGATGAGCTGACCACGCAGTCTACGGGTTTCCAGCGAGAACAGATCTAATTCCCTCAGTCTATCCTCATAACTTTTATGTCGGATAGAGGGAATCAGCTTGGTTTCCCTGGCTTGTACGCGTTCCAATCTCGCGATGTCCTTTCGAAACGAAGGACCCTAAAATTGTACGGCATACTCCAGGTGCGGTCGGACAAGTGAGTTGTACAGGCACAGTACAATCTCCTGGTTCCGATAACCAAACTGGCGCTTAATATAGCCTAGCATCCTTTGGGCCTTTTTCTCCGCCTCAATGCACTGTTTCGAGAACTTGAGGTCACTAGTGATTGTTACACCCAAGTCCTTCTCAGTGTCGGTGGATTCCATAGCAGTGCCCTTAAGGATATACTGAGATTGGGAGTTTCTGTGGCCGATATGCATCACTTTGCATTTGCCCACGTTAAAAGGCATTTGCCACGTGTCCAACCACTCCCCAATCTTCCCAAGGTCTTCCTGCAGGCGGGCAGTATTTCCATCCTTTGCAACGTTCATACCAAGCTTGGTATCGTCGGCAAATTTGGAAATCTTGGCAACCATGTCACCGTCCATGTCGTTGACGTAGATGATGAATAGTAGAGAGAGAGAGAGAGAGAGAGAGAGAGAGAGAGAGAGAGAGAGAGAGAGAGAGAGAGTTACAAGGAGTTACAAGGAAAGATAGTACCTCAGAAGACTAAGTTAGTCCATACCGAGGAGGTACTCATTTAATATTTATATTCAATCTACTCGTCATAGAAATAGTATAGTAAAGTTCAAGGCTCTCCCCTCCCACCTCTCCCGCCCGATCTTTCGGGCAATGAAAGATGAAAAGATACCCGCTGTGCTAGAAAAAAAGTACACAAACAGGAATTTCGACAGGAAAGCAGAAATGCATTTCTACATTATTATTTTTCTTTTAATATTCTTAATCTAATTTTTTTCAGTGTAATCTTATGTTTTTAGTATGTAAGCGTATTTATGATTTTATCTAACCTCCTTTTAAACGCCTCGACACTGGGGCTCGAAACGACCTCTTCCGTTAACTGATTCCAAATATTTACTATTTTATACGAAAAGAAATTACCGCATACATTCAATTTGTATTTTGGAGGGATTAGCTTCATACTGTTATTCCTTGTTACATTTCTGTTGAACTCGAACCAGATTGAGTAATCCACATTATCAATTCTATTTAGTATTTTATATACTTGAATCAACTGGCCTCGTACACGTCTAGTTTCCAACTTGTAAAGGTTTAGCTTGTCTATTCGTGTTTCATAACTATAATTTCTTAACGAAGGTATCGTTTTAGTAGCTGTGGCCTGAACTCTTTCTAATCTTTCAATGTCTTTTCTGAAGGAGGGTGACCAAGCCTGCGCACAGTATTCCAAATGGGGTCTCACTAGGGTGTTATACAGGTTGATTACAGTTGTATCGCTTTTATAAGTGATTTGTCTCTTTAGACAACGTAGTATTTTCCGCGCTTTCTTTTCAACATTGACGCACTGTCGAGTGAACTTGAGATCGTTTGTGACATAGATACCGAGATCTTTTTCGATTTCTGATTTTGTTATTGTTTCGCTCTCGAGTTTGTAATCTGCCTTAGGATTTTTGTGACCAATGTGCATTACTTTACATTTCTCCAGGTTAAGGGGAAATTTCCACTTCCTAGACCATTCACTTATGTGATCAATGTCACTCTGAAAATCTAGTCTATCCTGCTCGGTGACTATGCTTTTACCCAGTTTACAATCGTCGGCGAATTTTGAGATTTTAGAAATTATTCCAACGTCTTTTCAACATTGACGCACTGTCGAGTGAACTTGAGATCGTTTGTGACATAGATACCGAGATCTTTTTCGATTTCTGATTTTGTTATTGTTTCGCTCTCGAGTTTGTAATCTGCCTTAGGATTTTTGTGACCAATGTGCATTACTTTACATTTCTCCAGGTTAAGGGGAAATTTCCACTTCCTAGACCATTCACTTATGTGATCAATGTCACTCTGAAAATCTAGTCTATCCTGCTCGGTGACTATGCTTTTACCCAGTTTACAATCGTCGGCGAATTTTGAGATTTTAGAAATTATTCCAACGTCTATGTCATTCACATATATAATGAAGAGCAAGGGTCCCAAGACCGATCCCTGGGGAACTCCACTAGTTACAGCTTTCCAATTGGACTCTTCTCCATTAATCACTACTCTTTGCTTACGATCGCTAAGCCAATCTTCAATCCAATTTGCTAATTTCCCACGTATTCCTAAGGCTCTGACTTTACACATTAGTTCCTTGTGTGGGACTTTATCGAAGGCCTTTTTAAAATCTAGATACAAAATGTCTACAGATCTATCACTATCATGAATTTTATTAATGTAATGTAAAAACTCTAATAAATTGGTAAGACAGGACCTATGCTTCCTAAATCCATGCTGCGTGTTGAATAGCAGTTCGTTTGTTTCTAGATGGCTCACTATTTTATCTGCAATAATACGCTCTAGCATCTTGCCTACCACCGATGTCAGGCTTATTGGTCGATAATTACTTGGTAAATCTTTTCGTCCTTTTTTTAATATTGGCGTGACATTAGCTAGTTTCCAGTCTTGAGGAACAGCCCCAGCTTCAAGGGATAAATTGAAGATGTACGTTAATTGATCCACTAGAACATCCTTTAATTCTTTTATTATTCTTGGCACTAGTTTGTCAGGCCCGGGGGATTTGAATCTCTTCATTTTATCTATTGCTATTTCTGCATCAATCCCCGTGCATTCAATATTTTCTAGTGTGCCATTTCCTGAGTACTCACAGTAAGGCTCGATATTTGGATTAGAAGTGTCGTTGGTAAAAACAGATGCAAAATATTCGTTTAGTACAGTGGATATATCTTTATCTTTAACTTGTAACTTATTGTGTCCGTCCATGATTGGCCCAATACTGTTTTTTATTGGTTTTCTACTATTAACTAGGGCATAAAATTCTTTGGGGTTTCTTTTACAGTTTAGTGCCACCCTCATTTCTTCGTTACGCTTTGCTCTCCTTATTTCGGTTTTTACCCTTCTCCTCAGATTGAAATAATTCTTCTTGTTAGTGTCTGAACTGTTCAGTTTAAACATCTTATAAGCATTTTTTCTTCTATTGATGTCTCTTTTTATTTCACTTGTTAACCATTTGGGATTTTGTTTTTTTCCTAATTTAGTGATTGCTAAAGGAATGAATTGAGATTGTTGCCTTAGAAGATTGTCTCTAAACTTGTTCCACACTTCATTTATATCTGTACCGTTTATATTAAAGTTCCTGAGACTATTTCTTAACCCTCTAAAATTTGCCTTTCGGAAGTCAAATTTTGTAATACTACGTATATTCCTTACTTGGGGTAAGCTTAATTCAAATTCTATTTGATTATGGTCACTACCGCTAAGTTGGTCGCCGACGTAAACTCTTGAAATAAGTTCGTCATCCGAAGTTAAAATTAAGTCTAATATATTTCCTCCTCTTGTTGGCTCGGTGACCCACTGAGTTAACAAATTATCGTTTATAAAATTTAGTAATCTTTGGCCTTCCGAATCCGAGTTCTTTGTCAGCCAATTTATTTGGGGGCAATTAAAGTCGCCAATAATGAGACAGAATTTGTCTTTACTTACGTTCGTCAGAGTTTCATATAATCTTTGATCCGCTTCATATGAACAGTGGGGCTTTCTATAGACTAAGAAGATATGCAAACACTTTTTTATATTTAAGGTTACTCCTATTAATTCAAAATCTGTGTCTATATTACAGTTAATAGGGTGAAGCTCCTCATTTATATACAAAAGAATTCCACCTCCTTCTTTATATATTCTATCCTTGCTAAATAATTTGTAGCCTTGCAAATGATATTCACTAATATAGTCTCTCGTATGACTATGTATCCAAGTTTCAGTAATGCCTATTATGTCATACTTATTTAATGCTACCAACGTTTGGAATTCTGAAAATTTGTTTCGGAGTGATCTAGCGTTAAATAGGGTAGCTTTAAGTGAATTTCTCAAATTTTTACAAGAAATGTTTTTCATTCTTTTATCGCGCGGAACCTTTGTAGTATCTGAAAATTTGCGATTGCTTCTGTAAATAGTCTCGACAACCGAGTAGAGCCCATGTTATTGAGGTGAAGGCCGTCTGGGAGAAAAAGTTCACTTTTGTTATAGAAGTCATCCCAAAGGTTCACAAATTCAACACTCTCACTCCTGCAAATTGTTTCAAGACAATTATTAGTATAGTGGGCTCTACTGTAGAAACTGTCCCTGCCCTTACTACGCGGAAGAATTCCTGAAATGATGAAATTATTAGTTTTAGATTTAAAAGCTCGAATCATCTTCTTGTATTTGTCGAGTAGTTCTTCCGATCGAGTGGTCAGCACATTATTTGTTCCCACATGTACAACCATGACTGTTTCCTTCTTTACGTCCTGAAAGAGAGGGTCAATCGAGTTAGTAATGTCGTCGACGGAGGCACCTGGTAGACAGAATCTTTTTCGTTTCGTTGGATTTAACCTGCAAAATGAGTCAAGTTGGCCCCTTATTATGGAATCCCCCACAATTGCACATTCGACTTCTGATTCCTCCTTTCGATCTGCTAATGCTTGAAAAGAATTATGAGTCTTAATCGGGAGAAACATCTTTTGCTGTGGTCTTGCTCCTTTTTTTACCTGCTGAAAAGAGTTATTTTTATTGATAGGAATGTTTACTTTACTGCTAGCTGGCCGAGATGGTACTCCCTTCCCTTTTGTGGTGATTTGGTTTTCTTTTGTCGTTTTAGTCTTGGGATTATTAACAGCAACATTTCTTTCTATGAACTCCTGCAAAGAAGAGACCTTTTTTTCTAAGTTAGGAAATACTTCTAGCGAAACACTGGTAGGAGTAACGGGCGCATTTGTAGGGTGTTGGGTTCGAAGCTCGGCTATTTCCTTTCTAAGCGCGCATATAGTTTCGTTCAGTTCGTCTGTTTCCCTTTTATGTTCGTTTCTAATCTCACAAAAAAGGCATATAGATGAGTCGGTTATGGCAGCATAGCTCGCTTCTTTAAAATCTATAACCCAGCGTGTACAATCGCATTTAGGACAAACAGTTTTTAAACGTTCAGGCCCCGGCATGTTAACAAAGTGCGAATTAGATTACTGTATACAAATATTTATATATATATATATATATATATATATATATATATATATATATATATATATATATATATATATATATATATATATATATATATATATATATATATATATAAGTGGATTAAAGGGAGAGGAGAAAGAGAGGATGTGTTAAATCCCGAGCTTCCTGCTAATTTCGAAAAGCCGGATAAAGACAATAAAACTGTCAAAGTAGCGTTTCAAGATCTCCCTTGGGTGAAGTCAATTATAAGAAAATACAGCGGTATGAAAATAACTGAATTGAAAGATAGAATATGTGAATAAGAACCAGTCAAAAAATAATATTAATGATAATGACAATAATAATAAAAAGGAAAACAAAAACTTAGCTTTCTTCAGGAGACGGGAGGATGAATAATGAAGCCAAAATGATCTGAAAATTTCACAAAACTCGGAGAATAAAGGTTCTGTATATAACTAAGTCTGAGGGATAAATAAGGTCACAAGGGGAATGAAAAAAAGGAATGGGTACACGATAAGAACAAATGAAAAATGGAAACAAATAGAAACAACACTAATTATGAGTAGATCACTTCTGAATTAAATAAGATTGGGCGAGCGCTCTTTAAAACACGTAAAGCTTTGAGGAGGGATCAAAGACGACTGTTTCGAGAACTTGAGGTCACTAGTGATTGTTACACCCAAGTCCTTCTCAGTGTCGGTGGATTCCATAGCAGTACCCTTAAGGATATACAGAGATTGGGGGTTTCTGTGGCCGATATGCATCACTTTGCATTTCCCCACGTTAAAAGGCATTTGCCACGTGTCCGACCACTCCCCAATCTTCCCAAGATCTTCCTGCAGGCGGGCAGTATTTCCATCCTTTGCAACGTTCATACCAAGCTTGGTATCGTCGGCAAATTTGGAAATCTTGGCAACCATGTCACCGTCCATGTCGTTGATGTAGATGATGAATAGTAGTGGTCCCAGGACAGAACCTTGAGGCACCCCGCTAGTAACGGGCACCCACTCAGAAGACTGTCCATTTACCACCACCCGTTGCCGTCTGCCACTTAGCCAGTTCTCGATCCAGCCGGCTACCTTTCCGTCTATGCCAAGCGCTCGCACTTTCCGGAGAAGGCGGCGGTGTGGTACCTTATCAAAGGCTTTCTGAAAGTCTAGGTAGACCACATCCACCGCCTTGTCCCAATCGTGCTCACTGAAAACGAAGTGGAAGAATTCTACAAGGTTCGTCAGACATGACCGTTGCCTTCGGAAGCCGTGCTGGGAACTCCTCAGTAGCAGGTTTGACTCTAAATACGACGTTATTTTCTCCACCATGATGCTTTCCATGAGTTTACCGACTATCGAAGTCAGACTGATAGGTCGGTAGTTCGACGGTTGGTTACGGTCTCCTTTCTTGAAGATAGGAGTCACCTCCGCCTCACGCCAGTCTCTAGGAACGCATCCGGTCCGGATTGACATGTTAAAGATAGCGCACAGATGTCGTGATACTTCATCGCACACTTCCTTCAACACTTTAGGTAGAAACCCGTCCGGTCCAGGGGACTTATTCGTCTTTAGGTCAGCGATCTTTTTCTTTATTTCTCCTTCGGTGAAGTCTATTGCCTCCAGCTTTTCCCCCGAGTAGGAATCCGTCGGCTGGGGAATGGGACCACACTCTTCAGTAAACACTGAAGAGAAGTAGTCGTTGAGGAGGTTAGCATTTTCTGCATCTGAATGCTTTAATGTCCCCTCCTCATTCCTCAAAGGGCCAATCGTTCGACGGATTGGTTTACGGCTGTTCACATATCCAAAAAACTCCTTGGGATTCTCTTTACAGAGTCTCGCCACTCGGAGTTCCTCAGACCGCTTAGCCACCCTTATGCTGGACTTAACTCTCCTGGCTAGCCTCCGGTATTCGTCAAAGTCCCCCGAGATCTTCGATTGCCGGTACACATTTCTCTTCTCCCTAAGCAGCTGCCCGATTTCTCGATTAAACCACTTTGGTTGAACAGAAGACCGACGGGGGCATTTCAGAGGGATAAAACGCGATTGAAGACTCATGAATGTGGTTTTGAAACTGTTCCAAGAGTCTTCAACAGCATCGCACTCTTCTAGCCTTGCGTCAGTCAGTCCCGCGCGTAGACCTGCAAAGTCTGCTCTTCTTAAATCCAGTTTCCTTGATTTACTAATTGCAAGCTCTGCCTTGGGGACTTTGACTACAAATCTAATTAGTCGGTGGTCACTGCCACCGAGCTCTTCGCCAACAGAGAGGTCCTCAACGATGTCATCCTCAGAGGTGAAAACCAAGTCGAGGATTTTGTCTCCTCTTGTTGGCTCTCTCACCCATTGAGTGAGGAACTCGTTGTTCGTGAACTCCAGGAGTAGTGCGTTCTCGCCACAGGGTTCCCTGGTTTCCCAGTCAACTTGTGTGTTGAAATCACCCATGACGATACACACTCTGTCTTCGACAAGTTCTCCTAGTAGCTGGTACAGATCTCTGTCCTTTTCAACGAGTTGGGCAGGAGGTCTATAAAGCACCAGGGTCCTGTATTTGGCAGGACCTATCTCTAGGTCAACACCTAGTAGTTCATGGTCGGATACGATGTTGCAATCCGTCGAGTTGAGAGTATCCTTGACATACAACATCACACCGCCACCCTCTCTGTCTGGCCTATCTTTCAAGAAGAGCTGGTAACCGGGAATCGTGAATTCACCTTCAAAGTCTAGGTTTGAGGTTTTTATCCACGATTCTGTTATGGCTACCATTTCGGGTTCTTCCGTCGCTACGAGGCCACGGAGCTCAGGAAACTTGTTCCTGATTGACCTTGCATTGAACAGAAGAACTTTCAGGGAATCCCCGACTGTAGGACCTTCTACGCTCTTCCGTTTCCCGGCTGGTTTGTTGGCGAGGCACCCCTTTTTGCGACCTCTGAGAAGGTCGTTCCTGGAGTGACACGGGCATACTGGCGTACGTCCGCCCTCACTCTGGGCCGGATACTCCTTTCGGTCCTCTCTACGACATCCTGGATCATGTTCGACAGAAAGGCCTTTCCTTTAAAGGAAAGATGTACCCCATCCCTTTGGTAGAGATCATTTCTACCATAAAAGGTGCGGTACGGGTCCACAAAAAAGACCCCCTCTGCCGTACACAAATCTGCCAGGCGCCGGTTTAAAGACACATTCATTCAGTGAGCGGTCCGTGTTGGACCTCTCCTCGGGAGCATCCCGACTACCACGCGCTTGCGGGTTTTCAGCCCACAGTCCTCCACGGCACCCATGACCGTGTGGAGGATTTTATCTGTAGGGCCTACCCTACCTCCTCTCAGGTACAGGTCGTTTCCACTGACCATCAGAGCAACGACTGAGCTCTCATAAATCTGTGATTTCTCAGCCTCTACTCTGATGTGGTGGTTACCACATCCTGGCAGGCAGCTTACCTTAACGCTTGTGCGAAGGCGGGCCGCTAGCAGGGGGTGCAGGTCCCGTGCCTGGGAATCGCCCACAAGGATGACCCTGGCACATTTGCCTGCTGAGCTCAGATTCTTTATTTTCTGAGGCAAGCTCTCCGATTCCTCTCTTTTCCCCATCATGGTCTTTTCAGGCATTTCTTTTTTCTTTTTCCTCTTATTCTTCTTCTTCTCTATCATCTTTTCCCCCTTGTCATCCTTTTCATTAACTTCTTCTACCTTTTCTTCTTCTATTTCCCCCTCTTCCTCTTTCTTCTTTCCCTTTTTCGCCTTTTTTTCTTTTTTCCTTTTGGTGTCACTGCCACATTCGGGCACGGGCTCTCTGCAGAGGTGGTGTTTGCCACAGGACTCGAGAGATCGTTTAATTTCTCTTCGAGCCTGCGGATCTGGTGGGAGTGCTCCTCCTTGAGCCTCTCGATTTTCTGTTCGAGGTCCGTAGTTCTTTCCCTGTAGTAGGCGACTACTTCCTCCACTTCCTCCTTTAAAATGCAAGTGGTGCATACACTGTCTGGGTGGCATTTCGCATAGCAGCCTTCCGGGAAGTCAACGCACCACTTGTCCTTCTTACATGTGGCACACGTGAATTTTAGCGCTGCTGGACCTTTCTTTCCTGCCATTTTGAACACTCTATTTCTTAAGCATGTGACCAATCAATATATAAAAAGGGGTTGGTGAGTTCTCCCCGCGTGAGCCGCTCCCGCCTATTGATCGGAGTCGTTTCGGAGTCTTCAAGAAGGCACGCTCCATGTGCTGCTGTTCGTCCGACCGAGTCGTAAAGCCTCGGCGTGCCGTGGCTCCCAACCAAGCAGCACAGACGGTCCCCGAAGGGGCCATCGATTTCTAACCAGGTGAACAACAACGAAGCACACCCTTACTAAACTCCTACTAGTTCCCTTCACAACGGCCAGGATCTCGGAGTAGCGTTCAATGGATATCCCGCCACACCAAGGAACTCGACCCAAGGCTTTTTATTGGCCTGGCAACCAACCTGGGAACAAAGGGCCGTCACCTCGGACCGATGCTACCAGAGGCACCCGTCAACGGGCACTGGAAACGGTCAATAATTACGCGCCAGGGAAGGGGTTAACGGGGCACTACCCTCATCCCATTCATCGTGCCCCAACGCCTAGGACACCTCTAGTCCTAGTCTCTCGCAACCAGTGAGCGTCGATTGGCGTTGTTTATAGAGGTTCCAAAGCCTCTCTTCTGACGCGTGAGGTAGCTGCCAGGTCCTTATATGTAGATAGAGGGAAAAAAGGGAAAGAGTGACATGATAGGAGTAGGCTTTTTTTGTTGTTGTTTTTCTTTTTGTATAAGTGGGAAGTAAGATAAAAGTAAAAAAAAAAGAGAAGGATAGAGTAGAAAAAAGAAAAGATGACGCACTTAGTCTGGAACCTCGTTTCCGCCCAAATCGACAAGGAAAGCCCTACCAGGGGTACCCAGAAGAGGTACCCCCGCCGACATAGCTCGAAAAGTCAAAGGTCCACACAAGTTCTCTTCCCGCGACAAGGGGACGTCACCTCTTCCTCTAGAGAGAGAGAGAGAGAGAGAGAGAGAGAGAGAGAGAGAGAGAGAGAGAGAGAGTGTGTGTGTGTGTGTGTGTGTAACAAGGAAAAGAAGTACCCTAGGATACCTTACGGTCCATTCAAGGAGGGTACCTTTGGACTAGCAATCGTCGAGCGGGCACATGGCTGCTCAATTGTTTTGCATCCTTAAACGGCCACTTTTCAAGACTTTGTAGGTCTTGACTTGAACTGGTCAACAGATTCACTGTTGACAACTTCCACTGGAAGTGCGTTCCACTTACCGCAGATACTGTAAGTGAAAAAATTTCCACACAGATTGCGGATGTAACGCTTCAGTTAAAGTTTGAAGCCGTGATTGCGCGTTCTGTTTTCACTCAGTGTGAAAATATCCCGGTAGTCAACATTGTCAAACCCTCGAAGTATTTTGAAAACTTCGATGAGCTGACCACGCAGTTTACGGGTTTCCAGCGAGAACAGATTTGATTCCCTTATTCTATCCTCATAACTTTTACGTTGCATAGAGGGAATTAGTTTGGTTGCCCTAGCTTGTACGCATTCCAACCTTGCGATGTCCTTTCGAAACGAAGGACTCTAAAATTTTACGGCATACTCCAGGTGCGGCCGAACGAGGGAGTTGTACAGACAAAGTACTATCTCCTTGTTACGGTATCCAAACTGGCGCTTAATATAGCCTAACATCCTTTGGGCTTTCTTCTCTGCCTCAATGCACTGTTTCGAGAACTTGAGGTCGCTAGTGATAGTAACACCCAAGTCATTCTCAGTGTCACTTGATTAAAGAGCAGTACCCTTAAGGATATAATGAGATTGGGGGTTTCTGTGGCCGATATGCATTAAAAGGCATTTGTTCACGTTAAAAAGCATTTGCCACGTGTCCGACCACTCCCCAATCTTCCCAAGATCTTCCTGCAGGCGGGCAGTATTTCCATCCTTTGCAACGTTCATACCAAGCTTGGTATCATCGGCAAATTTGGAAATCTTGGCAACCATGTCACCGTCCATGTCGTTGACGTAGATGATGAATAGTAGTGGTCCTAGGACAGAACCTTGAGGCACCACGCTAGTAACATGCACCCACTCAGAAGCCTGTCTATTCACCACCACCCGTTGCCGTCTGCCACTTAGCCAGTTCTCGATCCAGTCGGCTACCTTTCCGTCTATGCCAAGCGCTCGCACTTTCCGGAGAAGGCGGCGATGTGGTACCTGAACAAAATGCTTTCTGAAAGTCTAAGTAAACCACATCTACCACCTTGTCCCGATCGTGCTCACTGAACATGAAGTGGAAGAATTCCACAAGGTTCGTCAGGCATGACCGTTGCTTTCGGAAGCCGTGCTGGGAACTCCTCACTAGCAGGTTTGACTCTAAATATGACGTTATTTTGTCCACCATGATGCTTTCCATGAGTTTACCGACGACTATCGAAGTCAGACTGATAGGTCGGTAGTTCGACGGATGGCTGGGGTCTCCTTTCTTTAAGATCGGAGTCACCTTCGTCTCACGCCAGTCTCTAGGAACGCATCCGGTCCGGATTGGCATATTAAAGATAGCGCACAGATGTCGTGATACTTCATCGCACACTTCCTTCAACACCTTGGGTAGAAAACCGTCCGGTCCAGGGGACTTATTCGTCTTTAGGTCAGCGATCTTTTTCTTTATTTCTTCTTCGGTGAAGTCCATTGCCTCCAGCTTTTCCCCCGAGTAGAAATCCGTCGACTGGGGGTGTGGGACCACACTCTTTAGTAAACACTGAGGAGAAGTAGTCATTGAGAAGGTTAGCATTTTCTGCATCTGAGTGAGTTAATGCACCCTCCTCGTCCACTAAGGGCCCAATCCTACGATGGATTGGTTTACGGCTATTTACATAGCCGAAGAACTCCTTGGGATTCTCCTTGCAGAGTCTCGCCACTCGGAGTTCCTCAGTACGCTTAGCCACCCTTATGTTTGACTTCACTCTCCTGGCTAGCCTGCGGTACTCGTCAAAAGCACCCGAGATCTTCGATCGCCGGTACGCATTTCTCTTCTCTCTAAGCAGTTGGCCGATTTCTCGATTAAACCACTTTGGTTGAACAGAAGACCGACGAAGGCATTTCAGAGGGATGCAACTTGATTGAAGACTCATGAATTTATTTTCGAAATTGTTCCACGAATCCTCAACCTCTTCGCCTCCTGCTAGCCTTACATCAGTCAGCCCAGCTCGAAGGCTTGCAAAGTCTGCTCTTCTCAAGTCAAGTTTCTTTGATTGACTGGCAAAAGACCTTCTTACCTTCGGGATCTTGACGCTAAATCTAACTAGCTGGTGATCACTGCCACCGAGCTCTTCGCCTACAGAGACATCCTCAACGATATCATCCTCAGAGGTGAAGATAAGTCGAGGATATTGTCTCCTCTCGTCGGTTCTCTGACCCATTGAGTGAGGAACTCGTTGTTGGCGAACTCCAGGAGTGGCGCGCTCTCGCCACAGGCTGCTCTGGTTTCCCAGTCAACTTGTCTGTTGAAGTCGCCCATAACGATGCACACTCTGCCTTGAACAAGCCTCCCAGCAGCTGGTACAGTTCCCTGTCCTTCTCAACGGGTTGGGAAGGGGGTCTGTAAAGCACCAGGGTCCTGTATCTGACAGAACCTATCTCTAGGTCAGCGCATAGGAGCTCGTGATCGGATATAATGTTGGAGTTCGTAGATTTGATTGTATCCTTGACATACAACATTACACCGCAACCCTCTCTGTCTGGCCTATCTTTGTGGAAGAGTTGGTAGCCAGGAACCGTGAACTCGCCTTCAAAGTCTCGGTTTGAGGTTTTTATCCACGATTCTGTTATGGCTACCATCTCGGGTTCTTCCGTCGCTACGAGGCCACGGAGCTCAGGAAACTTGTCCCTGATTGACCTCGCATTAAACAGAAGAACTTTCAGGGAATCCCCGACTGAAGGACTCCCTACGCTCTTCCGTTTCCCGGCTTCTTTGTTGGCGAGGCACCCCTTTTTGCGACCTCTGAGAAGGTCGTTCCTGGAGTGACACGGGCGTACTGGCGTACGTCCGCTCTCACTCTGGGCCGGATACTCCTTTTGGTTCTCTCTACGACATCCTGGATCATGTTCGACAGAGGCCTTGCCTTTAAAAGGAAAGATGTACCCCATCCCTTTGGTAGAGATTATTTCTACCATAAAAGGTGCGGTACGGGTCCACAAAAAAGACCCCCTCTGCCGTACACAAATCTGCCAGGCGCCGGTTTAAAGACACATTCATCGAGTGAGCGGTCCGTGTTGGACCTCTCCTCGGGAGCATCCCGACTACCACACGCTTGCGGGTTTTCAGCCCACAGTCGTCCACGGCACCTATGACCGTGTGGAGGATTTTATCTGTAGGGCCTACCCTACCTCCTCTCAGGTAGAGGTTGTTTCCACTGCCTATCAGAGCAACGACTGAGCTATCAGAAATCTGTGATTTCTCAGCCTCTACTCTGATGCGGTAATTACCGCATCCTGGCAGGCAGCTTACCTTCACACTAGTGCGAAGGCGGGCCGCTAGCAGGGACTGCAGGCCCCGTGCTTGAGAATCACCAATAAGGGTGACTCTTGCACATTTGTCAGCAGGCGACTTATTCTTTCTCCTCGGAAGCGACTTGCCGCTTTCCTCTTGTATCTCTACATTTTTCTTTTTTTTCTTCTTCATCTTATTTTTCTTGTCTTCATTTGTTTTCTCTTCTTCCGTTTCTCTTTTCTCTTCTTCTCTTTCCACTTTCCCTTGCGCACCAGTAACGCTCGAATGCTCTACACTGGGGTGAGCAGCATTAAGGTCCTTTTTCTTCTTTTTCTTTTTCTTCTTCTCATTGGCTCCGCATGGCAGAAGTGGGACTGCCAATGTAGTTTCACCTCCCTGGGCTGGAGTCACATCGGCGGAACCACCCAAGTCAGTGGGACTTTCGTCTCAAGCTTGAGCTGACTGGGCCTCTAGTTTAGAGGCTAGCTCTAGGATTTTTTCCTCGAGACGCCGAATCTGAAGCGCGTGCTGCGCTTCTAGGGCCGGTACTTTACTTTCCAGCGCCCTAGACTTTTCTTCAGAGGTTGTGAAGAGTTCCTTGAGTTCATTGCAGTATGCCACTGCCTCTCGGACCTCTCCTTTAAGGATGCAGTTGGTGCATATACTTCCCGGGTGGCATTTCGAAAAACATCCTTCCGGGAAGTCCACGCACCACTTATCCTTCTATCATATTCCACATGTATATTTGAGTGCAGCTGGACCTTTTTTCCCTGTCATTTTGAACACTTTCTCTCTTTCAAAACTTTGTGACCAATCAATAGAAAAAAGGGGGTTGGTGAGTTCTCCCCGCGTGAGTCGCTCCCGCCTATCGATCGGAGACGTTTCGGATCTTTCAGAAGGCACGCTCCATGTGCTGCTGTTCGTCCGACCGAGTCGTCAAGCCTCGGCGTGCCGTGGCTCCCAACCAAGCAGCACAGACGGTCCCCGAAGGAGTCATCGATTTGTCACCAGGTGAACAACAACGAAGCACGCCCCTTACTAAACTCCTACTAGTTCCCTTCACAACGGCCAGGATCTCGGAGCAGCGTTCAATGGATATCCCGCCCCACCAAGAGACTCGACCCAAGGCTTTTTATTGGCCTGGCAACCAACCTGGGAACAAAGGGCCGTCACCTCGGACCGATGCTACCAGAGGCACCCGTCAACGGGCTCTGGGAACGGTCAATAATTACGCGCCAGGGAAAGGGTTAACGGGGCACTACCCTCATCCCATTCATCGTGCCCCAACGCCTAGGACACCTCTAGTCCTAGTCTCTCGCAACCAGTGAACGTCGATTGGCGTTGTTTATAGAGGTTCCAAAGCCTCTCTTCTGACGCGTGAGGTAGCTGCCAGGTCCTTATATGTAGATAGAGGGAAAAAAGGGTAAGAGTGACATGATAGGAGTAGGCTTTTTTTGTTTTTTTTCTTTTTGTATAAGTGGGAGAGATAGGATAAAAGTTAAAAAGGAGAAGGATAGATTAGAAAAAGGAATGAATGACGCACTTAGTCTGGAACCTGGTTTCCGACCAAATCGACAAGGGAAGCCCTACCAGGGGTACCCAGGAGAGGTACCCCCACCGACATAGCTCGAAAAGTCAAAGGTACACACAAGCTCTCTTCCCGCAGCAAGGGGGCGTCACCTCTCCCTCTACTTTCTTTAAGAGAGAGAGAGAGAGAGAGAGAGACAGACAGACAGAGAGAGAGAGAGAGAGTGTGTTACAAGAAGTTACAAGGATAGTAAGTACCTCAAAAGAACATTCGTTCCATTTCAATGGAGGTACTTTTTTTGTATTTATTTGCTACATCCAAACTTTTTATTATGCTACTTGTGCTACATTATGCAAGAGTTAACTCTTTTTTGTCAATTTGCTGTTCTCTCATAACTTACTTATTCTATATAATATTTTACATGCTAATATATATATATATATATATATATATATATATATATATATATATATATATATATATATATATATATATATATATATATATATATATATATATATACATTCAACTTAGATTAGGGTTTCTCGTCCAATATTAGAACATAAACTCGTTCTTTGTCTTTGGTTAATGATTCTGAGCTATAAAGAATATTTAGAACATATTCATGTCAAAAAGCATTTTATTATGATTTCATACAATAAATATATTTTATAATAAATACAATTAATATTTTGTAAATCTTAAAATTAGCATACAAATTTTATTTTAACTTATTAGTCACGTCACATATTATGTTAGATTTCTTAAAATTTTGTCTAATTTCTTTTTAAAATTTTCTACTGTATTACATTTCACTACATCCTCTGGTAATTGATTCCACTTGTTCACAATTTTATACGCAAATGAGTTCCCACATATATTTGTGCGAAAATTCTTGGGTTTTATTTTCATTCCGTTTGATCGCGTAGTATATGTGCTAAACTGAAACCAAATATTAGAGTCGACATTTTCTATTCCTTTTAGTATTTTAAACATTTCTATTAATTGACCTCTCAATCTTCTTGTTTCAAGGCTGAATAAATTTAATCTTTCTAATCTTGTTTCATAATTATAATTCCTTAGTTCTGGAATCAATTTCGTGGCTCTGGCTTGTACTTTTTCTAACTTCTCAATATCTTTTCTTAAGTAAGGAGACCAGGCTTGGGAACAATATTCTAATTGTGGCCTTACTAGTGCATTGTACATATTCAGAATTGTAATTTTATTTTTGAAAGTGATTTGGCGTTTTATATATCCAAGAATCCTTTGCGCTTTCTTTTCGACTTCGATGCACTGCCGTGAAAACTTTAGATCGTTTGTAATGTAGACACCTAGGTCTTTTTCATTTTCAGTTTCTTTGATCTCATTGTCGAACAGTTTGTATTCTCTCCTTGGATTATTATAACCAATATGCATTATTTTACACTTTTCAAGATTTAAGGGCAATTCCCATTTTTCCGTCCATCTTACTATTTTATCAATATCATTTTGAAATTCTTGAACGTCCTGTTCAGTAATTATCCCTTTTCCTAATTTACAATCATCAGCAAACTTAGAAATTTTCGATAGTAGGCCATCATCTATATCATTAACGTACATAATGAATAGCAACGGGCCAAGGACAGAGCCTTGCGGGACGCCACTACAAACGGAAACCCATTCTGACGCTTGTCAGTTTATAACTACTCGCTGTTTTCTATCCGTAAGCTAATTTTCTATCCATTTTGCAATTTCGCCTTTTATTCCAAAGGCTCTTACTTTACACATCAACTTCTTATGCGGAACTTTATCAAATGCCTTTCGGAAGTCTAGATACAAGATGTCAACCGATCTATTATTGTCGTACAAGGTATTTATATAGTGAAAAAAATCTAGTAAATTTGTGAGGCAAGATCTCTTTCTCCTGAAGCCATGCTGAGAATCATTTAGGAGTTTATTCTTTTCTAAATGCTCTACAATTGTATTGGAAATGTGAGTTTCAAGGAGTTTCCCAACTACGGAAGTTAAACTTATAGGGCGAAAATTGCTGGCAGTCTCTTTACATCCATTCTTAAATATTGGCGTTACATTTGCCATCTTCCAGTCTTGAGGAACAATTCCACTCTCTAGGGCTAAATTAAAAATTTGCGTAAGATGTTCTGCTACTTGATTTATGACTTCTTTTAAAACTCTTGGGTATATTTTATCCGGTCCCGGGGATTTAAATTTATTCATCTTCTCTATTAGTTTCTTTGTGTTGTCGACACTGCATCGAACCGATTCGAGTGGTATAATATAAGCCTTTCACGTGTTTCTATATAGTCATACGAGTTACGCTCTTTTGTGAAAACAGATACAAAATATTCGTTGAGAGTGTTTGCTATTCCAATATCATCGAATTGCAAATTATTGTACTTATCTCTTATTGGGCCAATATTGTTCTTTATGGGTTTTCTGCTGTTTACTAAGGCAAAGAACTCTTTAGGATTATTTTTGCAATTTTGAGCTGCTCTTATTTCTTCATTTCGTTTGCTTTTGTAATCTCGGCTTTAACTTTTCTTCTCAATTCCAAATAATGATTCCTGTTTTCTATGTTATGGTTGTATTTTAGCCTTTTATATGTTTTATCTCTGTTTCTAATGAGTTTCATAATTTCTTGAGATAGCCATTTCGGTTTATTAACATTTTTATCTTTAATAACAGCCAGTGGCATGAATTGAAACTGTTTGTTGAGAAGATTGTTTTTAAATTCATGCCATGCTACGTTTATTTCTTCATTATTTATCCTAAAAGTGCTCAAACTCTTTCTTAGTTCAGCATAATTTGCCCTTTTGAAATTAAGTTTAGCGGTAGTGTCATTTTGTAGGACACGTGGTATATTAATTTCAAAATCTACTGCGTTATGATCACTATTTCCTATTCTGTCTCCAACATTTAAATTTGAAATCAATTCATCGTCTGATGTTAACACTAAATCCAATATGTTTTCATCTCTTGTTGGTTCTTTCACCCACTGAGTCAGGAAATTATCCTCAATAAAATTAATCAATCTTTGTCCTTCTGAGTCTGCAGTTTTGTTAGGCCAGTTTATTTTAGCACAATTAAAATCTCAAATGATCACTGATAACTTGTCTTTACAAATGTTCGTTAAGTATTCATAAAATTGGTCATCTGTCTCCCGGAGCTTATGTGGACTCCTATAAACTAAAATAACATATAGGTTCTTTTTTTGGTTTATTTCAACGGTTACCATTTCAAAAACAGAGTCAGTGTTACATTCTAGAGGGTGCAAATTTTCGCGTACATATAAAAGAACACCCCCACCTTCTCTCTGTAATCTATCTTTATGAAATAACTTGTATCCTTTTAACTGGAATTCTGAAATAATATCACGTGACTCTGTATGTATCCATGTCTCAGTTATTCCTATGATGTCGTACTTTTTGGTCAATACCAGCGCTCTGAACTCCGTAAAATTGTTTCTAATTGATCTTGCGTTAAAGACTAAAGTTTTTAATGTGTTTAACTGATTTCTTCTGAATTGGGGCTTCGATCATTTCCCTGTGGTTCTTGACTTGGTGCTTTATTTTTCATTAAATTTCGTAGGTTAGTTTGTAGCAATTCTCCATATTTCATTCTACCTTTTTTGGAGAGATGGATGCTATCCTGAGAAAACAAGTCTTTATTGTGGATGAAAAGTAGCCAGGGGTCAATAAATTTAACATTCTCCTTCTTGCAAAGATCTTCTAGACGATGATTTATCCCAATTGCCCGACTTAGATTTTCGTATTTCTCGTAAATTCTTGGTAGCACCCCAACAACAATTGCATTATCCGTTTTGGTCTTGATTGTTTTTATCATTTTCTTGTAGTCATTCATTATGCTTTCCGAACCTTGATAGTTTTTTTAGTTGAACACATCGTTGATTCCAACATTCGCTATGATTTGACTCTCTTTGCTTTTCATCTCAAAGTTGTTTAATTGTTCTGTTAATTGCTCAATCTTTATTCCTGGATAGCATCGGAATTTGCGCTTTTTGATGTTTCAACTTCCAAAGTGATCGATTTGATTCCGAATTATTGAGTCACCAGCTATTCTGGTTTCATCTTCTGTTTGACAAGCGCACTTCTTTAATTCGAGGGCATTGATGCGGTTTTCCATAGAGCTTATTACAGACATCTATTTTGCCTTTTCGATATCAGTTTTTGTTTTATTTTGCAGAATTAGCATATACTTCCCGACGTGATATTCTCAAAGCATTGTTCTTGAAAATCGATGATCCAACGTGTATCCTTGCCTTTAAAGCAACAATGCTTTAATTTGGGGGCTCCGGGCATCCTTCTTTTTTATAATAACCTCACTTTTCTTCACTTTTCTTCGATTTCACTTATGTACACTTATACTTGACCACACCGTTTTATGCTTGATTCAATACACGTTAATTAAATACTAGATCCTACGGTAGCGAAAATTGGTATTTAGAACTTCACTTTATATTAGAAAATTGCTAAACAATATGATAAGTACACTTACTTACAAATTTTAATTGCAAAATAGATTTATTATTACAGACTAGTCGATTTTAAAAAGAACGTGCTAAAAACCAAAGCCTATCAACCGTTAAATATCAACCGAAATGAAATCGATAATTCACTAAATCAAAGAGATATATCTTGTATTAAAGAAAAATTAGTATTTAAAACATATCTTTATTCCTGAGAAATTTCTAACAAATAGGGAATATATACTAAATAAATTATGATTTTAGAACGAAATATTTTTAGGAAATTACTCGCTTAGAGAGAAAGATGAAGCAAAATAGCGCAGGCAGAAACACGAGGCGGATTAAGGGATAACAAAGGCTCTGTTGTGATTGGTCAACGGCCTGTAACAGGACGGTTAGCAACAGGAAAGAACAGAATTAAACGAAAAAAAAGGGATAACTCAAAGACAATATTGATAAATAAAATAATTTATTAACACTCAGAAATTACTAACAGTTAGGTGTCTATTGAAGATGAACTTAGGAGATGACAGCAAAAAAAACAAAAAAAACGGCCGGATAGTGTCGATTATGTATTTATTTATATACACGCGCACACACACACAAAAATATTTAATTGTAATAACAATGAAACAAATCAAATTCAAAAAGAAAAAAATCGCTTTAAATATAAGTAAATTATGTCAAAAAAGAATTTTAAGAATTAGATTCGAGCGCGCAACACTGAACACCTGTGAACAAGACAAAGAATGGCGGGAAACTGAGAGAGAGAGAGAGTAACAACAAGGAAAGAAGGTACCCTAGGAGGCCTTACGGTCCATTCAAGGAGGGTACCTTTGGACTAGCAATCGAGTGGGCACATGGCTGCCCAATTGTTTTGCGTCCCTGAACGGCCACTTTTCAAGACTTTGTCTAGTCTTGACTTGAACTGGTCAAGAGAATCACTGTTGACAACTTCTACTGGAAGTGCGTTCCACATACCGCAGATACTGTAGGTGAAAAAATTTCCACACAGATTGCGGTTGTAACGCTTCAGTTCAAGTTTGAAGCCGTGATTGCGCGTTCTGTTCTCATTCAGTGTGAAAATATCCCAGTAGTCAACATTGTCAAACCCTCGAAGTATTTTGAAAACTTCGATGAGCTGACCACGCAGTCTACGGGTTTTCAGCGAGAACAGATTTAATTCCCTTAGTCTATCCTCATAACTTTTATGTCGGATAGAGGGAATCAGTTTGGTTGCCGTGGCTTGTACGCGTTCCAATCTCGCGATATCCTTTCGCAATGAAGGACTCCAAAATTGTACGGCATACTCCAGGTGCAGTCGGACAAGTGAGTTGTACAGGCACAGTACAATCTCCTGGTTCCGATAACCAAACTGGCGCTTAATATAGCCTAGCATCCTTTGGGCCTTTTTCTCCGCCTCGATGCACTGTTTCGAGAACTTGAGGTCACTAGTGATTGTTACACCCAAGTCCTTCTCAGTGTCGGTGGATTCAATAGCAGTACCCTTAAGGATATACTGAGATTGGGGGTTTCTGTGGCCAATATACATCACTTTGCATTTCCCCAAGTTAAAAGGCATTTGCCACGTGTCCGACCACTCCCCAATCTTCTCAAGATCTTCCTGCAGGCGGGCAGTATTTCCATCCTTTGCAACGTTCATACCAAGCTTGGTATCGTCGGCAAATTTAGAAATCTTGGCAACCATGTCACCTTCCATGTCGTTGACGTAGATTATGAATAGTAGTGGTCCCAGGACAGAACCTTGAGGCACCCCGCTAGCAACGGGCACCCACTCAGAAGACTGTCCATTCAACACCACCCGTTGCCGTCTGCCACTTAGCCAGTTCTCGATCCAGCCGGCTACCTTTCCGTCTATGCCAAGCGCTCGCACTTTCCGGAGAAGGCGGCAGTGTGGTACCTTATCAAAGGCCTTCTGAAAGTCTAGGTAGACCACATCCACCGCCTTGTCCCGATCGTGCTCACTGAAAATGAAGTGGAGGAATTCTACAAAGTTCGTCAGGCATGACCGTTGCCTTCGAAAGCCGTGCTGGGAACTCCTCAGTAGCAGGTTTGACTCTAAATACGACGTCACTTTGTCCACCATGATGCTTTCCATGAGTTTACCGACTATCGAAGTCAGACTGATAGGTCGGTAGTTCGATGGTTGGTTACGATCTCCTTTCTTGAAGATTGGAGTCACCTCCACCTCACGCCAGTCTCTAGGAACGCATTCGGTCCGGATTGACATGTTGAAGATTGCGCTCAGGTGTCGTGACACTTGATCGCGCACTTCTTTCAACACTTTAGGTAGAAACCCATCCGGGTCAGGTGACTTATTCGTCATTAGGTCACTGATCTTCTTTTTGATTTCAACTTCGGTGAAGTCCATTGCCTCCAGCTTTTTTCCCGAGTAGAAATCCGTCGGCTGGGGGATGGGACCACATTCTTCAGTAAACACTGAAGAGATTTAGTCGTTGAGTAGGTTAGAATTTTCTGCATCTGAATGCTTTAATGTCCCCTCCTCGTTCCTCAAAGGGCCAATCGTTCGACGGATTGGTTTACGGCTGTTCACATATCCAAAAAACTCCTTGGGATTCTCTTTACAGAGTCTCGCCACTCGGAGTTCCTCAGACCGATTAGCCGCCCTTATGCTGGACTTAACTCTCCTGGCTAGCCTCCGGTATTCGTCAAAGTCACCCGAGATCTTCGATTGTCGGTACACAGTTTTCTTCTCCCTAAGCAGTTGGCCGATTTCTCGATTAAACCACTTAGGTTGAACAGAAGACCGACGAAGGCATTTCAGAGGGATGCAACTTGATTGAAGACTCATGAATTCATTTTCGAAATTGTTCCACGAATCCTCAACCTCTTCGCCTCCTTCTAGCCTTACATCAGTGAGCCCAGCTCGAAGGCTTGCAAAGTCTGTTCTTCTCAAGTCAAATTTCTTTGATTGACTGGCAAAAGACCTTACCTTCGGGATCTTGACGCTAAATCTAACTAGCTGGTGATCACTGCCACCGAGCTCTTCGCCTACAGAAACATCCTCAACGATATCATCCTCAGAGGTGAAGACCAAGTCGAGGATATTGTCTCCTCTCGTCGGTTCTCTGACCCATTGAGTGAGGAACTCGTTGTTGGCGAACTCCAAGAGTAGCGCTCTCTCGCCACAGGCTGCTCTGGTTTCCCAGTCAATTTGTCTGTTGAAGTCGCCCATAACGATGCACACTCTGCCTTGAACCAGCTCACCCAGCAGCTGGTACAGTTCCCTGTCCTTCTTAACGAGTTGGGAAGGGGGTCTGTAAAGCACCAGAGTCCTGTATCTGACAGGACCGATCTCTTGGTCAACGCCTAGGAGCTCGTGGTCGGATATAACGTTGGAGTTCGTAGATTTGATTGTATCCTTAACATACAACATTACACCGCCACCCTCTCTGTCTGGCCTATCTTTGTGGAAGAGTTGGTAGCCAGGAATCGTGAATTCGCCTTCAAAGTCTTGGTTTGAGGTTTTTATCCACGGTTCTGTTATGGCTACCATTTCGGGTTCTTCCGTCGCTACGAGGCCACGGAGCTTAGGAAACTTGTTCCTGATTGACCTTGCATTGAACAGAAGAACTTTCATGGAGTCCCCTAATGTAGGACTCCTTTTACTCTTCCGTTTCCCGGCTTCTTGTTGGTCGCGGTGGCACCATTTTTGACAACCTCCGAGAAGGTTGTTTGGGGAGTGACTCGGGCGTACTGGCGTACGTCCGCCTTCCAAATGGGCCGGATACTCCTTTGGTGCGCTCCACGACATCCTGGATGAGGTTAGCTAAGAACGCCTTGCCCTCAAAGGAGAGGTGCACCCCGTCCCTTTGGTAGAGGTCTTTTCTACCATAGAATACGGCGTACGGGTCGACAAAAAAGACACCCTCCGCCGTACAGAGGTCTGCAAGGCGCCTGTTTAGTGACATGTTCCTCAAGTGGGCAGTCCGGCTTGGACCCCACCTCGGTAGCATCCCCACCACGACGCGTCTGCGGGTTTTCAGAGAGAGAGAGAGAGAGTTACATAGAGTTACATAGAGTTACATAGATACACAGATCACACGGGCCTTACGGCCCAGACTAAGGTGATCTGGCCTTAAATCTACTGCCACTTGCACATAGAATAGTAGAAGTAAAGGATAGAAAAGTTTTAGGCTCTCCCCACCCTCCACTCCCTCCGGCAAAAGCCGTACAGGAAATAATTTAGCAAAAGTACCTTGCAGGTGTAAGACAGTACCTGAAGGAAATTTGCATTGAATAGTAATTAAATGAAATGCATGTGAAAACCACTTACATACACCTGAAAGAGTTATATTTTAGTAATATTATTTTATTTTGTAGCTTATCCTAAACAATTCCAATATTTGTTAAGTATTTGTCTAATCTCATTTTAAATGAGTCTATAGTTCTGCTGTCCACTACCTCGTTTGGCAAATTATTCCAATCATTAATAATCGAGTAAGTGAAGAAGTTTGTTATTACATCCATAGTGGCTCTTTTACCCTGAAGTTTTGAATCATGTCCACGGGTGGGACACTCCCCTATCAGTGTGAACAAGTTATTGGCATTAACGTTGTTAAATCCTTCAAGTATTTTGAAGCCTTCTATAAGCTGCCCCCTTAGTCTTCGTTTTCTGACGGAAAATAGATTGAGTTTTTTTAGCCTCTCGTGGTAAGGTTTGTTACGTACTGACGGGATAAGTTTTGTCGCTCTATGTTGTACAGCTTCTAATTTATCTATGTCTTTTATTAAGTAAGGGGCCCAGAACTGTACAGCGTATTCGAGATGGGGCCTGACAATACTTTTATATAATGACATAATTATCTCCTCGCTTTTATAAGTAAAGTTTCTTTTTATAAATCCTAGTGCTGTGTTAGCTTTGTTTGCAGCAGCTGCGCATTGGTTTGATGTTTTTAAGTTTTCCTTAATTATTACTCCTGAATCTTTAACATGCGAGGTTGTGTTTATTAAGCCGCCTTGCATTGTATAGTTGTATTTTTTGTTTTTTGTTCCGCACTGAAGGATTTGGCATTTGTCGATATTAAATGGCATTTGCCATTTCTCAGACCATTCGGTAATTTTATTTATATCAGCTTGCAGGCTAGCCCTGTCCTCTTCGCATAATACTGAGTTACCTATTTTCGTGTCATCTGCAAATTTAGATATGATATTATTTATTCCAACGTCTATGTCATTGATGTATATAGTAAATAAAATAGGCCCCAGGACTGATCCCTGGGGAACACCGCTGGTAACAGATACCCAGTCCGATTCCACGCCATTTATTATCAATCTCTGCTTCCTGTTTTTTAACCAGCTACTAATCCATCCGTATATATTACCGTTAATTCCTAGCGTACGCACTTTGTTCATGAGTTTCTGATGGGGAATTTTGTCAAATGCCTTTTTGAAATCTAGGTAAATTATATCTAATGATTTAGTATCGTTATATAGTTTGAAAAGGTTATGGTAAAAGTCAAGGTTTGTTAAGCACGATCTCTTAGACCTAAAACCATGCTGGCTATCTCGTATAAGGTTATTGTTTTCGAGGAACTCTACTAGCTTGTCTCTAATGATCGTTTCGAGCAACTTTCCAACTATTGAGGTTAAGCTAATGGGTCTGTAATTACTGGCCTGGTTTTTACATCCCTTCTTAAAGATAGGTGTAACGTTAGCTTCCCTCCAATCATCAGGGACGACCCCATGCTCGAGAGATTTGTTAAAAATGAGAGCAAGTGACTCTGCTAACTCATTATGGACATGTTTTAAGATTTTCGGGTAAAATTTATCAGGACCAGGAGTCTTGTACGAGTTCATTTTCTTTAATTTATCAATTACTAGTTGCGGATTTACTTTCAGGCTCCTTAGTGATTGGTGTCTGACCTGTATAGACTCGTTGTTATCGTTATTAGTATATCCTAAGGTGAAGACTGAACTAAAAAACTCGTTTAAGATATTAGCCATACCCATATCATCTGAAATAATTTCACCCAACTGGTTTTTCAATGGGCCAATCCCGCTTCTCATTTGCCTATTTCTATTGATATAAGTATAGAAGTGTTTGGGATTAGTGGTGCTTGCTTTCGCTATCTCGATTTCGTATTGACGTTTCGTTGATCTTATGAGTGTTTTAACCTTTCTTCTGCTAGTGTTATATTGTTGCTTAACTTGATAGCTTCTATTGTGTTTTAATAATGTGTGGAGACGGTTCCTATCTCTAATTGCTCGTTTGATGTCATTATTAAACCACGGCGGATTGCCTCTATTCGCGTTACTATTCCTTGTCTTAAGAGGAACATGGTTTTCTTGGGCTATAAAAAATAGTTCTTTAAATTTATTCCAAAGTTGATTTACATCTTCTATTTCTATCAGCTGCTCGTGAATATTTCCCAGGGCTTCTCTGAGGCCCTTTAAGTTAGCTTTACTGTAGTCTGGTACTTTTGAATAGTTATTGGTAGTTGAATACCTGGCATTTAGATCAAAGCGGATTAGTTTATGGTCACATGTACCTATATTTTCCGCTACGGCCAGAGTTGATATTAAATTTTCCTGGGATGCAATAACTAGGTCTATTATATTATTTTCTCTGGTTGGCTCCCTTACGCATTTGTGTAAATAATTAGTATCGATGAAATTTGTCATTAATTTTTCTTGTTGGCTAGTCCCTATATTCAAGTCCCAGCAGATATTAGGTAAATTAAAATCTCCCAGTAATAGCGTTTGTTCCTCGTGTAATGTTTCTTGTAAGATTCTATGTATTTCCAGGTCCTCATTAACGGTAATATTTGGGCGACGGTAAACAGTGCTTATGTTTATTTTAAAATCTCGTAAATGTAGTTTAACACAGATCAGCTCCACTTCATTATTTGTAAGTTCTACCTCAGTTACTTTTAATTCTGATCTTATATATAGTCCCACTCCTTCTCCAAGCCTTCCATTGGCCCTGTTTTTGTAAAATAATCTATAGCCTTCTAGCATGTATTCACATATTAAGTCTTTTATACCAAATTGTAGATGGGTCTCAGTTATGGCTATGAGAGAGAGAGAGAGAGAGAGAGTTACAAGGAGTTACAAGGAAAAGAATTACCTCAAAGGCCTCGCGGCCCATATTGAGGAGGCACTTTTTGTGGTTTCGATTCTTAGCATGTACTGATTACTTGCTATGAGATCATCAACTTTTCAAATATAATTTGTCAAATCTACTCTTGAACTGTTCAACACTGCTACTCTCAACAACCCCCGCTGGTAGTTTATTCCATGTGTCGCAAATGTCATATGTGAATGACTTACCCACCGGAATGGTATTGAATCTGGGCAGCTCCACCTTCCACCCGTGATTTCGAGTCATATTCCGGTTGAGGATAAATAATTTGGTGGAGTCGACATTTTCAAATCCTTTCAAAATTTTAAAAGTCTCTATTAGACGACCGCGCAGTCTTCGAGTCTCTAACGAATAGAGATCGAGCTCTTGCAGTCTTTCTTGATATGACTTGTTCCTTAGCGATGGGATCAGTTTCGTGGCCCTGGCTTGCACCTCTTCCAGACGATCGATGTCTTTTCGATAATGAGGAGACCAGAACTGAACAGCGAACTCTAGGTGAGGCCTCACCAGTGAGTTGTACAAGGGCAAAACAACCTCTTTTGTTCGAAAGCTGAATTGCCTTTTGATGTAACCCAACAAGCGATGAGCCTTTTTCTCCACCTGTAAGCACTGCTTCGAGAATTTGAGATCGCTGCTAATCAGCACACCTAAGTCCTTCTCGACATCAGTAGACTCAAGACGCATACCTTGTAGCTCGTAGCCTGACTGGGGGTTCGCATACCCGATGTGCATCACCTTAAACTTGTCTAAGTTGAAAGGCATCTGCCACTTGTCAGCCCACTCGCCGATCATCCGTAGGTCATCCCTCAACATCTCGATGTTTTCGGGATTCGCTACATTAGCTCCAAGTTTTGTGTCGTCGGCAAATTTCGCTAGACGACTCACCAGTCCTACTTCTATATCGTTGATGTAGATGATGAATAATAGAGGGCCTAGCACGGAGCACTGAGGGACTTCGCTCGTTACTGACGACCACCGAGAGAGAGAGAGAGAGAGTAAGAAGGAAGAAGGAGTAACAAGGAAAGTAAGTACCCTAGGAGACCTTACGGTCCATTCAAAGAGGGTACCTTTGGACTAGCAATCGAGCAGGCATATGGCTGCTCAATTCTTTTGCGTCCTTAAACGGCCACTTTTCAAGACTTTGTCTAGTCTTGACTTGAACTGGTCAACAGATACACTGTTGACAACTTAGACTGGAAGTGCGTTCCACTTACCGCAGATACTGTAGGTGAAAAAGTTTCCACACAGATTGCGGTTGTAACGCTTCAGTTCAAGTTTGAAGCCGTGATTGCGCGTTTTGTTCTCACTCAGTGTGAAAATATCCCGGCAGTCAACATTGTCGAACCCTCGAAGTTTTTTGAAGACTTCGATGAGCTGACTACGCATTCTACGGGTTTCCAGCGAAAACAGATCTAATTCCCTTAGTCTATCCTCATAAATTCTATGTCGGATAGAGGGAATCAGCTTGGTTGCCCTGGCTTGTACGCGTTCCAATCTCGCGATGTCCTTTCGCAATGAAGGACTCCAAAATTGTACGGCATACTCCAGGTGCGGTCGGACAAGTGAGTTGTGCAGGTACAGTACAATCTCCTGGTTCCGATAACCAAACTGGCGCTTAATATAGCCTAGCATCCTTTTGGCCTTTTTCTCCGCCTCAATGCACTGTTTCGAGAACTTGAAGTCACTAGTGATTGTTACACCCAAGTCCTTCTCAGTGTCGGTGGATTCCATAGCAGTGCCCTTAAGGATATACTGAGATTGGGGGTTTTTGTGGCCGATATGCATCACTTTGCATTTCCCCACGTTAAAAGGCATTTGCCACGTGTCCGACCACTCCCCAATCTTCCCAAGATCTTCCTGCAGGCGGGCAGTATTTCCATCCTTTGCAACGTTCATACCAAGCTTGGTATCGTCGGCAAATTTGGAAATCTTCGCAACCATGTCACCGTCCATGTCGTTGACGTAGATGATGAATAGTAGTGGTCCCAGGACAGAACCTTGAGGCACCCCGCTAGTAACAGGCACCTACTCAGAAGACTGTCCATTCACCACCACCCGTTGCCGTCTGCCACTTAGCCAGTTCTCGATCCAGCCGGCTACCTTTCCGTCTATGCCAAGCGCTCGCACTTTCCGGAGAAGGCGGCGGTGTGGTACCTTATCAAAGGCTTTCTGAAAGTCTAGGTAGACCACATCCACCGCCTTGTCCCGATCGTGCTCACTGAAAACGGAGTGGAAGAATTCTACAAGGTTTGTCAGGCATGACCGTTGCCTTCGGAAGCCGTGCTGGGAACTCCTCAGTAGCAGGTTTGACTCTAAATACGACGTGGAGAGAGAGAGAGAGACTGAGAGAGAGACTGAGAGAGAGAGAGAGAGAGAGAGAGAGAGTGTGTGTCTGTGCGTGTGTGTGTGTGTGTGTGTGTGTGTCTGGCCATTCCACGAGAGTGTTTAAAAATCGATTTGACGACTATTTTACAAATGTAAATATTAAATTGTATGAAACAGATGAGAACGTCCACTGAACTTGCAAGAAGGGTACTGACGAAAAATCAGGCGTTTATTCCACTAAAAAGTATGTGTACAATGCGTTTTCCATAATCCATTAGCATTTTTCCCTCACTGTATTCCTTTACCGCTATCAGGCGATACGTGTGGGAAGATCTTTCTTATTTCTCCCTGTTGTTAAGGAAAAGCAATTTTCTTAGAATTCCATTAGATTCTTTCATGAATCGTGGGTGTACAAATAGGTATGTGAGTAACGGTAGTCCTGGAGCTAATAAAAATCGATCAAAATAAACATAATTTATTTTAGGTGCACAAGTAAAACAGTGTGTATCAGCACTAACTTTCGAGTTAACGGTAGGTAATCCGGCCCCTTTAAATTGTAAGATAAATCATCCTGTTAGTTTACTGATTTAGTTAGTCTGCTGTAGCTTTCCACCGTCTCTTTTCATCTCTAGCTATCCGCAGTGGGGTACCATATGTAGCGTGTTACACCTGGTACCCAGAGAAACTGCACGTCCTCACGAGTGCAAATAGGGAAAGTCACGCTCACTCGGTTGACTTGAACTCTTTGACCAGATCTAGGGAAGCTGGGGCACTTCTTCCCGGTCCCTCTTAGCACCGCTTTTTTCTGCGACTATCCCATCAACCCTTTCTCTACCCGCACGTAGGTGGATGCTGTAGCGAGAACTACTAACTCTGTTTCAACCGAAAGCTAGAGGACCAGGATGGCCTTCCGGTTCGAGCGCCTGTAGGAGCCGCACCCTGCTTCCTCGAAGCAATGTAGGTCGTGTATTTTCTAGGAGTTCCTCTTTCGGAAAGGGCAAGGGATTGAATCTGATGCATCATGTGCAGCCTGGGACTTCCGAATGAGTGGATTTTACCCCCTACCCCAATCCCGAGTGCTCCCCTATTACCCTAGTAGAGCTGGTGGTTTCACGCCTCGCTTCGACGAAAACCAGGATTCCCCTCCCCACCGTGACCGTTTTCTCTATGGCGAAGTGGCTACGCGCCTTCACAAACTCGTTAAACTCGAGAGGCAAACACTTCGCAGGTGGTCACGATACCATCTTTGGGGGGTTTCTAAGGCTGTCCCCCGTAAAGATGAGTGGATGAAGAGAGTCTCAGGTCCCAGGCAACCATCCAATGCTGGAGGGGGTGACTCGGTGGTACAGATCCTCCAAAAGAGGGATTCACGCATTCGAAGCTACCCTGCCCACCAAATGTTCCGAGGCGAATGGAGAAAAAGAATCGCATGTCAAGCCCATCCTACCCCAGTAAGTCCTCGGAGTCGATAGCGTTTTCAACGGCTAGTAAATCTCAGAGTTTTGCCTCGAGGTATCTACGGGCATTCCCGTGATGGTTTGCACCTAGAAAGTGGCCCCTCATCTCCTCCGAGCTAGGCATATAGGGCATATTCTTTCAATGGAATTGCCGTGGATTCCGGGCCAACTGGGAGTTACAAAGACTCGTATCCTCCCATTTATCGTTAGTTATGTGTCTACAGGGGACCATACTGTACATTGTAGCCATGCTTCATTCCCACCCTTGCAGGATATAAGGTTTTAGCTACCCCTCCACTCGCCCTGAATACCTGCTTCCTGCATTGACCTTGCAGCTGTACCTGGATAGGTGGCCTACATTTATTTCTGCGTACATTTCACCCTCAACCAACTCTGACGAGTGGGACTTTCGCTACGCCGTGTCACATTTGCCAAGGCTCTTTCTCCACCCTGGGAATTTGAACAATATGCAGGACTTTGAGTTATTATGACAATTTCATTGCTGTGGGCCTATCTACAATTCCTAGTACGTCTGGTCGTTTTGTCACGTCGCCCGCTTCCTTGATGGTGGGTTGAGTGTGAGGTGGAACTCAGAGAGAAGCGTTAAACTTACCTGTGCTATTAGCGTAGCACAACGATCTCACCGTTGGTGAATTTCGTCGAACTAGGGCTAGGTTTTATGTTTAGAAGCACGCCCGCCTCTCTCCTTGTCAGCCATATGTGTTTCCACTTAACACGAGTATTGCAGAGTATGCAAACGAGTCAAAAGGATGCGGGACAAGTTCTCGCAGGACCACCTCCTCTCATCAAGGAGAAAGGGACTGCAATCTCGGACCCCACGCCGTGGCGGAATCCTCCGCGGCCGCTATATCATTTTCTAACCGGGATGCTGCTCCGCCAGTATTCATTGCATATTGTGATGGTGTTGATGGCCACCGACTGGACTTTACCCCCCCCCCCCCCCGAATGAGATAACGCTTCAACGACATGCTTGGTTCTGGCACTCTGCCAACCATGGCCCTGATGAGTTGGGAAATGTAAAGCGGTGACCTCATTAATGCTAAGCGGACGAGATTCCCAAATGCGCAGCAAGATTGTTCCAAGACGCCACCTTGGTGCTAAAATTACATGACCAATGAAGTAACAAACATTATTTACGTAGCAGTTTTAATGATTTTGCGCATGCGCACAACTCGGATAATAAGAATTTTATCGGCTCCGTAAACCTTGAAATATCAAACTTGAGATATTTGAACTCTATCACTCATTCAACAAAGAAGATCTATTTTTATCTTTGTGCCTCCCTACTGGCGATGACATCTGAACGTTTGCCTGCCTTCCACCCAACGATCACGGAGAGATCTGCCCTAATTTTGGTGCTAGAACAAGTTCTAGACTTGCACGCCCTCTTGGTCCTGTTTTCCCATGTATTCTCCATTTAAGATACCTTCGTTGGTTTTCTGCCCTTAATTTTAAGCAAATAATGATATAATAATAATTTTATCTTTTGATTTACCCGCAACATTGTCCCTCCTTCTCTATTCTGATCTTCTGTTGTTGCTCACCATTTCACTTCTGTTCTCTGCTTCATGATCGAGCTAAGATTTGTCGCAGATACGGCGGAGGGATTTCCCGATTTTATCCCTTAGGCCTATTTCAATCAGAATGAAAAAGGATCGTGTTCTCTACTTTCCGATCTTTTCTCTCTGAATGCATTTGCACATGCTCGTGTGCGCTCTTATTTTGTTATGGTTCATTCCTATAATAATCAAGAATCGTATTAACCCGTCATTTTCCTTAGCTGCGGAGTAGTCGGGCTAATTACCGATGGAGGGCAGGTCGAAAGTATTGGGATGGACTTGTTGTGCTCAAGAGGTCTCCACATTTAGTGCTTAACACCTTTTTGCCACCCTTGATTCTCTCACATCACTACAAGGTTATGGCTCAGTTAAAGACCGTTTCCTAGTTGTTTTGGTTATTGGAAAGGGAAAATTGTGTAATCCAACGAGAGAAAGTTCATTTAGCTGACAAAGGATGAAGAGGGCAGACGAAAGAAAAAACACAAACACATAAACACAAAACATAGTTGAAAAAAAGATCAAGGTGGAAAAGGATTGATTCGTTTGCGCATGCGCTGGCTCAAAATTACGACTCTCCTAGAATCAACTAAGAGAAGAACTTCAGAAGACAGAATAGAACATACGAGTAATTGCCCTCAGTGAAGTGAGAAGAAAATTAGGACTATGAACTATAGAATTAAAAAATAGTCGCTTACTCTGTAATAACGGTAAAAACAAGACGCATACAATAGATCAAGTTGCAAGATTTCTCATACGCCATCCTTCTTTTAAAGGTGCAAGACCAAGCAAGAAAACCCAAGCCTTCATAAAGAGAACAAACCTACAGAAACTTGACACCCAAAACAAAAAAACGACTTACAATTTGCCCTAGTAAAAAGGTCTAAGAAACTTCATCATCTAGTTACAAAATCATTAGAAAACCAACACTAGCAAACAACAAAGCATGGAAGTGAGGTCATCTAACACAAAAAAAAAACAAGTAGGGCTAGTAAAAGAATTTTAGAGGATAGTGGAAAAATGAGACAGGATCAAAGACTTTGAGAAGAAAAGAATACACTAAACTGAACCTAATTAAGAAACGATTCGCGAAGATCATCGAAAAAATTATACAAATATAATGAAAATACCAATTGAAAACAATGTCACTAAAACAGCTAAAGCAAAGCTAACCTTGGGTATGCGCATAGCAAATGCAAACACTAAAGCACAAAGAAATGATTACAATCTACATACAGAAACAATATTTACAATTGACCAGACACCAGATATCATTTCTTAATAAATAAGACCCAAATCCCTTTGAGAAAAAAAAAATCAAACACCTAGAGGAAATGGTGTAAAGGTCGGCCATATAAAAGCATATGAAGATCTCTTTTATGATCCGTTTAAATCCCGTTGAAAAAGAAAGAGGACGCCATTTTTCTACCCCACTATAAATATGTTAAGATCAAAGTGGAAATCAAAAAACGACGAATAACAAAAATAAACAATTATATTAAATAACAAACAGAGGAATCTGCGGCATAAACAATTTAAGCAAAGGATAGTGATAATATTTCACTCCAAATACCTTGATAGAAATTATAAATGCACTAAAAGGGATATTTCTAAGTATTGAATGCAACAAAACGTTAATTATAATTTGATAAATGTAGGGACAAAATGACCGAATAACGAACAAACTATGCAAACTCACAATTAAATAAGCTACCAATTAATAAAGATAATTAAGGTTAAATTGAAACAGTAATTATTTTACTTAATAATGGCTGATAAAATTTAAATTCAATTATATCATGGGAGCAGTCAATTTCAGACAGAAACAATCGACAGTCACAATAGGTGAAAAAAAAACATTTAACTGAGTGAAATGGTCTTAAAAATATATACATTATACACACACACACAATACTTTCCAAAAGTAGAGAACAAAATCCCCAAATTTACATTTTCGTGAAAATATTCCTTTAACTTCCATGAGAATTGCACAGAATATTCTTTGAGATTTGCCTCTGATTGTGTCCGCGTTTCATGTCATAGAACAGCGGCTAAAAAAAATCCGAGAAAAGCAATGTGTATTGGAAGAAAGGATGCTTCTAAAACTAGAGAACGGCAACATATATGTAACTTTCAGTCTACATGTAAAAAATCGTAACTCATGTTCAATAACCCATCGACTGCAGCTTTTCGTGAGAGCAGTGGCCTGAAAAAGCTAAGAACGCTCGATGGTATAGGTTCGAACCCCATCCATTATTCATTATTTTCCTTTCATTAACAACCAAAAGAGTTAATATTATTTTTTCCGTTTGCCATATCTCTCTCTCTCTCTCTCTCTCTCTCTCTCTCTCTCTCTCTCTCTCTCTCTCTCTCTTCTTTCTTAATCTATGTTTGATCCTTGTTTGGTCTTATAAAAAGACGAAAGCGTTTGTGAATCAATCTTTCTTTATTGGGACCACGTGTATTGTAGACTGTACTGATTGCATTACTCATTTATCAGGATGTGAAGATGAGCGAAAGTGGACAAATCCTTCAAAAAGCAGGTCATCCAGTTTAAGAGTGAAGAAATGCCACTTTCTAACATTTAGAGGTATTGTAATCGGTTAAAAAGTATGATTTCATGCAGAATAAAGCTCCACGAGGAAACTGGGAGCTGCAAGCATGGCTGTGGAGTCGGTAGGCTAAAACCTCGACTCCGACTCCTTAGATTATCAATAGTTCGACTCTTAAAAATCCTTTATTGCATGAAAAGTGTGATGATGGCTTTCCTCTTTATTGAGTTTATCATCTGGCTATTTTTCCCACTCATATTTTATGCCATGTGGAAATTTTATTTAGAAAAGAAAACCAAATTAAGAGTTTTGGAAGATCCCAAAAGAAAAAAATTCCTGACATGCATAATTAAAGCCAAAATTTAAAAGAGAAAATATATCTTAATATATATATGTGCATAAAATTAAAAAAATCATACGTATACAAATTTTTATGAGTAAACAAAAAACCAAAGACTAAAAATTTATTTAATTATTATTTTTAGAAATATTATTGCTTCTGCAAGATCTTGCTAAATTGAAGCTCTAAGATCTGATTTTATAAATTTGAATGCAGAAAACAATCTTTCAACACTGACTTGAGATGGGGAAAACGTAATTACTATCATAGCTGCGGGTTTTATAACTTCCAGGTAGGTTTGGATAAGCTCGTGTAGTGGTATTTTCTATTTTGCAAGAGCGATTATATTTGAATATCTCTTCAACAGTTGAATAAAATTCCTTATTGGATTTTTCAAAGTTTGCATCAAAAGGTTCAATTCCTCTCGGTTTTCATTCGATTTCTCTTTTCTTGTTCTTTCTGATTTAAATATTTTTCAAAATTGCATTTAATCATTGCAAGAGGAAGAATGAATATTTTCTTTAAGATCATGCGTACCCCTATATACTCACACATTCATATATATACCTCGACATATATATGTGGAGGTATGCCTGTGAAGACATTCGCTCGGCGCAATGGCGCATACACAAACACGGGCAGATAGCCGACCCTCGGCTTCCTGCGATATTCTTTGGGGCAATTAAAGGAGTGGGGCACCGTCTCCTTGATTTTTATACAAGGTCGCTTTACCTTGAAGCGTGGTGGTGATCTGAGGGCGGGTGGGACCAACGGCACAGGTCTTCGAGAAGATACTTCGGGGAGTCCTAACGAGGAGGACTCGTAGATGGGGGTTTTGAGTACTTCTTGTTGAAGAACGAGATTTTCTCTGCTCTAGAGAGATGGAATCTCAAACACGAGACTGTTCTGCGGTTCGGCAGGGAGTCTCAGACACGAAGGAACGGGAGTCTTGAAGGGGGTCCGAGATGAAGGGGGGCGCACAGTTCTCCGGGAAGAAGGGGGCTGGATAGCTTTCCTCTGAACAGGGGCCAAAACTTCACGAAGGAAAATCTGCTGGTAAGATCTTCACGCCGAGGTACGACTCGAACATGGGTTGCGGGATTTCGCGTGAGAACAGATAAAACGGTCTGGACGGAGGAACTGCCAGACTCTCAATCTCCTTGAGGAATAGCGGACTCAGGGTTAAATACCCAGGTGGCTGGTCGGATAGATAACTCGATGGCATAGCCGTTCCTAGGGGATTCTCGACGTCAGTCTATGTAAACTTACTTCGAGATAATGAGTCGGATCGGACAGTGAAGTTTTCCTCATGATATAGTGGTAGGGTTAGTACGGTTGCGCTCGTGAGGAAATAGACATAGCTGGAAAGCATGGGGTGAGAACTCGGCGTTTTCGCGGGGTAGGGGGGATCGAGGAGCGGCCGAAAGCGAATACAGCTGGGTCGGATGACTCAGCGCGGGACAGCTTCCTTCTCGAAGATTCTAAACCTTCCACGCACATCGGAGCATGTGGTTTAGAGCGAAGGAGCTGAAAGGGCTATTCCAAGAAGAGCTTCCTTTCTCGCTGCTCCTTCGAAGGCATCTCCTCACACGCCTCCCTTTCCGAAGATGACATTTTCCTGATACGTAGAGGAGGGAAAAAATTTTTACCTGGGTCTACAGGTGTACAATAAGGGCGGTCATTTAAATTTGAGTAGACACAGCGGTCACCAAATAAAAGAATGACTTTCGTTTAATTCCTGAAGCAGGGTATATTTAAAATAAACTGTCTTCGTTAACCAGCGAACAAAAAAATAAATAAATTCAGGAAATAGTTAAATGCGAGATACAAGAAAATTCAATTTAAATAAAGATTCACTCATGAAAAGGGTAGTGAAACCATATTCAAATACAAAAAAAAATACAACGCAAGAAACAAATACACAAAGGACAAATATGTAAAAAAAAAAAATTACAGGGAAACCAAGGAGCATAAACCTACACAGTTAGGACGGAGTTGTAGGATTATTAAAAAGGGGCGAGTACACAGACTCGATTATATACACGGGAGTACAAGACTTAACACAATTTACTTTGCAGAGGGAGGATTCTCGACCGGATTTCTACTCAGACAGTCTGCATCACAGGGTTCTGCCCCTTTTATGTACACTATTTGGAACTGGTATTTCATTAGAAGTAAACCCCAACGCTTAAGCCTTCCGTTTTGGCTTTTACAATTCTTTAAATAAGCCAATGGGCGATGATTGGTTTCGATAACTATTGCCATCTTCTTTATACTGGACCAAAACGCAACTGATGCCTTCACTACAAGCACCCGTTCATGTTCCAAACGGTTTGCTCGTGTTCGGGAGTCGCAATATGGGAGCTGACGTTAGTTTTTCCTTCAGCTGACGGAAGTGGGCGGTCGCCTTGGGGTTCCATACGAGGAGTCCGGGGAACGTTCCTTTAGCAGGGAACTAAAGAGGGACGCTAAAGCGGCGAAATTCGGGACAAAGCTTCTGTAATAGGCCATCGATCCGAGAAAAGAGCGTAATTGTTTTTTCGTACGCGGAAGGGGCATGTCGGTGATGGCCTTCACCTTTTCTTGCTGGGGTGCCATTATTCTGTGGGGGGGCTTCCTTTCACGCTGGTCTTTCGAGGGCATCCCCTCACAATATATATATATATATATATATATATATATATATATATATATATATATATATATATATATATATATATATATATATATATGATATTGAATCAGCCATGTTGTTTACAAACAAACGCGTTATGTGGTGATTGTGCATTCTTCATAAACATTTTTAGAAGCTCTTCCAAGAATTTTCTTGAAAGATTCTGAGAAGACTTTCATAGTGTATTTATGTAATGTATGTGCGTACAACGCTACAAAAGCTACTTAGTGATATAATTTAGATAAATATGTGAAATATTGTTATATTACTCGCGACCATAAGTAAATTTCAAAAACACAACTTTCTAGGATTGCTTATCTTTATAAGATAAAAACAGGAGTCGGAGTCGGAGTCGGAGTCGGAGAAAACGATCACCCTCGCAGAAACACTCCCATAGCATATGGCACAATTGAGTCCCACATGCACAAAAAAGACGGTTAAATTTGAAAGTTGCCACTTTCAAATTTAACCGTCTTTTTTTATGGTGTGGTGGCATGCTTTCAACCGCTGGAGTCTGTCCGCTTGTCCGTTTACGCGGCAAAGTTAACGCAGCGGAATACAAAAATCTGTTTCAGGAATATCTGATCCTCTCTTTCCTAACATCGGGAGTACTTTAGCCTCTTTTTTGTCATGCAGGACAATGTTCCCTGCCACACACCAAATAATGTGAAGAAGGTTTTAGATGCTTAAAATAACGACGGGATTAACTGGCCTGCGCTGAGTCTTTATTTAAGCCTGATAGAAAACCTATGGAAGATAATCGAGGAGAAGATTTTGGCTCGGAAACCGACGAAAGTTGAAGATATCTGGCAACATTTGGAAGAAGAATGGGGTAAAATCACGCCAGAATAATGCAACAAATTGGTGAAGTCCTGCGGCAGAAGATATGTGCTCAAGTCATTCAAAACAAGGGACTGTCTACATAACTTCTTATTAATGTTTCGTTCATTTGTCTTTCTCTGAGACAATTATCTGGTCTCTGGTTATGGATAAATTTGTAGCGCCCAATTGCAATGTGGAGTAGAGCCAACAAGAAACAATACAAATGTGTACTCCATTGGCACTATGAAATCTTGAAATTGGGCACACAAATCGAACATTGAAATATTATACCATCGTGTAATAATTAATTAATGTAAGACAAAACAAATACTTGTAAATAATGTAAAATTACAATTTAATAATCTCTGTATCAATGCAAAACAGAATATTTCGTAATAAGGCAAGTGAAATCCTTGTTCCACCACGGGAACGTACAATCATAAGTACATTATCAAACAGGTGCGGCCGACGGTCTGGCCGCAGAGATAAACAGAGACGGTGGAAAAAGTTGTGCACACCTAGAACAGAATCTGATCTGATCTGACCCTAAAGAGTTTACATGCGCCCGTGAAAAGACAAAATCAATTGTGCTACAAATGTTGGTTGATAAAGCATTGTTAGGTTCCCAAATTCAGATACTACGAGTATCTCGATGCACATACACACTTTGACCAAACAAGCTCCGCTCAGCAGTCTTAGTAGAGAACACCCGCACATACCCTTTGATCCGATAAGCTGCGCCTCGTGTTTAGATTAGAGAATCGAAGTGAAGCCACCTTAATTGGCGTTTGTATAAATAAGCCGACAGAAATATACAATAGCATTATTAGTATCATTATTGTTATTATTGAAGCATTAGATTATCAGTATTAGCATTGACATTGGCCTAAAGCAACACAGTACCTCGTCCTCAATCCGTCCGTCCATAGTCCCAACAATCTGAGTATTAACACTGATAGTCAGCCAAAGACGTGACCACACAAATGAACCACGTAAAACTCAATTTCACTTGCCTGAACCAATTTAGCTCTATGCCAAGATTAAAAGCCTACAAAACCGCCATTCTATCCTTCCGAGTCGTTCCTTCTGCCAGGTTACTATTCGAAGTCAGCGTACAAGTGGATTGCCCAAAAGAACACTTTAGAGTCAGACCAAACTCAACTGTAAGGCCGCCTTACCTTCTCTACCAAATAAATCGGTTCATCAACCGTAACCCCTATAACTGGTGACCTACAGTTGCGCGCATATCTATTGGCAACACATCTCAAATTTTGTAATTTACGAAATTTTATCCGTTACTAGTTCGAAATGTACATATTTATATTATATTTAATTATATTAGCCTAAAAGCAATATATTATAATGCATAAATGATAATAAAACAAATTATTAACATTAAACATGGTATTTATTAGAAAAAACACAAGAAGCAAAATAATTGGTAACATTCATAAATATTACATATATATTATTGTCAACTATAAATTAATACTTGGTATGACCTCCTTTAGTAGCAATCGCAGCAATCAGACGTTTCTTGTAGGTATGAACAAGATTTTTGCAAGTTTTAGTAGGAGTTTTACTCCACTCTTCCACTGCAAAAGCTTTCAACTCTGCGATGCTGCTTGGTGACCTCTTATGAATACGTGAGTTCAGTTCCTTCCATAAATTTTCAATCGGATTTAAATCTGGACTTTAAGAAGGCCATTTCATCACTTTCAAGCAGTGATTGGCAAAATAATTTTGCTTAGGATCATTATCCTGTTGGAAGACTAACCTTCTGCCTAGAATAAGCTTCTTCGCCGATTGTTTCACATGTTTATCAAAAATTCGCTGATATCCTTCGGAATTAATCGTGCCTTCTATCACACAAATTGTGCCAGTACCTGCAACAGCAAAACACCTCCTCAACATGATGGAACCATCTCCGTGTTTCACAGTAGGTATGTCAAAGATGAGAGAAATGGAGATCAGAGATAGATAGATAGATAGATAGGTAGATAGAGATAGATAGATAGAGAGAGAGAGAAAGAGAGAGAGAGAGGGAGAGAGAGAAAGAGAAAGACTGGTAGGTCGGAAAGAACCCGCGATCGGCTTCTTTTTTAGGTAACTTTCGTTTTATAAGACGCCCTACAGCGACCCCAATTGTATCAACGAGAGGTTCCGCAAGATGAAGTGATGGTCTAAAATCACTCCCGGCACATTTGTATAAATAAAGTAAAATCCACTTCCGGCGGGCCCGTATAAATAGTTAAGCGTTGGCGTGGGTAAGATTAGTAATTTGCCAAAGAGCACGCGACGCAGAAGAATTCTTTCTCTCAGCCTCCCTTGCCCCAAGTGCCCAAAGTCAAGAACATTTAAATAAGAAGAAATAAGAACTAGGAACGAGGAGACTCCCACACTAATGTATTCGACTCAGCTTCTCCGCAGCGAAATACTCCCTTGATCCATCCTTTAGGGGCTAGCAGTGGTTGTTAGAAGACAGGTTTTATTCTCCTTCATAACTTTAAGCAGGCCAAGTACTAATCGGCCAAGTGCAAACCCAACCGTATCGTTGAAAAGCAATCAAGCTCAACGCTCATACACCCCCCTCCCAAGCCCTTATCTTGGGTACAAAATCCTCTGGCAGCAGATCCACCGGAATGGTAGTTTCCCTTTTGTCGGTCGTGTACGTTTTGTGCACGTGCTCACGGCTCCTGCCTGGAGTTGATGTGTGTAATCATTTTGCCCATTTAGTTCTTTTTGTATTTCTATGTTGTATCCATTATTTTATTTTTGTTTGTACAGTAGTGAAGATTATTTTGTTTAATCCAGTTTGATATCCAGAACCTCCTAGTTAGTTAATTTAATACGGCCAAGGAAAATAATCACTCTAACTCGATTTAGTGCAACCCACGTTTAAAGTGCATCATTCAGGGCAAGGCCAATCGCTGTGTGTCCTGCCTGTTTGCTACGTTCCCTTCCGAGTAAAAGCAAGCAACCCGGAGATCAGGAAATCTAACCTAACCTACGACATAGAAATATATATATATATATATATATATATATATATATATATATATATATATATATATATATATATATATATTAAGCTGGTGTCAAGGTTTAATGGGGTTTAGTTCTGGCTATCAGAAAATTGTGGAGAAACAATTTTCTTGCATAGGCTACTTACAATTAGAATTTTGTTTACATAATCCCATTGACCTTTTGAATTTATTTATTTATTTTGTTCTTTTCTTCTATTTGGCGTACTTGATGTGTAGACGCCGAGGCCATCGTCTCAATCACAGTAAGGGGCTTTTGCTAAAATCTCTACTCCAGAAATTATTCCGAGTGAGCGAACGGGATAAAACTGGAATCGTACGAAATAATTAGTTGTGTTTTTAATGGTCTTTTTTAGTTGTGATTTTATTTGGGTGGTAAGTAAAACCCATTTGCACTTCCGTTATTGCTTCTGAGGGAAATTATTCGAGTGAATTACAATTAAATCGGGTTCGACAACCTCGCTAAGTTTTTGTTTTGTGTTTGTTCTTTTTTAATTTTGCGTAAAAGTTTAGTGAACACGATAGCATGTCGTCTTTCGAAGTTTTCAAAGCACAGGTGAGTCTCTTGGCCTAAATTGGAAGGATCTAATGGCGTAGATCCAAGAGGAAGAGAGAGCAGTAAAAGCGGAAAGAGGGAAAGAGAAGAGAAAGAACGTAATGAACAAAGAAGAGAAAAAGTAAAGAAGAAAGAGATGAAAGAGAGAAAATTCGTTTACTTGAACTGGAAATGACCAGGACCAGAAACGAAACGATTTCAATTAATTCGAGGACCGATAAAATTCACTCACTTCGAGAATTTTTTTTAAGTGAATCAGTGGATATTGAAACAAACGGCGTAGCCAAGTTTTTGCCTTTACTTAGTACCCAGCTCAGAGACATTTTCATCTCGTTCCCATCAGAGGCAACCATTGATTATTCCACGTTAAAAGCCGAATTGCTTGCTACCTAAAACATGACTCCGGACTTTTACCGTGCAAAGTTCCGGCACTGTCGGATCCAGCCTAATCAAACATTCCGTCAATTTGGATATTCCCTGCAGCGGAATTTCAATTTCTGGTTAAACGCGTCCAAAGTTTCCCAGGAATACGATGATTTGGATGACTTCGTCCTCAAAGACCAACTCTTGGCGTCACTTACGTCGGAGATCAGATCCTTGGCTCAAGACCGGAAGTGCCTAACATTTAAAGAATGCATCGAGGAATTGGATGTTTATGCGGCTAGTCATAATTGCTATCAGTGAAGAAAACGGGGCCACACTCTCCCAAAGCAAATGCTCATAAAACCAAATTCGTTCTCCACAACATGGATAAAGTTCATCAAGATGACTGGTCCGTCAAAACCTAAACCCTTTTCCTGCCAGACAAACGTGAAATCAAACCCTTCTCCTCTAATCTCCCTGCTTCGTCGTTCCCCAGAAGAAATATCGTCTATTACTCCTGTGGAATATAGGGTCATGTAAGAAATAATTGTCCTCAGAATTCTCAATTTAGAGGCGGTCATCCCCACCAGGTGTACAATATAAGTGCCACGCCTGCTTAACCGCCGTCGCAACCAGAAGCATCTCTTCCTTCAAGCGAACCTAGTCCCGCCGGCCACCAGGTGAACTTTCTGTTTAAGAAAAGCACTCCTGGAGGTCTCCAATTCGAAAGTGGAGCGTTAAACGGTTGCGAAATCTCAACTCTCGTGCGCGCCACAGGGTGCGCCCACTTCACTGGCTGGGCCGAGGTCGTTGCAGAGCCCATCAAGTTCTGTGCTGCTTAAATTGGCCAGTCAGCGGGTATCCCCCTTCCCCCCACTCCCACTCCGTGGCTCAACCCGTTACCACCCGATCCTAAGTGGTTCAGATTGGCCAAATATCCTTCCTGAACGAAGACTTTATGAAAAATCAGAAAGAGTGCTAATCTCTTTGCCACCCAACTATGGATAAAGGCACAAAACAAGACGTGAGACTCTATTAGGGGCAACGAGATAATCTCTTTCGTTGTTAGGGAGACCTCCTTTACCGCGTGTGCTCAGCAGGCAATAACACTGAGTCCCAAGTATTATGTGTACCCCGCTCCCATGCCAAACACATCCTTCAAACCGTCCACGATAGTCTCACCTCGGGTCATTTTAGCCACTCTAAAACTGCGCAACAGGTATTTAAATATTTTTATTGGCCAGGTGCATCGGACGAAATCCTGCGTTTCTGTCGTTCGTGGGACATTTGCCAGGAGACAGCGATTAGAGGGTGAGTCAAGCTTGCAGAAGGGCCCAATAATCTCCGAACCCTTGTCCCGAGTGGCGATTGACTTGATCGGGCCGATTCACTCACTTTCAAGTGAGGATCATAGTTATGTTTTAACTCTGGTCGATTTTGCCACCAGATTCCCCGAGGCTGTGCCACTTAAGAAAATTAACAGCATCTCTTGTGCCGAAGCACTCATCACGATTTTCTCCCGTGTTGGGCTGCCGAAAGAGATATTGTCGGATCGTGGCCACCAATTTGAATGTGCGAAAATGTAAATGGCAGTCTCAAAGCCATTCGGAAGAAATTATGTGCCGAACAGCCAAGGGAATGACACATATATCTTCCGGTAGCTCTCTTTGCGTATATAGAAATTCCCCATCGCACCTTGGGTTTAGCTCCGTTTGAATTACTATACTGAAGGAATGTACGAGGCCCCTTAAGCATTTTGAAGGAGCTATTTACAAATCCAAAACTGGATCAGGAAATCTAATCTTCGTACTAGTATATGCTCGAATTATGACAGAGGTTGGAGAAATGCGCCAAAATAGCGATGACAAATCTGAAAATAGAAAATTTAAGCCAGGTGAGGAAGTTTTTTGTTGTTGCTCTGAGCTGAAAACAACGAATTGCTGAACCAATCAATGGAAGGGCCCCTATCAAGTGATCGAGAAACGCGGCCCCCTCGATTATTCGATTGAAACGTCAACAGGAAGGAAGCTTTTCCACGTAAATCTTCTCAAGAAGTATCACCGACGCGCATGGGCTAACCAGATTGTGGCTATAGATGAGGAATCGCCTATAGAGACTAATTATCCCATGGAGCCCCTAAGTGTAGTACAATTGCCTGCCTAGAGCAAGACAGAGAATACCCCCTACTCGTCTTGCCAGACGCAGTTGAATCCTCGTCGGCTGAACTAAAAGTAAGCAACCAGCTGTCGCCTCTTCAGAAAACCAATCTAAAAGCGCTCCTGAAGCAATTCGGTAACGTCATGTCGGAAATTCTTGGCTGTGCAGCCCAATTGGAAGCCAACATCCAATTGATTACCCAATTTCCCGTCCGATCTATGCCGTATCCGCTGCCTATACATCTGAGAGAAGCATTTAATGCTGAGGTTGACAAGCTGTTAAATTTGAAAATAATTGAACCGTTAAAATCAGATTATTGCTCTCCTGTTGTTATAGTTAAGAAACCAGATGGATCATACCAGATGTGCATCGATTTTAGGAAATTAAATTCAGTTACCGTATTCGATACAGAACCGATCCCTCTTATTTATCAGAAACTTCATCTGTTTGAGAAAGCTCAATTCATAACCAAGCTGGATTTGTGCAAGGCTTATTATCAAATTCCGTTATGAGGAGAGGTCAAGAAATACACTGCTTTCCCCACTGAAAAGGGGCTGATGCAATTTCGACGATTCCCCTTTGGTCTTGTCACTGCATGCAGTAACTATAATCGGATGATGAGAAGGATATTAGATGAATTATCAAATATATCATTCTATTTTGATAATATTTATGTGACTACGAATCATCACCTGACTGCTTTGCAAGCACTTTTACTAAGACTTCGGGAGCATAATCTAACTATCGGTCCCAGTAAGTGTCATTTCGCTACAGTACAATTGACTATTTAGGCTTCCGTATTGGAAATAACCGGCTAGCTCCCCAGAAGGATAAAATTCGAGCTATTGTTGAAATGCCTCTGCCCGCAACTAAAAAGCAATTAAGATCCTTTATGGGCTCCGCGTCCTTTTACCGACGCTTTATTCAGAACTTCACCTCCCTCTCCGCTCCATGTGTGAACTTTTTAAAAAAAGGACCCCGAGCATCTCGAATGGAACCCGCTGTTGGTTAAGAGTTTAAATCAACTTAAGGGAAAACTCGCGTCGGTGCCCATATTACGTTTGTCCAATCCCGATGAACCGTTCGGCATTCGAACATATGCCAGCAACGAGGGAATAGGTTGTGTTCTAGTCCAGTACGGAGAAAATGATGAGAGTTTACCCATCGCATATACAAGTCGGAAATTGCTACCCCGCGAAAAGAACTACGCTGTGATTGTGCGAGAGGCCCTCTCGATGATTTAGGGAATTCAAAAGTTTCGAATGTTTTTGCTAGGAAAAGAGATTATAATAGAAACTGACCATAAACCCTTGTCCTACCTCCGAAATGTAAAAACAATACTGGTCGACTTATGCGCTGGAGTTTGTTTTGACAAGAATTTCAATTTAGGACCCTGTATATTAAATGGTCCGATAGCTTAAACAGGAATCCATTGAATTCCTCTTCGAACTGATCCTGATTGAGAGTGTCGTAGCATAGGCTCACGACGATATACTATATATAACTATTCGTTGAGGGGATTATTCTATACTTCGAGTGCGTGGTAATCTGATGACCGAGGTTAGGTTCAAAAGGAGGGGGGAGCTGGAGAGGCTTATGTATCTTCAATATACTTAAAAAGTGGAAGGATAAATAATGTGGCTACCATTAATAAAATAGAGTTTTATTAAATAAACTATCAAACAACACACGGAAGATGTTTACATAAACGGGGATTAAAATGGGAGAAACACAGGAAATGAAAAAGGTCATGGAAATATCTGACTAATCTGAGGATTAAAATTTGGAGAGATTTAAAACGGCAAACAAACAAAAAGGGGGAATGGTTCGCTAAACCATTTAAAGCACAGAGTTGCTTTGACAAAAGGTTAAATGATTAAAGGTAATGCTTAGCTTACGTAATTACAAGGTTGTCGTGCAGAGAAAGACGATGGGAAGGAATATTCGGTCCAACTGGCGATTTCCAGGAAAAGGGGTTCTTTGGGGGGTTGTCCTTAACGAGGGGGGAAGGACTGTCTTCGGGGAGTGAGAGCGAAGTGGGGCTCGGAAGTACGAGTGGTCCTTGTGACAGGCTATCGGAGATGTTCTAGATGAACAATGGAGGTTATTGTTGTAACCAAGCGTTCTCTTGGAGAACGTTAAAAAAGGGGAAATTAAAATATCCTGACGTGATGTCTAGAGACGAGAACCGTTTCTTGACGAATGGGCTTAAAGAACAATGGCTGTTCTAATGTTGTTCTCTTTCTGAACAACAAGGGGAGTGAGAACCGTTTCTTGTCGAACGGGCTCAAAGAACAATGGGCGTTCTAAAGTTGTTTTCTTTCTGAACAACAGGAGGGCCTTGTTGACTTGGCGTCTCGAAGGGCACGAACCTTGGCCCTCAAGGGATATTGTCCTCTTCTGGACAATAAGCGATTTCTCGGTAGAGTTCCTAGGTGCACAAGGGAGACCGGATCGGCTTGATGCCTCGCGAAGATAATCTGGATCTGCTTCAATTGGGAAAAGCTATGGTATAAATAGCCGGAGCCAGCCACTTGGCGTAGGGGACAATGGGGTGGGGGACTTCGATGGAATGTCCCGGTAGCGCCTGGGAAAATATCTTATCTGCCAATAAGCCTAATTCTATCGGGCTAGATCGACGCATAGAGGCGAACGGGGGAGTGAAACTCCTTGATTAAACATTAGCTATGATGGGCGATAACGCGCCTTCTACTCGCAGGATACACGTGGGGAAGCATGTGTTTTAACATGTGATAGGGGCTGAAGCAATGTGGCCTCAGACCGTTCTATCACAGAAAGTAAAGTTTTCTAATTTTTAAGATTAATTTTTTTTTTTTACATATGATCAGGCAATATTTCCATTAAGTTTTTTTTTGTATAGTAGACTGATTGTGCTAACTTTATATTGCCATGCATCCGAGGCAGGTGAGCCTCCTTCTTAGAGGTATTTGTTTATAATTGTGGTTATTGTTAATTATTTATATTTGTAATGATAATCCTTATACATATGTACTCCCCAGCCCTCTATGTGGATTTCGGGTTTGTTTGTTTTTTTTAATTTAGTGCCATGTATTCTTATTTATTTTATGCTTTGTTGTTTCGAAATTACGATGTATACCCTCTTTTTGTCATTATTGGATGTCACTTCTTTCCGCAAGTTCCATCTTCAGGGGGAAGGAGATATCAAGGATGAGGGAAATGGAGATCAGAGACAGAGAAAGAAAGACGGGTAGGACGGAAAGAACCCACGATCGGCTTCTTTTTGAAGTGACTTCCGTTTGATAAGATGGATGCCCTAGAGCGAGCCTAACTGTAACAACGAGAGGTTCCGCAAGATGACGTGAAGGTCTAAATTCACTCCCGCTTGTATAGATAAAGTAAAATCCACTTTCGGCGGGCCCGTATAAATAATTATGCGTTGGCCTGGGTAAGATTAGTATTTTGCCAAAGAGCACGCGACGCAGAAGAATTCTTTCTCTCGGCCTCCATTACCCCAAGAGCTCGAATTCAAGATCATTAAAATAAGAAGAAATAAGAACTAGGAACGAGGAGACTCCCACACCGCTGTATTCGACTCAGCTTCTCCGCGGCGAAATACTCCCTCGATCCATCCTTTAGAGGCTAGCAGTGATTGTTAGAAGACAGATTGTATTCTCCTTCATAAATTTAAGCAGGCCGAGTACTAATCGGCCAAGTGCAAACCAAACCATGCCGTTGAAAAGCAATCGAGCTCGACGCTCATACCCCCCCTCCCCCCCCCACCCCCAAGCCCTTCTCTCGGGTACAAAATCCTCTGGCAGCAGATCCACCTGGAATGGTAGTTTCCCTTTTGTCGGTCATGTACGATTGTGTGCACGTGCTCACGGCTCCCGCATGGAGCTGATTGTGTAATCCTTTTGCCCATTTAGTTCTTTTTTATTTCTGTGTTGTATCCATTATTTTATTTTTGTTTGTACAGTTTTGAAGATTATTTTGTATCATCCAGTTTGATATCCAGAACCTCCTAGTTAGTTCATTTAATTCGGCCAAGGAAAATAATCACTCTTACTCGATTTAGTGCAACCCACATTTATAGTGCATCATTCAGGGCAAGACCAATCGCAGAGTGTCCTGCGGGATTGCCACGTTTCCTTCTTGGTTAAAGGAAACAAGCGGATGTCAGGAAATCTATCTAACATATGATAAGGTATGATGTTCTTTTCCAGCAGAGCTTCTCCAGATTTTCTCCAAAAGTAATGGTGGTCGTTTATGCCAATTAGCTCTAGCTTAATCTCGTCTGATCATAATATTTCACTAAGCTTTGCTTCAGTGTCATCAAGATGTTCTCTGGCAAACTCTAATCGTCTCTTTTTGTGAACAGTCTTCAACAGTGGTTTCCTCCTTGGCACACGCCCATGGATACCCTCATGGTTCAGGTAACGTCGCACTGTTGTCACGTCCACGATTGTTCCACTGCTAGCCGGATTTGCTTTCAATTCCTTGGAAGTGACTTTTTAGATTCGTGTTGACAATTCGAACACAGGAACGCACATATGAAATTGGAATATTCAAACTTGCCGAAATTTTTCTATAACTATTTCCTTGGTTGTGAAGCAAAATTATATCCTTCATATACGAGGGACGGTCAATAAGTTTTGCAATTCGGATATAAGGAAACGAGATATGAGGAAAAGTGTTTTATTATTTTTCAATATAACTACCCTCGACTTCAATGCACTTGCGCCACCTGTCCCTGAGGCTTCGAATTTCCGACAACCAGAAATCTCCTGACTGCTGTTCAATCCACTCCTGGACAGCGAGCTGGACATCTTCATAGTCCCCAAACCGGCGTCCACGCAGTGCAGCCTTGAGCTGGCGGGATAAAAAGTAGTCGCTGGGGTCAGATCTGGACTCTAGGGGGGGGATTGTTGAGCTCCTCGAATCCACCCTCGCGCAGGGCAGCTTGTGCAACTCTGGCCTTGTGAACTTTGACGACGTTGAAGTCGATCATGGGGGGTGAGGTTTCTAGGGCCTCAACGAGCAGAGACCTTGGTCATGGCTGAATTGTCGTGGATGATGTTAATAACACTTCCATGTGATATTCCAAGTTCTCGCTCGATTTCTTCGACCTTCATCCGTCGATTTTCGAGGATCCTCCTCTGCACACGCGCTACATTGTCCTCCTTGGTCACGTCTGACGGGCGTCCTGGACGGGGGTCATCTTCAAGTGACTCACGACCATGACGGAACTCCCTATTCCAGCGAGCAATGGTTGCATAGGTGCATAAGAAGGGGCAGTGTCGGTGTGCACTGCAACCATGCGTTCATGGATCTCTTTTGCATTCTTGCCTTCCTTGGTCAAAAGTTTGATCACTGCGCGGTGCTCAACCTTCTCCATTGTTGAAAAACTTGTGACTGACAATCTGCGATCAGCTACTACTTCTTAAATATACGAGGCAGGAGCGTGCGGCTGCAGGTCCTGACTTGTCATAACTTGTCCTAACATCTCCACAAACAGCCCTTCCCCTTCCTCTGTTTTGCCCTACCGATTCGCAAAACTTATTGACCGCTTCTCGTTAGTAGTAGTATTGTAGGTGAAGGGTCGAGTGAACACAAACTCGGCCTCCTAAAGATATAGCTCGTTCAGGACATAATTTTTAAGGACACACTCCTATTCATGCCTTCATCGCTGAAAAAAATGCCCAAAACAATGGGAATCCCCGAAATGGAAAAAGGTTATTTTCCTTACGATTTTCTTTCAGATGATATGATATATTTTACTTTCAAACTCAAATGTACAGATATATTTTACTTTTAAACAGAAATATGCGCATGTTTTCTCGAGATTAATAAATTGAAAATAAATATTTAATTTATACTACCCAGGTTACATAATAGAGGAAAAAAGCTTTTTCCCAACAAGCTGTGATCTATAATAATTAAATGAGGAAGGTTTAGAATGCCATTTTTATACCTCTACAAATGGGGGAAGAGTGCGGTAAGGGTTGGAAAAAGTAAGATTGGTCGATAATCCAGTTTAAACAAAAGATTAGCTATCTCTTTACTTCATTGTGACTTCTTTGAGAAAAAAAACAAATATGTTTATTCAAGTCGGATGAGGGAGCGGGGTCAAGGTTGGTAAATAAGGTTTGCTAGACGGTCCCGTTTAAACAAAAGATAGCTATCTCTTTACTTCATTTTGACCTCTTAGATAAAAACAAGCAATATTTGTCTCTTTATTTAGCGATTGGAAAACATTTGGGCCAATCAAAGATAACTATCTCTTTCCTTCTTAAATCTCGTGCCTTGAAAATCAAAATAGAGGATGGATAAACATCCAAGTAAACAATATCGAAAAGGAATCGTGGAAAGAGTTTTAGAGCGAAAAAATATGCATGTGATAACATCTAAAATATTGTGAAGGGATGTGCAGTCGCTGCCTTGGCATTGTGTGTGTGTGTGTGTGTGTGTGTGTGTGTGTAGGCTCTGAATCCTTCGAAAAAGGTCACTGACAAAGTATTGGGGTGGAGGGGACACCTGCATATCACCAAGGCTGGTAGTGACCAATGCTAGGGGTGTGGGGGCGGAGGGAGGGGACGGGTAAGGAGACTTGAGTGCGAGTTTATGTGCGTGTGTACGTATCTGTATACGCTCATAGGAGGCCAAGTTTGTGTGCACTCGACCCTTCACCTACAATACTACTCCTATATGATTCTGAGTGTTCGGGTGTCTTCACCATGTTGCTATTTCAAAATTATTGTAGAGATGATTTTTCAGCCGTGTCTAATACCATAATGAACACCCCAAAAAGTTGGCCGTGCAAGTAACCTGCCATCCTGAATTAGTCTAGAATATTCCATTAGTCATTCTCGAACATTCTTTACCACTAATTTTAATAATTTGATTTCTTAAATCATTATTATGTAAACGTTGCCAATACAAGGAGGACAATTACCCTAGGAGACGTTGCGGTCCATTCAAAGAGCGTACCTTTGGACTAGCAATCGAGCAGGCACATGGCTGCTATTGTTTTGCGTCCCTAAACGGCCACTTTTCAAGACTTTCTCTAGTCTTGATTTGAACTGGTCCACGGTTTCACCGTTGAGAACTTCCACTGGAAGTGCGTTCCACTTACCGCAGATACTGTAAGTGAAAAAAACTCCACACAGATTGCGGTTGTAACGCTTCAGTTCAAGTTTGAAGCCGTGATTGCGCGTTCTGTTTTCACTCAGTGTGAAAATATCCCGGCAGTCAACATTGTCGAACCCTCGAAGTATTTTGAAAACTTCGATGAGCTAACCACGCAGTCTACGGGTTTCCAGCGAAAACAGATTTAATTCCCTTAGTCTATCCTCATAACTTTTATGTCGGATAGAGGGAATCAGCTTGGTTGCCCTGGCTTGTACGCGTTCCAATCTCGCGATATCCTTTCGAAACGAAGGACTCCAAAATTGTACGGCATACTCCAGGTGCGGCCGAACGAGGGAGTTGTACAGACAAAATACTATCTCCTTGTTACGGTATCCAAACTGGCGGTTTATGTAGCCTAACATCCCTTGGGCTTTCTTCTCTGCCTCGATGCACTGTTTAGAGAACTTGAGGTCGTTAGTGATAGTTACACCCAAGTCCTTCTCAGTGTCGGTGGATTCAAGAGCAGTGCCCTTAAGAATATACTGAGATTGGTTGTTTCTGTGGCCGATATGCATCACTTTGCATTTCCACACGTTAAAAGGCATTTGCCACGTGTCCGACCACTCCCCAATCTTCCCAAATCTTCCTGCAGGTGGCCAGTATTTCCATCCTTTGTAACCTTCATACCAAGCTTAGTATCGTCGGCAAATTTGGAAATCTTGGCAACCATGTCACCGTCCATGTCGTTGACGTAGATGATGAATAGTAGTGTTTCCAGGACAGAACCTTGATGCACCCCACTAGTAACGGGCACCCACTCAGAAGACTGTCCATTCACCACCACCCGTTGCCGTCTGCCACTTAGCCAGTTCTCGATCCAGCCGGCTACTTTTCCGTCTATGCCTAGCGCTCTCACTTTCCAGAGAAGGCGGTGGTGTGGTACCTTATCAAAGGCTTTCTGAAAGTCTAAGTAGACCACATCCACCGCCTTGTCCCGATCGTGCTCACTGAACACGAAGTGGGAGAATTCCACAAGGTTCGTCAGGCATGACCGTTGCCTTCGGAAGCCGTGCTGGGAACTCCTCAGTAGCAGGTTTGACTCTAAATACGACGTCATTTTGTCCACCATGATGCTTTCCATGAGTTTACCGACGACTATCGAAGTCAGACTGATAGGTCGGTAGTTTGACGGTTGGCTTCGGTCTCCTTTCTTGAAGATAGGAGTCACCTCCCCTTCACGCCAGTCTCTAGGAACGCATTCGGTCCGGATTGACATGTTGTAGATTCCGCTCAGGTGTCGTGACACTTGATCGCGCACTTCTTTTAACACTTTAGGTGGAAACCTATCCGGGCCAGGTGACTTATTCGTCATTAGGTCACTGATCTTCTTTTTTATTTCTCCTTCGGTGAAGTCCATATCCTCCAGCTTTTCCCCCGAGTAGGAATCCATTGGCTTATTGTGTTTTTCTAATAAACACCATGTTCAATGTTAATAATTTGTTTTATTACCATTCATACATTATAATATATTGCTTTTAGGCTAATATAATTAAATATAATATAAATATGTACATTTCGAACTAATAACGTATAAAATTTCGTAAATTACAAAATTTGAGATGCGTTGCCAATAGATATGCGCGTAACTGTATAAATTTGTACTTATCGTTCTCTGGTTTTGGATGCATTCTTTCTTCAAATACACATTACTTTCGTGATTACTTTTTTATCTGCAGTTGTATGAAATGAAATTTATTAGAAAAACAGACGAAGCCAATGGATTCCTACTCGGGGAAAAAGCGGGAGGATATGGACTTCACCGAAGGGCAAATAAAGAAGATCAGTGACCTAATGACGAATAAGTCACCTGGCCCGGATGGGTTTCTACCTAAAGTGTTAAAAGAAGTGCGCGATCAAGTGTCACGACACCTGAGCGCAATCTTCAACATGACTATTAGATGAAATTTTCAGAGAATCTTCTTCGCAATTTTCATGGAAATTAAAATAGTATTTTCAAGAAAATGAATATTTGGATATTTTGTTCTCGTGTTTGTCATTTTTAAATTCAGCAGAGTAAATTGATAATTTGCGAGGGGTTAAAGCAAGGGTGTTGCCACCTTCACCAAACCTTACCTCTGGCCGTAGGTTTTCACCCTATCGCCCATAAACGGGAAGTAATAAGAGTTTCGATCGTGGGTCCCGTTGACCCGAAGCCCATGCGGCACCACTAGTCTACGATTCTCATTTGCAAGACCGGTCATATATAGATCTTTATTTACTGCCAACTATATCTGTTTCCTTCCACAGTGAATAATAGGACATTAAACAGAGTTGTTACAGTAGTTGAATTGAAGGAATGATGACCTTCACAACCAAAGGAGAAATGTAAATGACTGAATCTCGGAAACTACCTAAAGCAAAAGGGATAAAAAGTTAATGAATGGTTGGACGACGATGGACAGCGGTGATGATAATAATAGTGAATGAATGAAATCTATCATGACAATGTCCCTTGTTTTTAAATGAAAGGTAGATTTGGATGCTAGCAACCTCCATCTTAGCTCTTGAGAAATAGCCTGGGGGTAGAGATTAGCCTGTGTAAAGGGCGCAGGTTTGTATTTGAAGTATTCTTACTTATGTGAGTTTGTTTGTGTCGTTTGTATTTATGTGTGGTTATTTTCGTTTATGTGCCCTTAGTCAGAGAGAGAGAGAGAGAGAGAGAGAGAGAGATGTTTATAGGCGATGGTTTATAGTTAGAGTTTGCTCTAATAATGTGTCTGTTAGCGGGACTGAATTAAATGGTGGAAATGTGATGGAGCAGTAAAATTGTATTTTGGATACGACACGATGGTCCTATAACAGTGGGGGCACGAAGCAAGTTAATGGACCTGTGATAAAGGAGGGGTTCACTATATAACACTCCGCTCTAACAAAAAAAGAAGTGTTAGACGCGATAACATTACAAAATATTCTTTACATTTTGCTGACATTTGGATTAAGAATATAATATTTGTTCACCGATATTAATTACATTTATCGTGCATTTGATTGATATAAGTATTATCACAAAGCAATACGGTGATACACTAGCTGGATAGATACTTATAAGAGAAATCACCCAAAATGTTACAATTATTTGATATAACGTGCAAGGTGATATATTGAAAGGGTTGATAGGTGAAATAATGTAATTGAGGTGGATTTGTTATACAAGATTAAATTTATACGTAGTCTCATTCATAATAATATGACAAAATGGGCCCTCTCTCATGGTGAATGTGACGATAGCCCTTCAGGCTTAGGAATTGGAAGATACAGGATCGATTGGCATGTCTTATGGCTAGGTTTAAATGTAAATATTAAGCACTCAGTTTTAAAGATATATTCGCATTTAAACTTATTCCTGCCTATTTTAACGCGTCACATAAGACAATTTACATGTAGATTTAATCTTACCATTAGATGTGGTAGCATAAAAATTATTATAACAATTTTGGCACCAGAGAAGGGCAACTTAATAATGGGCAACTCAAAGTTTAATAACCCCCCCTCACGGTCCATAACCAAAAAAGCCGTGCTAATTGCTGGACCCCGATAAAACTAGTGGCATTTTTTACTTTTGGTTATTTTTAATTTTGTAAACTTTCCTGTTTATTCGAATACTTTGGTACTTCACCGAGAACCCTTGGGGGTCGCGATAGATGCTGAGAATGAGAAAGCACATTTCCTAGAATACAATCAGAAAGACGGAAGACGAGAAGACTAGCACCATACACGACTCCCTTGACGAGCCCCACGCAGCAAAAGAGGAGGTGAGAGGGCGATATTTAATCACGGATCCCTCAGAACTAGTTGCGGAATCGCCTATCCACCGCAGCCTAGGCGACACTTCAGAATCCCTTAGGCTTTAGTCTATCAGGTGTGCCACCCTTGCAGACCAGTACCGACAGTGAACTGTCACCCATGCGCTGCCCTGCAATCGTCCAGTACCTAAGAAACAATATACATAATTTGTTTGCCTGGAGTGCCCTGGAAGTGGCGTGCACCAACCCTATCTCTTTATTTCGAAGAAGAAGACATGACATAAAAAGAAGACGAATATATAGGAAATGGTAGGTTGTATCAAAAGGAAAGGATGGTCAGTCCACTATGGGTAATACGGAAACCAAGAGATAAAGGTGAAATAACCAAAGTTGAGAGAATTTTTAATGCATAGAGTAATAGACGTAATAGATAATAAACAGGGAGGGGGAGTTCAAAAAGGAGAATCCGAAGGATTCCAAAGGAGTATCTTCCTTAATCTGCGGGACAACCTATGCCGTGTACGGAAAGATACATACTGTCGTTTCCAGGCTCACGGTGTCCTTATATAAGGAAAACCAATAAGGATGCCCCGCGAGGATAAGAAAGGATTCCTTGCTTGTAAGTTCCGGGAGACGGCGTCCGTCATATGTCCCTAGTTACGAGTGAATCGAAGTTGAAGGCTCCCTCAATCATCGGTTCAGTCGAACTCCTGAAACATGTCGACGCCGTGTACTGGACTTTCCAAGGAATGAATCCTTTCTTATCCTCACTAGTTACAAAGATGCTTGAGATTTTTACGCGGATGAAGACCGAAACCCGTCATCATTCTGTATGTTTTCTTCATCCTCTTCAGAGAGTCTATAGTGGTTATATTATCGTTTGGAAAGAGGATAATTGTAAGTAGTAATATTAAACTCCCGAGTTCAAACATGTAATATTTACATTTAAACAATGCCGCAGGGTATGTCAATCCCATCCTACTTATTTTAATGCTCAAAACTTAAGGGCGAGCCTCACAAAACGCAGTGATTCGACCCGCCTTTGAGCTTGTTTATTTTACATAGCTCCTCCCTCAATTAGAGGATGGGCATAGGTCGGCGAAATATGACAGCATTCATGATAATGCACAGTGACAATGAGAAAAAAAAAAGGCTAACAACTAGGACGATGCAAGTTTAAGGAGATTTTTTCGCCTAACATATTCCTCTCGTGAAATATGATCAACTATGAAATTTTTGATGGGTATGTCCAATGCGATAGTTAAAAAAATTAGAATGAACCTAATAAATTCATTTTTTTAAAGTAACAGGTTTCTCTCATGGAATATGATGAGGATAATTTAGCAGTAATATAATATTTCGCATAGCGAATACATGTAGGGTGTGGAAAAGCCAGCATGTACTTGCCTGTCTCGAACGAAGACATGTGCGCATTCCATCATGTCCTTTAGAATATATGTAGGTATATTTGGGGTGCTAATTCTCGTGTGATGAGGGATTGGACCGAATTCATCCTATCCTGCAAGTCTAGTAAAAATTGTTTTTTGGAGAGGGTCTTTCTCTCAAATGGCCTAAAGGTCACTTATTTACCCACTTACCTTTGTAAATGAGTTTAAATTAACTGTTAAAACTCTCTTGACCGAGCCGTGGGGAATGTTTTCTGCCTGCAAAAACAGGCTGCAGTAGGAGAAACCTGCAAAAACCCAGAATGAACGGGAGTGCAAGAACTATGAAATGAATGTGTTCAGAAATCCACGGAAGTGTTGAGGAATGCAGACAAGAGATAATGTACAAACCGCGGATAGTGCTGTAGGCTTTGCGCGAGGATGTCTCTAGAGTCCCATGACTAAAGCAAAGTGTATCCAGAAGACTGCAGAGTTGGCGGAAGTCAGCCTGGGACTTAAGGACCAAGGACTCAGATTCATCATGAAACTTGTGTTGTTTTAAAAGTACAAAAAGACTAACCTCAGCATTGATATCATGGGGATCACCGCCTATAATATCATAAATGATTGTCACTAATTGTTTTATTTACAATAGGGACTTCAGTGCATTCACCTCTCAACAAAGATATTTCTTTTATGGTTGAACCAGCTTCATCCTTTATACACATTTTTTTTTAAAAATATGTAAAGAGCTGATATCCACAACTTCTTTTGTAGGAAAGCCCCTTTGCAAGTAGTTATCCACTCTTATATTGGGCAATTAAGCTGGAAGTGTATGCATAAGAATTATCATTTCACTGCCATCCTTTTTAAGTGTTTTTAGGATAATGTCCTTTTCATCGCTTCTTTTTGTAAATTTTGGTATGACAAATTAGTTTTCGGTAATGAAACTTTTCTTTGTATAATACGATCCAACCGATACATGACAGAGGATTGTGAAGTTTCAGAAAAAAAATGTAGATACATTTGCTTTTGATGTTGATACTTAAATGAGATGAGCTTTTCAACAAGTTTCTCTCCAAAAATGGGGGACTGATAAAGACTGACAAAGATTTTTTCCTGAGAAAAAAAATCTTGTTTAGGACCTTGCCTACCTCTCAGGAAGAAAAAGCAGATTTTTTTTATTTGGTCTTGTCCAGATCGTTCTTCAACTTTTATGATTCAGTAGCTTTTTCTCCAATGAATTCAAACAAAGTGCTGTATGGGAGGTCAGGACTGGTTCTTGTGCCAATAGAGTACCCTCTATAGAAAATGAACGCAGAAACAATAAAAGTTGTAGTAAATCCAAGGCTTTGTAACTGAAGAATTAATTGTCTGTTTTAGATCTTTTGATTGATGTTGATGTTATACAGCGCATCTGATTAAGATTGTTGTATAGCAGATTTTCAAATCTGATTGTCTTTTGAAGTAAAATTTCTTTGTGTAGTTTTTTAAGTTACACAAATGCTCATCTTGAACTACATCAGCTGGATTTCTTGTACAATCAGGGTGACTTTCATCTAATCCATCATAGCCATTGGTGAAAATGTAACTTATTTACACTCCTCCATTTTTCAGCGCTTTCAATGTTAAAGATATATTTTTAAATTCTTATTGGTTCGTGGCAAGGACAATACAGAATCAGAAGTTTCCTTGCCCAAGCACAAGAGATAATTTTTGTTTTTCCATTTATTTGTCTGAGCATTATCAAAAATTTTGAAACAAAGAACCTTTGAAGGACCCTAAAAAGATGCCGATGGATCCCTTGAGGAAAGGCTTACATGCCAATCATTGCTTACAAATGGTCTAGAGAGGAAAGAGAGTCCAAAATGGCGCCCACAGGCTTTTTGGTAAGCACAAGAATATAAATATAGATAGAAAATAGATAGACAGATGGCCTTAAAAAAAATTTCCTGTGTTCTTAAGGACATCGTGCCCTTTGTGGTTTCTGCCTAAAAAGGGTTCACATTATGATCTCAAATGGATGTAGAAACATAATCAAAATAATATAAAAAAATATTCTTACCGGTCTCATCCTCCAAAAAAATCGAAGAAAATATGGCATCTTTTTTTATGCCATAAACGTAATTTTCCGGGGGGAGGGCTGCTTGGATGATAAGAGAAAACAATCGATGCCATAAAATTTGCTCTGGAAAAATATCCCGATCGAATGAGTGTCCTTGGTTTGTTTTACAAAGTCGAGTCAGAATCCTTATATTCGCCCTTACGATAAAACCCTCCAATGTTTTGTTTTTTTTATTCACATGGATTAAATTCATCACTTTTCTTATATTACAGCCATTGTTGCGAACCAAATGAATTCTCACTGTAATAAATTGGCCAGTCAAATGAGAAGGGTGAAGAGATGAAGAAGAGGAGGCAATGATTGCATTTACAGAAAAGGATGAAGAGGGGAGGGGAAGTGGTGGACAGGGGCGGTGGCGGTGGCGGTGTTGGACAGGGGTGGTGGTGGTGGTGGTGGGCAGTAGCTGTGGGTGGTGGGCAGGAGTATTGGTTTTATACCATTATATTTGGTATTCAATTCCCTTTCAAATCATATATGGCAACCTTCGTATTTTTAAAAAAATCCATCCCTCAACTTGACATAAATTTGATATTTAGGGGTTTAATTTAAAATCGGTCGATTTACCCAGGATTAAGAGAAAATAGCGGCGGAATTTCACCAAAAACCGATTTTATTCTTGAGATCAATTCGGTGGATGGGAGGGTTATTTCTTTGACAAAGGTCAGAAATGGATCTTAAATTACGAATTTCGTTAATTTATTAATTTTCATCATTTGTGCGAATAGTATATGTTTTAAATAGAAATGACGTGTTCATGTCTCCTCTTCTTAGTGATATAAGAGTAGGTGCTGAGATTGATAGCTAGTTTTTAATGAATTTTTATTAAAAGTGAAAAAATGAAAAATTGATTATTCTCTTCCATCTCTGAGCTTTGGGTGAAAGTCTACGGGATTATGAACCATACTTTTACGCAAATCTCGGCACTAAAACGTTAATCGTTAATTAACGAAGCTAACATTTTTGTTAACGATTTAATTTTTTTTATTTAACTTTGGAAATCATTATCAGACTAATTAACTTCCGTTAACTCAAGTCCGCTAACCGCAAAAATGCATAAAAACCTTAAACGTTTAAAATTTTCTATTATTTTCAGATTTTAAATACAGATGTAGAGTCTTAGCATATTTAATAATGTATGTGCCATTCTTTTAACCCCGATATTACGCCACTTATAAATAACTTTTCAATCAAACTTCGAATTTTGAGTTCAAAATGATATTTTATGTATTCGATATTTAAGCAATTTTTTTATATTAATAGATCATATAAAGTTTCTTTAATAAACAAATAAGATATTACACCATAACACGCAACGCAGCGCTATATATAAAAGATATTGCACCATAGCACGCAACGCAGCGCTATAAATAAAAGGAAGTGCCGGTAGAAAGAGGCTTCACTTCACTCTGGAAAGCTATTACGGTTACAATGAGAATATCTGTTATTATAGCGATATCATTAATGTTAATTGAAAGAAAATAAATAAGTCAAGTTTCATTATTATATTATATTTAACATTTTCATACATTCATTTGATATTCTATTATTTGCATAGCTAAATTATATTTTCTATATTGTAAGATCCGTTTTGTTCATTAATAATTAGCCACATGTTATATAATAGTTTCAAATATTTATATTGTTTAAGATTTTAAACTTTAGTTGATGATATAGCTTAATATCCATCTAAAATGCATGTTGATTAATGATTCAATAGAATATATGTCGTGGAATAGGTTTCTACATACCATACATATATCTATTAAATTCGATTTTAGAGTGCGCGGGTTTTTTTTTTAATACATTTTGGTCGGCCGGGTCAGATTGCGAGGTCAGATTCTCGTAAGAGAGGGCTAATCCAATAGAACTACTTTGATTCCTTATTGTCTGAGTTGTTTAAGTCTCACTTAGTTCCAGGGCAACTACACGGCCCTGATGAGCTCAAAGGTTGAAAGCAAAGGAGTCGACAAAAATAGACTTTAATAATTATAAATACTTTAGGTTAAAATGGTACAAAATAGGAATACATACAATAAGACAAATCGTTAAAGTGGTCAACGGGCAAGTAATGAAATGAGGTATTTAAATGAATTAAAATGAGTCGGCAGTACGGGGTTAAAATTAGGCTTTACTCGGTAACTTAGTAAACACACAATGATAATGGGGTAACGGTAGGCGGCAATTATAAAATTCGGGGAGCTAAAATATTTATTACGATACCTTGTACAAATGAAGGGGGAAAACGATGGTCATATCTGGCAAAGAGGGGGAATAGAAGTTGAGTTTACTTCGACGGGGCTCAGGGTCAAGTTGCTCAGAGTTGAAATATTTCTTTGATATATAGGGGGGGGGGGGCTTAAAGAGTGGAGGCTGTGAATTCTTCCGATATAATTCCTTCGAAGAAAACGGAGAGTAAGTTTCTTCTGAGACGTCAAAACGGATTGATTTGACGACTGTGCGTAATTAAGGGGTCTTGCGCGAAGATCAATCTTCAATGAAGCCCTTGGGACAAGACTTGAGTTCTTCTTTGGAGATGGAGACGTTGCACGGAGTCAGACGGGTGTTCTTAACGGGGAGAGGATTCTTGACTAATCCAGGAAGAAGATACTTGACTTATCCAGGGTGGATATTTGACTTATCCAGGAGGGATATTTGACTTATTCCGCAGAGTCCTTGCCTTCGGCGTACGACGACCCGAATCAAGGAGGAATAGAATCGTCTTTTCGACGTGAGCTTTTCTCGCACAATCTCCACGGTTCTTGGCAACACGGGTAAATATGCACGCCTGGAGTGAAGAAGCTTACCCCATAGAAGGGGGGGGGAGGAAAAATCATCCATCGTTGATGTTTTTTTGAGGTCCAAATTCATTTAATAAACCTCTTTCCATATATAGTTAATTTAAGTTCTTAAAAATAAATAAATAAAACGGAAAACCATTACAAAACCTATCACTTAATCTTTCGCAGACACTTGTGTGATTTTGAATTTTATGAGTCATTGTCGTAGAATGGACTCTCGACGATATACCATATATAACTATTCGTTGAGGGAACTTCTTTAATTATCTTTAGAGTGCGTGGATGTCTGGCTGGCCGATATTATGTATCTTCGATATGCTTAAGAAGTGGAACTGAGCTCAAGGATAATAATATTGCTATCATTAATAAAATAGAGTTTTATTAATACTAACTATCAACAACACACAAAACGGAAAATATTGACATAAACAGAGAATGGAAAGGGTCGTGGGGACTCGAGCTAATCCGAGGATTAAAAGATTTAAAAAGGTAAAACAAATATAAAGTTAAAGAGAGGGGATGGTTCGCTAAACCATTTAAAGCACAGGATATAATTGACAAAAGGGTTAAATACTCAAAGGTAACGTTCGGCTTACGTAATTTATACTTGTTGTGCAGAGGAAGGCGGCGTGATGGAATTTTGATCCGCTGGCGAGTTCCAGTCGAAGGGGGGGGGGAATTAAATGATCCTGACGTGGCGTCTTGGGAATGAGAACCGTTTCTTGATGAATGGCTTGACGAACAATGGCTGTTCTACGTTGTTCTCTTCTGAACAACAGGGGGGTGAGAACCGTCTCTTGTCTACGGGCTCAAGAACAATGGCTGTTCTAATGTTGTTCTCTTTCTGAACAACAGGGGAAGGGTGAGAACCGTTTCTTGGCGAACGGGCTCAAACGAACATTGGCTGTTCTACGTTGTTCTCTTCTGAACAACAGGAGGATGGGTGAGAACCGTTTCTTGTCAACGGGCTCAAACGAACAATGGCTGTTCTAACATTGTTCTCTTTATGAACAACAGGGGAAGGGTGAGAACCGTTTCTTGGCGAACGGGCTCAAACGAACAATGGCTGCTTTACGTTGTTCTCTTTCTGAACAATAAGGGGGAAGCCTTGTGGACTTGGCGTCACGAAAGGCTCGAACCTTGGCACTTCAAGGGATATTGTCCTCTTTCTGGACAAGTGATGGTGAATCTCGATGTCGAGGTCCCTTGGCGCACAAGGTGAGAGTGGGACGTAGTGATGTTTCGCGACGAAAATCTGGATCTCTAATCTGATCTTATTGGTAAAGTTTCCATCTAAATAGTCGAGACATCTCCTTAGCGTGGGGAACTATGGAGTAGGAGCTTCGAGGGAATGCACAGCCGAGCCTGAGAACAAGCCTTATCTCCCCATAAGCCTAACTCAATCTGGCGTGATCGACGGATGGGGCGAACGGGGGGCGGATTATAAACCTGCTTGTTCAAACATTGACTCAGGTGGCTGCGATAAGGCGCCCAGCTTCAAGCGAAGATGCACGTGGGTAGCATCGTGGTTTTAAATAACATGTGATAGTGGTTGAAATTACGCGGCCTCAACCCGTTCTATCACACCGCTCCATTCCAGGGGAAGTTGTCACTTCGAAAAAAAAGAGAGAAGGGACAACGATAGAGCTCCGTTGTGGAGAACTCGTTTCCTTGTACCAACCGTACCTTCATGCACCTAACTAGAATTACCTCAATACATATTATTATTTTGATCTTTTGATTACAGGGAAAAATAACCTTTAATACAACTTAATAAAAAAAGGGGGCATGGAAGAATGAAATGATATAAAATTAGTACATACGGGACAAAATAATATATACGTAAATTAATGGGTACAAATATATATACATACAAAAAAAATAGACATTGAGCGTTAGAAAATTCAGACATATACATTAACTAATTATATTACAAGAGAATCTAATTTAAGTCGTACAAGACGGTATATACCTACAAGGAGATACTAATCCTATGAATACAATTACTCTACGCTATTCGGTAACGCATTCCTACTGAGTGCGTCAGCGACCTGGTTATCGGAACCTTTTATATAATTTATTTTAAATTGATACTCTTGCAAGAGTAAACTCCAGCGCATGATTCGGCCGTTGGAGTGTCGCACATTCCTAATATAGGCTAACGGACGGTGGTCGGTTCCTATCTGAAATTCTTTTCCTATCAAGTACCTTTTGAATTTGTCTATAACCCAGATAATTGATAGAGCTCCCTTCTCTATAGTGGCATATCTCTTTTCGCGTGGTAATAATTGCCGACTAGCATAGGCAACTGGATGACTCGTTCCGTCATCCTCGTATTGAAGGAGTACACCTCCAATGCCTTCGTTGCTTGTGTCGGTCTTAATCCCAAAGGATTTTTCCGGGTTGGGCAACTTTAAAATGGGGGCAGAAATGAGCTTACTCTTGAGCTGATTAAAATGGGAAATAGCGACATCATTCCAACGTAAACGATCGGGGGAATTCTTTTTTTGAAGGGGGCTGAGGGGGGCCGAAATTGCAGCGAAATTCGGAACAAATCGCTGATAGTGAGAAGCTGATCCTAGGAACGATCTTAATGGCTTCTTTGTAATCGGGAGGGGCATGTCGGCGATTGCCTTAATCTTGTTCTCTTGGGGACCTAACTTGCTTTGTCCTATTTTGAAACCCAAGTATTTTATGGTTTCGTGGGCAAAATGGCATTTGCTGGGGTCAATGGTGAGGCCATTTTCGCGCAGTCGCTCGAAAAGAGCTAATAGGGTGGTTAAATGGTGACTCCATTCAAATAGTTCTTGTAGCTGACTCTTTTGATGTGGTGTCAGCTGCGCGTCAATATCCAGGTCAGAGGATTCCAAAGACTCGCCTGGTAGGGAAGGAGGAGAGTAATCGGCATCAGGTTGGATGCACACTGTCTGTATTACATTAAGGGAATCCGCGGGGTAATCTTTTTCAAGCGCCGATGTTTCGTCCATTGCTATGAAGGTATCTCCATTGGCGCGTTGGGGGTACTTTTTTTCTTTGGGTCCACGAACAGTCTCCGAGTACTTGTCTTGGGCCTTATCGCCTAAGGGTGTTAGTGATTTACACTCCTTTTGTGCCGTTCTAAAGTCCTGGTTAAGGGTCTCCGAGAAATCGGACGGTATCGGAGTTCTGATGGGGACGGGCTCCTGGGCTTCTTTCTTAGCTCGGCCTCGAGGAAGGGCGGCCTGAGACACAGGGTCGGAACTTACTTGGGGGCTCTGTCCTATAAGTACGGAACAGAATTGAATGGGTGCTGAAATGACTTCAGCCCAGCCATCATAATATTGACACTGCAGGTAACATCTAACGACGGGGAATTGGTTCGCCCGCCCAAGGTAGTCATATACCACCGCAAATTTTTCGTGGTTAGGGTCTACTGGGGGAAGGAGTTCGTCGCACACGATTAAACACGTACATCCTGTGTCCCTGACGAGAGTCGATACTCGGCAGCTGTTCACGCTGCCCTCCTCAAATTTCAAAGTTCCCGATGAACTTTTATCAAAAACAAAATTTACCTGGTGGCCTGACGGAGGGGAAGAAGTTTCTGCTTGGGTCTGCACCACCGGGGGAGCCGGGGTGGCATTAATCTGGTGAACTTGGTGGGCTGGTCCGCTTTTAAGCCTAGAATTTTGGGGGCAATTCCAGCTCATGTGGTTTTCTACACCACAGGTGAAGCATATGATTGGTCGCTTCGGGAAGAGAGATGGAGGAGGAATCTTAACGGGAGGTTTGGAGTCCCGTTGTTGGTTTTGGGGAAAGAAGTTTTGGGGTTTTACTGGGCTCGGAAACTTCGTCGACTTTCCTGTGAAGGGGCGCGAATCCTTCCTTCTTTCCTTGTAGGGGGATTGGTGGGAAGTTCGATTCTCCTTTGGGTATAAATTATGGCTGGCGGCATAGACATCCGCTTCTTCGGTACATTCTGTAAAGGTCTGGCATAGACGATCCTTGAGGAACGCGCGGATCTCCATCGGGAGAGACGCCAAAAATTGATCTCGCAACACAAAGTCTGTTAAGGACTCGTAGTTCGGATCAACCTTTGAGGATTCTAACCAAAATTTAAAATTCCTCTGAAGAATGTATCCGAATTGACGGAACGTCTGTCCGGGTTTAATACGACCTCCTCGAATTTCTTGGCGGTAGAAATCGGGAGTCATATTATGAGGGGCCAAATTTCGCGCAATTTACAATTTAACAAGGGAAGTAATCTGGCTACACCTTCAGCCTCCAGATCCATGTTATTGATTTCGAGGATCTTTTCGAAGTGGGCCAAAAATGCTCCGAAATCCTCTCCATCCTTGAAATTAGGGAGCTTTAGTGAGAGATTGGTAGGGGGCTTCCGAACGGGAACTGGATGACTGTATTTCTGCTTCAACACGAGCTAATTCAATCTGATGGTGAAGCTCAGCTTGTCTTATCCGTTCCTCTCTTTCTCTTTCTTCTCGTTGGATTTCTCTTTCTTATCGTTGGATTTCTCTTTCTCCCTCTTTTCTTTGCTCCTCTTGAACGTACTCAATTAGTTCTTTTCCGGAGAGTCCCAAGGATTCTCCTTGCGCTTTAAAGATTTCGAACTGAATCATCTTTGCACTTGGGGGCGCACTAGTCAATCAACTAAAATTCCTTGCAACAAGAATTATGCCTTCTAGCGAATTAGCCTACCTAAATATGGGCACTGACCTATTCGTACTTTGTTTCTCGATCTAAATAACCACTGACTAAAATAAAAAAAAAACACAAACAAATTATTATAACAGTTCCTTGAGCTACTCCAGCTTCTTAAGTTTTTAAAAAAAAGGGGATAGCAATCGTTAAAACAAAAGGGAACTACTATACTCTATTATTATAACGAATAACACTATGCTTTACTCGTCTGAGACCAGTGTTTGCAAAGATATAGCGTTAAACCTTACACATTTGATACCAAATTTAAATAGTATATATATATATATATATATGTCGTAGAATGGACTCTCGACGATATACCATGTATAACTATTCGTTGAGGGAACTTCTTTAATTATCTTTAGGGTGCGTGGATGTCTGGCTGGCCGATATTATGTATCTTCGATATGCTTAAGAAGTGGAACTGAGCTCAAGGATAATAATATTGCTATCATTAATAAAATAGAGTTTTATTAATAATAACTATCAACAACACACAAAACGGAAAATATTGACACAAACAGAGAATGGAAAGGGTCGTGGGGACTCGAGCTAATCCGAGGATTAAAAGATTTAAAAAGGTAAAACAAATATAAAGTTAAAGAGAGGGGATGGTTCGCTAAACCATTTAAAACACAGGATAGAATTGACAAAAGGGTTAAATACTCAAAGGTAACGTTCGGCTTACGTAATTTATACTTGTTGTGCAGAGGAAGGCGACGTGATGGAATTTCAGTCCGCTGGCGAGTTCCAGCCGAAGGGGGAGGGGGGGTAATTGAATGATCCTGACGTGGCGTCTTGGGAATGATAACCGTTTCTTGATGAACGGCTTGACGAACAATGGCTGTTCTACGTTGTTCTCTTCTGAACAACAGGGGGGTGAGAACCGTCTCTTGTCTGCGGGCTCAAGAACAATGGCTATTCTAATGTTGTTCTCTTTCTGAACAACAGGGGAAGGGTGAGAACCGTTTCTTGGCGAACGGGCTCAAACGAACATTGGCTGTTCTACGTTGTTCTCTTCTGAACAACAGGAGGATGGGTGAGAACCGTTTCTTGTCAACGGGCTCAAACGAACAATGGCTGTTCTAACGTTGTTCTCTTTATGAACAACAGGGGAAGGGTGAGAACCGTTTCTTGGCGAACGGGCTCAAACGAACAATGGCTGCTCTACGTTGTTCTCTTTCTGAACAATAAGGGGGAAGCCTTGTGGACTTGGCGTCACGAAAGGCTCGAACCTTGGCACTTCAAGGGATATTGTCCTCTTTCTGGACAAGTGATGGTGAATCTCGATGTCGAGGTCCCTTGGCGCACAAGGTGAGAGTGGGACGTAGTGATGTTTCGCGACGAAAATCTGGATCTCCAATCTGATCTTATTGGTAAAGTTTCCATCTAAATAGTCGAGACATCTCCTTAGCGTGGGGAACAATGGAGTAGGAGCTTCGAGGGAATGCACAGCCGAGCCTGAGAACAAGCCTTATCTCCCCATAAGCCTAACTCAATCTGGCGTGATCGACGGATGGGGCGAACGGGGGGCGGATGATAAACCTGCTTGTTCAAACATTGACTCAGGTGGCTGCGATAAGGCGCCCAGCTTCAAGCGAAGATGCACGTGGGTAGCATCGTGGTTTTAAATAACATGTGATAGTGGTTAAAATTACGCGGCCTCAACCCGTTCTATCACAGTCATCATGGCATCTCAAGAACTTGAATCTGTTGATGCCAATAGTGTTGACATCGTCGAGGCTGAAACTGCCAGTGCTCAGAACCCCTGGTCCCACCTCTACGACTACTTCTTGATTAAGTCAAGAGAAGGAGACAAGTTGATTTTCGACTGCAAGCTGTACCTGCCCAGGACTGTGCCAATCAAGGGGCACATGGCAAGCCTCAACAACCTCAAGCCGCACATCAAGAGGACCCACCCAGCCAAGTTCATGCAGTTTGAGGAGAAGGTCAAAGCAGGTTCATCTCGTGGAAAAGCCAAGAAGAGGTTTTCTTCTGGTTCCAACAGCGGCAGCAGCACTTCGGAATTATCGAGTCTGTTTTCACTTCTTTCTGGCAAGAAAGCACGCCAGCAAACCATTGCTGAGTCTTTTAGCATCTCTGCTACGGGCAGTGGCATAGCCCAGGCTGCTGTAGATCAAAGAATTGTGGACCTGTTCGTGGCCAACATGCTGCCACTCCACATTGCAGAATCTGAGACGTTTGAGAGGCTGATCAAGACGCTGAACCCCAGCAAGAGCTCTATGTCGAGGAGGACACTGGGCAGGCGAATCGTTAATTTGCATATTGACTTAAAGCAGTACTTGATCAGGTAATTGACTAATTGACATAATTTTATCTTTTTTTATACTTGAGTTAATTTATATTCCCAATATTTAAATTTTAACTTAAAATTTAAAATTTATAATTTTTTCAAATTTCAGAGTTCTTGGCGATGTTAAGTGGGTAGCCACCAGAGCGGACTACTGGTCTGTCCACAAGAAAGGCTACCAGGGCATGAGTGTCCACTGGTTGGACCCCACCACCAGGCAGAGGCAGAAAGCAGTGCTCGCGTGCATCAGGCTGAGAGGCCATCATACCTATAATTTGCTTGCACAGGCCATGGTCAACTTCCACTATGAATTCCCCATTGAGAAAAAAGTCACCAAGTTAGATAGTTGATAGTATATTAATATTACTTATTGGACTATTAGTCCATTAGTTCTATTAACAATTTATATCAGGAAATCTTTTCACATAAATTGTAGATTGTTTTTATTTATAAACTCAATTCAATTGTAAAATTTAATGACTGTAATTTTCAAAAAAAATTTAACTGTCTTTCTATTCCAGGACTACCACAAATGACGATAGCAACTTTGTAAAGACTTTTGTCTAGTTTAGGGCAGAGGATGACACACTGCCAGACCTGCCAGTGGTTCAGAATGTGGACACTGACCTTGATAATGCTGCTTGCTAAGGCTACCCTGTTGGCTGGATCCGTGGACGAGCAGGAGTTGGAGTATGTCTCCCTGGAAGACTACCTGGCTGTGCCTGACGATGTCGACGCTGTCGTTGGCAATCCCATCAACCCGCCAGCCCACATGAGGTGTGCTGCCCTTACCTTCAACCTAGTGGCCAGCAAGGATGCAGATGATGCACTGCAGAGTGCATGTTCAAGAGGCCCTACAGGGCTGCCATTGCCAAGGCACGTACCATCTCGAACCACCAGGATCGCAGCACTGTGGCAGTAGACAGCATCTACGTTGAGGTGGGGAGGAGGCTGGTTGTCCCCAACACGACGAGGTGTAACTTCACCTATGACTCAATGGTGGTCCTCAACACTATCCTGGAGACTAATAGGTCTGTTCTCCACAGAGTCATGACCCAGTTGAAAGTGAACAGCTTCAATGACCAGGATGTCAACTTAATGAAGAAGTATGCCAAGGTAATAAATAAATAATATTATATATATTATTATTTTTTTGAATTTCTAAAATTTACTGATTATCCATTGTTTTTGTGAGGGGATGCCCTCGAAGGACCACTGTGTGAGGAAGCCCCCTCGGAAATACCCCTCTCTTCTTTCGAGACCACGTGTGCCTAGCATGAGAATTTTAGAAAGTTCGAGAAAGGATCAGTCCCTCGCTGGATCACCCGTCACAGCTGTGTTTGCTTTCAGACGCCACTCGTCCCCACCCCTTCCCTGCGATAACACCGGGCGCAGCCACATTAACCGTACCCCCATATCACGAGGCAAGTTTCACCATCTGGACCTACTCGTTATCATGAAATGTGTTTGCATAGACAGGCGCCAAGAATCCTCTAGGGGCCACCAGGCCCTGAAAAAGTATATCAGACCAGCCACCCAGCTATATAACCAGAAGCTCACCATTTCACCAGGAGATTGAAAGCCCGCCAATCACTCCGTTCAGACTGCCGTCTGTTTCCCGTGAACTCCTGTAACCCGTCGTCGAGTCGTCGTACTTCGTCGAAGATCTTGCCAGCAGATCTACCTTCGTTAAGCTTTAGCCCCTGTTCAGAGAAAAGCTATCGCGCCCCCTTCTTCCCGGAGAGTTGTACGGCCCTCTCATCTTCACCACCCCTTCAAGATCCCCGTTCTTTCAAGACTAAAACTCCCTGCCGATCTGCAGAATCGTCTCGAGATGATATTACGTCCCTCTGGGGCAGATGAAATCTCATTCTTCATCACGAAGTAATCCAACCCCAGCTTTGAGTCCTCCTCGTCAGGACTCCCCGAGGTATCTTCTTGAAGACCTGCGCCGTTGTCTTCCACCCCCACCCCTCCAATTCGCCCGGGCTTGAAGGTAAAGTGATCTTGTATGGTCATCGCCAGATTACCTCGTTAATCTTCACGTAATTCATTTAACTACCTTTATTAAGTCATTTGTTCACCCCTTTTGTATATATATAAATTTCCCCCTTTTATTATATATACTAAAACTATACTTTGAACTGCAGCCCCTTGTTCGACGCACTTTTAGCAGGCATCGACAAAAGGTTTAGTACCCTCCTAGAGGATTAGGAATGTCAGCTGACTGTTGCTTTCCACCCCAGGTTTCGCCTCATCTGGTTGGATAAATATGACAACACCAAGGTCGCCAAGGTGAGGAAAAGCATGCAGGGTAAGGTCGAGGAGGCAGCAGTCTTACGAAGTGAGCAGCAACAACGAGGAGGAGGAGGAGGAGGACTTCTTCAGAGGTGTAACCCAGTCAAAAAAGAGCAGCAGGAGCCACAGATCACTCAAGAACAAGGCCTAGAACTTGGTCAAGATCTGGTTGGAGACCAACTCTAAGAACTTGCTGACAGATGCTGCCTTCTTGGGTGAGCAAGTGTTGCTGGACTTGCTCATCAAGTTCAAAACAGTGGAGCGTTTGTTCTCTATGGGCAAGGACATCTTAAGGGTCAAGAAATCATCCCTGTCTGATGAAAACTTTGAGATGCTAATTTTCCTGAAGGGCAACATGCATCTCATGAACAAAATGAATAACGAGAAGAAGGGGAAAAATTAAATTATGTATATATCATGTTTTCACTTTTTTTCGACCACTTTATCATTATTTTTTTTTTAGTTTATTCCTAATATGTATTGTGTTTCATTTCAGTTTTTTACCCTTTTCTGGCTCTAAAAGCCTTTAAAAACTTAAAAAAGGTCCAAAACTATGAAATCAGCGTTTTTTAACTCTAAAGCATAAAAATATAGTTTGGGGGTTCTAAAGTCCTTAAAAAGACAATAAAAGGCTGATTTTATAGTTTTAGCAGTTTTTAAAGGTGTTTTTTTAGGTCTTTTAAGATCAAGAACTAACTTTTTTGTTTTTTCTATAATAAAAATTAACGTTAACGATTTATCGATAACTTCCGTACATTTTTAAAGAATTAACTGATTAACGCTTATCGAAGTTAATTTTTTGGTTAACGGATTTACGGTTAACGAAGTTAACTCTATGATTAATGGTGCCCACCTGTGCAGTTTTACGTTCTTTTGAATTAAAAAAAAAATCCTCACGGTTAAACTATTTAAGCCTTGTGCTTGGTCTCATTAGCTACCAAGTATTAAACGAGGAAACAAATTCGAATACGGACTCGACCTCAACATGTCAGTCCAATAGAAGGGGGAAGAAAGAGAGAGAGGTTGAACAAGAAAGAGAGGTGGTACAGCGACGCTCCCAAAAGAACAGAAAAAGCAAACAAGATAGATGATGAGAGTAAGCACCAAGATAAATACATGATTAATAACCTCTATAAATGAGATAAAGAGAAAGAAGGAATGTGGAATGATAGAATTCCATTCGTCACCCTCATCGAAACAATGGAGGACCCTTCCTCGGCGCTAGAAGGCAGGAGCGAGCCTCTGCACAGGGTGTTCCGAAACACCGTAGCTGGGAAGGGGGCATAACTTGAGGAGCAAACAGAGGAAACTACTTGAAGTGCTAGGATCAGGAAGACGCGGCATTCTCCTGAACCTCCCTCTCCTACGACACAAATGCAGGTTCCCTTTTAGCTTGCCAAGATATTAATAATAGTAATAATAATAATATAATGTTAATACTAACAACGAATTTAAACCCCGTTTTGGGAAAGCTAAGCTAGCGTTTCTGGGAAGATTTTCCTGGAATTGTATTAATTACTTTGGAAACTAAACGAGAGGCTGGCATTGTTGATACTTCAAAGGGGCATTTCCTTTCTTGCCAAGATAACTTGGAAATTAGAGATCGACGGTGAAATTTGCGTTCGTTGTGAATTGTTTCAATGAGTGACCTTGAAATCCGCGTGGCACATTTTTAGATTTTTTTGTGCCGTCGTCGACCGGAGATGCCTTAGGCGTTGATGACGTCACACTGTCATTATCAACAAAAGCCCTCCGTTCTATTTATTCATTTTCTTCTCGGTGCAGCTCCTCTCCTCCGTTATCGATAAGCGCAGTTATGTGCAAATATAAGCGTTTGGGGGTATTTTAAAGCTAAATTGACCGTTGAAGGTACTGTTACTGTGTGGTGAGGGAAGAGAGGAACAAACGGAGAGATTTTAAGCGGGGTAGGGGGATATATTTCCTCACATTTAAAACGAAATACCAACGAGGTCGTATCATGCAGAAAATGTATGAAAGAGATATAGCTGCAGATACTCCAAAGGAGAGCACGAATTCCTTTTTATGTCAGCTACAGAAAGATTGCACATGCTACCCGGGAGGAGGGTGGGGGTGGGGGTAGCTGAATAGGGTGCAAGTTGCCAGCGGAATTTGCCAATCTTTTGCATTCATTGTTTTCAAGGTTTTTTCTGCCACAGCAACTGAGTTTTTCTAGCTCATATTTTTGAGAATGGTAATCTGTGTATGAATTTCTTTCTGGATGTTTTAATACTGCAATGGTTTATTGAATAGATATTCAATCATGCGTATGTTCCTTTTTAAAATCAGATACATAATTAAATAGAAACTTTGTTTCGGAAAAAATCGACTTCTGGGTCAAAGTGAATTACAATTTGAGGAGCAATATTCTGAAATTCAATTAATCCATTATTTTTAATATTACCAAATCAATAGTAGCAAAAATACCATTGTTATTATTATTGATGGCATGGTTATACGAGTTAATAATATTTGACAGGAAGAAATACAAAAAGTGAAGCTCTCGGGTTCAATTAACCAATCCTTTTTTTATTATTACCAGGGACTATCAGGTAAAGCGCAGGTGATTTCTCACAAAACCTTATACCCACTCGTGGGAGCAAATGTAAGTCCACGGGAGTACCTGGTGGGTACCCTGGATATCGTATAAGTACTGAATGGGTCTCGGGGAATCTCAGGGTAAGACACAGGGTGTCGCCGCGTTGCGTGAAAAACAAGAGAATAACGGAACTTTCGAGCTACCGTCCAGGCTCTCGCCATTATTGTGTTTTCTCAATAGTTTGGCCTTGTTGGTACCGCTTCGATGGTGGACAAATCTAAAGCTCTCTTCCCCTCTCTTAACCTTGAGGAAACCAATGTCGCCTTCTCTGATACCGTCAGTAATCTTGGTGTTATTTTCGACGAGCAACTCTCGTTTAAACCACACATCCATCGTATCTGTAAGTCTTCCCTCGGTTTCCACTACAACTTTTCACGTGTTCGATCTAATTTTGATCGACGAAGCCTTGGGACTGCTATTCATGCCTTCGTCACCTCACGCTTAGACTACTGCAATTCTCTTCTAGTGAATCTCCCTTCTTCGTCACTTCGCCCCCTACAACTAGTTCAAACTATGCTGCCTGGCTTCTCCTTCGCCGCCCCAGGTTCTCCCCTTCGATGCCTCTGTTACAGGAGCTACACTGGTTACCTATTCCCTTCCGTACCCACTATAAAATTCTTCTCATCACCTCGAGGCTCCACCTTATCTCTCGTCTGCCCTCTCCTGTCGTCAAACTCCTCGGGCACTTCAGTCTAACCTCGCTCCCATCCTGAACACTCCTCGTTCTGTCCTCTGCTCGATGGGTAACCGTTCTTTCTCAGTTTGTGCTCCTAGACTCTGGAATGCTCTTCCTGCCGAAGTCCGATCCTATCCCTCCCTTGCTACTTATAAACGTCTCCTGAAGACTCATCTCTTCAGAGTTGCCTTCTCTTCCCTGTAAACTTTCTCTACACTCGCTACACAACCTGCGCTCTGGAAGGGCTAAGAGCCCTGAAGGGCGCATTATAAATACCTATTATTATTATTATTATGGAGTCAATGGTTAACAAAGTTCACTTTTTGATTAATGGTGCCCACCTGTGCCGTTTTACGTTCTTTTGAATTAAAAAATAATCCTCACAGCTAAACTATTTAAGCCTTGTGCTTGGTCTCATTAGCTACCAAGTATTAAAAGAGGAAACAAATTCGAATACGGACTCGTCCTCAACATGTCAGTCCAATAGAAGGGGGAAGAGAGAGAGAGGTTGAACAAGAAAGAGATATGTAGCTCGAACTACAGTATATCCTGCTTTCTCCTACCCCCCAAGCAAAAGCAATAAAAAATGTTTGGGAGCTTTGACCTGGCTACCCCCTAAACATCCTGTTCGAAACACTGGCAAGAGCGAGAGTCGTGGCCTGCTGGGCTCAACTCTTGATTGAGGGTTGGCGACGCGGTCGACACGAACTACGAAAAAGACCATTGCGAAAGCAGACGGCTGATAAGCAAGTCCCACGGGATGGCCGAGTGGTCTGAGCGGAGTGCCTGTCACTCGCCCCCGCAAGGAGGTGCCCCATTTAGATTGTCACACCTGGTAAGTGGATGAGCGGCACGTCTACGTATGCCCAAACAAGATTGAGACTACCTAGGTTTTATTCCTTCTAAGCATTTCAACTTTAGCCTTTTTTTGCCACTTTATTTACAAGTCTCTTCTCGCCTATTTTTTATGACCGGCGACTAATTTTGCAGGCTAGTCGCTGACCAGCTTTCGTCCAATCAACCGTAGTGAGGGCCAGCAAGGGGAGGGGGAGGGATCAGCCCTCATTCTTGGCCCCGGTTGGGTTAGTGGTTTTTAACATACCTACATTTATCCCTCCCCTTTGTCTACTGCCCCAATGCTTGCATGAGGATATGCGGCTCTATATCTCTGTCACATTTTCACTTCCCCCATCTACACCACTTTCTTTCCAGATCTGTCCTTACAAACTTTCTGTGTGATTCGACTTCGTTGCTATTGCACATTAAATTCAAGAATGTAACAAAACCCGTCAATAGCCCCGCTGCGGCAAGGAGCTTGTTGAATCGCATCTCACCACGAACTCGGGTGTTTCTTTCTGTTCCCACGGGTCTTTTTCCTTCCTACACTTCTTCCCTTAAAAACTTTTCCCATCCCGTTGCATTGATAGTCACTCGCTGGAAATTGGAAAAGTACCAGACCGGTACCATCGGGTACCAGATTGCCTAGCACCCAAATACCACGGAATGGCAGTTAAGTACCAATTGGATGATCACTAAGTGACGGGTAGGTACCAGTTGCGTACCATAAAGTATCTGATAAATGCGGGACGGGTAGCAGGTAACATTTTTTAAATAACGAGTAGATACCGGATGGGTAGCAAGTGTGTAATAGATAATTACTAGGCGGGAACAGGGGGTACCCGATAAGTACCAACAGGAACCAGGGTTAAGAACCACACGGGCAGCAGATAAGTTGTGGTAGATAATAGGTAACGTCGCAAGGTACCAGGTAGGTATCATATGAGTACCGGAGGGTGCGGGTTAAGTCTGAGCGTGTACCGAATAGTAAGTACCAACGGTTACCAGGTGGTACATTAAATACTGATAGGCACCAAGTGGGTACTGGGTAATGGCCAGCGGATATCCTGGGGTAGTGGATAGGTCACGGGTAGCGATCAGGAAGGACTAGGACCTTGCGAGAGGGTGGATGGTGTAGGAGGGGTATAATGCCCCTGCTTAACCCGAAACCTGGAGGAACAGCGCGCCCTTCAGACCCCAGCGCCCCAAGAGAAACTGGTGCTCTGTCTCGGGCCATCTTTTGCACCTATTCTTTTAATATCCGTTTATCTCTTCCGCGCCTGTTTAGGCCCAGCAATGGGTGAAGGATGGCGTTAAACGTTCTAAAATAAATGGGGAATGGGAAAGAACCTCTCGTGGGATTAGGATATATTATATTTTAAGGAGTGAAGTTCTGAAATTCACGATGCTTTTTATTCTTGCCGCATAATAGATCCTAACGGTTGTCTTCTTACTCCCTTAACAACCTACTAGATAGAGGCTAGCAATCATTCCTCGGGTCAGGCCGGTTTCTAGAGAGTTGCGTGCACGGTCGCGAACGCACCGAGTAGTGAGTGTCAACTTCCCAATTTTTTTTAGGAATCTATCATAAGGTGTGTGGTGGAGATGCTTTCGTTGGTTTTTACTTCGAAGCAAATAATAACCACATTGAAAGGCAGTTTCGTGGTAAAATTGAGAGAAGTAAAAATGTGTGGAAGGCACATAACCAATATGACGAGAGAGAATATTACTTGGGTTGTCGGAACCAGAGAGGGGTTTCTCGCTAAGTATCCCCGCTCTTGACGTCATGGAGGTGAAGAAGCTCTATTGGTCTCTGTCGCTCCTGACTTCGCCCTATCCCCGTCCCTCTTTTCCGCTGACTTTCGTCTCCTCCTCTATTTCTCTCCGCCCGTCTGCCTCGCACCTTACCTCTCCGGGTGTCTGACCTCTTGCCTCATCTATCCCAATACGCCCATGTTCTTCACCTATTGCTTGCCACTTCCTCGAACTCGAGCCTCACTTTTTGCCTGTCCTCTGCTTCTCGACCCGTCTGCCTAGCCTCTTGCCCGACGTCTTCTCTTCGATCCGCCTGTCTATCCTCTTTCTTGTCCACTTCTTTTCGACTCAACTACTTAGCTACTTGCTGTTCTATTCTGAGCCTGACGCCTAGCCACTTGCTGTTCTCGTTTTCCTGACACGACTACCTAACCTCTTGTCTATCCTCTTTTTCTCAACCGGCCTACCTACCTAGCCTCTCGCAAGTCCTCGCGCTTCGCCGAAGACGGGTCATATTCGTGGAGTCCTCGTCCACATGTGAGATTCGGTGGGATTATCTCCTCTTCAGATCCTTGCGTCATTTCCGCTGGCTTGAGCGGCTTCCCCGTGACCTCACTGAGGTGACTACAAACATCTATGACCTAAACCTAAGGAAATATCCCCTCTTTCGTAATTGGTAAGGGAAATGTACAGAAATTTTGAAAGTCACGTAACCAACGAATCCATTTAAATTCAAGGTTGAATAAGGGGTGGCAAAAGAACTAAAGATAAAAAGTGCAATAACAAATAAGACTCGTGGATACGGCGTTGGATTTCTGATGTCGAGGCTGGGATTCAATCCGAGTGAGCGCAGGCACAAAACTTTCAGCATGGCCACGAACTGCTCGCCCATTTAGCGGATATGCTGACACTCACTCCCGCAGGGGGTATGTAGCAATTCACACATTATCATGCACAGAGGCAATCACAGCACCGCTATCATTTTTATTCCCGCCTTCACGGCCCAGCATATTAACCCTCTCCTCTGTTTCGGAACCCTGCTAATAGACTACTAGCATCCCCTATGGGAAGTTTTTATCCACATACCTTTGTAGGGTTATACCATCGTGGTTAGGTGTCAAAAACACAATAGAGTCCGGGCATATACACTAACGAGGAACGTCCCCTTGTGCCTTTCGGCTCACCATGATTGTCATTCGGATCTTTTTGTTGCATTTCATGATCCGTTCAGAGGCTTTTGATCCACCATGTGAGGTAAGGGGATAAAACTTAGGAGTGACTGAGAGCGAAAAAGGGACAAACAGATAACGAAGATAAAGATTAAACTTGTGATAACGGTTAAGAAATTTCTGCACTGAGATGCGAGACTCAGAATTGTCTCCGTCTCTGATAAGAGCTAGGAGGGATTTGGGGGCGATCTTAAGGAAGACGTATGATAAGGATTGACCAGGATCTTGCCACTAAAACTTTCTGGTCCCTCTTAGACCTTTGGACATAACAGTTTGATATTGGAGGGGAGGGGAAACAGCTAACATCGAGTGATATTTGCATCGTTATGAATTTATTAGGATGTAGTACTGGAGAATCCCGATATTGTCTTCCAGCGCGTAGTATAAAAGACCGAGTACGTGCTAAGAGGGGTGCAGGGCTGGGGATCCGTGATCATGAATTCGCGCTAATAGGAAAGGTGTTTGCGAAAACAGTTAAGATGATTAATCTCTTACAATATGTTAATCGAGTAAGTGTAGGAAATGTGAGGGGGTATTATTTCTTACGCTTTTAATTGAAAAGCAGAACCAAAACACGTACTGGTTGATTTAATAGTAAAATGTGAAATGTTGAACAAGAATAAAAAGGTTAAGAATAATCGGTTAGTTAACTTCTAGATTGGAAAAGTGATTTTTCCTCTTAAGAGCTTCCCCAAATCGATTTTTGGCTCCGAAATTCAACTTGTTGATTTAGGTTAGTTACATAAAGTACTAGAGAGAAAAATAAGGGTTTGACGAGAGTGAATGAATTTGTTTGTTGAATTAGTTTAAATTGTGTTTTAACGTTTGAATCAGAGATACTTATAAACAGTATTTTCTTAAATAAGTTTGAAATGAGACAGAACTGGGCGCTTTAGTAATATCTTACGTCACTTGGTTTGAATTACTCGCACAAAAAACGAAACTTAAGGGGGAAGAGAAAAGGTGGAATATATATTGACGCAAAGAAAAGAAGAGGGGCAGTCTTGCAGTCAATTGAAGTTGACTACCGACGTCAGTGCGAGTTGTGACTAGCTATTTCTTGATCCACCGAGGCTGAGGTCACAAAATGTAAGAAGGTATAACGTCCCGAAATACCTTCTAAGATGGGTTCTTCCAGCTGGAACCAAATGTTAATCCTCCCGCCGGGCTGTGCGTCTTCTGGCCAGAATAAGAGGCCAAAGACGGGAAGGGGCGTAGCTGTTCGTCGATCAGCGACTTCATGCGAGTTCACGAGCGAGTAGCGCAGTCTGTGAAGATGTGCACATGGTTCCAGAAGAGATGAACATAGAAAAAACTAAGATTAAGGGAAACAGTTTTAACAACTTCCCCCACGAGAGAAGCTTAGAAACCAACAAAGGCTTCTGAGGTTACATTAACTTTATATCTATTTAATATTATGTTAAAAACAGTTAAATTTATGCTTGAAATTATTCATCTACTTATCTAAATTTAGTCCCTGTTTGTGGCGTCTTGTTCCTTTAGTCTTGGCCACGAAGATTGGGAATCGAAATCTTTGAACCAAAATTGCTTATGGAGAGAGAGCTAGAGGAGTACAGAGGTTTAATGGAGGAAGGTTACTCAGAATTCCATACTTATATCCCAAGACGCTGGCATTTTAAATGATAATTGCGAATAATTAAGAGGGTTAAATTATATTTCTTACCCAACAAAATGGAGTTAATGAGGTTATATTCATAAAAGTTGTATTTAGAAAGCCAATATAATTGAGTTGTAAACGGAATATTCACTTCAAGCTTCTTTCTGCATTTGAAAATGAATTTTAGCACGAAGTTATCCTGTAGAGTTAATTTAAATTCGAAAAATTTCGAATGGTCAAAAGACCTTCATCATCATTTGGAAAATTAAATTCATCCATGAAGCCAATTATTTATTTTGGAATGGAGTTCCTTTTGGGAAACGCCACGGGTTTTATCAAATATGCGGAATTTTTAAATTTACTAACGTATAAGATACGTTGATTTTAGGTATATTTGTCTGAAAATTCCTCCCTAATGAGCTTAAAATCTTGTTAATTTTCAATGAATATTGATTTTTGTTTTACTTTTGGTAATATCATTGATGGGCGAAGACAAAACGATTTGAGCGTCAACTAGGCTCTCAATAGACTTGAAAGAGAGAGGGAGAGTAAGAACCAAGAACTCGTGTTTATCATATTGTCAACGTAAAATGATTTTTTTTACTTGAGAATAAAAGTTATTGGGATAAAAACTGATATGACGTTTTATAATATAGTTAAGATAAAGGGGAAACTTATTAGCCCAAATAGTAGCGAAAAATAGCCATATATAAAGATTTTAACGTCCTTTACCTAGAAAAGGCACATTGTTCTTATCCGCTTCTAATTTTATTTTTATTTGAAAGAAAACAACTTTGATGTAAAAGATAACAAATCGAAAACTACCAAAAAATGCTGCGTTAAGGAAAGGACGTCGATTAATTTGGAAGCTACAGTTATAAATAGATTTTATTTTTGTTGTGGTTTAGGCAGCCATTTTTATGACGTGTCTATGAGATCCCCAAATATACTACTTCCCATAATCTTCTGAGGGGACATGGGTTTCTTCAGTGGTTCCTTCCTTCAAATGGCATTCGAAAACTTCGTTATACACGTTCATAAGACCTTTTTCTGATATGTTTAGTGTTCCCAATGCTATTTAAGGATGAAAGGAACTTCAGGCAAATTCCTATTCAACTAATGAAGTGCAACATGATATTTGCCATCTTGTGTCATGAACTTATGAAATTCTTTAATTTTGACCATGTCTACAGAACCCAGATTTGTATCTCTGATGCTTAAAGATTCCAAATTGAACATATATTCAACCCCCAAATCCAAGTCAGGATCAGACTTGGTGATGGGGGAGATCAGTAAGACATTTTTCGGACTGAGGTGCCTCTCCTTCCTTTTCTGAAGAAAGCCCACCTATCCTAGCGTGGTTAGTACCTCCGGCACCCAATTTCTCTGAGCTTTTCGTTTCCCTAAGGGCCCGCTAACTCCTGCGTTAGGACTTTGATCCGAGAAGCTTCGCGACGAAGGGGATAAGCCGACATAATCCCATTCTTTAAAGGTCGAAAGGGATGTACAATAACTCCGTTGCCAGAAATGGTCATTTCCGCATCGTCGTACTAGGGGATAACTTCTGGTATTGTATAACGTCGACACCAAGCAAATAGTCCACTCGCCCAGTTCGATCTTTTACACATAACTCGACGGAGAATGCCTATCTGTGAAGGATACTCCGTTCATCCGCAGAGTGCGAATTCCTCTTTCGACCCCGCCCACAGTAAGTTAGAGGCTAAGATTTAGATCGTCGAAGAAGATAGGTGATATTTTTAGAGACCCGAAAAGTGAGTGGCCTCCAATTCCCCCATGCGCATGGTTTTAGTTCCAGGGAAAGTTTTGATGCTGCATTTGTAATTAGGAAGCTGCCATAAGTTATTAGCCAACGAGACGGGCACTGATTTGGAGATATAAGACCTCTGAGACGCGATGCCAATTAGTCATCTTACAGGTGGGACTGAATTTCGACTCAATTCAAGGTCAACTGTCAAAGTAGGAATTGGGTTAGAGCACTGCCCCCAATGTCATTCATTGCCCTCTCTAGTCATAAGGTTTCATTTTCTTGGGCTAATTTATGGAATTTGAAAGTAAATTCAGAATATGAGTTTGAATGGGAAGCTTTTAAATAGTTTGAGCGTTTTAGGATTGTTTTAAAAGATTAATCCTCTCGAAATTGGTTAGTAGGCTGTAGTTTTTATGGGTTTCGAATAGTGGACAAAACCGTTATTGAATATATCCGATAGGGTAATCAGTTTTTGTATTTACTCCTCTGATTGAAAAGCCGAACCAAATACTGCTTGATTTAATATTAAATGGTTAAAATGTTAAACAGGCAAACAAAGGTAAGACAATCGTTTAACTAACTTCTAGACTGAAAAAAAAGCTTGCTCTTCATAGGTTTCCCAAAACTATTTTTGGCTCTGAAGTTCAATTCGTTAATCAAGATTAGTTGCTTGAAAAAGATATATAGCGGTTATTGCAAAAGTCCTTTTACACTTGTTACGACGTTCTCAACAAAGGACACAATGATAATTTTGATGCGGTTAGACATGTTTTATCGTTTTAACATATAAATATGTGTTTAGGTTGTAAAATTTCTTAATGGGGCCGCTCTCGGCGGCGAGACCTGAAGGCCGCACACACGTTATGGATGAAGTCCTTCCTCATACTGGCCCACACGCGGTTGAAGGAGGACATCCATCAGCTCGTTGACGTTGCTGTGGCAGACATCGCAGGCCTTGCCTTCGACACGCGCCCGCACGCTGTAACAAGGTTGTCAGATTGGCTTTTTTGACGCCAAATTCCCCAAATCTGGCTTTTTTTTTCAGTTTGCTTGGAGTTAGAGAATTGAATTGGCTTTTTCCTGGCTCTTTTCATGCTGAATTATATATTATCTTTTTTAAAAATAATTTTTTTTTATAAGTTACATCGAATGTGGAAATATTTTTCTGCCAAAAAGGCAACACAGCAAAACCAGTGTGTGTGCTCATGTGATTTATAGTCAGAGGCTTAACACATCTGGGAGTGTACTTTCTAAGTTTCTATATGGTAACACTGTGTGCTTTTATAATTCATTAGCTTTACCCATAGCCCCGTCTTCAAAGAAATGGAAAGCTTCTTATGATAGCAATCGTGAATACAATTATAATTGGGACAAAACATATGTATGGTGCAAAAAGGCTGACGATGGATCAGAGGCAGCATTTTTTTAACTTTGCCACTGCACTATTATACCAAGAATTAGCAACCTCTCAACTCATGAAAAAAACGAGAAACAGGATGAAAACTCCATAAATAAATAGACACAACTTAATGTAAAAAGGAGTTCCAAGCAAAATAATGATGAAGTTAAAGAAGTAGAGCTGCAAATTGTTTTGTGACCTGCCATTGTGTGATACGTGAAATCATGATAGCACATGGACAGGGAAGTATATTGAGACACATAAAGTTACATAAAAATAAATGTTGATGCTTAATAAAAAAACATCATTTAGCCTGAACTGAAAACTGAGGAGAAAAGTAATATTTATCAAGTTGATCTTGGTATCAAATTCATAACAGAATGTAATAAGTTCTTACAGCAGAACAACAGTACTGAGGTTGATCTAGAAATAAAAAATGTCAAACAAAGATGCATGTCTATGCTAGAAGAAGCTCTAAGTCAAGTTACATTAGACTTTCCTCGGCGAGAGATACATTTCGAGATCTATCAATATTGAGCCCATGATCATTTTAAATCAACTTTCAAGGGCCATCTTTTCAGAGTTGCCTTTTTTATACCTTGCAGGGAATAATATCAGCACTATTGAAGAACAATACAGGAAAAGATGGAGTCCCTACAGGCAGTGAACAGTTTTGGATTGGTGTACTTCAACATCAGACATTTAAAGATCTTGCTAACTATGCCCTTACTTGTTTAATAACTCCAGTTAGTAATGCCGTAGTTAACAGGATATTCTCTCTTGTATCTTCAGTTAAAACAAAAGCAAGAAGCAGAATGCAGCTGATTTTTTTTTGTGATATTGTTAGATTCAGGGCAGAACTATTGCTTTCAAACAAAAGTTGTAAGGATTTCATTTCATCTTCAAAAATGTTAAAGAACTTCACATCTAACAAGATTTATGCTCTAAGTTCCACTCGATCTAGTGTGGATGACACTGATGAAATGGTTCTGGAGCTTTTTATGTGATGAAGTATTAAAAATATATTTTAAATTTGGTTGGCTTTTTCTGGCTTTTTTACAATATCGTTTGGCTTTGAATAAACAATTTAATATGGCAACCCTGTTCTGTAGTCGAGGGGATTGAGGTCGGGTGACTGCAGTAACCAAAAGTCCTTCGACCAGAAGTTCATGTTCGACACCAATAACTCTTGCACGGTCTTGGCCGTGAGTGCCGGGGCACCCACTATCCGCTGAAAGACGCAGTCCACTCTTTTCGTGATCTTTACCATCCAGGGCAGAACTTCCGTGGCCATTATGTCCCTGTAATCGTTCCTGGTGAGCCTGTAACAGGCCTCGAACCACACCGGCGGAATCTTCTCGCCATTCGAAGCCACGATGCCGACCTGCATCAAAGAGGCCTGGTGCTTGGTCGTGGACACGTAGCGGACCTCGGAGACATCCTGGGGGAAGCTTACAACGCGATCATTCTCCCGGTTGATTATCGGATCCACCATGAAGGGTTTTTCATCAGAAAAAAATGAAAAATTCAATTAGTTTGACGGAACTTTTTCTATCACAAACGTAGAGCGCTCGAAAGATAAAAAAAAAACTAAGTGTAACAGAATTTAGAAATCAACCCTATATATATACCGGGTATTGGTTTCCCCACTCCCCCCTACGGAGGAAGCTTGCGCTTCGCTACTAGGATTAAATTTTAAAATCTAAAAAAAAAGCAGCCATGGATAAATTTTTATAAATTTCCTGAACTTTGCCAATTATAATAATTTTAAAAAGGAACTCTAAACTAAATTTCCCCCCTTTTAAAAATATCACGTTGCTAAAATATAGAGTTATAAAAGATATATAAAAATAAATTTTCTGAACTTCACCATTTGTAATTCTTTGGGTTTTAAAAAATTCACAAAATTTCGATCCTTAAATTTATTTCTGAACTTCACCATTTTGTTTTTTGATATTATAAAAGAATTATTAGAAATAACTTTGATAAATTAAACATAAGTCATAACCAAACTAAGATGAAATTATTATTCAAATACTCAAAAATATTCCCTTCTTAAATTATAGAGTTAGTGATGACGATGATGAAGTGATGATGATGATGATGATGATCATGATATTAGTAAGGAATAATGGATAGGAAAACTAAGATAATTATTTGTTTTGGAAACAACGAATAATCACGGATAATGGTAGTAGAAGAAGATAGTAACAGGAGATTAACTCGACTAGAATGACGTGAATTGTGCTTACAACGAGGAGAACTGACGGATAGAGACGAATGAAGGAGTCAGTGATCCCGTGGGACTCCTTAAAAATATAAAACGACTCAGCTTTGAAACTAGAATAAACTTAGGACAAGAAGATGATACATGGGGAATCTTCCTTGAAGTAAGGGAATATAGTTGAATTAGAAACAATAAAAAAATGGAAGATAAATGTATCGTATAAGAGAGATTACTTAGCCTAGCCCAAACTATAAGAAATTGGAACAAATAAAATAGTCGACAGTCAAAAACATCTAATTTTTCAGGAAAAGAATTTTTTTCAGACGGTTGTATGACAGGAATGTCATTGAGCAATGAACGAATGATGGTTAATCTTGAATCATTTAGGGGTAAATAGTTATGGTTGCAAACATCCAAACCACTATCGAACAGAGCATCTTTGTCATGGATTTTGGCATATCTTGTCTTCGAATCAAACTGTTCTTTGGCCATCATCGGCTTTGAGAATAATAAATCTTTTGGAAGAGCACCACTTTTGCCGGCCCCTAACATATTTAAATTTCCAGGAGCAGCATTTATTTGGCTCTCCTCTTTTAAACTAGGAATCTTTGGAGCAACCTTTTCTTGGCTCTCTATCCTTAAACTAAGGATTCTTGGGGAAGCCCTTTCCTGGTTCTCCATGGTGGTTTCTACTCTGGTCGCAGAGCTCACTTTCTCACTCTGACCATTAATTAACTCAATTATACGCGATCCGTTATTTAATACATCAGCAAGAATTGCCCCATCCTCGCCATGATTGATAGTCTCTGCGATAAATAGTCTTCTGTTTATGTATCCCTTTTCTATAACATATAAACCATCTTCAGGTTCAGTATTTACTCCATTTATTTTTACACTAAAACGAACTCTTTCTTGGGGCTGTATTTCTTCATTTTCGGAGACACACAATTCTACTGGGCCTTTAGTTTTCACTGTGAGCTCTATTGGTACTTGCACCCAACTACAAGCTGAATTATTTTTAAACACAGAATCTACTATGTCACAGCTCGTCACGCGCCTGTAATTTTCTATACTCGCATTAACAGGGGTCACCCCACGACTTCCTTGATCCAACCCTACATCTGAGGAATGTGACACTTTATTTCCTCTGTGACTCAACTCATGAACTCCAATTTGTTCCGCAGGGCTCGTTGATGGCTCTCGTAACCCATCGCTTATAGAACAAGGTGATGGCTCTCTCGGCTCATCATGCAACACATTCATCTCGTTTAGTCGTTGTACACGACTGTCACGGGACCTCTTTGTCCGGCAAACTGTCTGAAGAGGCATCACTGAACTCGGGTGCCTCTCTGCCCTCAAATAGCTCTGTAGGTGCATCCTCCTCCACGGGGTTCGATGCACTTGACTCGCGTAAACATTGTGCTTGACCATTGCCGTCGACGCATGTGTATTTCTTATACCTCGAACTCGCTTACCGGCTGGGTATATTTACAAAGCATGTTGGTTTATAAAGGCCATTCCTAATAGAAAATTAGTTTAAAAGGCAACCCTATTATCTTCAATTTGAACTAGGATTGGGTACGCATAATCATCCACACGTAACTAAAACTCTAGTTCACCAAAAGTAGGGGTTTCGCTTCCTTGCTCGTCGGTCAATCTAACATGATATTTGGTAATATGATCATAGCGGTAACCGGCCTTTACCTTACTCGTCCTCTCACTACTAGTTCTTGTAATGGGTTTATTGGTACTAGCCTAATGGGAAGGGATTTACTTAAATATGAGGAGGTCCTTCGTCTGGCGGAGGGCCTCTCCCCCCAAAAAGTTCCGTATAGTACGGGCTCTAACATCCGGGTAAAGCTCAGGATATCCAAATTCTTCTTCATAAGCAGTGGGAATGTCGTCTTGTCCGGACCCAATGACACGAATGTTCTTTGTAGTTGACCCTATAAATCGATCCCCTGTTCGATCGGTACGGGTTCATTGTGGTGGTTTCGATGGAAATACCCTTACATTCCTCAGTGCTGCAGGTGCTCGGCTGTAACTTTTAGATTTTTTGGTTTCACTTCACCTGTGTCCGTTATCACGGCGTACAGCACATTATGTGGGATTTTTACATTCAACAGCATAGTGTCCTTTGACCTCACAATTATGACACCTGGGACTTTCTCTGCATTGCATCATTCTGTTTCCAACTCGATCACAGTTAAAACACCTCTCTACCCTAGGGAGTTTTTGCACGTTTCTCACTCCTAGGTAGACTATCCCTCCGCTTATCATTTATATCGTTCGCATACACGAGTTCTTATCTGGTTTGGGTTTGTTGAGCGGGTGTATGAGCTTACGCATGTATATATCAAGTGCTTGGAGCTAGGTAGATAGGGCTGTTTGGTTCCTGTGGCCGTTGGCCAAAGGTCTCCGGTTTATCTTCTCTCGTTTTGCTTTAGGTAAAGTTAACATCTTCATCTAATTTAATTTAATTCTGGAATTTCTTTTGTGCAGCAGGCGAAATGTTTGCGTAAATTGCAGTTGCAGCTATTAGATTCCATAGTTCCTTCATATTACTACACCGGAGGTTTAATGAGGTTTCTCCAGCTTTAAGGGCTCCCCCGACTGTTTTATGTACCCTGCATGTAAAAGTGTGTATATACTCTTTCTCGTCTTTATTCCACTTCAAGGCGAATGCCGCAGCTAATCAGGTCAAGGGCTGTTCTTCACTAATTTGTTTGTAATGATGGCGGAGCGCCTTTTTGAAAGGTTGCCATCTTGTGGCATTTATTAAACTAGGTTGGTATTCAACAGCCAGATGGGCATTTCCCTCTGATTCGTGTACAAACCGTTTTGCCTCCGTATGATCATGTATCTATTGCCATTTGCTGCGTTCAAGCATCTAATTAAACAATTCCGACAAAATATACTTTTAATAACATAAAAGATCGAAATATTAAATCTTTAAATACACTAATTCTATAGCAAAAAGGTCTAATAAAAATTAACACTACAAATGAGTAATAGGAGATGGTTGACGCAAAAATCACTTCTAATACACGAGATTTAAGCTCAATTAATGCTAGTTCTTAAGTCATTTGAAATTGACATAGCCAGGCTACGACTACTAGATTGAAATAGAGTTGTTACGAATACACTTTCACACGGAATGGAAAATAACAAAAATGAATACATTTTGTATTCGTTTTACCTTTAACTCAGAGTGTGTGTGTCGACAGTTGGGGGACCTTGAAAGTGAGCCTCCTCGCTGAGGTGATGCTTTTCCCGGGGTGATGGAGGCTAGTAACGATGCTTCTCTAGACTTGAAAATGTAAGGGAGGGGATCTTGGATGAATGAAAGTTATCCCGATCCCAGTGTTACTAATTATGGTTTCTCGACGATTAGACTTAATCAAGATGTGAATCTCTTCTCGAATGGGAATTCACTTTGGTCTTCCTCAATGGTGAGGGTATCTCTGCTTTTTCAGCAAACTGAGATAAGTGATTTTCTCTTTACGAAAAAGGTAGGAGAGTTGGTCTCGATACTACTGGTCTGCTCTTCTAAGTGACCAAAGGAACAGCCTCGGGAGGGTAAGTCTCGCTTGGTTCCAACTATCTTCTTTATTCCCTGTTTGACTCAGAGATTTGTCTTCTCCTCTCGATGGTTACGCGAATTCTCCTGTAAATTTCTCAAGATCGAGTTATATACGTCGATTATCCCCTGGGGGGAGGGGAGGCGAGGGAGTTTAGGAGGGGTGAACCCTCACTAGCCCACAGTAAAGCCTCTCTCTTCAGGTTTACGCACGGGGAAGGTGAGATTTCGTTTATTTGGCGAAAATAGACATAAACAATCGGAAGGGACAGTGAGCCTGTTCATAGATTTTCTGCCGACGAAGCCTTAGGCAGCAAGATTTTCATTCTAAGGGCTCTCACACCCTCCTATCTTTATATTAACGGACTACACCACCAGTCTCGTAAATTACGAAATCTGCGGACTGAAATCCGTCTTTGCAAGCGACTTCGAACGGTCTTTGGGTTGCGGGGAAAGGGTGGGGGTGGGGGGGGGTAAAGTCTTGGCCCAATGCGGAACGTAGCCGTTGACGCTGTATAAACAAACTTGAATCTGCTTGTCCTCGTTATATTCATTCCTCCACAATGATGAAGCATCAAAAATTGGCAGAGGCAAGGACACCAGTGTTGATGTGATCCTGGCAAGGTCGCCAGTGTTGATGTGCTCCCTTCTGGCCTTGTAACTATGGCTATGGCGCCAATGACCCTCAGTCGGTAGTTGGGGCACGCAGTTAAGGAGATCAGGCAGTCAGCGCAATGGAATCCTTCTTAGTGAGAAAGGAATACCTGTAGTTTGGTAGGTACACGGGGCAATCTGACGTTGAAGGGTGATTCTTGCAGATAGTACGATCGTAGTAGAAGGGTGTGGGCCCCTAAGTGGTTACAGTAATTTGCCGAAATGTTTCGTGTGGCCCTGAGTGGTGACAGCACTGGAGTGTTTGTTTGCCCGTTTTTGATGAAGCCTCAGTACGATGCAGTGGTGGAGAGCAAAAGGAGCTGTATGACTTTTAGCTTAATTAACAATATAAGATTCGCTCAGACTGTCTCTTGATATAAAGTTTACAAGGGTTTTATATAAGGTTTATATGAGAGGAGGTAGGGTTCATCTCCAAAGAGGTTTACCAATAGCGTACTACTTAGAAGGAGCAATTTTTTAGCAGTGTTTTGGTTTTGCTGCTTACATTGTATGATTTTCTGCTGTGATATCATTTTGAGTCGAAAAAATCAATTACATAATTTGGTCAACATATGAGATAGTTGGATACAAAGAACAGCTGAGATTTGAAAACAAAATGTAAGCTTTGTGAACTGCTAAGCGTTTAATTCGTAACTGTCTATCTATTATCTATCGATCTATCTGTCTATCTAATTATATGCAAATGTATGTTTCCTAAGCATGAAAGTGAGTGGCGGGCTTCCTGTTTCATCAACTATGCTATATTATTTTGTTGTTAAGGCACTTAACAGGATGGTTATTTTCTTAGTGTGTAACAAATCTGGATTTTTTTCGAAGAAGCTCAGATGTTAGCAGGACTAAATGAAGCGCAAGATGCCCTTCATTGTTGTTTCCATAATCATTCCATTATTTTCCGAGCTTGGATATTCTCCCTTTAGAATTGAAATACAACTAGGGGGGGGGGATGGAATGGATCTCTTTGTTGGTCACCAGATATATTTATATTCCACCTCGTTTTGTGATCCTCTTTGCTATTGCGCCCCCCCCCCGTGTGAAACGTTGATCGTTAAACTGGATTTGGGTGATAAGATAACGTTCCGAGAAATTATTACCTGACTCCAAAAGGTAATGATGAATATTTTTGGCTGGGCGATGAGCAGAAATTCTGATATGATTTTGCCTTCGAGCAAAATGGTAGCAAATGGAGGAGTTCGAATTAGATTGATTATCGATTTCACGAGCTTATCTTTGATGATGCTTAATTACAACTCTCTTAATGTTCATACTTTGGTACGATGAATGAATAAGACTCGTCTTGATGTAAAATCAATTGCGTAAATGCTATCTCCTACTGCGGAGTAAATGACTCGATTGGTATAACCCGCGAGCAATATGTGAAACTGCTCCTCGAAATGATTTCTCTCGAATGATCTTCTCCTCCTCGATTTGCTCGTTTTATACTTGGACACATTTATAAACATATATATATATATATATATATATATATATATATATATATATATATATATATATATATATATACATATGCAATGCTTTTGAAAACATTTTCTCTCCTGAGAATATATACTGAAACGGTGAAATTTATTCAAACACTTTTTTTCGTCTTCCTTAACAAAATAGAAATTTAATATTGTGGTTGTAATTTGATGCTCACCGAGTGTTGTTACGATCGAGCTAACCCATTTTAAGGTTCCCTTTTGTAACCACAGAATAATTAGTCTCATTCCCAGTTTACCTTCTCACCGCGACTTTGGTCTTTTCGGGAAATCAAAATGGGAATAGTTCTAAACTATCCTGTTACATGCTACAATGTTTCACTTGAGTTTCTTTTTGTTTTGTTTCACACACATAAATTTATTTACATTGGCTGAGTGTACACATTACTACTTCATGGGTTTGTGTGTACATATTGTGTGCACCACTTGACTATGATATCAACTTAGTCCTATTATTTTTTAGTCTACAAGAAGATTTGGCCTCCATGCTAAGCTCCATTTACTATCTTTCAATGCCCTGACGAAGTTTTTCATCTACATTTTGCTCATCCTTGAACTTTGAAAGTCTTTTGGGAAGAGAAGTCGAGTCAAAACAGTCATTCTTTAAAGCTCTAATGTTCATACGAAAATGAAGTGGATGACACTTTGAAAGCACTGAAAGAGAAGACAGATGTCAAGCGTTTCGTCAGGCTGAATGCTTCTACAGACTTGTACATGTTTTCATGAACGCACATGAGGGAGTACCCCACCCCTCCTTTAGCTGTTCTTATTACCAAAACTTGAACATTTCTGTTCATTTTCACTATCAGGAAAAAAAAGTAATAGATCCATTCCTCGGAATGAAGGGTTTTATCTGGTGTGGTAAAATAGGTCCAAAGGTCTGAGATGGTAAGAATCTCACTAATTTAATCATGCGATGACAGGCACCGACGGAATGAGTCAATGACGTAGGCTTTAGTCATTGGCACTGCGTGAGTGGGTAAAACAAATGCGGAGACATTCTTGGAAACGCAATTGAATTATATCCGTCCTGAATTTATTTACTGAGAACTCTTTTTATTGGGAAAAGGAAGAAAGTGGTGCAATCAACGGGGGTATTTTTACTGACTGACGGATGAAGGAAAGACAGACGGTGGAGAAAGGCAGATAATTAGAGAGAAAATATCTTACAAAAATGTGAAGGATTGCAACTGTGAGCACTGAGGCCAAGCGAACGAGGTAGAAAGGGAAAACAGGGTTCCACACAGGGTTGGCAAAAAGTCCCCAAATTTTGAAAAACTTGTTTAAAAAAAACACAGGGGTTTTTCAAATCTCGAGTTTTTTCAAAAAACAAACGCTACAAACATTAGAATTACATAGAAAAAGAATAGCTATATATTCTTCTAATATTAATAATTAATTAGTTTAATAATTATATTAAGGTAAGAACGGATCACTGATCGAGAATTTTGGATACCCATAATAGCCATAACCTGTAGAAGGAGAGATGAATTATGAGTCAGTATCAGAGAAATAACCTTAATTTGATACATATTTGTTGAAATTATAAACATAAATATGAATTTTGAATAAAATAATGATAAGTAGCGTTCATTTCTTGAAAAAAAAGTGTAATTTTTAACAAAAACCCCTAAACCCGGATTTTTTAAAATTTCACTTGAAAAAGCCCCCCAAAAAACGGGGAATAAAACCAGCATTTTTTAGGGCTGGGTTTTTTTATTTACCAACCCTGGTTCCACGACGCATACATGGCGCTCGGTGATAATAAAACGAGAGGGTGAGGAAGCACCGGTTAAGAAATGAGGGGAGGGGGGATTTCCACGCTTGTTTAACGCCACATGAGGTGATAGAGGGTATTAAACCTTAAAAAAACAAAACAGAAAAAAGACACGGCTCTCCACGTCACTTCTAACCTCCTCTTTCCTGGAAGACTCAATCTGGGATGTTGCAGGAGCAGCCACGGACATGGCATTGCTCATTCAAGTCGATATCCAGTTTACAGTGTTAGCAGAATCAAATATCCCAAATCGTAGTTTCTTGTCCTTTAATACGGCTGAATTTCGTTAATTTATAAAATTGCTGTCAAAATATTCACTTTTTACATCGCTATGGTGTGCTCTTGTGAGATTATCTTTGAAATAAAGATGGCACGCAGATGGCAAATAGATTTTGAAAGAGAAAAAGTTGATATCGAACTCGCAGCCAAAATAGTCGAGTAGAAAAGTCAACATATTAAAAGCTTACAAAATTTTTCTACATAATTTTACAAGCGATTTATTTAATATTTGAAGTGTGCTTATTTATAAAATATGCAATCTAATTTTTCCTAACGCCATACAAAACCTTAGTAAAACATAATCCCCCCCCCTCGCCTACTATTTACATTATCCCTGAATTATAAGGGTTAAACCAAACTTTCTGCCTGTATGTGGGGCAGGACGAATACCCATACAGTTTTCCGGCTCGTATCATAAAAAGCGACTAAACCCGGATATGGGCTGCTGGCATGGGAAACCGAGCACCCGAAGGTTCGTTGCTGCAAGCGCAATATACAATGGCGGTAGAATGCGAGGTTGTCGCGGACCATGTCCAACAAAAGAGAATCGATTAAATACTCTTAAACATGTAAAGAAATAAAGACATATCGATTATCAGTTCATTCAACACAGTTCCATTAAAAGCACACTTGTGACGGAAATAAAAATGGATCTAAAACAAGAAAAGGATAAACTCATGACAAAGAGCAAACCCACTAAAAATTGACACCCGAAATGAAATCAATAGCTTCCATATTAAACTAGTGAACAAATCAATGAACAAAAATGATAAAGTGAATGGATCATTAGCACACTGCAACAATAGTTTGACAAACTATTTTACAATGCGTAAATTTGACCAGAAAATGTGACAAGGTCATCTAATACAAAAGTAAGTGATGTTACAAAAATATTTTTAGATAAAAGGTGAAAATGAGATGGGATGAAACTGTGGTAAAATCAATATCGCGAAGACAAACAGAGGCTAGTTTGGTTACACAGCGTCAACAGTTACGCTTCATATGGTCCAATACTTTACCTCCTCCCCCCCCCCCGCCTTTTCCCTGCTGTCACCCAAATCGTCGAGATCGCTCGCAAATAAGTACCATCAGCAGATTTCGTAGCCCGTTAATATAATCAAAGGAGGGTGGGATAGCCTTTAGAATAAAAATATAGGAACAGGCTCACTGTCCCCTCCTATTGTTTAGTTCTATTTTCGCCAGATATATTTATATTCCACCTCGTTTTGTGATCGTCTTTGCTATTGCACTTCCCATAAGATAGTTGGGAAACGTTGATCGTTAAACCGGATTTGGGTGATGAGATAACGTTCCGAGAAATTATTACCCGACTCCAAAAGGTAATGATGAATATTTTTGTCTGGGTGATGAGCATAAATTCTGATATGATTTTTCCTTCGAGCAAAAGGTAATGATGAATATTTTTGTCTGGGTGATGAGCATAAATTCTGATATGATTTTTCCTCCGAGGTAAACCAGAAGAGCGAAGGGTCACACCGTTGAAAAGGGATGCCCTAGGAGAGAGGCTTAAAGGTGGCCCTCGTCTCCCCTCCCCTCCCCCCAGGGGATAATCGACGTATATACAGTTCGATCTGGAGAAGAGAATAGGAGAATCGAGGTAGCAATCGAGATAAGAATAGCAGTCCCTGAGTACAACAGGGAATCAAGAAAAAGTGGAACCGAACGGGATTTTTCTTCCCTAGGCTGTTCTTGTGGTCACATGGAAGAGTAGACCATCGGCATAGAGAATCACTTTCATACCAATCTCGTTCAGAGAAACCCCATATCTCAGTTTTCCGAATTTAAACAGAGATATTCCCCCACCATTGAAGAATACCAATGTGAAGTTCCACTCGAGAAAAGATTTACCTCTTGGTCAAGTCTCATCATCGAGAAGCCCGCAAGTGTAACCCAAGATTGGAATAATCGTACATCCACAATCCCCTCACTTATATCGTCTAGTCGAGAAGCATCGCCACACTCTCCCCACTTACCTCGGGATCAACTGTTATTCCTGAATAGCCTCCACCAACGTAGCCTTTGCTCAGAGAGACGGACAGCTGTGTGTCCGAGTCAGCCTCGCGCCGCGTTTCATCACATCAAAGAGGTTCTCGTTCAAGGTCATCCAACGCTAGATTCCCTCTTAGTTAAAGGTAAAAGGATTCCAACTTAGGTGTCAAGAAGTCAGCGCCCACAAATCTCTGTGCACAGAGTTGTCCCTGAGTACAAGGAACAAGCTAAGGCGACTCCGCTCATCACGATACTGGGGCAAGTAAAGTGCTAGAAGATCCCGCAGAGTAGAATAATCAATAACTATGTGTCGAATAGTCTGGAAGGGAGAACGTAGTGGTCGAGATAAGGTGCAGGGAAGCGCTTCATCAAATGGCAGTGCGTCCCGAGAGTGTGTCAAATTCAAAGAAGACAGAAAGTAACCTGAAGCTGCCGAGGCATTGGTGGTAGGTCCACAGGAACAGACGGGGCGCGATGGCACACAACTTTAAGTTCACATCAGCCGTCTTCTATCTTCTTGACGTCTTCCTCAGTCTCTAACGAGTTTCTTCGTATCCGCGGACGATCTATACGGTGCCTATGACAGCTTGAGACGCCAATCATACACTAAGCCCTTCAGCTTTAGTGTCGGATAACTTCTTTTAGAGCTCGGCATAGATCGAGTGTTATACGAAGTGTGCTCCAAGAAATTCTAACGCAATACTGCCAGCGCTGTGGAAGATTTGAGAGCAGAGGCGTAGCAACAAATAGTCAAAAGTGGTACACTCTAGGGTAGCGTCCTTGGTAGAACCAGAGGTGCTACCGGGCTGAGAGCTACGCCGAGATCTAAAAGGATTTTCATGACACTGAATAAGATGGGATTAGAAAATGACTGACGTCTCAAGGTATCATAACCATCGTCGAGATCGGCCACCTATGCGATGAGACGCGTTGGCGACCGAGATCGTCGCCGAGCACGCGCATACAAGCACATAATGCAATGTGCACGGCGCAGAGTAAGTTGCATCTCCCCAGCATCGAAAAACGTGTTAAAAGCATCGATCGCAAGGCGGAGACCGGTGTGGTGGATCGATTCGACCTCCTGCAATTCACGCTCGTCTGTGGGTGAGTAAAACTCGCAGCCTAAACACTACCAGCACACAAAGTGCTAAAGGTCACGAAACAACGAATGCCCATGGCGTAGTTACAAAAGACTCTAAGGCTGCGAATATAGGCCTCCTAGGTGTGACATCAGTCGAGAACAAGACCAAGAAAACAGTATAAGTCCACCACTTTAAGGCGAACCCCTTTTGAACTATCTTAGTTTTGGCGAGAGTTGCGGTTCAATGCCTTTTGGAGTGTACACTCCAGAGTTGCCATCTGGGTGGCAACAAAAACGATCGAAAGGTCGTCTACGTAGAGCGAAGCCAGAATATCTTCGGGAAGCACCGAGGTGATACTGTCGAGGCTCAGGGCAAAGAGTTTGACACTAAAGAGACCCCCGATGGACGCTCTATTCCTACCCTATTGGGCTGTATGCGAAATCAACTATCTCGTAGAAATTCAGATATTAAAAATGTCACGCGTTCTTGATTTCGTATCCTCGTGCGGTATCATAGGCCTTCTCCAGATCAAAAAATACCGTGCCTTAATCCTATCTATTATAGAGGTAAAGGCCTCACAGTTACCATTTTCCAGTCGGAGCAGAAAATCCGACGTGGAGTAAAACTTGCGAAGCCACACTGTCCAGAAGAGAGATGGTCTCCGCTGTCCAGAAATATGGCTAATCTAATATTTACCAATTTCTCCATCAAATTGCACACGCAAGAGGTTAGAGAGATTGGGCGGAAACTGGCTAGGGTAGAGTAAAAGGGAGCACAGTAGCCACTCACCATCCTCCACCCAAGGTGCCAGTGATCCCGACTGGGGACTCTATAAACCTATGGCTTATTGTCGAAGTCATTGGAGCCGGTGAGTCGACCTCCATTGGAAACTAAAGGGGTCAACATATTCTCTTAAAGGGCAGTGTGCATAACTCAATGCGCCCCGCGAATCCTTGCCCCTCTAAGGGCATTCGCTCTATCGAGCCGCTCCAACCAGGAGAGGCCAATCTTGGGCTGTTTGCTTACTTTCGTCTTGGCTGAACCCTGTTTAGCCGGTGTTGGTACTAAAGTGGAGTCGTCCAAGGAAGGGGTGAGGAGAAATCAGCCTCACCCGTAAACTTAGTAGAGGGGGAAAACTCCATCTCAACTATGAGATTATTTTGAAAACGGAGGCTCCTCCATCTCAGAGGTGGAGATGCTCGAAGAGGGATTACGAAAAGCCCCTTTGACGCACAAAAGTTTTGGAGAGGAGCCCATCTACCGGTCAGAATGGTGTTGTCGAATTCTTTGCCCACTCCAATACCAAAGTAGGGCGAGGTTTGACTAATAGGTATGTAGTCGGATATTTTGAAGAAATTTGCCAACAACCGAGAATATGTGCACTTGTGACCACTGAAAAAGAAAGAAAGGTTGGTGGGTTATATCCCGTGTCCAGCCGCTCCCGCCTATCCCATCTTGGTGTTTCGGACTCTTCATGACTTCTCCCTACATGCGATAAAGGATGGTGTTCGCACCTGTGCAGCGACACACACCGACCAGAAGTTGCCCAGTGAATCGGTCACTCCCCAAAGGACACAGCTCCCAACTGAGCAGCCAGAGAGGCAGAACAACCAGGTGGATTTCCTTACTAGGTTGTACTAATCGTTAACAAGACAGCCAGGATCAGGCTCTATTGTGGCTGACCCATAGACGAGACACGATAATTTTAGTTGCTCTGACAGCTAACAAGGCAGCAAAACCCGGCCGCTATAGACAGTATAGCCTTATGTACCCGAGAACTGCCACAGGGAAGTGGTCAGAGAAGTGGTTATTGGGGGAAAAAACCTATATTCCCATTTATCGCGCCTCAATGTCCATGACTCCTCAAGTCCTGGCCTCCTGCGACCTGCAGGCGTTAAAGGCTGTTGTTTATGAGAGTTTTCAAAGCCTTTCTTCTGCTCGTCAGGTCATTAAGCCTAGAAAAGAAAGATGATGAGAAGGGAAGAGGATGAAGAACACCAACTACCCACGGCTCTGTCAGAGAGTTCATGACAACCAAGTGACGGGGCTTCCTTAATTTTCACTCAGGTGAGAGGACGTGTAGCTTATCCAGGTACCAAGTATAACAGACTACACAGGGCTACAAACGCCTCAGAACAAGTGTGTGCCACTGTGCCTTAACTACAAGACAAATTACTCTGCCTTTCACGCAACAAGTACATATTTTGTCTGCTTCAAGGTGTTATTTCCAAATGGCAATTCACTACTCCCTTTTCACTTACTTACGTCCACCCATTTATTCTGATGACACGCTCCCTTCTACCATGTCCATCCGACTATGTGTTTGATGGTCTCATCAAGACTTACCCACCTAAATTCTATTTCGGTCCATATCGGGACTCGTCCTGTGAATTTTCATCGTTAGTCATCTTCAAACCTACCCAAGCAATTAACTCCTTAACAAGAGTTTGGTTGTACATAAAGGGAAGTGAAGAGCTTTTTGTGAGCATATTGTGAGTTCGTTTATTCACAAACATCAAACCTATTCATTTGAAAGATTTACATTTACTTTACCATTTTATTATTTGACCACACTCCATTCAGTTATCCTGTCATAAATGGAAGGAGGAGATTATTTATTGAATTTGAAATTGCTATTTTATCGTTTCCTCAATATTCCTTAGAATAGAAGGTCCAGCAAGGTACCAAAGGTTTGGAACATTTACAAGCTTTTGAACTGCCCTCTATCACTTCCTTAACCTGGTGGTCACGTTTGCTCTGTCGCCATTTTCACACTTACCTTTTTGGTCATCTTGACATGCATTCTCATATATTTTTTTTTAAATAACCGCGTACCTCTCCAGCCGAAACAAAGTTCTAAAATTCTTGGATAAATGTCCTTAAGTTGTGGGCTGGGCTTAGCCTACCAGTCAGAGGTGGCCGAATTCGTTTGGTCAATTTTGAAATTAAAGTTTCGATCTGATTAAAGAAAGTGACACCTCCTAAACCCTTCTTCATTTCATCTCCCACTCCGATTCCTTTTATGACCACAAATTATTTATATTGACTAACTAACATTATTTTCAATGCTGCTAAAATAACGTCCGCGTTCCGAGGGTGGTAAATGGTAATTATACATATATTCTCAGCAAGGGGATATCAGGTGACACCTGGAAACTTGTGTGCCCTCCTAGACCCAAAGATTACAGGAAGATCTCCGGCTTTCTCTAACTTTCTCTAACTTCGCCAGAACACCGACCATAGCTTTCCAGGTAAAAAGAGATTTCCTCAAAAAGAAACAAGCCATAAAGAGTAATGAAAAGCAAAAGAGGAAGACAACCTCCTACACCCAAACGACCAGATTGGTTCCACCCACAGAGCGTACCTCGAGAGCCCAGCTAAAAATAGAGCACGAGAGCTCCACCAAGATCCTTACTCGCATCTTGTATGCACACAAGCTAACTAAACATAATGCTCAAGCAAAATGGCCTGAGAGAGGTGTGGTTCCCGGAGAACCTTTCCTCAGGAGATGCCCTTCAACCCCAGTTCTCCCCTAAACAACGGAAAGCGTAGGAACGCTCCCAGCGGACGAAACGAAGAAAACCGAGGACAAACCGATACCAAGCAAGAGGCCCGAACCCAGAATTAAAGTAAAGGAAGAAAGAGATAAAAAGCAATTAAGGCCACTCAAATAGTCAGACAACGGAAAAAAAACCGAACCATCAACTTATTTAAAGTCAGACTAGGAGAGATCTCTGAACGAAGCACCAAGAATGACCGATGACACAAAACCAAAAACGACACAACGAAAAAATTCTAGATACAGGTACAACGGTTTGCACCACTGACCAAGCACCCTTCCATAAAGACCTAACCCACACGGAAGCGATCAACGGAATAAAATCTCAGAAATACAAATGGACATTTACGGCATAAGGAAACGAATCTAAAATAGCGGAAGCGCTCTACGCAGGAAAAGTACATCTCAACTACGAGTCCTGCAAGACGATGCCGGCCTCTGACTACAAAAATAAGAAACGGAAAGGTCAGAACACACGGTGAGTAAGCAGTTTACACAAGAATTAACACATCAACATGGATAACAGCAAAAACACCCTAGAAATATTGACACAGAACACGAATGGATGGAGAGGAGGGCTGATCCCGACATCATTTTCATCTCAGAACACGGTTTCAACAAAGAAAACAGAATTAAAATACCAAACTACCACACCCTCACGAAGTATCCCTCTCAATGTAGATACGATGGTGCTACAATTGCTATCAGAAGGTAACTAACCCTCAAAATGTTACCAGAGCTGAACAATTCGATTATAGCTATTGAAATTCCAACCCAGTTGGAGGACTCACAATTGCAGCAGCATACCAACCCCAAACCGACCATATTTGCCGATTAACAACCTGAATTAGAACGGCAGAACTGCCTTCATAGGAGGCGAACACAATGTCAGACTTAGGGGTTTCGGGCTACACCACCACAAATGAAGAGCAGAATCCTAGAGCTCACCATAGACTGGGGAAATCTCTAGGGGGTGAGACCCGAATTCCCAACCTTTATGACAGAGATATGCGCGACATACCCAGGTATAATAATGAGAAGCATCAACTTCACAGCCACGCCCGCCCAATCACTGTCAATGAGTTCATGAGTACGCTCAGGTCCTTCGAGCAGAGGGTACCAGGCTGGACCGGGATCACCAAGAGCTATCTGGTGAATGCCTCTTCAGACCTGCTTCAGGACATCACCAACGTGATGAATCCAGTTTTGAACACCGGTTATTTCATCGACGGATTTGAAATGACAAAAATCGTTTTTATCCCGAAAGGGAACAAGCCACCGGACTAGCCGATGAACTACATACCCATCTCTCTCCTTGAGATAATTGGCAAGATTTTTGAAAAGATCTTAGCCAAAAGGCTTCAGTTCCAGCTCAACGAGAAAGAGCAGCACAACCCACAACAATACGGCTTCTGGAATAAACGCGGAACCGACACCGTAATCGCCCTATTAACCAAAAAGATCGCCCAATGCTGAGCGGATGAGAAGTACATCAACATCGTACTCAGGGACGTGCAAAAGGCTGAGGGGCCTACAGCTATACCCTATCCTGGAGAGGATTCTTTGTGACTTCATCATGGAAAGGCGAGCCCTGATCATGATTGAAGGTTGCGGAGGACCTATATTCCACCTCAGGGCAGCTACCAGACCCTCCTCCTTTATCTAATATATACAATAGATTTGCCAACTGCGATAAAGGAGGACGATTTATACTTCAGTTTGCAGATAATGTAACGCAAGTGATTCATGGTGCATACAGGAATCCCCTGGTCCAGGCACTTGAAACAGCCAACGAGATCCGCAACATCAATGAATACGAGAAGAGGTGGAAAATGCGCACAAATCAGCAAATTCAAAATCCTCCCCCTTAGCCGCAGAAAGACCGCGGATGTAACAATAGGGCAACAAATATTTCCCTATGCAAGGAAGGAAATTCCCTTGGGATCCACAACACCACCAGCGAGTAACTCAACATAACCCTAGGGAAAGACTGGTGAAGCAGGAACTCTCAAAGATTCACAGAGTTAGAAACTTGTGCTCAGATAATATGAAGGAACATAATCTCATGTACAATCGAGCTCCAATAATTATCTACCCAGTAAATGCGTCTTGAAGTGCTTGCAGCGGTTCAAAACAAGGCGAGTTGCATTCTGCATATCAATAAAGTGAGAAGACAGGACAGGCAGTGGCGGATCCAGAATAAAAATTTGGTGGGGCTAACCTGAATTCCTCCCTCTGACGAGTCTGAGATTAGGGCATTAATGATTAATAATGGTAATCTTACACAGCATTGATAACACTAGTCTGCATTTTGGAATTTTTTAATTTTTATTTTTATTCATGGATGTGATCTTACATATTCTTGGGTTGCTGATTCTAAATATCTAAACCATTTTTTCTATCACGTAAGGATTTTGAATAAAATACAAATTAATGATAACAATATGAATTTTTAATATATTGTTACTTATTTAAAATGAATAAGTAATCATGGAAAAAGCACATTATTTTAGTTTTAAGAACATATGTATACCAAATCAACATGAAATAAATCACGGTTATCATGAAATGAACCAAAATCATCAAATCAAATGAGTGTAAAAAAAAAAACATGATATCATGGTTAGCCTACATACTGATTCAAAGTAAGGCGTACCGCTGTGATTTCCGCTTGTGCTGTGCATCGGGACCATCACGTTTCAATGACCAGCAGTAATCCGCCATCATGCTGACATTCCACTTGCCCTGGTATCGAGTTTCCATGATGCAAATATCCTGATGGAAACGCTCTCCTTGTTCCTCACTCTAGTTCCCGCAATTCGTAGGAAAATAGTGAAGATGTGAGTGCAAAAAGTGCATCTTCACACTCATTCTAGACCCAAGTTGCTGGAAACTTGAAATCAGATCTTGGATCATTTTTTCATATTCTGGGGAGCGGGTGTTTCTCAAGAAGTTATGGACAATCTGCTTGAAGGAAAACCAGGAATTCACCTCGACACCTACTAATGCTTCCTTAAAATGCTTGTCCTTCATCAATTCCCGAATCTGAGGGCCAACAAAGATTCCTGCCTTTAGCTTGCCTTTACTTACACGAGGAAACTTTGACTCCAGGTACTTGAAAGCAGCTCCATTCTTGTTCAAGGTCTTCACAAAATATTTCATAAACCCTAATTTGATGTGAAGTAGTGGTAGCAGAATTTTCTTGGGGTCAACTAGTGGCATAGCTCTCACGTTGTGATTTCCGGATAAAAAGTTGGTTCTTGGTGGCCAGTCCTTTTTTTTCATAGTGCTGGCTGCCAGCCCTACTATCCCAGAGACACCAAAAACAGGAATACTTGGTTTATCCCCCTTGAAGACCGAGTAGGAGAGCAATAACTTTTAAATCACCACAAATCAGAAAATTGTGCTGATGGTACTTGATTGCAGTTATTAGTGCTTTCAAATTTTCGTCGGTTTCGGACATTTGGATACTATGGCCAAATGGCACAGATGCAGCTGTGTTGCCATTGTAGAGAAGAACAGCATTCAAACTTCTGTTAGAAGAATCAATGAAGAGCCTCTATTCATCTGCTTTGTACGGCATCCCCATGTGTCCGCTTCACAATTACGGTACCAAGTGAATGTTGTTCCAGAAGCTAGAAGCCTGTGTTCCTTCAGTCTAAAGCCAAGTAACTGTGCACTTTCTTTTGGAAGGTTAAGGTCTCGGCACCAGGTCGTTGAGCTCAGCTTGGTTGAAGAGTTTGGGATCATCATTTGTTAGTGGTTCATAGTCTACTTCCATCTGATTAGTATCACTAGTACGGACTCTGATGAAATTTCCCATATCTCAGGTTGCACAGGCACAGGTGTATCATCTGAGTGTGGAACAGGCCTTATTGCGGAAGGAATATTTGGGTATATTATGCGATCTTTAGTCTTCTTGTTGAATCCAGCTATTTTAGTTATACAAAAGTAGCAGTTATCATGATGATTCTTCTGCTCTCGCCATACCACTGGTACTCCAAAGGGCATACATTTAAGTTTTCTAACTGACCACACTTGAAGCTTACTGATGCAACTCTTGCAAGCTTTGTGTGGGGAAAATGGCTTGTCTTGGTCTCCTAATATGCAGCCAAAATAAGCTAAATAACAACGCTTCAACAAGGGAGTAATATTGCTCTGGGAATCTGAAGGGGTGAATTGCCTGCAGACAGCAAAATATGTCTGCTGAATTTATACAGCCTCTAGACATATTCACAATCTAAAAATAAAGAAAAATATATTAGCAATATTAGAAATATATCTATAATATATATATATATATATATATATATATATATATATATATATATATATATATATATATATATATATATATATATATATATATATATATATATAATAATGTAAACATATATATATTATATATATATATATATATATATATATATATATATATATATATATATATATATATATATATATATATATATATATTGTAATATATTTATATATAAATATTTACTTATGCTATACAAAAAGAAAAAAGTAACGTCTCCGTATAACTCGACAACGTGATGTGATAGAGATGAATAAAATCAAAGTAAATCATTTTTCATCTATATTTTGAAAAAGATGTCATACAGTCAATAAAAAAATCATGCAGACCAGTGTAATAAATAACATTATATCACACGTGAGCGACCACTAACTTTATCAGATCCATTTTTTTCCCCTCACATCAGAAAATACTGAATTTAATAATTATATTTGATTTACCTGGATTTTCGACATGTATCTTTTAAGGTACATTCGATCGCAACGGTTTAAAAAATGTTTGTATATTATTCTATATTATTACATAACTCTTTCTGAATAGCAGAATACAAGTATGGCTTAAAAAGGAAATACAAACATAAACTGGGCTGATTTTTTTTTTTGGGGGGGAAGGGGGGCTTCAGCACCAACCCCACCCTGGATCTGCGCCTGGAGACAGGCTCTCCTAAAAGGAACTACACCGCAGTGTCGCTTTGCTGCTAATCAACTTAACCACTCAGAGATTGGCAAAAAGGTCATTGGAGAAAATAAGGAATGAAGTTACCCCTGAATTGGCTCAGGGGCGCGAGTATCCCAGCGAACAGGAGAGGGAAGCTCGCCAAAAGGCGCTTCCTCAACTTCAACTTCTGTTCCGAGAAAAGGTTGACACCGTTGTTCACCTGAACACATCACTTACATGAGCATTTCCATTATGCACACTACAGACAATGATATTCAAAAACTAACACACACCTATCACTCGTATGAATGTGAATATATGAATGAAAAGACAACAGAAAAAAAAAACCGCGCGTTAAAAAATAAAGAGTAATAATATCTATTTATATATTTTAATACAGTTTCACTTACGGTAAAAATAAGGTTGCGAGATTAGGAATGCGACAAAGGACACTGAAAAATATACTCCTCAAAGGTACAAAACAAATTACAAAAAAGAACAACAAATAAATTCAAAACGACAACAGAAAAGAGTAGCCCTCATCACCAGGGCCCCCCAAAATTTTCACCCGCTTTTTAACCTACCTACTTACCACATCCCTTTTTGCCTTACTAAATTTCAGCATTATGTCTAACTTCGACAATTTTTTTACAGATCACCCTGTATAAACTTTGTGCGTGATGCGCCCTCTTTGTTATTGCGTTTTAAATTCGAGGAGGGAAATACATAAATTTATTCGTATAATGAACCACAGATGTTCACTTCCCATACACACTCGTGATTGGTAGTTTGTCATGGTTATTAAGGGATCTTAAAAATAGTTGGGCGCGATGAGATAAAGAGATAACGCGTTTATGCTGTCCAAAGCGCAAACTTCACGAGTTACAAGTGGATGGTTTTTAGGTTTTTACTTCGCTCGAGTTGTCACTTGCGTGCATTTTGGCACGTCTTTTCTCAGTCCCATTCCACAGATGAATCTTGGCTTGGCCCCTTTCATTTTATTTATTTTGAAATGGTTTCATTCTCTCGATGTCCAAGCATTGTAATTCCACTGAACAATGATATATCTATTTGTTGAACAAGTTTCTTGATATAAATGTATCACAGTATTGTTATTATTTACTTACGATTGAACAACCCGCAGAGGTAGATGATCTTTGTACGTCATTGTTCCTCGAAGTTTACTCTCTGTCCCTAGGCAGCCCCAGGGTTTCCGAAGGAGGAAGTTCAATTTGTTCCTCATTGGCTTCCATAACTTTTTGCGCCATTGTTACTTTTCCGTTTATCTTCCCTTTTATTGTGTTTTCCGTTTATCACCCCTCCCCCTTCTTTCGTGCGGGATTTAAGTGAGAGTCATAAAGTAGAGTGGTAAGTCCAAGGGTGGAAGAAACCGGGGTGGGGGTTCCTGTGAGAGTTGAAATGGTCTAATTGAAGCTCCTTTCAATTGGTCCATCGGATACAGGCACTCGTCTGGCGTGGAAGAGCGGCCCCCGGGTTGTAACGAGGCCTTCCCACTAAGGGGTTGCTGCATAGTTGCTCTTGATTTCTATGCCCCCCTTCCCTCAGTGGAGACGAACAGTTTAACGTGGGATCCGAACCGAGGATGGTTACGGCATAGGACAGCTCAAATCTATACTTCATCCGGCGACTAACCACACCCAATGTAGCTTAACATCCCTCGAGGGAAAAAGCGGCGTTTCTACTCTCCTAGCCCCACCCCCACCCCACGCAGGCCCCCGCCACATATATGGCTAGATGAATGACAACAACCCTAATCGGCCACCCACATCTCCATTGGCACGATGACCCGACTGAAGGGTGCTCTGAGACGGGAGGGCCCCGGAGGGAACGCGTGTTCGAGTCAGTGACGTCATTGAAAGATGGGAGTCGGAGAAGAGAAAATGCGGGTTGAGTCCTTTTGAAAGCAACCAAATATCAACCATTACATACACCTATACCATTGCGCCCTCGCAAGCGGATTTAAATTGTCAGCACCGGAACTGTGGACAAATTTGATCGTGGGGCTTCGCATGTAACCCCCCCCCCCGGGATTTGGGCGAGGGGACCTGCTACTTGTCCTTTCCATCCCCTCTTTATTATTACCGATATAATTTATTTCACTTCTTTTATTGTCATCCTTCTGGCCCAGTCTCATTCTTTCTCACGCCTGAATAGACCCATTTACAGGTGAAAGAGGTTATTAGACCCTTCCACCTCAAATAAAAAACTAGCAGCTATGTTGAAACTTGTAAGGGACGGACAAGAGTATGGACCCTGTGCAATGTCCAGGCTGAAGACCAAATTACAGGTCTGTATAACTACACCAACTACGACAACACAAGCGCAGCTGAGACAAACCCTACAGATCCGCGGAGTGTGGGATCTCTGGGAGAAACGTGTCCGGTCGGGGAGCTCATCCTGGCTACCAGCCAAGGGGAGGGACCCCCGGCAGAGACAGGGGGCAATATAAGTAATGATGTCAGGGTACACAAAGAGTTGCAAGACCCATTAAAGGGGGGTTGTGAGGCGGCGTGTTTGAGACCTCTTGCCCACGGATGAACCCTGACCAGACGAAATGCTACAACACAAAGAGCCCCCTCGCTCTTTGGCGTGGACAAACTAATGGGGGGTGAAGAAAGCGTTCTGCTTGATAGGATATAAAAAGGGGTGGGCTAAGGAGGGTAGTTTTAGTGGCGTTGATGCACGCTGACCAATGGTCCATGGTCCCTGGATAGCTCTGAAAGATGGTTGAAGGAAGAGGTCAGTCTTCAAGGCACCAAGAAAGAGGGAGAGGGGCGTAGAGTGACCGTCAGTTCATTCCACGTCTTAGGAGCACAAATTAAGAAAGCCCTGTTGTCCATCCAGCATAAGCGACTAAGAGGAACAGGCGACGAAAGCCTAACTGTAAACCTTTCGGAGTCTGTGGAGGTTCATTGGAGAGAGGTAGGAGAAGTGGGGGGGGGGGGGGGGCAGCAATATGTAAAACTTTTAGTAATGAGGAGAACCTCAAAGACGATAAGGAACCGGATGGGGAGCAAGTGCAATTCATGAAGCAACAGCGTTGCACGATAAAAAAAATACGTAAAAGTTCAAGAACCGCATCGTTTTGAACAAGTTGAAAGGGTCGGGGTGTGGACGCGGAGGAACTAGCATGAAGGGAGTTGCAGAAGTGAAGGTGGAAGATAATGAAAGCGCGAATAGATATGTTAAAGCTTCTGTGACCAAATTGGGAGCGAAAACGAAGAAGATTTCGGAGGAACCAAACACATGATTTACAAACACGAGTAAAATGAGCTCTGAACAAAAGCTGGATTTTAACAAGATCCGAAAAGGGAATTGAGGAGTTACCAAGCTTCAGAAAAGAGACTTCTTATTCATTCGTTTTCTCTAAAGGATGATATTCTTCCCATTTATACTTTAATTTACATAGGGATAGTGTCGTGTGCAACACTAATAAAATGTATGTTAAAAAATGGATTTCATTTTGCGATTTGCCACTGTGGTCATTTGTGTTTCCCAAGAAATCCTTTTAAACCACAGAAGAGTTCAAATCTGTATTAAGGTGTACTTGGGATCTTCGTAAAAGTTTGTACCTAGAGGTTTCGAATGCATCCGGTTCCAGGAGTTAGGATCAAAGAGGTTTACTATAGAAATCTTTAAAATGTCTGACTATTCTGTATTTTCCACTCCTGGATCGACCGAATTATATTTGAAAAGGAACGTCACTCTTAAAAATATATCTTCGCCGCCTTTGGGAACCCACTCTTCTGCTTGTACATCCTTCTACCCATTCTTCTGCTTGTACATCCTTCTACCCATTCTTCTGCTTGTTACACCCTTCTACCCACTCTTCTGCTTGTTACACCTTTCTACCCACTTTTCTGCTTGTTACACCCTTCTACTCACTCTTCTGCTTGTTATACCGTTCTACCCACTCTGCTGCTTGTTACACCCTTCTACCCACTCTTCTGCTTGTTACACCCTTCTACCCACTCTTCTGCTTGTTGCACCCTTCTACCCACTATTCTGCTTGTTACACCCTTCTACTCACTTTTATGCATATTACACTCTTCTACCCACTCTTCTGCTTGTTGCACCCTTCTACTCACTCTGCTGCTTGTTACACCCTTCTACCCACTCTTCTGCTTGTCACACCTTTCTACCCACTCTTCTGCTTGTTACACTCTTCTACTTACTCTTCTGCTTGTTACACCCTTCTACTCACTCTTCTGCTTGTTACACCGTTCTACCCACTATTCTGCTTGTTACACCCTTCTACTCACTTTTATGCTTGTTACACCCTTCTACTCACTTTTATGCTTGTTACACCCTTCTACTCACTTTTATGCTTATTACACCCTTCTACTCACTCTTCTGCTTGTTACACCCCTCTACCCACTCTTCTGCTTGTTACACCCTTCCACCCACTCTTATGCTTGTTACACCCTTCTACCCACTCTTCTGCTTGTTACACCTTTCTACCCACTCTTCTGCTTGTTACACTCTTCTACCCTCTCTTCTGCTTGTTACACCCTTCTACTCACTCTTCTGCTTGTTACACTCTTCTACCTACTCTTCTGCTTGTTACACCCTTCTACCCACTCTTATGCTTGTTACACCCTTCTACCCATTCATTTAGATTACATGGCAACACAACAGATCCCCTGCCCCCAAGAGGATTCAAATTGGCATTTGGGAGAAATTAGAAGGCAACTAGAGTAAATGATATGGTGAGATGCTAAAGGGAGTGGTGATCGTGTTAGGAAGAACATAACATAAAGATAAAGAAAGGGTGAACAAGGTCAACAGATCTAAGTCGCATGCTCTCATTTATTTTTACATAACTTTATGATCATATGACCTTCAAAATTTTAAATAATTCCTGGACTAACCTTGGAAGGACGTAGGCATTTATATAATTCGAAATAGAATGTAAAACAATATAAGGGGTTCAAATATCGTTAGACTCGCCCGGAGAGTTACGATGTTATTGCCGCAAACGTCATTAAACAGTAAAATGGTTACCATCCGATCGACTATAAAAAGCCACTGAAAGTTCTCTGAGTGGTGCCATAAAAGTCAGAGTATCCCAAGTCCCATAAAGCCACCACCATGGTATATAATCTGCATCCATTGGATTGTGTTATAAGCTATCAACCAATTACTAAATAAAGACTTGTCTATAATACATAAATGTATACCTACATAAAGCAACCAAAATCCTAACTTCAAGTCTACAGCTTGAAAAATTTCTCTATTTCTAATATCTAAATCTCCTTAAACATTTTTTCAAAAGGCTGGATCATATCAACTTTAAATGCCCCCTATTAAATGAAAACATGTTAACTGCCCTCAACCTACCACTAAAGTTTTTTTATCGCTTTTTTAGTTACCTTCTCAATTAATTTAGATACTATTGAAGTTAGACTTAATGGCTACATTAGCTCTTTTGCAGTCATCTGATATATCCCTAAATCCGAAAGATTTAACAAATATCTTCTCAAGAGCCATTGAAACACTTTCCTTTCCATCGTTAAGAATCCTAACAATGCTTAGTTCATTACCAAGAATAAATCGAACTATATGATGGTCACTACTGATTAATGCTTCCCCAACTAAAAAATCCTAATTGGTTCACGCTAGGTCCAGTATATTGTTTCCATGAGTTGGCTGATTTACCATCTTCTTAAGGAAGTTATCCTCAAAATATTCAATAAATCTTTGAGTAACTATATCCGTACATAAAAAATTGTCCCATTAAGGTGATAACAAATTGAAATCTCCAAAGACAACGGTTTTACGATTGTATCCCTGGTTAATTTCCTCTATAATATCCTTATCTATTTTAATCAACTCTTTTCAGTTGCCCATAAAATGCTCCTATCCTTACTTCCTGAGTTTTAGTATCCTAATATCTATTTGTCCATCCCCTATTGTATTGTATTTTACCAGTCCGTTGGTTAATGTACATACTTTAATCATTTATACCATATTTGTTTATACTTGCATTAAACTTGGCTTCATTTACCCATGACTCTTATGCACACTATATCTTCCTCCTTCATATAAGATTAAAATATAAAATCTAAAAAAAAGCAGCCATGGTTAATTTTTTATAAATTTTCTGAACTTCGCCAATTATAATAATTTTAAAAAGGAACTCTAAACTAAATTTCCCCTCTTTCAAAATATTACGTCGCTAAAATATAGTTATAGAAGAAGATATATAAAATTTTTTTTTCTGAACTTCACCATTTGTAATTCTTTGGATTTTAAAAAAATCACAAAATTTCGATACTTATATTTATTTCTCAACTTCACCATTTTTTTTTTATATTATAAAAGAATTATTAGAAATAACTTTGATAAAAAAACATGTCATAACCAAACTAAGATGAAATTATTATTCAAATAGTCAAAAAAATCCCATTCCTAAATTATAGAGTTAGTGAGATGATGATGATGATGATAACTGCGTGCATTGCAATAGAAACACTTCATCCCTTTAATCCTTGAAATACCTTTTGGTATGCTAAGTTCAGGTTCCCTTGGTATATCTCTATTTCCTATTTTTCCTGTAGGTATTATTCTAACATTTCCCTATTTCCTAGTAAAGAACTAATGACCCGATCATAGTCCTTCCATAGTGGTGGATCAAGGATAAAAAATAGGTCGGGGGGGCTACCCTGAATTCCTCCCTTTGAGTAGTCTGAGAAAATGACAATAATGATTAAAAAATGGTTATCTTACACAAGATTGATAATAAATAACAGCATCTCACACGGGAGGGAGCACTAACTTTATCAGATCCGATTTTCTTCCACACATCATAAAATTATTAATTGTTGTTTATTGTAGTTTTGGGACGTCAGCTAAGGTATTGTAGACATGTATCATATACGATACATTCGATCACAACGGTTTAAAAAACTTTTATATATATTCTATATTATTACATAACTTTCTGAATAGCAGAATACAAGAATGGCTTAAAAAAGAAATAGAAACATAAACGGGTTTGAAATTTTGGAGGGCTTCAGCCCCCTAGCCCGCTTCGATCCGCCCCTGTCCTTCCACCACACATCTACCCCATCTCTACTCAAATCAATTCACCCATCATATATAATTCTTTCTTAGCATAAAACCTATCCCACAAATCAACAAAGATCATACCTTCTTCTCATACATACTGCTCACATATTCATTTAACTCATTTGCATGAGATTAAATTCCACCCTGACATTCATTTTCGGAATGAGTCTGGTGGCTGTGTTGTAAAGCTTTTGAAAGTGAAAGAGTGTTTGAGGACTGGAAGAATAAGGGTAAATGGGAGAGAAGTGATCGTAAGTAGGTAAAGTGTATGATTGAATTCCTATGGGGCGTATAAGAAAGATAACTGAAGGACTGGCGAAGTTTAGAGCAGGTAGGGTGTGTAAGAATGAATCTTTTCCTGAGACAAAAACAAGGGATAAGAGTTATAGCAAGTGCTAAGACTGCATGGGTTGAGTAGTGAACTATTAAATGGTGGGAAGAGTATTTATTCTGGAAGTATGGCATGCAGTTAGGGTAAAATATAGCCGGACTGAGTGGTTTTGACAAACATGGAGACTACTATTTTATGGATAGAGTACTGAGAGAAAATGTAAGGGAATGGCGATGGATTTCTTCTAAATTCGACGACTTTTATTAGACCTTGGTATAGTTTTCAAATTACTCATCAGAAAATTGCAAAGAGTTGAAAAATAAATTATAAAGGCATTTTAATCGAAATAAAAGTTGATATTTGATGTCATCCGAGAGAATGGCGCATTATAATTTTTAAATTATTTTTGTTCAGAGACAAATAGTTAGTTTCAATATAATCTCGAATAATTAATGTCATTGAAATGAGTTTAAGTCGTAGTCGTGGCATTTTATCTTCAATCATTTAAAGAATAAAAATATAGAATGAATTTTAGTTATGTTTCTGATTAGCAGACAATCAGAGAAACCAAAACTAACATGAACATACACCTAACCGACAAAGACCCCCAGGCTCCAGGCCAAACTAAAATTCACCAAATGTTAAGTGACGTTATTCTTTTTTTTATTTGCGACTAGTATCTATAGAATTAAATTTCTGTTATGTTTATTATATTACAGAATGATGAAAGTGTTATGCATGATAACATGAGAACAATGGATTTTTAAATAATTGTTTGTGTTAAAATATTGGAACGGTGGAAAGAAGCTCTTTGAAAAACATAAATATAATATATTTTAACAGTATTTTACAGAAAACCTTAAAATTTTAACGTGGAATTGGAAATAAATTTCCATCCATTTTTATCATAGGTTTTATAAGCTATTAGGATTTGTATTTATTTGTTGCGCAATTTCTAATATCAACAGATAACGGAGGCGACCAAAGGTATAAAAAAACAAACTCCCGATTTCTCGGCATGCATAGGCTTTGGGTCACCAGTGTGTGAACAAGTCTCTTTCCTCTCGTATAACTAATTAATTTGTACCAATTTTTTTCATACCTTTTATTTTTTGTTGTAGTGTTTAATAAAACACCTTCAAAATGGCATCTACAATTCGTCAGAATTATCATGAAGAATGTGAGGCCCTAGTAAACAAACAAATTAATATGGAACTGTATGCCAGTTATGTCTACATGTCCATGGTAAGTTTAATGACTATTTATTTTCAAAGTAGTTGCCTTTTTGCTAAATATCTTTGTATATTCTCTTTGTTCTAAAGATGAATGTTTCTTGCCAAGTTTATATTAGACTCCCTTAAGTTTCACGGGTTCACTGATCTATATAGATCCTAATGTCCTCCTCCATTTCTCCCTATGCCATGTGATTATCATATCCTCTTGAAATTATTCACTTTCCAAGTACTTGATTTCTTGATTAGGGGGTCAAGAGTGGAGCTATTAACTATATAAGATGGGAGATGTTTCCACTCTTGGATGCTGCCCGGAAGAATGAACACATGAAAATGTTGGTACTTGTTTGGTATGTGGTATTTTAGATTGTGGCTGCCTCTGGTGAGGCATATATTTGTAGGGTTTAAATATGTCTTTGTCTATGTCAACTAAATTGTTTGTGATTTTGTATAACATCTGTTGTCTTTATATTTCTCTTTTTGCTAGTTGGTCTTGTTTGAGCAAAGTGACTGATGTAATGTCTGTAATCACGTTCCATTGATTCACAATTCTATGAGAGAATGTGTTTCATGTATCTTTTCTTGAAGAGTTGTTTTGAATCACTTCTTGTGTTTATGTTTGCCTCTTGAAAAAATTCAGCTGAATTTAGACCTAGTCCATTGATAATTTTAAGTTTCAATCATATCTAAATGGTTACGTCTATCTTCTAACTTTGGTAAAACTTTTGTAAATGTGAAGATTATGACCATAATTGCTTTCACAGAAAGAAATCTTGTATTTTATGTGCTATATATGTTTAATATAATTTTTAAAGTTGAAAAAAAGCTTTATAAAGCTAAAAATGGCTAAAATCTATCTTAAAAAAAAAAATGGGTAACGCTTCATTTTAGGGGCGCACAGCAGGTGGTGCTGTATATAGGCTACAATATGTCTTATGACATCAGTTGGTAGCATCAGATGTGACCAATCACGGCGTTATATATTTTTTGTATACGAGTATATACTGATTAAAACTCAGGATCATTGTAGGGGGGTTCCCCCGCAGTGATGTCTGCCCCACGAGCAGTCCCCTTGAATTTACTGGGTTTTTTTCTATTTTATTTTTCGTATTTTTTGTTTTGCTGCGTACAATGGCTTTTTACTGGCAGAATAAAACCTTGTAACCTAATGACAAACAATACATACTTACGTAAAACGATTAATTACCAAAAAAATATGAAATTTGAACAATGTCTTTTAAACTTAAATGGGAACCCATGAAAAATGTTCCCCTATGGGCTGATTGTTTGAAACCACTGCTGTTACTTACTGTTTTTGTTTACATATATTTTATCGCAACAAAACATTAAATTTTCTGAAAAATTTAAATTTGCACTGTATTTAAGGCATTTTATAGTTTTCTTGATTAGTTTATGTGCCTCTAAAAAATCTAAGTTTTTCGCGGTCATGCAAAATAAACCCGAATTCGAATAACAAAGAAGCACAACTAGAGCACGAAGCCATGACAAAACAGAAACATTTACGCAGCAGGTCCTATTTATAGCTATGACATTGCCAGTAAAAAGCTGTTATTGTTTGCAGTGAAATGAAAAGTATGACCCCCCCCCCTCCCTAAAAATGAGATAAAAAAATAATAAAAGATATCAAGAAACCTTACCTAACTTAGAAAAAACTATAAACGAGCAGTAGGGGCAGATATTTAGTAAATAATACAGAATAAAGGTTACAAACCCCCAAAATATAACACTGTGATTGGTCACATCTGAAGCTACCGTCTGACATCATAAGACATATATTGTAGCCTACTAACGGCCCTACCTACCGTGCGCCCCTAATCTGAAGTATTACCAAAAATTGATTAAAATATTGTGCCTTGCTCTCCATAGGAAGTTGAAAATTACATCAGTGAGCATCATTTTAAGAATTAAAAATATTTTGTTTGTCAAAGCTTAAAAAAAATTGTTATTGTGTTAAAAAGGATCTTATCCTCAATCTCCTAAATAATCTATACCTGATGCTATTTATCCTTTTGCTTTAGTTTTCCCTTTTTAAAAAAAATAAATTTTTTTGTTCTCAATGATTTTGTTTGAAGAGTTTGTGAGTTCTCAACCTTAATAGTAACCAATTTAAAAAGACATAATATACCTAATCTTGAAAAATGTAGCTTTCATTAGTTTAAAACAATGAAGTGAGTGGGGCAAAAAAGTAGCTTAAGAAAGCCAAAAAATGTGCACTACTAAAGTAAACAATTACCTTAAAATATATGAAAATACAGATTAATGACTTTTTTTTAAATGCATTCAATCTTATTTTACAAGCTAATCTGAATAGGCTCACAACTCACTAGTTTTTAAAGTTATTAGCACTTAGAAAATAGTATTTTCTAATATATAAATGTATTATTTGCTGCTGCTATGATGTCATAAGCCTCATTTAAAAAATGTTTCATTGCATTGATTCAAGAAGTGAATATTACCAACGATGATGTAAATTTAACTACTATATCGAAAGTTAGGGATTGTAGGTTGTACATTTAATTTTAAGTGTTAAAAAAAAATTGATTCTGACCCATTCAAATTTAATTGACATCTCTATAGCCTTCTTAAATCTAAGGTAATTGTTAAGATTGGTGGCGCATGATTTTGTTAGTGATTACTACTAGGAATACTAAATTATTATCCCCCATAATTAAAGGCCTCCTTTCAAATTTCCCTTCAAAATGATGATAAAATATGATTGAACGCAAAAATTAAGAAAAATTATGCACCACTAATCTTAATAATTGTCAAATCTAATTCATCCTAATTCCCAGACCATTCACAAATGTATTCTTTCTGGATTGAGCCATGCAGTTGGCAAAAATCAATCTTAGTTTCAAAATGACTATAATATTTATTGGAGAATGCCAGAACGGTTAATTCACAGCTATGGTGTTTCACAAGAATGGGCTTCATGTTTTGTTCCTTTTCCAAGGAAAAACAGCACACACAAAAACAAAACAAAGACTAACCTACTTAAACCCCCACCTAACCCAAAATAGCTGGATAAGAATGAAGTTGACTCACAACAAACAAGATTTGGTTTATTTTTGTTAGACCTAAATAACCTTACTCTTTCTCTAGAAAGTAAATTCACTTTAGATATAAATCTTGGATGATTCCAGGAACATCTCAAGAGATGTACTACTTGGCAGTTATCTACTGCACTACACCAAATATGAAATGCAAGGCCCTTTTCATATAGTGGAAACATTATAAAGTGTTAATTGTATGTGAAAAATGATTTGGGAGTTTCTATATATTGATTTCAGGCAAGTAAAGTCTCCAATTGAAGTTGAAAGGCTATGTAAATTAAGAATATGGTAAACATTACAATCGGCGGCACGAATGATCGGACGTAAACAATTTCATCCGTGTTCCAATATGTTTCACCTAATTGGAGTAAATTCTAGGGGACTGCTTGTGGGGGGTTTAAACACTGCAGGGGACCCCCCCTATGATGATCCTGAGTTCCAATCAATGGGGGGGGGGTCTGGTGGGCACAGCCCCCCAGTATATAATCAAAATTGTTTATAGAATAATTTTAATGTTTTTATTTAACCAAATGCGCATGAATATGCATGTGCAGGTGAACGAATACACCCACCTTCCCTCCTTCCGGGCCTTCTGCCGATCTTCATGTTTACCAAGAATATTTAAATATTGCATTATTAACCCGGGTTCTCTTTCCAGCATTCTTACTTCAGCCGTGATGATGTTGCCCTTCCAGGATTGGCTAGTTTCTTCAAGAACTCAAGTGATGAAGAGCGTGAACATGCCATGAAATTCATAAAGGTAAGGATTATGAATTCACAGGTGTTACCCATGTTTTCTGACTGGAGTAGTGTTAATTACTGGGTGCAACTTCAACTTGCCATTCTTAGGTTTGTCTAAAACTACTATTGGATTTGTGACAGTTCTAACATACCCCAGAGTATCAGACATGCCTTAATTTTTAACTTGCTGAAGGCTTAAAGGCTATCCTTCAAGCCTTTTTGAGGTGTAGCTTTAGTGTGTGCAGTTCTTTGGTAATCTAATAAATTTCTGTACCTGTGTTGGTAAAGCAAGAATATCACCACTAGTCATAATGCTTGTGTGTGGAATGGGTAGAGATTCTTGCATGAAACCTAACTTGTATATTTAGCGCATGAATGCATTCCATACCACGGATGCTTCTTGGGTTAGCCCATTAGTGAAGAAGTATGTTTGTCATGGCCAATGAAACTGGGCATCCTTTGGTATTGATGCATGACAATGCCTACTATGATGGATGGTTAACTCTAATTAGGCTTCAAATATAAATAAAAATGAGAGTGGAAGAAATATGCATGTAAAAATAGTAGAAATCATAATGGAAGAAATATGACATTTAGAAAGAGTATTGAAAGTACTCTGTGCTACTTCTGGTTAAAAATTAAATTCACACATTTACCAGTGATTGTAGAGCTTTGTTTTAAAATGGAAAGAAAAATTTTGGGGTAGAAGGGCAGCTACATGTAGGGCAGGGTGTTCAAAATTTTGAATTTAGTTCTGCTGTATGTTGCCCCCTCTCTTATCATATAATGCTTTTTTCCCAGAAAATTTTAAGGTAATGCTCAATATTTAGGGGTTGTTAAAAAAATTTGATTTATTTTTAATTCTCTCTAAAAATGAAAAAGTGTGATGTCGACAGGACAACCGAACAAGCTCCCTTTGCAGTTCTTGTATTTTGATAAGAGCCTTTTGCAAACCTGTGTTTGAGGCTGTTGTGTCGATTACAAGAGCCTTGATTTGCCTTGACATGCCCCACTCTTTGATAACAGACATGAATTGGCTTGATCAGTACCCAAACTGGATCCAATTTTAGGAACACCAAGGAAGAACTCAACAGCATCTCTTCCGGAGGCAACAATTGCAATTCTGTCAACCTTCTCCCCACCAGAGATTGATAAAGCATGAGAGGTGCATTGTGTGGAAGACTTGTCATGATGTCAGCCTTAATTCTGGTAGCTGCTTCCGGTACCAGTAAATTGAACTTGACAAAGTGATTTGTTAGATGTCAATAGACTTTGCCTGAGCCCCAGCTGGTGCATTTCCTTCCTGTGAGATACACAGTACGATCCAGAGGCACTGTGAGCTTGGGTATCAAGAAAACATTCTTGGGAATCTGTAGACCTGCAGATAAACCATTTGACTTCTTTCTTTTGGGATGGCTGTGATTTTGAAAGGACTTGTCTACAGATCTGACAGCTTCGACAGCTATTCGTTTTTCTACCTCAGATTTCTTCTACTTCAGCTTTTTTTTTCCAGAGACTTTGAATGGTTCATGTCAATTACCAACAGGCTCAACTGGGAACGTTCCTCACATTGGCTCAACAAGAAGGCTTTTTCATTTTTCATCATAATCATTGCATCTTTGTGAGCAATGTCAGTTCATTTAGTCAATACAAAACATCTGTTCCTTCTTGTGTTGATTCTCTGAATCCTGCAAATGTTCTTTTTTAGACCTTCGTACTTCGTAACGGTCTGTTGTTTCTTTTTTGGCCTAAAACATTGTTGCACTCTGATTTTGTGCACTTTAAGTCGAGGTGATGGTAAAAGAAGTGACAAAGGTCGTAGGCGAGAGTCAGGAAGCAGTAATCTCTTCCTCAGAATGTCCAAGGAGCCAAGAATTAGGTGAGGAGTCATTGATGAGGTATTTTTTCTGCACAACCTTAAAAAGAACAATTTGAGCAACCATCTGCTCTGATCATTTCAAAATTTTGCACAAATTCGACTTTATGATTAGGAAACGGGGACACCTGTAGCTGAATGTATATACCAACTTTGAACATTTACCCTATAGCTTTGAAACACCCTAATGTAGGGGTGGTGGTACTTGATTTACATATGAGGTGCAATTGAATATTGTCATGGTGGGACATTGGGTAATGCTAATATCAGGAACTGATTATTTAGTTTACTGGGACCAGCTCTTGCCTATCTGCAAGAGAGGCATATGTAGTGTGCACCAAGTTTTGCTCAATTTTACTGTTAGGTGGTGCTAACTAGCAGACATCTTTCAATATTGTTATTTATTAGAGATTAGAAAAGTGTAAAGGTAGGGGATCAGGTGGTATGAAAGTTCTTTAGATAATGAATGTTATGTTGTAATATTTGAAGTACCTAGTTTTGGTAGATGGAGTGATTGAATATTTATAGATACCACTAGAACTTTGCTTTTATCTAAATGAGATTTGAGCCACATGCTGTTAAAGTGGTACAGAACCAGTCTAACAACAACTTGATTAAACTTAGATTATCACCATGGCTCTTTTGTATTGATTTGAGTGAGATCTACTGTCTGGTTCGCTTAAAGCTTGTGCCAAGTGGGGGTGTAGGGGATACAGAAGGTTCTCCTCTTTCAGAAACTGAATCCTCTGAGTGAGGCATATGGCTGCCATGAGAAATCGAGCCTTTGGTTTCGTTTTCATTTACCGAGGTTTGTTTGATGATGATGGTGGTCTCTCGTGGTATGAAGGGGGCGAGGTTCGTCTGGCATGGTGGTGTAAGCAAGAATTATGCCTCTGATAGATGTTGCTACTGGCTATGCTCTTGCTTGCAGTCACCAGAAGGGATCCCCCTCCCCCCCCCAAGATTGTGTGCATGAGGTTGGAAAGGAAACTTGGGGAGAAACAGGGTGGGATGATATGTCGCTTTGTATGATAATTCATAAGCAAATCTATGATGCGTGTACATCGTGCCTTACTGTGGTGTAGGTCTAGAATGTCAATAGGTGAGAGATTGACTTTTAGTTGGGTTAATGGATTAGGGTGATATGAATATTTAATGTCTTTTGTAATTATTGCTGCTTTTTTTAGTACTTTTGTGTGTAAATGTTAATTCGTGCCACCCTGTTTATCTTCCAGCTCCCCAGGCCTTTTCTTTTAGATTTTAACAGCAGCGACACGACCTTTCTCACTCTTCTCTTATGAACGAGCTGTCCTTTAACGTTCCTTAACTCGCTAATTTTCACATCTGCCTGCTCTTATCAGTTTTCTGGTACAGCCCACACTCGGACCCTTCTCTAGTGGTCTCGGTAGTAATAAAATTCGCGTTGAAGCAGGCCAGAGCAGTTCTAAGATGCCATATAAAAAAAGACTCCCCTCTAGTCCTTGAAGGCGTATATCTGGGATTTCTTTTGTTACCCTTACAACATATAACGACATTATGTTTAGCTCTTTGCCAACACCGTCGTCTTCCTCAGTCGCCAACTGCTCTCATTGCATCCCCGGCCGAGCTCGACTGTGCCTATGCCACCGATAGACTCCAGTTATTCTCTATTTCCTTTGGGTTTAAGGAAACTCCTTAGAGCTCAATCTAGCTTTCGGCCAATGCTGCCTCTGGTTCTACCTAGGACACCCTGGAAAGTACCATCATTGTTGCCACGCCTCTGCTCCCAAAGTTTGTACACTGCCGCGAAACTGTTGGGTTCGACCTTCTGTCATGCTAGATTCGTGCCAGTGTACTTACTATACGGATGCTCCAAGTCGGAAGAAGGGGGTCTGTTTCCATGTCGTATTACTTCTTTGAAATCAACGGAGCTCTACCAGGCTCTGCGTCTTTCTTCACGTCCCAGCTGGCTGCACTATACCGCCGCGTTGTGCTCGGTTTGGAGACCAGATTGCGATTTTTATACTAATGACCCCCACAGCGCTCTCGTGGCATTGGAATATCCGCATTACATGGTTCCCGGCGAGATTATCTCGTGGACATGCGTGGAATGAGGGCACTCTTCTTTGCACTACATGGCAAGAATCAGTTCAGCCTTCCGTGCTCTAGCAAAGAATGAGTCAGCCGCGAGGAACTTGATTGCCATCATGCCGCGACTTCCTCTTGAATTACTCCCACAGTGCTTCACCGACTTTGTTATTTCCAAATTGGGCACAATCGTAGGCCGCACCGCCAATTGATGGATCGTTCCCCTGCATCTTACTGCGACGACCTTGTAGATTCCCAGACTTCGGCACAATCTTTTGAGTGTTTCAGTGTGGCGGGATCTTTGTGCGCATGTTACCTGTCCTGGTAGTGGGGTCGCTATCGCTTGCCTAGTACTCTGAATAGCTTCTAGCACTGGACTAACTTTTTCTTTTTGTTTTTTATTGATTGGGATCTTTTGTTTTGACTTTTTAATGAAGCTTAAATTAGGCATATATTTTTTCACTTATGCCCATATAGGAAGTCGCCAGGACAGCCTCGCCTATAATATTCTTAACACAGGAGGAGGTCGCTCCCTAGTGCTTGGTATTAAGTGTCCTCTTTTCCTTGTCCAATTAGCAACACGCACGCTGACACCTTGGTGATCTATTCTCCGGTGAGGTCTCTCCCCACGGTCATCACACACGTCCAACTAAACACCAGTCTTCTTTCGCTCCAGCCGCAACCTTATAGCTAGGGATCGAAGCAATCGGTCAGGTTTCTAGGCCTCGTCTTCAATGGTTTCTCATTGAAGACACTTATTTACGGCACTCTATCCACTTTTAACATAAGTTGTGGCGCTGACCGAGGTATGTTACTTTGAATACGATGCCTTTGTCCCAGTCAAAACTAACTTTGGCCGAGTTCTAAAACCATGCATTCCCCATTGACCACCTTGATCTGGCTACAGGGGATTTTCCTCTTCTACTAGTGTCCATTGCTCCCTCCGCTGTAGATCACTTGCACACGCAACCATGGAGAGTGGCCTTCCATCTTTCGGAATTTTTTTTCACAGGGGTTCCTTTTGGATAATATCCCAGTTCCTCAGCCATCCGTCTAATGGGGCTTGTGCTTGTCGTGTGAATAATATGGGTGAGAAAATGGCTCCTTGTGGCACGCCCATGTGAAGTGGACAGGTGTATGAGTTTTGGGTTCGGTGGGTGGTTGTCAAGATGCCAAAGATTTTTATTAACATCTTTTTGTCATTGATGAGGTAGTTGGGGTTCTATGCTTTCTTTGCCCATGGCAAAGATTGTATGTGATGGAGGGTGAGGGCTGGTTGAAGCCGTACGAGGCTGGCGAGTGGGGTCATGGTTGTGTGTGTGGCATCTGACACAAGTATGTGTTGATTCTTAGGCGCTTCATCCTTAAATATAATCGTTGCACAGCTTGAAAGCAGTAGATATAATATCCCTCATGGCTGTCGCGTCCCCAGTTATTGAAACGAGCAAGGCCCCTCCCCCCTCTAGTCATTTTAAGCTAGGGTGCATCTGCATTCCTAGATCTTCTCACACCAAAATATATCAGATTTCCTTTAAATTTTGCAGTATCAAAACATGCGCGGAGGGAAAGTCGTCTTGCGAGCAATTGAAGCCCCAGCGATGCAGGAGTGGGAGTCTGGGCTCAATGCCCTTGAAACCGCCCTGTGCTTGGAGAAGCGGGTCAACGAGTCCTTGTTGGAGATTCATGGAAAAGCGGGTGGTCATAATGATCCCCACTTTTCCAAGTTCTTGGAGGACGAGTATTTGACTGAGCAGGTGGATTCCATCAAGCAGATTGGCGACTACATCACTCGCCTCAAGCGCGCTGGTCCAACTGGTCTTGGGGAGTACATCTTCGACAAGGACCTCAACTAACCAGTATGATGATCCTTTCAGTGACAATGGGTTATTTTGGTTACTTGTTTTTTTTTCTTATTCCATGCAATAATAGTTTAATAGTTCATAACTAGCTTTCTTCTGTTCACATAATCCGGTTGATGTATGTAGGTGGGTTATAAATATATACTGGCTACTTTGTGACTTTTTCTTTCCACCTTCTTAAATAGTTAAATATTTGTACAGATTTTGCCACTGATTCCCAGACCCGCCTACCCTTGCATATCTCGGTGGAGAGCTATAGTTTTGTGACTTACGAAAAAGCTATACTTCTATTTACCTTGTGTGTATCTTCCTTTCTTAAACTAAACACATTTCGAGACCACTTCAATACCCTCATATATCTCAGAACATCTTTCAATAGAACTTTTTGGTCCTTTAAAAAGACCACTTGCTAACTGAAGAACCCAGGGTGAATAAAGAATCACAAGATTACTGATCAAATTTAATTAAGAAAGAGACAAAAGTGAAAGTTCATAACAAATGCATAATCAAAATGTGAAAAATGTATCATTTGAGCTTATTTACAAATGAAATGTGCTAAATGTAGATTAAATGGATTGAAAAATATTTGATTTAGCTCTTCACACTTGGATATGGATCTAATAAGTCATCAAAAGTCGTAAAATTTCTACGCTAATCTCGGAATGAAATTCATTACCAAATGATTCTGAAGCTAAGTTTGCTAGATTTTCTGTGCTTAAGGAAACATCTTAGATATTTAAAATGTGATTTTGGACTAAAATTGGTTAGGAACCATTCTAGGCACAATATACTATAAATTTATAAGGTAGTGTATATAAAGAGAAACTTTTAAATGCTATTTTAATAATGCTAAGAAGTTAAAATTCTTAATATATTAATAATTCGTTGTTCAATATACATTTCTTTCGTTCATTTTTGTACACATACATTCCAAACACAATTGCAGAAATAATTTAAGATTGCCTGACAGCAACTAGCAAGGGTAGCTACTTGAATGCAAGAAAGGGGTAATTTAAAAACTCACTATTGTTAGACATTCTTCTCTATTTAAATTTTACTGTCCAAACTAAGCTAAGAATCCTATTCATAATGTTTCTTTTTATCGTAACTCTTACTCAAAACACTGGGCCAACGTAGGCATGTACAAGATAGGAACGAATAGAATTTAATAACTAGAAAACAGCAGCCTTAAGTCAATCAGGGCCAGTGAATCCCTGATCAAGGCCAGTGATTGTACTAACGGGATTATTTGCATTGAATCTGGCTTAATTCAAACAATGTAGCTTGATCAGTAAAATATGAATCTTAACACCATACAGTCCAAATATTGGCCCTGAAAATTATTCAGCAAATGCATAGATCAGATTCCTAACAAAAAACAAACAAAAGCTCTGGTGCAAATTTGTCTTAAACCCCGCCATTATTCCGATCTGAATACTAAAATTAAGCAAGTTAGCTATGCTTATTTGTAAACCAAATATAAGGTTCTTCTGAACCTTGGGTGTGCAAGACAACTCTCGCACTAAATGGGTTGGACTGAGTTAAATCCAACAATCATCAAACTAATTAATACTTCCGCATCCTCTTGCTTATCAGGTATATTTTGCCATTAACTTCAGATCAAAAGATTCTATCTATAAAGAAAAGTATTCTTAAGTTCACATTTCATGCTATTAATCAAAGGTGGTGGTGAGTGGAAAAGAGAGAGAACCAGGAACCTTTGACCAGGATTGAAAATAACTGCTCTTAGGGTATTCGGCGAATCGAATGCAAGGAGCTATTGACGAACAGAAGGCGCGCAGAGTCTGGCGTGGCACGGGTTGGAGGGAGTTAGTGGACAATAAGGTGACCCAGTAGTCGGAGAGAGGTTTAATGCAGTTTGCCCCTTCCATGTCTAGAGGGCTAACGTGACCTACGTGAACGTCGTCACTGACTGGGAGAATTGGAGCGAGAACGGTGCAGAAACCAGCCCGGCCGATTGAGAATGTGGGTCAAAGGAGAGGTGCGAGGTTACCATCCTTAATAGTTTTCAAGACATGCTGGGGTCCAGGAAGTGAGAAACACTGCATTCCTGCTATAACTTCATAAGTATGCTAGTGGTGATGCCCGGAGTCGTGGTGTTGGATGACTGCTGGTGATTCCGTCGGATCCAGGAGCGATGGACAGATGTCGTAACTAGTCTATAAAGAAAATCCTAGGGTTGAGATTGAAAAGTTGACCTTGTTTCATATGGACGCGCAGTGAGTTGGCTCTTTTCTTAGCGCGAACTGCTTTACTACATTCGGGAGATCGCCCTGATTGAGGCAACTAGTTTGGTAAAAGCTTTATGAAGAAAAAGGACAAGCTGAAATGGGAATAAAAGGGGTACTGAACGATCGTATGTCCCTACCGAGTAGGACTCGACATGAAATGACAAGCGCGAGGCCACCACCCCCTGAGATGCAACGATGGCTCTCATGATTCAGGAAAAGCACCACGATTGCTTTACAGCAAACCGAGAGGAAACTGTCCTCAAACCAGAAGCGTTTATACAGATCTCGAGGAGAAAGTGGGATTCGATCAGTCCGCGACATGAAGCGCTTGACGTAACTCTTCTAGAGATGAGCGGTCATCATCCTAGGAGAAAGAGCAGTTTCTCATATCAGGTGAGCCCGATTGGATACCCCCTCACTCCACGGACTCGTGCAGGACATTCGATGAGAAGGAGATGGAAACAGGCCGGCAACGTTGAGCATCTCTGCCATGGTTCATCTGGATCTCATGTTGTAGCAGATAGGTGCGGTAATATTAGCAAACTTCTCGTAATGGTGTGAATAAGATTCAACCAATCACTCATCTCTTCAATCCTCGCACTCAACGAATGGAAAAATGAAGAAGCATCACCGACTGTATTTGAATGAAGAACGCGATAAAAGGGAATGTAATATTAATTCCGTTATTTCTATTCGAAACAGTTTAATGAAAAACTATTAAAGGGATCCCTTCTTTTTAAATATTTTCTTGTATTTGTTGTTAACCAGACTTCTGAAATCTATAAATCTATTCTAGTTGCATAAGTCAAGTGGTGGCCCTCCCCAAAGCTTAAAGGGGAAGAGAAACCTAACCAATTAAAAATTATATCTTTGGCTATGATCTGCTTTTCTTCGAAGCAATTCTTTTCTTAAGGCGTTTTTTATATGCGAAAAATGCTAATTTTCTGTAGAATTCCTCTTTACGTTACTCTGACATTCCACTGGATATCCCACAAGTTTTTTTTTGTTTATTTTTCAAACTAGAATAACTATATATTCAAGTATTCACAACCACATTAATAGTATTAAAAAGTGCAAGTTTGACTAATTATTTTAAAGTATGAACTAGTTTACTCTAAATCAAATTAATTCAAAAACAGTGATTTAAAACTATCACAGATGAACATTAAAAATGTTTGATAATGAATCCACTTGATTGAAAATGCCAATATATTCAAAGACTAGATTATCATAGGAAAGACCTTAAAATTAATTACAACTTTGATAGATCGAGCTACGGAATGGCATTTTGCAATGCATAAATAGATTTAGAGTATGGAAGACACAACAACTCAAATATGTAGACACAAAAATAACTGAAGAAAGGAAGTTCTTGCTACAAAAATCTAAACATTCAAACGAAGAAAATAAAATACAGAAAAGGTGTTTCATATCCTCCCGTAACTGGAGAGTGGAATATATGGTATTCTGGCTCCCCAAAATTGAAATAAAGTTCCACTTCTACTAATTATTATTGCCTTCAGGTCATTTGACTTCTCCAATCCCTCGTCAGCCAAGTCATGTGATACACTCTGGCATTCTTCCATCGTGACTACATGATAACGATCATCAATCGGGTGGAGGTTGTTTACTGGAAACCCGAATCCCAGTACCTCCAATGAGGGGTGGAGGGCATCATTTCAACTTCCAAGTGTGAATTCACAGACAACGGGACGAATCCATTGGTCTGTGAGAAAGCGAGTTGCTAAAGTTCTGTAACCGGCACCGGCTTTATGCATGGGTACTCGCTGTCATACGAGTGGTTGTTGGCGCCACGACCCCCTCCTCTCCATTTGTGCCCCTTCAGCAGCTGACGAACGCACGGCCTGCGGTTGCGGTAGAGCAGGAAGAAGGCGACACAGACTACGATGAGAACGAGACCGCAGATGGACAGAGTGATGACCACTACCTGGGTAAAGGCATCGATTCCGCAAGAGAGGTCCTTCATCTCCGTGTCGATGAGGGGCACGCCGCTGAGTTTGGGTGGATGGGCGCAAAGGAGAGTGGGCGAGGCGGTGCGGTTACTCTCGATGAGCATCTTGCGAAGCCAGGCCGAGGAACAGTTGCAAGTGATGGGATTGCCGTGTAGGTGCCACGTAGGGACATCACTCCAGGAGACAGCGTCGATAGGAATGTATTGGAGGTGGTTGCCATGCAGGTCCAGGAAAGATAGCTGCGTTAGGAAGTCGAACCCTTTAGGTGGGATGAAGGCCAGATGAGGGTTGCGGGAGAAGTCCACGTGGGAGAGAATAAGATTGTCTTGCAACGCACCCGGCGAAATTCTTTCTAGGTAGGGACTTCCAGTGATCGCAAGGGAGATCATTTTTCGGTTAGCTTGAAAGGCTCTGTCTGGTAGTTGAGTGAAAAGGTTCTGACTCATCTCTAATTTTTCCAATTGGGGGAGAGTGGAAAGCAACTCACTCGGAATGGTTTTGAGCTGGCAGTAGTTGAGCTTCAGAGATCGAAGCCCAGGAATGTATTCGAAGGCGTCGGGGGAAATTCCCGAGCTGAAATCAGTGCTGGATAGGTCGAGGGATACGAGGTGACGAAGAGACTTTAAGTCCTGCTTGTGTATCTTAGTAAATAGGTTTCCTCCGATTGAAAATTCCGCTAGGTGTGATACCTGGTTGAGAGAGGCGGCCGGCGTGGCCTTCAACCGATTCTGAGACAGGTGAAGAACGGTGAGTCGAGGCAAGCCCCTCAACATATCGCTACCCAACGTTGTTATTCGATTGTGCGAAATGTCCAAATTCTCGAGGCGAGGAAGTTGCTGGAATACGCCGTCTGGAACTTCCTCCAGCAGATTGTTACGTAAAGATAATACCTAAAAAGAAAAAAAAATCAGACTTTCTTATTTGAGGGCATAATGTACTTCATCATAATCACGGCGCAGTAGAGAGAAGTGTGATTGACATGTCAAAACAAGAATCAATACATTTGACCAGAAAAGTGAAAGATAAATAAATATAGATTTATAGGGGTGATCAGAGCTGCCAATGCTCTCAACTTAAATTGGTCATTTACAATACTCATGAGATTATTACTATCGACCCAAACATCTTTTGGCGCATTTCACGAATGGTTATGATCCTATTTAATGTTTTACGATGTACAACTGACTTTAGGTGGTGGAGGTGGTATTATTTCCCTGCCACAGAAAGTGTAAGATTAAAAATAGTGCAAGTTATATAAAATATATGAAGGAAAAGTTTCTAGCAGAGTATGGCTAGAGTTGAGTGAATGGCTTCGTATATAATGTGGTATAGGGCAAAGAGGTGTAATGTTCCCATGGCTTTTTGGCGTTCCGGCATAAAGAAACGAAATAACACCGTTTGGCAGAAATACCCAAGGGCAAATCCCCTCCATGCACAACTATGATACACAATATTACCCACCTGCTCCTCGTCAGTCAGCCCTTTCTCATTCCCCTCCATGCACAACTATGATACACAATATTACCCACCTGCTCCTCGTCAGTCAGCCCTTTTCAATTCCCCTTCGCACAACCTTAAAACTCACTCTCGCACATCCTCTTCACAAGTCTATTTCTATCCAATCCTCTTACATACCCATACAACCTCATAACCTCGTTCAAACCCTTCTTAACACAAACGTCTTTTACAGAGTCGTGGTTGCACACTCTTTTCTTTCATACACCAAGCATCCAACAGTTTACCACTGCATACATTTATAGAACCTGCCATAATGCTTCCCTATCTACACGATTCCAGATCCATGATTTTTTTTTTTGCGCCCATCTGGCGACTGACTCCCTACAGTGGAATAAGTCTTTGAACTTAATTTCAGGCATAATATTGGCTACATTAAAATAAATATAAGTAACAAACATCAACCCCCTCCCCCCAAAAAAACAACAATAAAAGAAAACAAGAAACAAAGCAAAAGCAAGAAGGAGGCACGCTCAAGCGTCGGGGAAAAGGGGAGGCGGACCCCAGCGCAGGATCATGCGACCAAACACTAAAGGAAGTCAAATAAAAGGAGGAGGTCATCCTTATCTAAAAAGTCAGATAGTTCACAAGTGTGTGTGCACAAACCTGTCCCGAGTACAAGGGACAAGTGGAGGTAGCGAGCCCGGTATCGGGAAGGGTAACGCGCGCGACGATCTCCCAAAATATGGAGTAAAGTTGAGAATTTCCCGAACGAAATCCTAAATAGTACGAGACGAACCCAAGAAGAAAACAGCATTGAATTACAAACAAAAGTTCAAAAGTAGCAGAATGAAGATTCAAGAAGAAACCTAACCGATCTACAGCTTCAAAAAACAAAGGCATGCAAGTATAAAAATTAAAAGCAAAATATAAGAAGATAAAGGAATAAAGCTCGAATGGGCACATAGTGAGAATAAAAGCTCGAATGCTGAAAAGTAAAATTAATTTGTACCATCAAGTATAATATAAAAACAAATAAAATGACAAAGTTTGCCAAGCAACCTGGCACATTTTCTCATCATCATCATAACCCCTCTCTTTTCCCTTAATCTATCTATCACAGTTTCTAACTATTACTCCTACTTCATACACCTTTCACCACTTATATAATCTCCATCCCAATCTTCATTCCTCACACTCACAATTGGGAATTATCTAACACACCGGGAAAAGGAGGCATACGGATCAGTGAGCAAATGAACCCTACCATCTCACCCTCAAAAAGACTCCCGTCTTAAGATGTCTAAAGGAAAGCGAAAGGTAAGGGACAATTTGCCTAATACTCTAAAAATACAATGTTTCTTCAATTGATTTTTCACCAGCGAGTAAAAAGTGAAGGCAAGTTTCCCGAAACTATTGTTGGAAAGAAAGCAGACCTACAGCGATTTTTTTTTTGCCCTATTTTTTCAACTTGTCAATGATATTTAAGGCTTGATGGCGATTTTGGTTAGAAACTCACCGTCAGATTCCTTAAACCAACGAAGATTTCTGGATCCAGGTGACTGATTTTGTTATCGGCCAGGTGCAAACCTTCAAGCTTGTTTTGACATTCGAATGTTTCTTTCTCAATCGTGTGAATGCGATTGTGGCTGAAAGAAACGAAAACAAAATTGATCAACTTCAACTTTCAATCTGTTCCAAATCCTGGGAATCAACTAAAAATGGCACCCTTGAACTTGGACCGTCTCCGCCAAGGAGGTTCGAGTCTGTACTCTTGACCAGAGCTCCCAGTCTTGGGTTTTTGGATCTTAATTTTAGGTAAAAATTTGCAATTATTACATGTAAAAACAATTAAAAAAAAAAGTTCGGATTTCATTTCGTAATTCAAAAACATATTTTCTTCGTTTTGGTGGCCGGTAGCGCAGCGCAACTGCGCAGGTTAGTCAGTGTCTGTCAGACTTTCGTCATTTTTTGTGAAAGTTGAAACTTGTGCCAGTTATTTAATGTAATAAAATATCTCCCACTTACAAAAGTATTCCAGGATTTTGGCATTTGTTAAAGAATATTAAAGATGGCTTTAATAATCCCAAAATATGAGGTCTTATCAAATTTTCTGACTCACCTAACTATTTCACCACACTCTTCTACAAGTGTAGAAAGAGTTTTCTCACAAGTGAATCGTGTGAAAAACAAAAGCACAAATTTACTTAAAACAGAAACTGTCAAGGATCGATTGATGACAAAAGAGGCAATAAATAGATAAAGAACCACGATTGAAAAAACTGAAGGATCTTAAAAATATAAATTTGGAGGGAAATCAATGTGATAAAAACTTTGATGAGAATTAAATAAAAACGTTATATATATAGTAGCAGTCTAATTAAGTATGGTAAGTGAAATCTTGTGTGTTTTTTATAATTATAAATTAAAAAGGTATTAAAAAAAGCTGTTTTTTTATGGGTTTATTTGACTTGTAATCTAAGTTTATTGAATTATTTTGACTACTAATGCCTTAACTTATTCATGACGGAATATGTATTTGTCATTGTTAGACCTTTTTATTTTCCCTTTCTCTGAACTAATATTAATTTAACTTGGTTATAATGCAAGGCTAAGGTCTTAATGGTATCTATTTTTTTTATTATTAAAGATTACATCTGGCGACTGCCTACTAGGGCAAAAGTCTCAGTAATCACGTTATACCCTAATACAAGGCTAGATTAAAAAAAATGTAAAAAAAAAAACCCCATACAAAAACGAAGCCATCAAGAAAAACAATTAAAAAAAACAAGAATAGGAAGAAAGCATGCTCCGGCTTCGGGGGGGAGGCCCGCTTCCCACCGGCGCAGTAACATGCGACCTACACCAGAGAGAGTCAAATAAAATGGAGGAGGAAAAGTCAGATAGTCCACAAGTCACTGTACACGAACCCATCCGGAGTAGAAAGGGCAAGCAGTATCAACCCCGCTCGTCCCGGTACCGGGACAGGTAACGTGCGCGAAGATCGCCCAGACTGGGACCAGTGCGACATTCAGCAAGGATGTGCCGAACGGTCTGGGAAACAACGCAATCGTCGCAATAAAGCGCAGGCGAGCGCTCCATCAAATGGCGGTGCGTCCCGCGAGTGTGTCCAATTCGGAGACGACAGAAAGCAACATGAAGCTTTCGCGGTATTGGGGGTAGGTCCATGGGAACAGTCGCGGCGCAAAGGCATGCAGCATTAAGTTCCCCTCGGTCGTTTCCCATCTTCTTTGCCAAGCGCCCTGGCCTCACGGATGTCACGAACTATCGGATATGGAGATTCCAATGCCCCGAGAGCAGTCAAGGCGCTTTGTGAATCGCTAAAGACTAAAATCGCGTCTCCGAACCGGGCACGACGCGTTATCTCCCGTACCGAGCAGCGTATTGCTACCAGCTCGGCAGTGAAGACAGACGCAGCACCTGGTAGAACCTCGGTGACTTTTAAACAAAGTGGATACGAGGTGAAAATCGATCAACTCCTGGGACTTGGAGCCATTCGCAGTGGAAGCTTTGGGAGCAGAGGCGCAGCGACAAATAGTCAATGGTGGTACCCTCCGGGGTGAGGTCCTGGGCAGAACCAGGGGGGCCACCAGCCTCAGGGCTATATCGAGCTCTCGATATAGCCCAAAGGGCTATACCCAAAGGGCTTAGGGTATAACTGGCGTCTCTCGGCGGCATAGGCACCGTCGAAATCACCTTCAGATGCATTGGGAGGCGTTAGGTTCGCGCTTACAGGTTCATAAAACAGTACACAGCGTAGAGCGAGTGGCATCTCCCCAGCATCGACAAGTAGGCTCTCAATGGGGGACGTGTAGAAGGCACCGGTCGCCAGGCGGATACCGATGTGGTGGATCGAGTCCACCTTCCACAATACACGTTCGGCTGCGGGTGCATAAAACTCTCATCTGTAGTCAATCTTTAAACGATAGAAAAGAAAGATAGTAGCCCTATCAGCACCCCATGTGTCCAACGTCACGGAACGAAGAATATCCATGGCATGGGTACAATAGACCCTAAAGCTGCGAATATGAGCCTTCCAGGTGAGGCATCGGTCGAAAACAAGACCGAGGAAACGGTGCGAATTCAGCACTTCCAGACGAACCCACTTGAGGAACAAGTCCCGGTAGGAGTAGAGCCGTGGATGGCTACAGAAGTGTACCACCTTAGTCTTTGGCAAGGAAAACCGAAACCCGTCCGCTTCGGCATAGCGAGATATGCCGTTCAATGCCTGTTGGAGTCGACGATCCAGAGTTGTCATCTGGGCCGCACCAAATGAGATGTAAGAGCGTAGCAAGAACATCGTCCGGCAGCAACAGAGGTGATACTGAGGACAAAGAGTGGGACACCCTCTTCCTGCTCCATTGGGCCGGAGAGGGCTCCCTCCACACGTACGCGGAATCGACGATCTCAGAAAGAAAGATCACGAGGCGTCCCCTGAACCCCATTTGTGAAGGAAAGCCTCGCAAACGGCATCCGGTGTGGAGTGGAATTTGCGGAAGACAGGTGCCCTCCGCTGTCCAGGAAAAAAAAATCGTTTAACACTTACCAAATTCTCTGAGCCCCACTGACTTCAGACAGAGGGGGTACGGCATGGAAGCCGACCCCTTCTTCGGAATGGAAGCCATCCATGTATACCGGCAGGGATCCAGCGTTACACGAAGTGTGCTCCAAAATGTCAAATGCAAAATTCCCGGCGCTATGGAAGCTCTGGAAATAGAGGCGTGGCGACATATATTCAAGGCTGGTACCTCTCCAGAGTGGCGTCCTAGGGAGAACCAGAAGAGCCACCGATATTTTCAGCATCCAAGAACTGCTTCTTTATCTTTGTTGTGTTGCATGGAATATTATCCTGCATGAAAACAAGCTCATGTATTCACGATATTCGGGGGGAGGGGGAGGGGTCACACGCTCCTGTATACCGCATCGTTTATTTGTAGCATAAACTTACGAGCGGGCGGTCGTGACGCTGCCTAACCAAATTTAGGTCTTTTTCGTGCTTGGGGGATTCGATAATTCAGCTATACGACCCTTTCCATGCTGCTTACGTATCTAATCCGTAAAAATAAAATTTGCTTTCGTCGCTGAAGAATACTCCTACTTTTCAGAATCCCATCCATAGGACATGCTCAGTGGCGAAGGCTAACCTAGCCCCTTTATTATTTTTGTTCTTAGGAGGGGATTTTTCTATGAGTCCCACTTCCTCTCGCTAGAGAGAAGTGAGACATTTTTGCGACATAATTTCAAATTCTAAGCAACTTGACGGAAAACACCGGCTGCTGCCTCAAATCGGTCGTTCATCACATCCGTTGCATCGAGCGCTATTTCCTGGTAGTGGCTTTTCGAGTTGTTTTTATTTTCGTCCACTCGAGGGGCTTGGTATCCTCAAAAAGGTTTATTATGCGTAAAATAATACTGTTTGACCAATAGTAATACCTCCAAATGTCAGTGTCATCTCATCACGCGTTCTCTAGTTTTGGACACATTCTTTCTTCAAATACAATTACTTACCTCACAACTTACTTATCCGTTGGAGTATGCAAGGGAACTTGGACTCTATCAGATGCAAATTTCAAGTAATATGTTAATTTTCATGGAAATAAAATGAGTATTTTCAAAATGTATATTTTGGTATTTTGTTCTCTGGTTTTGGACGGTGTTGTATAATGATCACAGATACTTAAAAGTACGAACCCGCCGCCGTCCATGGCAGGACAAAACCTCTCAAGGATGACTTGAGAAACTCACAATCTTACCTCAGATTGACGAATTTCAGATCCGCGTAGTAACGGAGGGATGCCAAGTAAAGTGTGTGGATCTGCGTGTTATGGAGGGAGAGGCTGACCAACCGGGGATTTAGACACACCGGAACCATAACGATGCCAGAGTCACTGCAATCTACAGTGCGCTCCTGAAAATATATATTAATTAAAAAAAGACGAAAAACAACGGGGGGGGGGGGTAAATTTTTGTTTGTTTTTTTTTCAATTGTTATTTTGGCAAAACTTAAGTAAAAATAGAAAATACGAATCATTGATTAGAACAGGGGTGGGGAACACCCCACCCGCGACAGGCTGACAATTTTTCTCCCAGTTAAACATTGCAAAGAATCAGTTGTCTGCTCGGCCCACAACAGATAATAATCTTGCAAATCAACTCAGAATTGCTTCGACACCAGTCTCCTCTAACATCTCTGAGCTTTGCAAAGCAAAGCAGAACTAACCTTCTCATTAAAAAATTCAATTAAATTTATAACATCATACTCTTAGGTGTCTTGATGATTTGTAATTAAAACTGTTCGAATTAGCATATGTTACCTTTATTAAATTATAATTGTTTTAATTGGGGTTACTTAGTTTGAAGGAGTATATACGAGTATCTATAAACTTGTAAAAGTGAAGGTTCATTAGTTCTGCTCACACAGGTTTTATGCACATGCTACTGAAAAGGTTTCCCTCCTTACCGCCACCACTGGACAATTCGCACTCTCTCCTTGCAAGGAAGAGCTTCATCTAGCAGTCTTAGAGTAGCTTAAACAGATTTGGGACAACTTTGATCTCTCGATCGCGAGCATGAAGAGCGATCACTTTAAGCCGGCGGGCTCAAAGACACCCGGCAGCATATCAATGCTGGGCTCCGACGTCTCCGAGGCTCCACTTCTTTTTTGATGGAGAGGGCGAGATTTTCACCCCTCTCTCTACCTTCCGAGGCTGGTGGACCAGCTTCTTTCTGTCAGGTACTTCGCCGGACGGAAGGGAATACTTTCTTTTATCTTTCTGTTCTCTGGGAGCCTTGGTACACTTGGGAAGGGATTGCCAACGAATGGGTTCGGGTTTGGTGATCGCTCTCACCCAGGCCATTATCCCCTCTGTCGGACAACTCATAACTCTTAGGGCGAGGCTACCTTAGTCTCTATGATAGGATCCCTGCTCATCCTCGGAGGGGCCTCCATTGGGACATTCACCTATGCGTCGGGGATTAATTCTCAGACTATTAAAGGGTCAGGTGGATCCTAAGAAGGTATGCCGTAAAACAGCACTGCCACCACATCCCCGTGAGATTCTCTTGGGCACCGACGCCAAAAGGGAGCATGTGGGAAAGTCGGTGCAAAGGCTTCCAATCTAGGGTAAAATAATGGAGGCAGATACCTGAGGGCATCACCAATTCCTCTCTCTTAAGAAATTCAAAAAGGCTCCAGCTCCCTTTTTGAGCGGAGGGGCCTTCTTAGATTTGTAGCGTGACAGGTCTAACAAATATGGTGTTTAATTTATTAGGTTGCCAAGAAATTAATATTTTTAGAACACAAAAGAGCCTCTTAAGGGTTGGTTCAATTGTTTCAAATCTGCCGAAAAAGCTATTTAAATAAAACTGCAGCAATCCCTAGACCTTTTTTAAAGCTCCAGTTATGGTGTTCGGATTAAACATAAACTGTCTGAAGGACAATGTTTTCGTCGTGCGAATATTGACTGATCTCAAATATATAACTTCAACAATTGCAACGTCCTTCACCGATGAACCGAAATGGTGCCCTCTCCTCCATGACAATTCACGCCGCCACTTGGAACGGACTCAAGGAAAAAATGTTGCGTTAGTTTGACAAGTTCATCTATATTTACCAGACTGCACAATCCGATCACCATTTATTTAGGTCAGAACAACATCAGCTAAATGGCAGAGTTTATTGTGATATAAAGGAGTTGGAAATGGGTATCAAATCATATATTTCATCAAAACCCAATGAATTCTTCCTGAAAAGAATCTTGATTATTTAAACGAGGGTAGAGCATTGCCAATAATGAGGACCACCACTACTGAGAGCATTGCTAATAATGAGGACCACCAGTACTGAAAGCATTGCCAATAATGAGGAGCACCCCTACTGAGAGCATTGTTAATAACACTAGCCAACAAACTTTGTCTCTGCTACTTGAGTAAATGTTGTTGTAACTAACTACCTTTGGTGCGCTGATACCAAATCTGTGCTCAGATTTGTCGTCCTAGCACGTAAGGTTCCTGAGTTATGCAACTAGGCTATATGGTTCACTTTGTCACCTTGGATCAATTAATGATATAATTATTACGATGTTGAGAAGAATGGGACGTTTCTAGGCAAAGGTTTGTAATCGGGGCACCCTATTTGGCATTATGTACGTCCTTTTGCAGACCCGGACAAGATATGCATTACACATAAAAGAGGTAGTACTCACCTAACTATAAATTTCTTCAAAAATGTTTGAGACTTGCTCTTGCGCTTGTACGTGGATATAAGATCCCCCCGTTGTAGGAACCACCAGTAACCACCCATCATGTTTTCGTTGAAGCGACCTTGATACCTGCTTTCCATCATTGCGATATCTCGGTGGAACCTTTCCCCATGTTCGTCACTAATATCACCCATATTAGATGGAAGGAAATCTAGATACGAATGCAAGAAATGCATCTTAAGAGACATCCGACACCCCATCCATTGATAGGCCTTTAGCATGTTGTCCACTAGTTCTTCATAGTTTTCAGCCCTATGATTACCGATGAAGTTCTGCACTACATGGACAAATGAATCTCATGCTGTCAACTCAAGTGGAGTGAGTTTATTTCTGAACTCTCTGTCACGTATCAATTCTCTGATCTCCAGCCCTACAAAAATGCCAGCTTCAAGTTTAGCATCGGTTTTCTTTGCACTAAATTTCAATTTGAGATACTGGAATCCATCAGAATCATGGGCCAGTGCTTTAACAAAATTCGTGATAAGGCCAAGTTTGATATGAAGTGGTGGAAGGTAGATCTTCTGTGGACGTACCAGACGCATGTGCTTCACATTGTATCGGCCAACTATGTGTTCTTCAATATCGGGCCACTTTTTGACAATATAATGATTCTTGTCGTCACGGCTGTTCCATAGGCATAAAAAGCACATATTCTTTGTATATCCTAGCTGCACTCCAAGAAGTAAAGAAATTACCTTTATATCGCCACAGATATTCCACTTATGATGCGAGTAATGAACACCTTCCAAAATAAATTTCATTGAGTCATCTATCTCTATCATCAAAACAATAAGTGAGACAGGAATTGAAGGCTTTTTGTTACCATTGTGTAGCAACACAGCTTTGAGGCTAGCAGTGCTTGCATCGATGAATAGTCTCCATTCATCAGGTAAGTGCTCGTTTCCTAGCTGATTCATGAGGCCATTAACATCAGTACAGAAACTAAGGCCTCATGGCGTTTACGGAAAGTAGAAATTTTGCACCGTCCTCTAGAAGATTCCATTGCTGTAGGCTGGAGCCCAGCACTTATGCGTTCTCCTTTGACAAAGACAAATCCCTCACCAAATCATTCAATCTTTCTTGATTTATCAACTGGATCTTCCTTTCCTTAGAATCATCCTCATACATTTCATCGTCATTGTTATCTTCCTCTTCAGGCGATGAATCATCTTCTTTAACTGCACTAGCTGATGGAGGAACTGGGGTTGGCATCTCCATATTATGGGGGATTGGTTTTATAGCTGACTTACAATCTGGATATACAATTTTTGACTTGTTTTTATTTGAGAATCCCGCAATATTTGTCATACAAAAGTAGCAATCAAAAACACAATTTGTTGGCTCACGCCACACCATTGGTACAGCAAAAGGCATACCCTTCCGTTTGCCATTTAACCACTGTGAGCCCCGTATCACACACAGTACAAGATTTATGAGGTGCCCAGGGCTTGTCTTGGTCACCAACTTTACAAGCAAATTAATAATTGTATGCAGTTTTCACTCTTTTAGCTAAATTTTCCGTTGGTTGCTTGGAATATATCTTCCACAGATATAACAAGAGTTGTCTGGGCTATTTATACATCCTCGCCGATTCATGTTTGTATATATCCTGTTATATACTTGTGTACAATCTGATTTCATTGTACAGGCCAAACTAATCTATCTGTGTAAGGACTTCCACAAAAGAAAGGTCATTGAATCCCCCCTTATAGATGAAATCCCCAACTTTAACCTTTCGGATGGGCAATTTAAATGCAGCCCCTACGTCAAAGATCTAATCTTAAAAGATAATCTTTAATGAACTTAAATTCAGGCCCCTGATTAGCAACTCTAATTGGATATCTGTAAACTATATATATATATATATATATAAATATATATATATATATTGTACGCTTGGTGTGACTGCATGTATTCTTAGTGTTCGACTGAGGCTGGCACGACAAACTCCATGCCGAAACTGGTTTCAAGATAATAAATAATACGCTCCTCCACAGTGGTTTTATTTACATAATTGAGAAATAAATCTGAAAGAAAAATGCAATTAATCACTGTATGTAAATACCGTTTAACACCACTACTATAATGGCTAAATTTGACAACATGATAAAACAGGAGTGTAACGCAGAAACCAAAAGCACACAACACATCCTCTTACTACGGTAGCCGAAGAAACACTGACCATAAGTGTAACTAAAGAGTATGTGTGTAACTCAGGAACCTTGCATGTTAGAAAAAGTCTGATTACAGATTCAGAATCAGCATACTCGATTTAGTATAAATCACAAGCTAATACCAAGGTAACAAAATAATTGTTGACTAGTGTAATGAGGATCACAAGTACTGAGAGCATTGCTAATAACAATAATGAGGACCACCACTACGGAGAGCAGTGCTAATAATGAGGACCACCACTACTGAGAGCATTGCCAACAATGAAGACTACCACTACTGAGAGGATTACCGACAATGAGGACCACCACTCCTGAGAGTATTACCACTAATGAGGACCACCGCTACTGAGAGCATTGCCAATAATGAGGAGCACCACTGAGAGCATTGCCAATAATGAGGAGCACCACTGAGAGCATTGCCAATAATGAGGAGCACCATTGAGAGCATTGCCAATAATAAGGAGCACCACTACTGAGAGCATTGCCAATAATGAGGACCGGCACTACTGAGAGCATTACTAATAATGAACACCACCGCTACTGAGAGCATTGCCAATAATGCGGACCACCACTAATGAGAGCATTGCCAATAACAATAATGAGGATCACTACTACTGAGAGTATTGTCAATAATGAGGACCACCACTACTGAGAACATTGCCAATAATGAGGACCACTACTACTGAAAGTATTCTTAATAATGAGGACCACCACTAATGAGAGAATTGCAAATAATGAGGACCACCACTACTGAGAGCAATGCCAATAATGAGGACCACCACTACTGAGAGCATTGTCAATAACAATGATGACCAACACTACCGAGAGCATTGCGAATAATGAAGACTACAACTACTGAGAGCATTGCCAATAATGAGGAACACCACTACTGAGAGCATTGCAAATAATGAGGACCACCACTACTGAGAGCAATGCCAATAATGAGGACCATCAGTACGAAGAGCAATACCAATAATGAGGACCACCATTACTAAGAGCATGGCCAACAATGAGGACCACCACTATTGAGAGCATTGCCAATAATGAGGACCACCACTACTGAGAGCATTACCAATAAGGATGGAAACTAATGAATAAATGTATTTTTTCTATTAAAATTTAGTTTACTGTCCTTTTCAGAAAATGTCATTAATTTCTTGATAATCTAATGCAACCTATAGAATTGTATTTGTAGAAAGATTAATATTCCGACATTTGGAATCTATCAAGCTCTGGGACCCACCCCCTCTTTAAAAGCCTATAATTTTCCACCTGGGGCTAATTCCTTTCTGCGTCAAGGACCCCTGAACTTCCATTCCAAACTACATAATTTTCTCACTCTTATTTAAAGTTTGATGATTACTAGTAGAATACAATAGAGCCTTTTAAAGTCTATACAGGATTATTAAAGATGTTAAAATGAATTCCGTGGAGCGAATGAGAGAGAGAGAGTGAAAGAGAACTATAGAATATATAAGACTGCGCAGTGAACTAAGAAGCATTCAAGATTTTAAAGGAGTTCGTTGCTATTGATTGAAAATCGTTCATGGAAAAGAGGAGGCAAGGCCAGAGGCAATGAATAGGTTCAAATTAAAAGGCAACCGATTCCACACGAATGTGGCCAAGAATGTTTCTTCATCTATAGTCGTCAATAAGGAGAATGTTCTTCATCTTAATGTTGTTGAAGCGACTACGATTAACTCGTTAAAATAAAGAAAGAGAGAGAGAGAGAGAGAGAGAGAGAGGAAGGCGGCTGCCCAGAGCATAAAAATAAACTTTTAAGTACGAAATAAATTTATCTAATTTTGTCTCAAAGCCGAATTGATTCTGTCCTCAATTTCTTGGTATCTTTAATAAAATCTTATCTTTTAAACTGAGAGTTCCTACACTTTGATCTGCAGTTGGAAAAAAGTTCCTACTTCCTTGACAGGCAGTCTTTCCACCGACTTTATTTCGTTGGGGTGGAGAAGGGGTGGGGACAATTTGGAGGAGCAGGTCTTCATGCAGTGTGGGGGCACGGATACTACATGGTGACGTCAGCTGAACGTCAATAGAAAGCGATTAAATGTGACCTCCCTTAAGAGGAATTGAGTAACGTTGGATGTGTTTGGAGAAGGGGAGAGTAACCCGTTGAGAAAAGGCGGCCTATTCTAGTTTTACATCCCTCTTATTCTGGCGGAGGAGGAGCGTCAAATGTGTGTATTTTAATTATTCTTACTTTTAGTCGTGGTACTATTAAAATCAATTGATTACTTTAATTGTTAGAACTCCACTCATTAAAATATCATGAATCCCAGAATGTTCTCAGGCTTTATAATTCCTCTTAAGCTTTTGGACTGAATCTACATTGTCTTTCGTCAGATGAGGTTGGCTCAATCTTGTCAAAGTTTCCTCCAACTCAATATCTCTGAGAGAGGGTTTTTTTTTTTTTAGCGCCAATCTGGCGACTGATACCAAGAGAATAGGTCACCGTAATTAATTTTCAGCCTAATACTAGGCTATATTAAATTACAACACAAATCAATAAAAAAAAAACCCAGGGCCAACAAAAAGAAAGAAAGAAGCACGCTCCAGCGTTAGGGCAAGTCCGCCACCACCGGCGCAGGAGCATACGACCAATATCAAAGAGAGTCAAATAAAATGGAGGCCAGCGGTAGCGACCCCGCTCATCACGGTACCGGGACAGGTAACGAGTGCGAAAATTACTCAAATTGGGACATTCAACAAGAATGTGACGAACAGTCAGAGGTAAAACTCAGTCGTCGCAGTAAGACGAGCGCTCCATCAAATGGCGGTGCGTCGCGCGAATATGCCCAATTAGGAGACGACAAAAAACGATCTTAATCATGTGGCACGCAAATTTAAGTTTGCACAGGACGTCTCCCAGCGTCTTTGGCAGGAGGGCTAAACTGATTCATGCCATGTGGTCAGTGTGAAGAAGAGCGAACGCTGACCTGGTCGACCAGCGTTCGCGGACTATTTGGTGCGCTCACTCGACGTAATCCGCACATGCCCAGGAACCCAGCAAAAGATAATCTCGAATCCATCCGACTCAGGCGCAAAGCAAGGGGCTGAAACCCCACCAAATTTGTTTTTTCATTAGCCCCTAGTGAAAAGCGAAGTGACTTCTTTAAGTGTCTCCCAATAAAAATGTTAGGGGGGGGGGGGCAATGAATATTGCAGAACAAAAATTTGGAGCAATATTTGATGCATCCTTTGGGACAATTCATGCGTTTAGCATATTAGTTATGTCTACGAGCCTATTTTTTTCACCTAGTAAAATTTGACTAGTAATAAGTGTCGGTCGTGCCTTTTGATAATACGTGTGTAGGGCACCAGAGTCCGCGAGGACTAGGCGACCAGACCAGCGTTTCACTCTTCCTCACACCGATTACTTGTCAGGAATACGGGCAGCTGTCCGGGCTGCTTGGCAAAGAAGATGGGAGACGGTCGAAGGGAACTTAAAGTTGGGTGTCATTCCGCCGCGACTGTTCGCATGGACCTACTCCTCAATGCCGCGACGGCTTCAGGTTGCTTTCTGTCGTCTCCGAATTGGACACACTCACGGGACGCACCGCCATTTGATGGAGCGCTCGACTGCGTTTTCCCCCAGACTGTTCAGCACATTCTTGTTGAATATCCCAGTCTGGGTGACCTTCGCGCACCGAGCAGGGTCGCTACCGCTTGTCCCCTTGTACTCGGGACTGGTTCGTGCACACTGACTTGCGGACTATCGAATTCTGCATGAAGATCTCCACATGCATGCGTACAAAATTAAACTTACGCAGCATCTTCAACCGCCTGACCACGGGAGGAGAAACCAATTTGCTGACTGGGTTGTGGAAAGACTTGCAGCCGACGAAAACAGAACTGCCGGATTTGGGGAAATGAAAATCCTCGAATAATGCAAAGGCATGTAATGCATCCACTGAAAGCGACTGTGTGGTGTGATTTTTGGGCAGGTAGAATGCTTGGACCATTATTCTTTGAAGAGGATGAGGGAAATGCAGTTATCATTAATAGAGAACGTTACCGATGCATGATATCTAAACGGGCGACATAACTCATTAGAAATATGCAGAATATAACCATGTTTAAAAAAAATTCGTTTGAATTATTCACCTTTCAAATTCGGCGTCCTTTATGGAACACGTCTATATTAGCGTGGTTAACCCCCAAAACGACGAATCTGAAACAAAAGTTGAATCACGCAACACAGTATAATGAAAAGGTAACATTAGTGTTGCCATATTGTACAGACCAGCTGGGAGAGATTCATCAAAATTGATTAACAGAAAACCGAGAAATCCGAATTTCGCCACCATGCTACATGCTATTAGCGTGGTTGAGGAGGTAGATGGGTTGAGCGACACGATTCATTAATTTATGTTCATCGAATTCCCGTCGGTTATCGCCATCTTCCTCGAGGATGAGAGCAACTCGCACACGACGGCGGGTCTCCTGATCGCAATGCGAGAGCCACGCTTTCTGATTGACCTCGTTGTGTTGAGTTAGTTCTAGCTCAACCCGGGAGGTGTACTAACCAGCTTCCACTACGCATTCAAGAAAGCAGAAGAGCTTCTCTTGGAGATATGTTCGTCACATGATACTATTCCGTTGACTCGAGTTTGGAGACGAGAAGCGCAGCGAGCGAACGTACCCTTCCAGACAGCTGAGAAATATTACCGCAAATCTGACTATCTGCCGTTCATTGAACGAAGGTTGACTGAGTAGAGAGCCGCTTCGGGAACGACATTATTCCGGTCGGCTTCAACATCGAACATCTGCTCACCCTCGCCTACGGAGATGGTGATGCTTTACTTGAGGCAGAAAAGTCTACGAGGCTGACATCGAGGCGGAAGCAGAGCGCTGGTTTTCGTCAACAATCAATTTGAGTCCATTCGAGATGCTATTGCCCACGCCCCAAACCAAATGTATCCGAACCTGGCCACCAAGTTCTGATCACTCTCCCAGTCTCGAACGCGGAAGCCGAGCATTCATTTTTGAGCCTGAAACGACTGAAAAGTTATTTAGGAATACCATGGTTCATTTTTTTTTTAATAGCTCATCTGGCGACTGCCTACTTGGGCATTAGTTGCCGTATTCAACACTGCCTAGTACTAGGATACTTTAAAATAAGATGCAAAAAACAAAACCCAACAATAAAGATAAAAAAGGCCACAAACAGGAAGCAAGCTCCAGCGTCGGGAAAACGTGCGACCTAATAAAATAACAAAAACCAAAAAAAACAAAAACAAACTAGTTAAATAAAGAGAAGGCCGGCCTTCTCCCAAAGGTCCATAAGTCCAACAGTTAATGTGCACGAACTGGTCCCGAGTGAAGGGACAAGCGGTAGCGACCGTGTCCATCCCGGTACCGGGACAGGTAACGTGCGCGGAGATCGCCCGACTGGGATATTCAACAAGTATGTGCCAAACAGTCTCGGGGATAAGACAGTCTTGACAATAGGGCGCAAGCGAGCGCTCCATCAAATGGCAGTAAGTCCCGTGAGTGTGTCAAGAAAAAGCAACTTGAAGCCTTCGCGGCAATGGGGACAGTCGCGGTGCAATGGCATGCAACTTTAAGTTCTCTTCGATCGTCTCCCATCTTCTTTGCCAAGCAGCCCGGAGAGCTGCCAGTATTCCTGCCATGTAGTCAGTGTGAGGAAGAGCGAAACGCTAGTCCGGTCGCCGACTACTCAAAGACTCTTTGAGCCCTCATCGGCGCGCTCATTCCCCGCAATGTCCAGGAACCCAGCAGAAGATAATCTCGACATCCGGCAGGTTTGCCAAAACAATGCCGTCACGGATATCACGAAACAGGGGATGCGGAGATTCGAATGCCCCGAGAGCACTCAGGGCCCTTTGTGAGTCAATATAGATCACAATCCGGTCTCCGAACCGTGCACGTCGCGTAATCTCTCGTACCAATTGGTGTATTGCCACCAGCTCGGCCGTGAAGACAGACGCAGCGCCTGGCAGAGCCCCGCTGACTTCAAACAGAAGGGATACGGCGTGGAAGCCGACCCCCTCTCCGGACTTGGGGCCATCCGTATACACTGGCACGGCTCCAGCGTGGCACTAGGTGTGCTCCAAAAAGGTCGAACGCAATACTCCCGGCGCTGTACAAGCTTTGGGAGCAGAGGCGTGGCGACAAATAGCCATATGTGGTACCCTCAGGGTGGCGTCCTGGGCAGAACCAGAGGCAGCACCGGCTCGAGAGCTATACCTAGCTCTCGAAGGAGTTTCCTGGCCCTAAACCCAAAGGGCTTAGGATATGACTGGCGTCTTTCGGCGGCATAGGCACCGTCGAAATCAGCTGCGGATGCAGTGAAAGCTGTTGGCGACTTAGGGAGGCACCGGATCGCGCGTACAGGCGAATAATGCACTCTACACGGTATAGAGCGAGTGGCATCTCCCCAGCATCGACAAGTAGGCGATCAATGGGGGAAGTACGTAAGGCACCGGTCGCAAGGCGAAGGCCGGTGTGGTGGATCGAGTCCACCTTACGTAAGACACGCTCGGCTGCGGATGCATAAAACTCGCATCCGTAGTCGAGCTTCGAACGAACAAAGGATCGATAAAAAAGAAAGGCAGTAGCCCTATCAGCGCCCTAAGCGCTGAACGTCACGGAACGGAGAATATCCATGGCGCGGGTACAAGAGACCCTAAGGCTGCGAATATGAGCCTCACAGGTGAGGCCTCGGTCAAATACAAGACAAAGGAAACGGTGTGATTCAACCACTTCCAGGCGTGCCCCATTAAGAAACAAATCTGGGTCGGGGTGGAGCCGTGGATGGCGGCAGAAGTGCACCACCTTAGTCTTGGCCAAAGAAAACCGAAAGCTGTGCGTTTCGGCATAGCGAGAGACGCGGTTCAATGCCTGTTGGAGTCGACGTTCCAGAGTTGGCATCTGGGCCGCGCCAAAAGAGATTGAAAGGTCGTCCACGGAGAGAGTAGAGAGAACATCTTCCGGCAGCACCGAGGTGATGCCGTTGATGCTCAGGGCAAAGAGTGTGACACTGAGGACACTTCCCTGCGGGACACCCTGTTACTGCTCCATTGGGCTGGAGAGGGCTCGTCACCCGTACGCGGAATCGACGATCTCGCAAAAATTCAGATATAAACATTGGGAGGCGTCCCATCGCCCACATCGTGTGGAGAGTCTCCATGATACCGTATCGCCATGCGGTATCATAGGCCTTCTCCGGATCGAAAAACACGTGGCGTAGTGCTGTCTACGAAGGAAGGCCTTGCAGACGGCATTTTCCAGTCAGAGCAGAGCAACCAACGTGGAGTGGAACTTGTGGAAGCCGCACTGTGCAGAAGACAGATGGCCTCCGCTGTCCAGAAAAAAAGCTAATCTAACATTTACCAATTTCTCCATCAACGTGCACAAGCAAGATGTTAGAGAGATTGGGCGCAAACCGACCGGAGTAGAGTGATCTCTCCCCGGTTTGCGAAAGGCGAGCACAGTAGCGATTCGCCAGGAATCTGGGAGGAGACCCTCCACCCAGATCCTGTTGAAAAAATATACCAGAAAGGCCATGCCTCGCTCACCCAGGTGTTGAGGCATGGCGTACGGGACATCGTCCGGACCATGGGCGGTGTGCACGCACGAAGCAAGAGCGGAACGCAACTCACTCACAGTAAACCTATCGTTGAAGTGTCCTCCGCTCCTGGAGGTAAAGTCCAGCCGGCGGCCTTCCGCGATATCACGACGTGCATTGAATGCTGGCGGAGCAGCATCACGGCTAGAGAATGCGGAGAAAGCGGTCGCGAAGGATTCCGCCACGGACGCGAGATCCGAGATTGTGGTCCCATTCTCCTGGAGAACGAGAGGAGGGTCCTGCAAGAACTTGCCCCAAATCCTTTTGACTCGCTTCCACACCTCTGCTAGAGGGGTCTTCCCGTTAAGTGAAGACACGGATGCCCGCCAAGAAAACCTAGCCCTAGCCCGACGAAATTCAGCGACAGTGAAATCGTTCGGGCGGCGCTTATAGCGCATGTAGGCATAACGCTTCTGTTTGAGGGCCGACCACCAAAGGAGTGGTCGGCGTGCAAAACGGCCCGACATTCTGGGAATATAAGTCAGGCCCGCAGGGATGAGGTTACCGGAGAAGAACTCAACGGCTACATCTACCGACCGAAACTCCTCGACTGAGATAGAGAATTCAGTCATTTCCTGAAATGCAGGCCACCACGTCCCCACCAAGCATCACCGAGATAGGCTCTCAGGTGGCAGCTGCCCTGAGAATGATATTTGAATGGGAAAGTGATCACTACCATGGAGGTCACTGCCACCCCCCCAATCAATATCAGGCTGTGCATCCGGAGAGTACAGAGATAGATCAAGGCAAGAAAACGAAGCGGTTCTCGGGCAGCGATGCGTAAACTCATTCACATTTAGGACACCTATCTCAAGTTCTTCGATCAGATCGGCAAGGATTTGTCCCCTGGGATTTATTGAGTAATCTCCCCAGAGAGGATGCCTGCTGTTCAGATCCCCAAGCAAGAGAAAGAGCCTCAGCAACCGTGCCACGACGCGGCGGAAGTCCCCCGCGTCGAAGTCAGCTGACGCTGGAATGTACGCAGAAATAACAGTATACCTCCTATTAAGGTGAAGATACACAGTCACTGCCTGAAAGGAGGTATCTAAAGTGAAAGGAAGAACGGAGACATCATGCCGGGTGTAAACCGCACATCCCCTAGCCCGGCTCCCATCTCGTGGTGGTGGGTTCGCAAAACCATTATACACCTGGAGGGCGGGCAGGGGGCAAGCGCCTAGCATGGTCTCCTACGAAAAGATAGTTAACGGGGAACGGGACGAGACGAACCTCCGCAGCTCCTCCCAGTTGGCCCGGAGTCCACGGCAATTCCATTGAAGAAATATGCCCTCCAGGCCTAGCTCGCAGGCCCTCCTCGAACAGAAGACCCTCACGGGAATGGTCATATGCTTCCCGGAAGCAAAACTCCGGGCGCTGTTGGCCGGACAATGCGCTAAAGGCGCTGTCGCCTTCGACGACTTATTGGGGGAGGTTGGGCTCGCCATGCGAGTCTTTTCCTCCCTCCGCCTCGAAACCTTAGGCAGGCGTTGCGGCTTCGGAGGCGGGGGGCCCTCCTTTCGAGGAACCACCGTCTCCGAGCCACTCGCTCCACCTCGGGGCGTGGGCGAAGGAGCCGAAGCTCCTTTGTCGCTGTCCTCCTTTCGAGGGACAGCTTTAGGAACCCCGGAAGCTGGCCTGACGACAAACTTCAGGGGTGTTGCCTTCTGTGAGTCTAACGACTCGGAGGAGGCGCGTGGCCGTGTCGCCTTACGGGAAACGGTCACGCTGGGGGGAGGAGGGGGAACCCTGGTTTTAGCCGTGGCTGCATATGAACTCTTTGTGCCGCCAGCTTTACCAGGGAAGCGCTCGAGTTGAGTAGAGCCCGCAGAAGGGCTCCGAATGGGCGCGGAAACCACCGTGCTAGTTGGCCTGGATGGGCCAGGAGCAGAGGGTATCTTTCTAACCATGAGAGTCGATCCTGGGCCTGAACGGCCAGGATTTCTTTCTCAAGGAGATATGCACCACATTGCTTCGAAGAAGCGGGGTGCGGCTCTCCGCAATTGACACACTTGGCCACACACGATTTGGACTTATCGTGTGCGGCCTTGGAGCAATTTACACTTCGGGTGACTCCGACTTTGCAAGTCTACATGAGCGATGCGTATGGCCAAAACGGTGACAGTAATAGCACCTCCGCGGCAGTGGCACGAATGCCTTCACGCGGTAGTGGTAACAACCAGCACGCACCGACTCAGGGACCTTGTCACAGTCGAACGTGACGAAGAGTATAGGGGTGCGTATCGAGGCCCCTCCCTGATTTCTTATCACACGTTTGACATTGACCGCCCCATGGTCGGCCAGCTCTAAGGTGATGTCCTCTATGGAGTAGTCAACAAGTTCCTTCGCATAAACTACTCCTTTCACAAAGTTCATGGTAGAGTGCGGCCTCACACTCACCGAGGTTCCATCAAGTGTCCGAAGAGCACTTATCTTGGTCCCTTCGGAGGGATCCGTCGCATTCGCCAGAAGGCTCCCGTCCGAGAAACGGGTCACCTTCGGCTCTCTACCAATTACACTAGCTAATCCTCTCCTCTTATGGATCATGTTGCCCTTGGCCAACATGCTGACATCAGTGGAGCGAATAACTAAGAAGCGTTTGAAGCCAGCGGGCTCGAAAATGCCAGGTAACCTCTGAATGAGGGGCCCCGATGTTATCAAGGCCCCGCCCTGTGCACTTTTGGTCTTAGTCAGGGACTCCGCACCCGGGGGTGCAGAGGGGCCGGATGTGCCGATCTTGGCTTGGTCGCCTACCGAAGTGGCAGCAGAACCATCCGTCCCCGCAGCTCCCGTGGATGAAGAGGAGCCCCGAGTCTTTTTGTTCATTTTTCTGTTTTTTTTTCTTTTTAGGAAAGGAGGGCGCTAGAATGAACTCGCTTCTTCCCTCCGCCAGCAGGAGCACCCAGGCCAGATGGACAGGCCTCAGCAAGGTCCTTCTCCGAGATGGAAAAGGTCCTGACAGTCGCATGGGCACCGGTCGGAGGAGATCCCTTCCCTCCTTGCACTGCCTTGGAAACCCTAGCCGTTTGAGGAGGACCTTGCATAGGGGCGGACTTGAGTTCTGTGCTTGGCTCCGCATTCGCTCCCATAGAAGGCCCTACCGTCTGAAGCTGGGTTGCCTCTAGGACCATGTCTATCTCAGGGGGCGCCTCCAGTTGCCCCCCGCCCCCAGGACATCACAGGTCCTATTCGCAGTAGCGTCATTAGTCATCTCTGGGGAGGCACAGGCCTTGACCCCTGCTACGTTTAAAATTCTAGCCAGCAGGTCTTTTGAGGGAAGCGACCGAAGGGGCCTGGCTTCCTTCTCCCCCCTAAGGGGGTTTACCCTGCCGAGCCGCTTCATTGGGGAGCGGTGGGCTATGGGCTGCTGGCTGGCTTTCTTAGCAGTCCCCTTGGAAAGCAAAGGGGGGACTGCCGCTGGTAAGAGGGAGGCGCCTGAAGGCATCTCCAGACAAGGGGGTGAGGGGTAGTCCCCTACACCCGTAGGCGAAGGAGGAGTAAGCCTCCTCTCCGGTTAGAGAAATTTGGAGGGTCTCTTGCGCAAGCACAGATAGGGGAAGGACCTCCATTTTTTTGTGGAGCTGCCTAAGGGCGGCTCCGTCGATGGACAAGGGAAGATTTTTGTAGTAGCCCGCCCTGCAAGGGGTGCGAAGAGGCCTGGCCGAGCCAGGTGCCGCCATTCAGGACCACCCCTCCCGCCTGGTGGCCTGGCAGTCCCTCGGCATGGCGGCTCCACCTTGGACACAGCATAAAAAAAATAGAGGGTGAAGTGATTAGGAAAGGGGGTGTGAGGAAGGTATGGGTGGGAATGAAGCAGGTTGTTAAAAAACCACCACCCTAGACCGGAGCTCAGGGGTTAGGGAACGTTGTCCCCTCCCCCTTCAGCCCCGATTCGGGACGGTTGACTGAGAAGAAGGTCAGCATCTACCCTGTGAAATTAGAGGCTGACCAGAGAAAGTTGTGGGAGAGGTTGTATGAAAAGCGAGGAAACCGGGGGGAAACACAAGTGTTTTTGAAGGAATGAGAAGAGGCTAAGCTGGGGTCGGACGGGGTGCTGAATCCCGTCAACACGGCGGCTAAGATGGCAAATCACTTCGCCCCTTACGGGGAGTTCATAGTAGAGTGCGGCGTCATATTCACCGTCGCGCCATTAAGGGTCCGACGCATTCGCCAGAAGACTCCCGACCAATAAACGGGTCACCTTCGGCTCTACCAATCAAACTAGCTAATGATCTCCTCTAATGGTTCATGTGGCCTTTGCCCAACATGCTGCCATCAGTGCAGCGAATAACAAGAAAGCGTTTGAAGCCAGCGGCATCAAAAACGCCAAGTAATCTCTCAATAGTGGGCCCGAGGTAATCGAGGCTCTGATCAACGCAGTTGCGACTTTGTTCTTAGTCTGGGCCTCCCCGCCCGAGCGCCTCTGGGCCGGACTTGGCCTGGTCGCTTGCCAAAGCGTCATCAGAACCCTCTTTCCCCGCAGACGGAGAGGACTCCACTTTCCTCTTTGATTTATTTTTACCTTTCCAGGTTGTTTTTTTTTAGATGACGACGAGTCAATTTGCTTAACTCCTTCCCCAGAAGGGACCCCAAGGCCGGACAAACCAGCCTCGGCCTAATCTTTACCCGAAATGGGGAAGATCTTCGCCATCAAAACGGCACCAGGTGGGGAAGGTGGTGCCTCATCTACTTGCAAGTTTTCGGGGCTCCGTGCCGCCTGAGGAATGCCTTGCAGAGGAGCGGACTTAGGTTCGGTGTCTGACACCGAGCCATGGTTCGCCTTCTTGGAAGACTTGCCATTTTGGGCTGGGTCACCTCTAGGATGATCGGCACCTCCGAAGGGTCTCCAAATGGCCATCTCCCCAAGGTGTCCCGACCTTGGGTTCGTAGGGCCGAACGCCCGACACTAGGGCCGGCATGTCGACCACATTACTAAGAAATAGGTACCGGGTATGCCGGCTCCCATCAATTTGACAAATCTCAGATCGAGGATGTGGGTAGGCAAAGCCCAATGAACGATATAGCTTGTCAGTCGAGTAAAAACGTGGTCAACATCGCTAAAGTGCTTCACACGACATCTATTCTAGACCATAACATACGCACACCTACTTATACAACTTGTTTACTCTAGATTACCACTATTCCAATGGGAAATAAAATTTTATTGCTAATAACAAAAGACGCAGGCTAAGATTTGGTGTACAAAAAATGAGAAATTTCTATGTGTAAATATACATTTTCATATAAATAAAATGTAGGGCCCTCGAGGTGTAGTGATATCGATGAAGTGGCAAACAGGTTAAAATAATTGCTAGCCCATAACCCACGTGGTCGAACTCAGCTGGGACAACCACAATCCGAAGGGTTTGCTGCACATCCCAAATCGAGTGGACCGAAATAATTTAAAGCCTTTCTTTTTAATAATTCTTAAAATCCGTCAAAAGGGGTCTATGTGATTCTACCGAGAAAGAAAGACGGTGTAAATATGTCCCTTAAAAACGAGGTTAAGAATAACAATAATATTATTTACCTGTTCTCCAAGTAGACAACTGAAGGCACCAAGACAGCTGCTTGGACTTCCAATGACCTTCGCTAACCATGAGGTCATGAAGAACAGCATCACAAGATTGGAACAGAGGGTCAGTGACGACATAGCCAACCAGGGTCTCCGAAAAGAACACATGGGACGAAGAACCTTCATCGCTACTGTCTGGTTACCTGCAAAACAAGACAGGTCCTAAGATGTCGAACACATCACCAAGTGACTTAGGATATTGGTAAACATTACATTTCCCTAAATTTTACTCAGAAACATATATATAAAAGCCTATGGATTAAAATAAAAGCGATATAACCTAGAGTAACAGCGCCTTCGTATAACCTTTTATCTGAGGATCTTGCAGCCTCATCGACTGCAAGTAATGAATTTACAAGGAATTAAATTTACACAAAGGAGCCGGTGAAGATTTTTTTTTCCTTGATAAATCAACGTAGACATATATCTGTACATCGAACCATATATGATTATAATCGTATGGTTATAGGGCACTATGAGAACAGAGCCGAAGAAAATACAGTTCCAAACCTCGATGATACCAACTTTCTCGAGAAGTTCTTCTTAAACGACTTCGCCCACAATGTAAAAGAACCGCCTAAATATCTTCTCTGTACTTTTGGCAGTCTTTATTGAACCTCAAGAAAGAAGACCCCGCAAAATCTCTTATAATTATGTATGATTTCTTTATTAGATCTAAATCAGAGAAAATAAAGTAGTTTCTCTAAATAAAACTTCGTATATTGAAAAGGCTAATATAATTTCTTACTGACTCGACTAAAAAAATTAAGAAGGAACCCACTGACAAGATTTACAGAGAAAATTCAATGAAAATCGATAACTATTATTGAAAAACTATCCAGAAAAGGAAAAAGGTCAATTAATCAGATTAGTATTGCATATATTTATGTTTGTGTTCCCTCTCGGCCCCAACACCCGCAGTTTGCCTTCCCGACCCCACTGCCCCAAGGGGCTTCTCCGGCTACATATCTTCCTCACATTCTCACTTCTTCTGGCCTAGTTGCATTTATGTCTTTAATTCGAGGGGGAAAATACCCCCGAAACAACAAATTGCTGCCGAGGTCAACAGAGATAGGAAATTAGCGGAATTAAGAATGAGTTGCTCCAGATGGATTCGCCTAACGCAGAACAATGGTTGCTGTGCGTGGGTGACGTAGATAGCTTGATCACTTGATTTTGCCGTTTCATTATTAGTCGAATTAATTCTTGTAACGAACTAGAGTCAATGATACAAGTAACTTACCGAGTTCGAATTGCTTGTCGAAAATACAATTTAACAAAATGTTTTTCCTTTGGAATTCTTTCCTTGTGGAAAAAATCGCCTCACATATAATAATAAAGTAATCAACATATTTTGTCGGGAAAATCACAAATACTGAAAACGAAATCGCATTAGAAGCTTTGATGTAGTTTGCATTTTCACACAATTTACCGTTGAAATAACTGCATTCATGTTAAGAAGTTTTATGAAGGCGTCAATTTTACTTAGGCCAAAGCGTTTCACTAAAATAAAGCAATTTTCTTGTAAAAGCTTTAAGTTAATGCGATATCGGTCTGTCCGATACTAAACTTTTTTTAGCGTTAATCAGGCATAAGTCACCGTAATCATCCATAGCTTAATGCTAGGCTAGATTAAAAAAAATGTGCAAATGGCACCAAAAAACAAAACAAGAAGGAAGCTGTTCCCGTGTCGAGGGAAGGCTCGCCTATCCCCGCCGCAAGATCATGCGACCAACACCAAAGGAGTCAAATAAAATGGAGGAGTCCAGCCTCATCCCAAAAGTCGTAGTCTACAAGTCTGTATGCATGAAATCGTCCAAAGTAAGAGAGACAAGCGGTAAGGACCTGCTCATCTGGGACAGGTACTCGTAACGAGCGAAGATCACCCATAGTGTGACATTCAACAAGAATGTGCTGAACAGTCTGTGGGACAACGTAGTCGTTGCAGTAAGGTGCAGAGGTGCGCTCTATTAAATGGCAGTGCATTCCATGAGTTTCGACAATTATGAAGACGGCAGAAAGCGACCTGAAGCCGTCGCGGCATTAGGGGGGCAGGTCTATGGAAACAGTCGCGGAAGAATGACACGCATCTTTAAGTTCTCGGTCGATTTCATCTCTCTGCTAAGCAGCTAGAAGGTCGGTCCTGATACCTGCCATGTAGTCGGGGTGAGGAAGAGCTGAAGACCGGTCTGCTAGCACATTCCTCGCGGACTCTTTGGTGCCCTCGTCAGCACGCTCATTCCTCGCCATTCCCAAATGTCTAGGAACCTAAACTCTTTACATCCACCCTGCTCGCGGCAACCATGGCGTCACAGATACCGCAAAGCATGGTATGTGGAGTGTCCAATGCCCCCAGAGCATTCAGAGTGCTTTGTGAGTAGACAAAGATAACAATCCGGTCTCAGAAACAGGCCCAGCCGTTATCTTCAGTACAGAGTGATACATTACTACCAGCGCGGCAGTGAAGACAGATGAAGCGCCTAGTAGAGCCCCGATGAAGCAAACCCCCTCTTGGGACTTGAGAGTCATCTGTGTACGCTGGCACGCATCCAGCCCGGGAGCTACACCGAGTTCTCAAAGGAGTTTACAAGCCATAAACCCAAAGGGCTAAAGGTATGCTTGGCGTCTCTCGGCGGCATAGACAAGGTCGATATCGCGCGCGGATGCAGTGAGAGCCGTTGGGGACTGAGGGAAACGCCTGGCTCACGCGTACAAGTGCATACGCCATAGAGCGAGTAGCATCTTCCCGGCATCGACAAGTAGGCTCTCAATGGAGAAAGTGTGGAAGGCACCCATCGCAAGACGGATCGAGTCCACCTTCCACAATACACACCCGGCTGCGGATGCTTCAACTCGGATCCGTAGTCAAGCTTCAAACGAACAAAGGATCGGTAGAAAAGTACAGCATTAGCCCCAACAGCACTCAAGTCGCTGAACTTACGGAACGAGGAATGTCCATGTCGCGGGTACAACAGCCTCTAAGGCATAGGGAGAGATGCTGTTCCATGCCTGTTGGAGTAGACACTCCGGAGTTGGCATCTGGGCCGCACCAAGAGATTGTAAGGTCGTTCACGTAGAACGTAGCGAAAACATCTTCCGACAGCACAGAGGTGATACCGTTGATGGTTATGGCAAAAAATGCGACACTGAGGACACTTACGTGCCCTCTTCTTGTAAAAACCTTTCCTTCCCGGCCAACTTTTTGCTGCTTTTTTTAAAAGGTGTTCAGGTTCTTTTGTAGTGAGTTCACTCCTATGGCCATCCACAAACTCCTTTACACCAGCATTGTCAACTTTCAAGCTCATGCTTTTGCCCAGGTGTGTGCTTCACACTTTGGATACAATTTCCTCCAGGCTAATTTCATAGTCCTCTAAGTCAGTGTTACTCAAAGGGGCGTCCGCGGACCGGTGCTGGTTCGCGAGCCATCAGCAGCTGCCGGTACGCGGCGAGATTCCAGAAAAGAAAGAAACAATAGCATAATTTCAGTAATTTTGCCTTATGCCCTGCAGTAAACAACTTATCAGCTGGCCGGTGGACCGTGGTAGAGATTGTGTAAGTAAATGCAATATATTTGTGATATGACTATATATTTTCTATTTACCATACCTTACTGGTGTAGTAGTATTAAGATTATATTAGGTTTGTGCTTGTATAAAGGAAGTTGTTTCTAGCGATGTCTGGCAGCTGTGTGGGCTTTGGAATGTCCGGTCGGGCCCCGTGATGGTTGGGTTGTATGTGATTCATATATAACTTATTATGAGAAAGAGGGTTTATAGCGGGTTGATTATTATGTAGTATTAGGATTATTCAAGTGTTATATCTTGTGTAAAGAGTAGAAAGGGAGATTTTTTTTTTTTTTTTTTTATAGAGCCCATCTGGCAACTACCCACTTGGGCATAAGTCGCCGAAAAACACGACATGCTAGAATTAGGCTACTTTAAAGTTAAAATATGAAAACTTAACAATCAATATAAATTGGAAAAACTTAACAATCGAAGCAATCTCCGGCAGCGGGGGGAGGTCCCCCTCACCCCGGTGCAGGAGAGTGCAACCTAAAACAAAACAACAAAAAAAAAAAGGAACCTTAAATAAAGGGGAGAAGGCCGGCCTCCCCCAAAAAGTCAATAAGTCCACTAGTCATGGTGCACGCACTCGTCCCGAGTACAAGGGACAGGCGGTAGCGACCCCGCCCATCCCGGTACCGAGACAGGTATCGTGCGCGAAGATCACCCAGACTGGGACATTCGACAAGAATATGCCGAACAGTCTGGGGGACGACGCAGTCGTTGCAATAGGGCACATGCGAGCGCTCCACCAAGTAACGATGCGTCACACGAGTGTGTCCGATTCGAAGACGACAGAAAGCAACCTGAAGCCGCCGCGGCATTGGGGGATAGGTCCATGGGAACAGTCGCGGCGCAATGGCACGCAACTTTAAGTTCCCCTCGACCGTCTCCCATCTTCTTTGCCAAGCAGTCCGAAGAGCTGCCCGTATTCCTGCCATGTAGTCAGTGTGAGGAAGAGCGAAACGCTGGTCCGGTCGCAGAGTCCTCTTTGGCGCCCTCATCGGCGCGCTCATTCCCCGCAATTCCTACATGTCCAGGAACCCAGCAGAAGATAATCTCGACATCTGCCCGGCTCGCCAAAACCGTGGCGTCACGGATTTCGCGAACCAGGGGATGCGGAGATTCCAATGCCCCGAGAGCACTCAGGGCGCTTTGTGAGTCGCTATAAACCACAATCCGGTCTCCGAACCGGGCACGTCGCGTAATCTCCCGTACCGAGTGGTGTATTGCCACCAGCTCGGCCGTGAAGACAGACGCAGCGCCTGGTAGAGCCCCGCTGACTTCAAACAGAGGGGATACGGCGTGGAAGCCGACCCCCTCTTGGGACTTGGAGCCATCCGTATACACTGGCACGGTACCAGCGTGACACGATGTGTGCTCCAAAAAGGTCGAACGCAATACTCCCGGCGCAGTACAAGCTTTGGGAGCAGAGGCGTGGCGACAAATAGCCAAATGTGGTACCCTCCAGGGTGGCGTCCTGGGCAGAACCAGGGGCGCCACCGGCCCTAAACCCAAAGGGCTTAGGGTATGACTGGCGTCTCTCGGCGGCATAGGCACCATCGAGATCAGCTGCGGATGCAGTGAGAGCTGTTGGCGACTGAGGGAGGCGCCGGGCTTGCGCGTACAGGCGAGTGATGCACTGCACGCGGCGCAGAGCGAGTGGCATCTCCCCAGCATCGACCAACAGGCTCTCAATGGGGGAAGTGCGGAAGGCACCGGTCGCAAGGCGAAGGCCGGTGTGGTGGATCGAATCCACCTTCCGCAATAAACGCTCGGCTGCGGATGCATAAAACTCGCATCCGTAGTCGAGCTTCGAGCGAACAAAGGATCGATAAAAAAGTAAGGCGGTAGCCCTATCAGCGCCCCAAGCGCTGAACGTCACGGAACGGAGAATGTCCATGGCGCGGGTACAAGAGACCCTAAGGCTGCGAATGTGAGCCTCCCAGGTGAGGCGTCGGTCGAATACAAGACCAAGGAAACGGTGCGACTCAACCACATCCAGGCGCACCCCATTAAGAAACAAATCTGGGTCGGGGTGAAGCCGTGGATGGCGGCAGAAGTGCACCACCTTAGTCTTGGCCCAAGAAAACCGAAACCTGTGCGCTTCGGCATAGCGAGAGACGCGGTTCAATGCCTGTTGGAGTCGGCATCTGGGCCGCGCCAAAAGAGATCGAAAGGTCGTCCACGTAGAGCGTAGCGAGAACATCTTCCGGCAGCACCGAGGTGATGCCGTTGATGCTCAGGGCAAAGAGTGTGACACTGAGGACACTTCCCTGCGGGACACCCTCTTCCTGCTCCTTTGGGCCGGAGAGGGCTCCCCCCACCCGTACGCGGAATCGACGATCTCGCAAAAATTCAGATATAAACATTGGGAGGCGTCCCCTCGCCCCCATCGTGTGGAGAGTGTCCATGATACCGTATCGCCATGCGGTATCATAGGCCTTCTCCAGATCAAAAAACACCGTGGCGTAGTGCTGTCTACGAAGGAAAGCCTCGCAGACGGCATTTTCCAGTCGGAGCAGAGCATCCGACGTGGAGTGGAACTTACGGAAGCCGCACTGTGCAGAAGACAGATGGCCTCCGCTGTCCAGGAAATAGGCTAATCTAACATTTACCAATTTCTCCATCAACTTGCACACGCAAGAGGTTAGAGAGATTGGGCGGAATCCGGTCGGAGTAGAGTGATCTCTCCCCGGCTTGCGAAAGGCGAGCACAGTAGCGATTCGCCAGGAGTCTGGGAGAAGACCTTCCACCCAGATCCTGTTGAACAAATCTAACAGAAAGGCCATGCCTCGCTCACCCAGGTGTCGAAGCATGGCGTACGGGACATCGTCCGGACCATGGGCGGTGTCCGCGCACGAAGCGAGAGCGGAGCGCAACTCACTCACAGTAAACTTGTCGTTGAAGGGTTCTCCGCCGATGGAGGTAAAGTCCAGCCGGCGGCCTTCCGCGACATCACGACGTGCATTGAATGCTGGCGGAGCAGCATCACGGCTAGAGAATGCGGAAAAAGCGGTCGCTAAGGATTCCGCCACGGACGCGGGGTCCGAGATTGCGGTCCCATTCTCCTGGAGAACGGGAGGGGGGTCCTGCGAGAACTTGCCCCGAATCCTTTTGACTCGCTTCCACACCTCAGCTAAAGGGGTCTTCCCGTTAAGTGAAGACACGTATGCCCGCCAAGAAGAGCGGCGGGCGTGCTTCGAAATATACCGGAACCTAGCCTTAGCCCGACGAAATTCAGCGACAGTGAAATCGTTCGGGCGGCGCTTATAGCGCATGTAGGCATAACGCTTCTGTTTGAGGGCCGTCTCACACTCGGCCGACCACCATGGGAGTGGTCGGCGTGCAAAACGGCCAGACGTCCTAGGAATAGTAGTCAGGCCCACGGCGATGAGGTTGCCGGAGAACTCAACGGCCTCATCTACCGACCTAAACTCCTCGACTGAGATAGAGAATTCAGTCATTTCCTGAAATGCAGGTCACCGCGCCCGCGCCAAGCACCACCGAGGTGGTCTCTCAGGCGGCAGTTGCCCTGAAAATGATATTTGAATGGAGGTTATCGACCACCCCCCAATCAAAATCAGGCTGTGCATCCGAAGAGCACAAAGATAGGTCAAGGCAAGAAAATGAAGCGGTTCTCGGACAGTGATGCGTAAACTCATCCACGTTTAGGACACCCATCTCAAGCTCTTCGATCAGATCGGCAAGGACTTGTCCCCTGGGATTTATGGAGTAATCTCCCCAGAGAGGATGCCTGCCGTTCAGATCTCCAAGCAAGAGATAGGGCCTCGGCAACCGTGCCACGACGCGGCGGAAGTCCCCCGCGTCGAAGTCAGCTGACGGTGGAATGTACGCAGAAATGATAGTATACCTCCTATCCAGGTGCAGCTGCACAGCCACTGCCTGAAAGGAGGTATCTAAAGAGAAAGGAAGAACGGAGACATCATGCCGGGTGTAAACCGCGCACCCCCCAGCCCGGCCATCCCGCGGTGGTGGGGTCGCAAGACCCTTATACCCCGGGAGGGCAGGGAGGAGGCACGAACCTAGCATGGTCTCCTGCAAAAAAATAGCTAACGGGGAACGGGACGAGACGAGCCTCCGCAGCTCCTCCCAGTTGGCCCGGAGTCCACGGCAATTCCATTGAAGGAATATGCCCTCCAGGCCTAGCTCGGAGGAGACGCGGGGGCCCTCCTCGAATTGAAGACCCTCACGGGAATGGCCGTACGCTTCCCGGGGGCAGAACCCCGGGCGCTGTTGGCCGGACAAAGCGCTGAAGGCGCTGTCGCCTTCGAGGACTTATTGGGGGAGGTTGGGCTCGCCATGCGAGTCTTTTCCTCCCTCCGCCTCGAAACCTTAGGCGGGCGTTGCGGCTTCGGAGGCGGGGGGCCCTCTTTTCGAGGAACCACCGTCTCCGAGCAACTCGCTCCACCTCGGGGCGTCGGCGAAGGAGCCGAAGCTCCTTTGTTGCTGTCCTCCTTTCGGGGGACAGCTTTAGGAACCCCGGAAGATGGCCTAGCGACCATCTTCAGGGGTGTTGCCTCCTGTGAGTCTAACGACTCGGTGGAGGCGCGTGGCCGTTTCGCCTTACGGGAAACGGTCACGCTGGGGGAAGAGGGGGGAGCCCTGGTTTTAGCCGGGGCAGGGTATGAACCCTTTTTTCCGCCAGCTTTACTAGGGGAGCGCCCGGGTTGGGTAGAGCCCGCAGAAGGGCTCCGAATGGGCGCGGAAACAACCGTGCTCGTTGGCCTGGATGGGCCAGGAGCAGAGGGTGCCTTCCTAACTATTGAGGCATACGACGTCCCAGGCAGAGCCGGGCGCGCCAGGACCAAGTCCTTTGCCTCGCGGAATGAGAGTCGATCCTGGGCCTGAACGGCCAGGATTTCTTTCTCAAGGAGATATGCACCACATTGCTTCGAAGAAGAAGGGTGCGGCTCTCCGCAATTGACACACTTTGCCACACACGATTTGGACTTATCGTGTGCGACCTTGGAGCAATTTACACAGACTTCGGGTGACCCCGACTTTGCACGTCTACATGAGCGATTCGTATGGCCGAAGCGGTGACAGTAATAGCACCGCCGCGGCAGTGGCACGAATGCCTTCACGCGGTAGCGGTACCAACCGGCACGCACCGACTCAGGGAGCTTGTCACAGTCGAACGTGACGAAGAGTGTAGGGGTGGGTCTCGAGGCCCCTCCCTGTTTTCTCATCACACGTTCGACCTTGACCGCCCCATGGTCGGCCAGCTCTAAGGTGATGTCTTCAATGGAGTAGTCAACGAGTTCCCTCGCATAAACTACTCCTTTCACAAAGTTCATGGTAGAGTGCGGCGTCACACTCACCGGGGTGCCATGAAGTGTCCGAAGAGCACTAATCTTGGCCGCCTCGGCGGGATTCGCCGCATTCGCCAGAAGGCTCCCGTCCGAGAAACGGGTTACCTTCGGCTCTCTACCAATTGCACTAGCTAATCCTCTCCGCTGATGGATCATGTTGCCCTTGGACAACATGGTGCCATCAGTGGAGCGAATAACGAGGAAGCGTTTGAAGCCAGCGGGCTCGAAAACGCCAGGTAACCTCTGAATCAGGGGCCCCGATGTCATCGAGGCTCCGCCCTGTGCACTCTTGGTAGTAGTCTTCTTTGTCAGGGGGCGGATGTGCCGATCTTGGCTTGGTCGCTTGCCAGAGTGGCAGCAGACCCATCCGTCCCCGCAGCCCCCGCGGATGGAGAGGAGCCCCGAGTCTTTTTTGTCTTTTTAGTCTTTTTCTTTTTCGGAGAGGAGGGCGGGGAATGAACCCGCTTTTCACCTCCGCCGGCAGAAGTCCCCAGGCCAGATGGACCAGCCTCAGCCAGGTCCCTCTCCGAAATGGAGAAGGTCCTGGTTGTCGTAGGGGCACCTGTCGGAGGAGATCCCTCCCCTCCTTTTGCCTCGGAGCCCTCAGCCATTTGAGGAGGACCTTGCATAGGGGCGGATTCGGGTTCGGTGCTTGGCGCCGAGCCCGAATTCCCCCCCATGGAAGGCCCTACCGTCTGAGACTGGGTCTCCTCAAGGACCATGTCTATCACAGGAGGGGCTGGTGCGGTTAAGGTAATGGCATAATTAGACAACGGCTCTGCTTCAGGTCCAGCAGGTGATCCTATCCTCCTTGAACTGGAAGACAACACTTAGGGATGACCCATCCTTCAGCCCAAAAAAGCTGATTTCAAAGACACGCCTTTATGTCGTCTCGTTTACCGTCACAGAAAACTGTTATTATTAATATATTAACAGCGTTGACTGAGCCAAAACGCTCGAAAGATGCCATTACCTTAACCGCACCAATTTGTCTTGGATATTTTTCCATCTTTCGAGCGTTTTGGCTCAGTCAACGCTGTTAATATATTAATAATAACAGTTTTCTGTGACGGTAAACGAGACGACATAAAGGCGTGTCTTTGAAATCAGCTTTTTTGGGCTGAAGGATGGGTCATCCCTAAGTGTTGTCTTCCAGTTCAAGGAGGATAGGATCACCTGCTGGACCTGAAGCAGAGCCGTTGTCTAATTATGCCATTACCTTAACCGCACCAATTTGTCTTGGATATTTTTCCATCTTTCGAGCGTTTTGGCTCAGTCAACGCTGTTAATATATTAATAATAACAGTTTTCTGTGACGGTAAACGAGACGACATAAAGGCGTGTCTTTGAAATCAGCTTTTTTGGGCTGAAGGATGGGTCATCCCTAAGTGTTGTCTTCCAGTTCAAGGAGGATAGGATCACCTGCTGGACCTGAAGCAGAGCCGTTGTCTAATTATGCCATTACCTTAACCGCACCAATTTGTCTTGGATATTTTTCCATCTTTCGAGCGTTTTGGCTCAGTCAACGCTGTTAATATATTAATAATAACAGTTTTCTGTGACGGTAAACGAGACGACATAAAGGCGTGTCTTTGAAATCAGCTTTTTTGGGCTGAAGGATGGGTCATCCCTAAGTGTTGTCTTCCAGTTCAAGGAGGATAGGATCACCTGCTGGACCTGAAGCAGAGCCGTTGTCTAATTATGCCATTACCATATATATATATATATATATATATATATATATTGTTTCGGTATAAATTAATATTACTAAGAAATATTACCGGTCCCTGGCACATTGGGAAAAAAAAACTGCCGGTACGCCACATCAGATAGTTTGAGAAGCACTGCTCTAAGTCACTTCCCTCCAGGCTTTGTCAATTTAAGCAATGGAGGATGTTGAATTGATCTTTCTAGAATACTCTGTTAATTCTCTGTTAGATGTCACGTCAAAACACCATTGTAAGAGGGCTCTGGTATAGCTTTTTAAAGTTCGAAATGCCTTGCTACTCTATGGGCCATAGTAAAGGAGTCGTGTTAGGGGACAGGAGCTTCCCTGTGATAAAATCAAACATTCACCAACTCATCCTCCAGAACTGGAATATGAACAGGAGTAGCGTTCATCATAAAAAAGGCACTTCATTGGAAATTATTTTCTTGCAAGTATTGTTTCACACTTCAACATAACTGGTTATTTTTTTTTTAACAACCTTGGATTCTCGGAGGGGTAAACAAGCAATGAAGTGACGTAAAGCCCCCGTTTGCTTATCTGTCATCGGCATATGCCCATTATGGCTAGGCAATGTAGGTTCTAGTTGGAAGCTTTTCCAAAGGAGATCCGGGTTCCGTCGCAGTTAAATATGTTGAGGGGGAAAACTCTTAGTCTCTAAATTCTTGCACATAATTCTTAGTAGCTTCTTTCTTCCAAGTCTCAGCCTCCCCATGCCTTAACACACTATGTTTGACAATACAATCAAAATTCTCAAATCAGCCTTTACTAGCTTGGAACATCTTAGTATCACAACTCCTACCAGGGGGTTTATTTAACAAGTCACCATGTAATCACTTCGCTCTTTCACATATACTTTCAGATACAGCATCACCACCAGCTAATTGTTTCTTGTTTATCCAAATAAGCAATATTCTTTTCACTTTTTAAATGGCATTTGATCTTTGTTTCGTAATAACTTTCACTCCTGCAACATCAACTAGCTGTCTTGATCGTCTCTTTATTTTTTTAGTATAATACAGATAGTTGATTTCGCCATACCGAAATGCGTAACAAGATTCGAGACACGAACGCCATTTTCATTTTTCGATATTTCTTTTTTTCACTTCTATTTTGGGTCGCACTTTTCGTTTTACTATCTTTCTTTGGTGTTATGTAGCTTATTTAATAATACTGAACAGTAACTTATAAAAACCAAAACAAACAAGCAACACACAAAAAAATCTGCGAATTCGAGCGAGCGTACGCAGAGCCGAACCAACATGTTTTTGTATAAAACAAAATGAATTACAAATGGTGAAGTTCCGAACATTGATTAAAGTCTAGCCATGGCTGCTATTTTTTCGTATATTCCAAAGTTTTATCAAAGGTATTTCTAAAATAGATTTTCAATTTTAATCTTTTTCAGGAGGAAATAGCTACACTGGAAAACGAATAAAGCAAAATGAAATTATTAGAGCAAATTTAAATGGAGAAAAAAAGGAATCAAAAGTATTTTTTTCGAATTTAAAAAGACTTCCGGTAAAACTTGGGGGGGGGGGAGGGGGGGCATTTAGGCCTAGAAAATAATCATCCATTCTAAAAATAAATAAACCAAGAGTAAAAATTAATAGGCGCCTAGGCAATGGCTTCGCCTACTACCCCCCTACGGAGGAGCTTGCGCTTCGCTACTAAGATTAAAATTTAAAATCTAAAAAAAGCAGCCATGGTTAAATTTTTAGAAATTTTCTGAACTTCGCAAATTATAATAATTTTAAAAAGAAACTCTAAACTAAATTTACCCCCTTTCAAAATATCACGTTGCTAAAATACAGTAAACCCTCGATATAACGAACTATATGGGGGGGGCGTTCGTTAAACCCGATGGTCGTTGAAAGCGTTGGAAATAACAATGGTTCGTTCGTTAATCTGTATAAGTAAATATGTATATAAAGACTGTATTGCATGGATATATAATACGTATGTAATTACTAATAAAGTTAAGTGGACTACATCGGATTTAACGAACTTCGGTTCGTTAAACCTGATGGAGTTCGGCCAGGAAATTTGGTTCGTTATATCGAGGGTTTACTGTATGGTTATAGATAAAATAAAAAGCATCGTTACTTAGATTTTAATCAATTTTCTTAACTTCACCAATTTTAATTCACTTTCTTTTAAAACATTATAAAGCATTGAACTAAACTATTTTGTTTTTTCAAACTCTAAAGAAATTCTTAGAAATTATCTTGATAAAAATTTAAAATATACTTAAGTCATAATCAAACTAAGATGAAATTATTATTCAAATACTAAAAAAAATGCCCTTCTTAAATTATAGAGTTAGTGATGATGATGATATGTACTGGAAACTTTTTTAAAATGTTTACACCAATAGGCCGTTGGCCACAGACCGAAGGTCTGCCTGTGAAGCGCAAGCTCCTCCTGTAAGGAGTAGCGAGGCCTCTCCTCTTGTTGTTATAAAGTTTTCTAATGGAACTATTTTCAACAATCCAGGAAAGATCCTAAAAAAAAAATCGTTCTCTTATTTTGCAGGCGTCAATATTTTATTTTTTTAGTATAATTTCTTGAATAGACGAATGTATCTTATGAAATGATACAATGTTACTTATTTCGAAAGAAGCAAAACTGCTACCCTGACCAGAAAGAAATGCTCAACCTTCTGGAAAGTTCCTGAAATCGAAGATATGGTTCATTGAACCTTTACTAAAGCCTCAAGTGGTGGAAGGGCTTGAGTGTTCCAAGATTCCAAGAGCGATGCCGTCAAGAGTTTCAAACTTGGCAGGGTCACCAGTCGTGGGTGAGATTCCAGACTAAACTCAACCAACAGCAAGACCCCAACGGCGGGCCATATAAGATTCCTATGTCTGGCTCCGGCAGAGGCAGTCAGCGTCCAGCGGGCAAGCGCGAGAAAGGTGGGCCTTGATAGACCAAGAACCCGGCAGACTGATGCAACCAGCCTCGCCGAAACAGAATGTCTCAATGTTTTAAGCCGCAGTGGACGCGTTACTGGACAAGTGCGCGCGCGTGGCCGTCGCGCAGCCACGATCGCCCGAAACAAAGTCCTCAGCGAATGGCCTTTGTCTCCTGTTTTCTTTGCCTCTCCCTTCATCTGGCACAAACATCAGCCGAGGAAACCGGATAACTCACGGAAGAAACCGACGCTCGGACACGAGCTGGAGTCGACGCCAATAATATGAAATATTCATAAAATACATGTATTAAACTCATGCCGTTATGTACCATGGGAATTTCGTTTACCTACTCATCATATCTTTGAAAATATTTTAATAAAGGAAAATCATTCTTATTTTGATCGGCAGTGTATTTCTTGAATCGGTGTAATTAAGCATTTTTTCACGAGGCTTATGGCCTCATAGCAGTGGCAAATATTAGATTTATGTATTGGAAAATACTATTTTTAAGTACAACTCGAAAGCCAGTGCTTTGCGCGCCGAAAAAATAGTCAGAGACTATTCAGATAGGCCTCTGTAGAATATATTGAATGCATTTTTTAAAAAAGTTGTTAATCTGTAGAACCAGGCAATGGCTTTGCCACTCCCCCGTAGGGGGAAGCTTGGGCTTCGCTACTACGATTAAAATTTAAAATCTAAAAAAAGAAGCCATGGTTAAATTTTTATAAATTTTCTGGACTTCGGCAATTATAATAATTTTCAAAAGAAACTAGACTAAGTTTCCCCTCTTTCAAAATATCACGTCGCTAAAATATAGTTATAGAAGAAGATATATAAAAATAAATTTTCTGAACTTCACCATTTGTAATTCTTTGGGTTTTAAGAATTCACAAAATTTGGTACTTATATTTATTTCTGAACTTCATCATTTTGTTTTTTGATATTATAAAAGAATTATTAGAAATAACTTTGATAAAAAAAACATAAGATGAAATTATTATTGAAAAACTGAAAAAAGAATCCCCTTCTTAAATTATAGTGTTAATGATGATGATAACCAAATTTCATTCGCTGTGTGGGGGAAGGGGGGTGGGGGTAATTAATGTGAGATGACATACCATTTGAAATTAGTGCTTAAATTGAGTGGGTAAATATGGAATACACAGCCACCGATTTCAAGGAAATTTTATCACTACATTTCTAGCTCCGACCATTCATGCCTAACAACCACTACCAACCGCATTTGAATTCAAACATTAAGGTGATTATTCTGGGATGCGGGGCTTTGTCCCCCATAATGGTGGGGGGCACCCCAACCCCGCCGCTATTTCTAATCAGATAGTAGTATGCACAATTCGAAACAAAAACTAGCATTAGGTTCGAATTCGTTAGGTGGTCTGATGCTCATTTGTTTTTATGCCGTGCTTCTTGACTTCAAACATAAGCCCCGCCCCCTGAATGCTAATTAAATCAATTATATTTTCTTTAATATTGAGAAATATTAAATATCCTTAAATTTTAATTGAGAAGAAAATTCCCTTCAATATGATATTTAATAAATGTGATGCGATTCCAATTGACAATGTGGAGAAAGTAAAAAATCAATTAGCACTAAATTTTCATTTACGTAAAAGTTTCAATCAATTAATGTATTTTCCCTTTTAATATATCTATCTACTCAACTAAGGCAATACAAAAATTAATGCTAATAAATAATAGCACAAAACAACCCCGCCCATGCTTCTGATTAGGTAGAAAGGCCTATTTTTCCTATACGTGTTTTGTCCTTCATTTATATTCGCCTCTAAAAGTAAGCACAAAATAAGAGTAAGCCATTCACAAACACTATGATAAATGGTGTTACAAATTTGAAACTGGGACAGAGAGTAAATAACTAACGAGACTAAGTCACGCTAGGCCCGTTTAGGTGTGACTAGTGGAATTTATACGCAAACAATCTATGTACGGAATACATAATTATTAAGAATATAGTATATGCCAACTAAATTATTTAGCACTTTTTAAATCTGTAATTTATTGGTTTTAAATATTCTAAATTAAAATATCTAAATAAATCCTCCCCCAAGAATGCATTTTCGCTCCTGTTGAGAAACCTTGCCTTACTTCTTTCCTCTTTTTATACGTTTTGTATACAACATTATTGTTCGGGATAGAAGCTACTATGGCTTTTATATCACTTCTTTGATTCAATACGATCCCTCACTGCACATACATATAATTGGACTCATTGCGATCCGATAAGATTACGTGAATTTATAATTTCCCTAAAGCGTCGCTTGCCAAGTTCGAGCTAGGCTTGGTATTCTACTGACTTCTCCGCTCACAAAAGGAGGGTTTCTCGCAATTTGACAACTAAAATTAATTCTTGAAAAACACATTGGAAACAATACTTTTATATTACAATTGCGATGCATAAATTAAAACGAGAATATGAAATCAAAGCAACGCTGGGAAATTAAGTAAACATACCAGAATATCATAAATGCGTTAAGATAACTGCACAAAAAAGGAATAAAATAAATTTGGTTGGTTTGTCTAAACAACTCGGATAGGGAAACTGGTTCAATTTATATTTGGATGAGTAAAAAAGAGTATGTATGGGTATATTATTAGTTACATTTATTAACAGATTTTCTGCATTTGTCTAATGAAGCATAGTGTTTACATCTTATTAAATGTTATTTGATCATTCTTTTTCTTTAAACTGTATACAAAATAACACCTTGCAACCACAGTCCCGCGAAATCTTTTTAATATTTGGTTTTCGTTTATCGCCGACTTAGATAATCAAGACGCAGTTTTGTATGCAATTCAATATTTGTTCCACCTTTCTGATTTAGGTGAAGCACCAAGTCAAAGAGTTGTAAACACATACACCCTAACATAAAAATGGCATAGAATATTTGCTGCACCTTTAAGAAAAAAAGAATAGGAGACAGACAACCTTAGACCAGTTTTTCTCTAAAAGACTAATGTCAGAAAGGTATTCTGCTTTTAATCTTCGACTTTAGTCATTTCCTATACAGACAAACTTAATTCAAGGTGAAGAAAACAGTAAATAAATATTGCTTTATATTTTTGTAAACTATAAATGATATTTATTAATAGATAAGGGTAATTTGCCAATTCGGAACATAGTGAACCATTTACAAGTTAACAAGGTCTCGACTTACGAGACGCTTTCTAAGTCTAATGGCCACTGTATATGTTAAATTATAAAAACAAAAGTTTGACCTGTAATAAACGCAGATATTCTTCTAATTGTGAGATATATAATTACCGCTAGGTGCTAATTGAACTATGAACATTTTGCAAAAAGTTCCCAAAGTTCTTAAATCAACTCGCCCTCGTTGATTTCTAGCGACAATCATGGTCTTCGGTGTCGTCAGCGGTGAGGGCGATGTCATGCCCCCTCACTTCTCCCCTGAGGGCATCAGGCTGAACACGGGCGGCAACATCCGTGTTGTGAGCGAGGTGGTGAAGCCCCGGATCGAATGGGTAGCTTTAGGGAGGCCTCACGTGAGGCAGCAAGACTATGCGCCCTGCCACATCAGCCAGAAGAACCAGGTCTGGCTGTCGGACAATTTCTTCGATCACACAACACCTGACAGTTGGCCTCCCAACTCACAGGACTGCAACATCCCTAGACTTCTTTGTGTGGGACGCGGTGGAACGAGAGACAAACAAATTGAGCTGCAACACCAACGACGAACTGAAAGCAAGGATTAACAGGGCGTTCATGGGCCTAAAACGGGAGATAGTGACGAAGGCCTGTGGCTGGTTCCGAGGTCGCCTGGAGGCTGTAATTGAGTGAGATCAACAGAAAATTTCATGAGGACAAACCAACCCAAATTTGACGAATTTATCTAAAAAAAAAATAAACACTTATTTCTTCCTGAGTCATCATGCGAAATAATACCACACGTCCGCCCTCTGTATAGTCATAGATCCTCCTCAAAGGCACTAGGCAAGGATGGGAAAATGCGGACATAATGGTGGAGGCGCAAATTGTGAATGTTGGGATAGGGAGGGCAAACTGGGAGGGTTGGGGGTACGGAGAGCAAACTAGGAGTGTTAAGGCCGGAAGGGCAAAATCTGGGCGTTGAGGCATGGAGGCCACACAATCCTCAAAATGTCATCCGCAGCAAGGTTGCCCATCTTACACCTGACATCCCCTTTCAGATGTGTAAAAGGATAGATAAGGAAAAGAAAAATAGGGGTGGGAGCAGTAGAAGGAGAAAAGAGCAAACATGTAAAAACCCACTACCCCAACCGGAGCTATGAATGAGAGCTGGTCGGCGACTAGCCTGTGAAATTACCCGCCGGTCATGTAAATAGGCGAGACGAGGTTTGTAACGAAAGTGGAGAAGAAAAGGGGTAAAGTGAAAATGACTAGAGGAATAAAACCCAGGTAGTCTCAGTCTAGTTTGAGACTAACGGGGAAACTGGGGCGGGAAGGGCGTGTCGATCGCGGAATATCAACAAAGAATACCCACCCGGGACGTACACCCATGAGCACCTTTCTTATATTAAGTAGAGAAAATGAGCCAAATTTTGTTAAATTCCGAGTCATGAGGGAGTGTCTCCATGTCCCCCGAAATGACTTAATCTTACCAAATTGAGTTTCTCCTTCTGACAGACGGAGTCAAAGGTGCGAGGCTAGGCGAGTAGGGAGGAGACGATGTTTCGAAGAAAAGATGTTTTTTTTTTCTTCAATGTTCTTTCTTTCTTTATATTTTGTCTCCCCAAGCTTTTTTTCCGGCAAATTTGTTCAGCATTAAAATATGCTGAATAAATTTGCCGGAAAAAAGCAAGGGGAAACCAAAGTTCAGGGAAAAAAACGGGACAAAATGAGATTGTGAATGAGGAAAGGTCGGCAGAGTGATAGAATAACAAGGACCCACATGTTATACGCGCCGTGTCGTTATTATTCCCGTGCATTAAAAACGGGGAACGGAAATAATTTTGCAAAGTAATTTAAAAAGGATTCCGAGTTGCCTCCCTGTCACCAAAGGCAGTGTAGATGAAAACAAAGAATTCACAACGGCGGACACAATAATGATCACTCGGGATTCGATAGATCTTCTTTAAAAGTTGATAAGACAGTACGACCTGAATCGAATCCCTTCACGCGCACATCTCACATTCCACGTTTTAAATGTGACGTAAAATCACCGCTGAAAGAAGCTGCTTTCGTAAAACTGGATAATGTATTCGGGAATTATTCAACTCTGAAACTTATTTAGTCTTCCTAAGTTAGCAAAAACAATCCAAACTATTAAAATGCCAATTACGACTTCCGTAATAGTTAAGATAACAGCGTTCTGCCACTTAGGCCTCTCAAGAATAGCTTCCATTATTTAATGGATGCCATACTTGAGGGGTATAAAATCAGATGCCTCCTACATTGCATTCGAGAGTTTACAAAGTGATAAAAGTTGTTTCTACAGATCTTTATTCTCAACTTTGTTAGCAATACGGGGGAAGGTGCAACGTTTTACGACACCTTTACTTCCTAATGTTTAGCCACTACTATTATCAAAACTTGTAGATTTTTGAGGAGATTTGGTTTCTGCTTCGTTTAGAGCAGTGTGTGACGGGCCTATAGCACGCTTGACCAAAGTAGCACACCTTTAACGTACAACACCAATAGTATCTTTAATTTTTATTTTCGTGCCTTTCTCAGTTGAAAATTTTAGGATAAAAAACATTTTTTAACATCCCGAAGAGCACAGCGGAGGTTTAAATAAATATTTATCCAATTTGGGGTTTAGAGTGTTTAAGAAAATATGCTATTAAAGAGAGCTTCTTTCTGACACTGTTGTGGCAAAAGTGAATTCACTAGTCTTTAAAAAGGATGACCCACGACGGAATTGAATTACTCTTTCCATGTAAAATAAATTATGTTTTTTTTAAAGCTCCATTATACAAAACATAAATTAAAATGAATGCTAAACATGGGAAATATGTAAAAGAGAAAAAAATCGATTGATATGGAAGGGTGGTGGATTAAATTAGGACGAAGCAGGTACAAAATTAATTAATAAATGGCCACAATAATTACAGGGGAACAAAATAACTATCGCAAAATGGCGCTATGCAAATTAAGGTTTAACCATGGGAGGTGAGAGAGTGAGATGTCGGCTGTGAGACGAGAGAGAGAGAGCTGGAAATAAACTTGTTCGACTAACTGTATATATATATATATTAGTTGATCAGGGTGGCAAAGCTTCAGGTTGAGAGGCTAGGAGTTAGCTATGATCCGTGTCCTTACTAGTTTATTGTTTTAAGTAGAATGATCTATGTATCTTATTATGTTGTGTACGAACCAACAAAGACTCTAAGGTCGCCTCGAGGCCAGTCCAAAAGAGGACGAGAGGGGAGGGAGATCATAGTTTGTAAAAAAAGGTAAAGTCGAGTATAAGTTATACACACTTTTTTTATTTTTAATAAGTATGTTTGTCGAAGTAATATTTAATATCGACTACTTGAAACGGAAAGTTATTCTATATTCGAGTTTTATTATACAGGAAAAATTCTGAGACCATTAACTAACTCAAAAAGCAACTCATACTCTAGAAAAACGTTTAGTATTTTAGGATAAGTGAAGGTGGTACTGTGGTGTGAGATAGGGAGAACGCAACTCCATACTTGTGGGATTGTTTATGCGTTGGGAACGTTGTTAACCTAGGCAAGATACACCGTACTCCGTCGCCTGGTTATCTGAGTGGGGCAGAAAAGCAACTCGTTTCTAGTATCTTTATGATCTCCGATATCGCACCAAAATAGCTCGTACTTGCCTCCCTACACTGTTCCTACTCTTTCATCCAAATCAAAAATTTAAAATCAAAATTGCTTCCTATAAAGCAGGAACTCGATATCGACAGCAGGTATAAATAACCTTTACATGCAAAGCGCAGTGACTAACGAGGTAAAAGGTGACAAGGCCCCATAAGTTTGGCTGGTTTGGGAAACCTGCATCTCCAAAACCTCTTCTTAGAGATCTATCTCATGGCGTTGCGGTGAGGCGCTGACCCCACTTTCTGTAGGAAGAGTAAAGAGGCGAATGATATCGATGTTATTCTACTGTGCAAAAGGTTCGGCCAGTTGCATTTTTAGTTGCGTACACACGCTACTCTATGTTACTATATCGGTCGGTCAGTCGATGGTAACCATTTTACTTTTCAATTAGTTTTTTGGCAATAACATACTTATAGGGAGCCAGCAAGTCCACTCAAAGGCCAGTCCCATTCTATACTAATAGTCGTCCTTTGGACATTGTCGCCACGATGCTCACTGACGCGACATTCAATCCACAACGTGGCTCCGTATTTAAACAATATCATTATTCGTAAAATAACTGTCAATTTTGTTTTTAAAACTATTCCCACAACTACCATTTACTACCTTCGTGGGGGAGTGCGGTCCATTTATCGATGATTTTAAAGGTGAAAAAACCTTGAGATATGTTCGTTTGAAACCTCCGTCGTCCTTTCAGTTTAAAACCGTTGTTACGTGTGATACCAAAGGTCGTACTTAAAAATTTTCATAATTTACATTTTCAAATTTATTTAAAATTTTGAATACTTCGATAAGCTCACCTCGCAATCGCCTAGTTTCGAGAGTCGACAGTTTTAATATATTTAATCTTTCGATATACGACTTAATCCACAACAGGGCTCCGTATTTAAACAATATCATTCTCAGGATATGACTGAAAATGGTATGATGAAATCCATACCGAAACTGGTCTCGTAATTAAACACTACGCTACTATAAATAGGTTTTATTAATAAAATTGTGTATAATGAGGTATTTAATGGGGTATGTCGTAGAAAGGCCCTTTTTTGATCACTCCACACCTGATGCCACTTTTATGCAGGAGAATGCCCCCTTTTTAATCTCTCTACACACAAACCGCTTTTGACGTGGTATTCTTTGTGGTTGTGATATACTTCTTTGATGAAGTAGGCTTTGTTCTAAGAGTGCTAATATTGTTATCTTAAAGAAGAGAGCCGTCTCAAACACGTAAGGATATAGATAAACGCCCAAGAATTCCAGAAATAAACTTATATTTTTAACTTTAACAATTTAATAAACAAAAACTAACCATTAACCACAGAAATACTCCGAATATTAAAATACACAATAATTAATTCAATTAGTTTGACCCTCTAAAATTGGTTAAATTCGCTACGCACTTAAATATACAAGATTTAGGCTTATTGACTCTACTGGAGTTTAAATACCTCAGGAATGTTATTGTCTCCACGACGCGTGCCGACCGGCCAGATGGAGGTGGTCGCGATCACGAGGTACTTTTGGCGAGGGTAGCAGATGGGGGGTCCACACGGTATTCAGGGGGAAGGGGGTTCTTCAAGGACGAGAACAATCACGGTGCTTTAGGCGGCACCAAGGTAGGCGTGGTCTCTCTGGCGAGAGTAAGTCGAACTTGGTTTTTAAACCAAGTTAACTTAGAGTTCGGTGTGACCACCGAGTAACGAGCTCGAGGGAAAGCTTTTCTCCTTCGTTACTTAATTCCTCATGGGCGAGGACTGTACTCTGTACTCGGGGAGGGTCTTCTTCAAGGGCGAGGATCGAGGAGGGGGGTTTCTCTGGCGAGAATAAGTTGAACTTGAATAAGTTAACTTAAAGGTCGGTTTGGTAACCAGGGACTAGCTCGAGGATGAGCTTCTTCTTAGTTCCAGTCTTCCTCAAGGGCGAGGATAACGGAGGGGGGTTTCTCTGACGAGAATAAGTTGAACTTGGTTCCTCAACCAAGTTAACTTATGAGATTGGTGTGGCCACCGGATAATGGGCTCGAGGTGGAGCCTTTTTCGTCTTTTAGTAATTCCTCAAGGGCGAGGAATTTCCCTGGCGTGTACGATGCACCAGGATAGGAGAAGTCTCTCTGACGAGAGTAAGTTGAACTTGAACAAGTTAACTTAACGTTCGGTCTGATAACCAGGAACTAGCTCGAGGATGAGCTGCTTCTTAGCCCCTTAAGGTAGCCCTGCCTCTCTTGCAGCCTGACGACCCAAGTATTCTACTTGTCCAGTCTCGGTAGCCCGATCTTAATCCGGGGACTTCGTCACCTGGAGACTGACGTATTCTACCACGATTTTCCTCAGTGTTTCTTATTTATACCTCGTCACCCCACTGGGGGAGGGGTAAAAGGGGGGGGGCTTGAGGACGGGCCCAGGAGGGTTCTTATTCCAAACGCTTTTTCTCACCAAGTGTTACATCGGCTCCTCGTTAGCCTTCGAACTTGAGAGAAAAGCGTCTCCAATTTCTTACTTGAGGTGACATTGAATATCACTCTCGTAGGGAAGATCTTGCATTTTAACCTTTAGGCCTTTCATAGCGACGAGAGGCGAGGCTCTGTGGTTACGCGCTTGACCCCACGGTGCCGGGGCCGGATGTCTTTGCGGTAACCGCCTCGTGTCTCCACTGAGAGAGAACGGGGGAGTGACGATTCCCCTACAGGGTACATTCAGTCAATAGCACATAATCTCAAATGTAAGTCAAAAACAAACAAGCTAAATAAATCTATCCTAAATATTTGGGTATGTTCCCTTTGGAATCAATAATCCCTATTCAGGATTCGAAATGTTTATCCAAAGCCTCTTTTAAGGCAACCCATAATCTATCTTTTGATTTTTTTTATGCCCTTCGATCTTCTTTTCTCTCTCATAATTCCAGGTCTCTTTTCTTTCCCAATAAGTTTTAAAGTTATTAGTAGTGTATGACTGGGGTGATTAGCATATTGAAACAAAAGTTTGAGGCCCAATAGACGTTATCCTTAGGGAAATGAATAGTGCATTAATATCTGTCTATGCATTTGAGCAGTTATGATTGCATCTATTTTCATCAAATCACTAACTATTCAATGGTTGTCTTCTAATTAAACATGTCTTTGAGATCTTTTTTCGGTCCTTCGGCTCACATGTCTCAAATACTTAAAATTTTTATCTCGCTTCAAAGTTCTTTTTTGCCTCTACTGACGATTGGTGAGAAATCGTCTTCACTTCGTTACTCGCCGGAGAAGAGGATTTGTAATCGGTGCTCTTCAATTGGTGAAATGATCGTTTACTTGTGTACTTAGAATAAATCCAAGTTCTGATACTGGTCTCAGGAATGTAAGTTTTAAGTGTGTAATATCAGATTCTAAAGGATTTGGGAAGTTTTCAAGCGAATTATCTGTGTTTCTTCCTTTTCTCGGTGATTTCCTTCTCGCGCTTGTCTTGAAACAAGTTTTATTTTTCAAAAGTTGTGACTAGGAATTTCCCTGCTTATCTTATATATTGTACCGGATCCAAATAGAAACCTTCGCCATTTTGACACGTTCCTTACTAGTTCAGAGATTTTTTCATGGCGCCCATCTGGCGACTGACTGCAGGAATTAATTTTTGTCTATTGTTAGGCTACATATAAAAAAAACTCAGAACAAGACAATATACCCTAGACAAAAACAAACAAACAACAAAACACCCGTAACAAAAGCAAGAAGGAATGGCCGAAAAAATATCCACTTATAAATTTAGAATCAGTTTAAGAGTAGAATTAGTATTGAATAACATCGCAAAGGAAATTCATTTCCTTAATTCTGTTAACATTATGGGTTTAGAACCTGTAGTAGATTGTTTTAGAAGGCCTATATTGCGGGCTTTGGCTAAGTCTGATTGTAAATATGTCTACATATACCGTTCAGAATTCGCAGGTACTTCCCCTCTAAGCAGCTTCTCCGGATTTAGGAGTGGCTTATGAAATATCGTTCCCATGCCTGGGGGGGCTCGTGTCTCCCTTCTCTCTTTGATAGAATTGAATCAACATCCTTTTTCTCACTTCAAATATGGGCTCACTCAGACTTATCCGTAAGGTTGCTGCACTTACTCTATTTTACCGATACTATTTGGAGCAGTGCTCTACTGAATGCAGAGTATGTGCCACCTACACTCTGTTGTCCATGCAATACCCGCCAGACTTCCATTCACAGGATTATTGTGTGAAAAGTGAACTCTAAGAGAAACAAAGTGTGTAATTCCTTCATTCCCCATTATAGCTAAAATATGGAACTCTTTACTCCTACTCTTTTTCCTGAATCTTATAACCTGCCTCTCTTTAAAAGGCAGGTCTACCATCACCTGAGGAGGCCAGTCCATTAAAACTTTTCTTTTGTGTTTTTACATCTTTTTCTGTCCTATTTTTTGTTTTTCTTTTTCCTTTTCCCCGCTCTCTCACCCGTCTTAAAATAAAATGAAACAAGCAATTTATTTTAATATTATACGAGTATATTACCATCAAAATGCATACCAATGGTAACTTAAATGTCCAATTTGATTTTTAGAGATCATAGGATTCTATAATGGTAAATAATGAAGCAATTTAAATTAAAATATGCCCTTTACATTTTGGATTAATTTGATGAATACAACCGCCACAAACATTACTAAGATTTAATTTTACGTGATAAATCAGGCCCATATGTATATCCCTGCTCCCCCCTTCCCCTAAAAAAGACATCCCCCTAAAAAAGATAGATCCCCCCTCAATTTTGAAAACGAATTTCGAAAATTTCCTAAATTTACCAAAAAAATAGACGCAAGAAAAATTTACATTTTTATTCAAGATTCTTTTTGGAGAGTTAAGGAAGAACATTTCCTTTAGGAAAATTATTTTACACGGAGAAACCGACTTAGTCGCCATTTAAGCTCCCTCAATAGATAAATGAACTGGGACCGACTCTTGAACGACCTTCGAGCGTGCACATGCTTACCACTCGGCCACGAGTTCTTTCTTTGCTTTCCTAAATAAATGGGAAACAAAAAATATCCTCAAATCTTACCAGAGCGTTCTGCGCATCCAATTTGCGCACCTTTAAAGATTTCTAGACGAGAATGAGCGCCAGATTTCGTTTTAGACCCCCCCCCCCCCAATACAAAGGGAATACCATCTTATCGAGAATTAAAAAAACAAAACAAACTAAACTCCGCGAATATACACCCAAATAAAAAATGTGCGCTTCCTCTCAGTACAACAGCCACTTTCTTTATATCCCCTCATCGCCTTTTCCAACCTTATTTATTTTTTCCCCTCTTCCCAAGGGTAAAGTGTGTAGGGGAAGGCGGAGAGTCGATGCCCCAAGTCATAACAGAAAACACTTTACTCTCAAGAGACTGCCGACGCCCACAACAATTTCTCAAAACGACCTTGGGATCTCATAAAAGGAGAGCGCGGTTTCAAAAGATGTCGCTTCCCATGGTGCCGTCGACAAGAGCTCGTCGAGAAAGGGTCGCGCTTAAATGGAGCAAGATTTTGAAATAGTTTTTTTAGAGTTCCCATCCTTCAAAAAAAGTGGTCAGCTACAGATAATAAAAACTGGTAGCAATCGACGGCACGAAAAGGAGCGGCGAGGTAGGACAGAGAGAGAAATTTCGGGAAGTTGCTAAGAGCAGATGAATTGAGCATGGCAGAGGTTGCTACGACGTTCTCATCAAGTTCAGGAGGGGGGGGGGGGAGGAGAGAAACCAGCAGTAGGGGAGAGACGAGAAGAGACCAGACACGGGTCGAAGGTGAAAAGTCTCAACTGCTTAGATAGCCGAAAGAGATCGATTTTTCAACACCTCGGAAACCTGTAAGCTAAAGTTAAGGATCTGACAATCGAAGGCAGTCGGAAAAAAAGGTTCGTCGCGAAGTTAGAAGTCAAACTGTGCCGACTTGGCGATCAATTCTTCTACTAAACTTAAACCCCACACGGGGTTTAAGTTGCTGATATAAATTGCTGATATATATATATATATATATATATATATATATATATATATATATATATATATATATATATATATATATATATATATATATATATATATATATATATATATATATATATATATATATATATATATATATATATATATATATATATATTTAAAGAGTAATTATTGTAGTTTACAGAAGAGGCATTTTTAGTTTCTTAATAACTTTTTTAACTTTCATAATTGATTACCCATTAAAAGAAAGGGGATCATAAAGCTCATTCTAAATCATTATTTATTATTCGCCCGAGGCGCCTTTCAACCACATTGGGCATCTTCTGGGTCTATACTGATAAATATAAAGAATTTCTGCTATATAAATACAAAATATATGTAGACATTTTACAAGTTTTTGAGGAGCAACATTGAATCTATTGAGATCAATATTAATTTTTTTTTAGTTTAAAATGAAACTATTTTTGAACGCACATACGAGTATGTTAGAAAAAATAACATGAAAAAACGACAAAGTTTCACATCTCTTTCAGAAATAATACTTGGTGACCCTGGTCACTTCTAGCGAGAGGGGTTGGTTGGTTGATAATTTGATTGATTGTGGCAGGGTCACCAGTTCCGGGTTGGAACAACATTCCACCTCTGCTACATGAGTCGAGCTCGTTCTTTAGGATGTTCAACAAAATAAGTTCGTATTTGGATTTTTATAAACAACTTGATAAAATTAACTTTTTATGATGAAGGGCTGGAGCTTGGTGAATCCTATCCACCGAAGTGGACGGATCATAACGATGAGAAGTGTGTTCTCGACTATTTTTAATGTGGATCTGATCTCATGAACATAATGTCTCTTGTTTATATGAGTAGAGAAGGTGGGTGCGACCCAGGAGAGAGAGCGAGAGAGAGCGAGCGAGGAAAAAGAGAGAGAGAGAGAGAGAGAGAG